>RAHM01000199.1:931874-1556912 GCA_003713295.1 Parotia lawesii
TTCACCCAGTTGGGCATGTAGCCCCTCCAAGGCCTTTAATTGGGGTTAATGCAAGCCTAGTGAGCTCTTGCTTCCCAGGAAAACCAGAGATTTCATCCAGTTGGGCATGTAGCCCCTCCGAGGCCTTTAGTTGGGGTTAATGCAAGCCTAGTGAGCTCTTGCTTCCCAGGAAAACCAGAGATTTCACCCAGTTGTTCATGTCCAACACTTCGGCCGGTGACACCGGCCCTCAGCAAGCAGCTCTGGGAAGCTGCTGTTGCTCCCTCTGGTTCTGCGAGTTCCACATTGGCTGGGTTCCTCTGATATAACAAAATACAGCAAAAATAACAAGTATTTCACTGGAGAAGCACCAAACTACAGTATGGTTTCACTTTCTACACTCCGTTTGACAAATCGGGAGTTTTGTTTGGACTTGCTCAAAGCCAGAGCAGTAAAGAACACCTCTGCTTGTTGCTCCAGCTTCTGTTTGCCAGAGAGGAAATATCCCTAACACCCAACGGTTGTGTGTGCCAGCCCTCACCATGGCCCTGAGCATTTTGGCAGAGGCACTACCATGTCTGTCATATTTCTGCAAACACAGAGCCTTCAAAAGTCTCTGCGTATTTTGGCTTTATTCAGATTTGCTTCCCTCATGGAGGTGGGGTAACCTGGGTTTGCCTATTTCACCTCACTGCACTTTGCACTCCAAATACGAGGTAAAGGTAGTAGGTCAGAGTAACTCCTCCCTCACAACCATGCAAACACACACATTTGCATTTATTGAGCAAGATTTAATGCTAGGATATCATCCAGATTGCTAAAAGCAGGTAAACAAGGAGAGCAAACAGAAGTGCAGCCCTAGGTTGGCTTGGTAGCCTGATACCTTTCTAATTGCCCTGTGTCTGTTAGCCAGAATAACTGAGGGGCTCAGCAGCCTTTAAAACTGGAGGTTTAGGATCTCTGCTAACCCTACCCAGAGACTGTCCAATCTGACAGACTCTCTTCCTGCTGGAATATCTTTGGAGTTTGAATTTCTGCTGTAAATATGGCTATTCCTGACAGCTCCCTGGAGAAGGCTCAGCAGCCCTCTGGGTACTGAGCAGTGATTTCCTCTCTGCCATAATCATTTGGGCAGATGAGGGCTGTTACTGAGGAGCCTGGGAGTGTGAAGGCTGAAAAATTTTAGCTCTTTTCTTTTTTAGCTTGCTGAAGCCAAGGCTGCTTGCTGTCCCCACCTGGGCAGGGCCTTTTATCTGGTTTATTGGTTCGTGCAGGGGAAGCAGCCCGGGCACTGGTGACACAGGATCACTGCAAGGACTGGGACTGCGCCTCTGCTGCAATCTCTTCACAAAGAAAACATGTGACATGAGGCATCCTAGTGACAGGCTGAAGCCTGGCATGAGCTTCAGGGGTGCACAGTCCTGTATAATTTAAAACATTTAACGTTTTCAGATGTTTTGAAAGACTGTGTTCTGCTTCTCCAAGTATTTTTTTTTTTTTTACTTCTGTCACTTTGCCACAGGTGGTCAAATGTAACTGTGTAACTACTGGCTCATTTCTGTCAGGTTATGCTTTAATGTCTCCATTTCTCAGTGCTATTCTGAAATTAAAATGTTATCTACTAGTTCAGAATAAAAAAAATCCCCAAGATTTGCAGGTGAATGACAGATGGATTGACTTTCAAATTCTTGACTTAGAAGTGCAAATCACTTTTAATTAAGTTTAAATACATTTTTCCTCTTCTGTTTTCCATTCACTCTTTCCAGAATCAAGCAGTTGCCCATGTGATGTCCCCTGTCATTTTTTGTTTCTTCTCTTTTCAAGCTTTGAGGGCTGGCTGTATTGCAAATGTCTTAGGCATTACAGAAAGCAAAAAAATGGCCTGGTGGGCATGTTTAGTAGAGTTTAGAGTAAATTTTAGTTGCTGTAGTTAGCATCCAGAAGCAAAAAATCAGATTGATTTACTGATCATATTGAAATCTCCCTGTACACTAACTTTGCAGATGCAAGTCACTCGATACAACACAAGGTTATGGATCTTTCAATGCAGGACATTCTCTGATCAAGTCATATACAGTGGTCAAATTATAGGAGTACCAAGGCACTTCATCCAACAAAACATTAATATTAGGGATGGGCAGAATTGTGACTATTCATCATTTAAAAAAAAAAAATTAATATGACAGTAAAACTAACAGTAAATATTCCAGCCCRTGAATCACAACCAAGTTTTTCTTTCCCCCCTCAAAGCCTCAAATGCAAGATGGAGGTAATAATGGTAACTGATTTACCAACACGAGGTACTGGTGGCTCTTACATCATTTTTAAACACCTGTCTGAATGTGGGAAAAGCTCCCAGCATTAAAACTTCTTTTGTTTTCAAGTCAAAAATTCTGTCTTTTTTTGTGACCAGAAAACAAGTGTCATTTCAGGCTGATGGCACTCGGTGCTAAATCATTTTTTTGGCCCTCTGAAATAGTGAATTTCCCTCCTCAGAAAGTAATAGGCTGTGTCAACATAACGAGCCTAACCAGTCTGGGCAACCTGCTGATTGATGTAACTCTATTTCTAGTCAATGAAGGCTAAACTTGTTTGTGAAACACTGCAGTTTATACTCCTAGAGCACTGCTGGACTGTAATTCAGGTACTTATCTTCAGAGAAATACAGAACTATAAAATAGTCCAGTTTTATTTTGTGTCAAAGAAAAACCCGTTTTGCTACTTAGCCACTGGAAGCATGCACTTTCCTGCTCAGCTTGACAGCAACAATAAGTGGTTTTCTAAGACATATAGAGAATTCAATTAATTTCCTTGTAAGTATTCATACAATTTACTCCTGTTCTCTCTGGGTTTTGCAATAGATACTCTGAGTTGTCAGCAAAACAAAATGTTCAGGCATGTCATAACGAGACTTTTTCATTATCTAAGAGGTAGCACACTCTTAGTTATCTCTTTCATTCAGGTATTTTATCATAACTGAATATTTATAAGCTCTCGTATAGCTCAGTGAAATAACAAGTGAAAAGGTACCAGTCGCTTGATCTCAATTTAACCCTAATTACACAACGACCCTTTATAATGGTTATTTCCTAAGACAGGTTGCTGCTTAACATGTACCAGACACTGAGGATGGAACATTACTGGTATCCATAAAAATGTTTACTCATTTTTCACAGCCACAATGTCTTTTCCACACAGCTGCCATACAGGAATTTTTACTATGTGTAGACATTTTGGAGGATGGTGTTGATAATGACACTGAGAATTAGATCGGGCTGTGGTCTGCTAATGATCTGTCTTCCAGTTTTCAAACACTGTTTGCATTTTCTCTTTTAAACACATGGCTCAAACATTCTTGTACAGGTGGGTGKTAAGATGCTGGATCCCAATTTCAAAAATAGAAATGCGGAACACGATAAGCCTATCGTACAGTCTAGGTGCTGCCAGGGGCACACTGGGGTTTAAATTTGAGCTGCTTGTAGCTATCCTGATTGTTTTATCCATTTATTTTCTGTATTTTCTTTGGTTTTAGGAGTGTGTGGGTATGTAGATAACAGTGATTTTGAGCTCAGATTTTCTTTCATTTCTTAACAGTTTGGGAAATAYGCCCTGAGACTTCAGGTAGAAATCTTACTCTCCCTTATTTTAGGTTTCTATTAAACTAAAAGCAAATAGCATTTTCAGCTACTCCAAAACATCCCTTTGTCTGAAGATGTGTTGCACATCAACTTTAAGGGTTACATCTGATGATGTATGTGGATGGTACCAAATTACTGAAACTGAAGAGTCTCTCTGGRTTTTTTTCACAGCCTATTCTGGTTTGCTGATGATTTTACAGAAACAAAAGTGTCCTGTCCCTTTTTGGAATAGAGAGAAAAAAACCATCCCAAACCCAAAAACAACAACAACAACAAAAAGCCCTCCATAACAAAATGAAACAAAACACCACAAAAAAAAMCCCCAAACCAAGTTTCAACTTGAAATGAAAAGAAYAGCATTGTATTCATTTAAGTGTATGGGCAYCCTGAGAGGAAACTTTGGATTTCTGAATGCACTCCAGACAGGAGTCTCATCTGGTTTTTTAATGGTAGATTTGCTTTGACYGTAGTTTTCAGTCATTCAGAATATCTGTGGCTCACAGAAAGTGRGTGGTACTTGGTCAGCAAAGAGGAAAGCTGGTGTTCAAGCTTTGTAGCAGCTTGTTTGCTTTTGCATATGCCTGTAACTTGTTTTCCTAATAAGTAAATTTCATTGGTTTTTTGGTTTTGCTTAAAGGGGCGCAGTTGGAAAATCCCCTAATCGTATAGAGCAGGTTCTCAGCTTTATGCAACTCTGTAGGAGTATCCTGAATGATCTCTGTCTTTCTGGGTCAGATGGAAGAGCCAAAAGAATTGGTTACATACCAACCAATAACTCCCACACAGCCCTCCACTCCCAGTCTGTATTCTCCAGTCTTTGTGCAGGATTATCTCCTTTCATTTACAAATGATTAGCGAGTCAGTGTCCCCAGATGGTGCCTGTGGATACACGTGCTGAGCAGTTTAATTCGCATATGTGAATCTTACACTCTAGTGAAAGGTTCTGCTTCTTTTTATAAGATTTTTTTTTTTGGAGTTTCTGCCTGCTTTTCTTTCCTTCCTATCATTTTATTTCCTTTTAATTACAAAAATACATTTTCTTCTAGATGGGAGAGATACTTGGCAGGTCAGGTCTGTAAGGCAAGTGTGGTGAGAGGAGAAATCATGGTGTGAGGGTCGTGTAGAACACAGCAAARTCTTGCTTTTTAAAGGAAAGGTGTTAGGTCAGCCCTTGAGCTGCTTTGACAGCCACTGAAGGCTCCTGAGCTGGGAGCTGTGGCTGTGAGGTGGTGGCTGGGTGGCCCTGGTGCAGAGTCTCTGCTCCTTTTGGGGATGACAGGAGCAATAAGCAGGTCAAGGCCTCGGAGCACTGGTGTGAAACCACTTTGCCCACTTAGCACTCCAGCCTTGAGTGATCGTGGCACAGGAGGAACAGACCCTCCATCTAACTCTGGTTTTCTGGATGTTATCAGACCATCTGCCAATTTGCAGAGAAACGAAACAATTTCCTTTTTGCATATGCTTGTGCAGGGTGAAGAATTTCTCCCTAATAGGAAATGATTGAAATTAATTTAGTCATCTTTGCCTTCTCTTGAAATAACAATTTCTGTAACCTATTCATTGAACAACAACAAAAAAAGCAGCTCTTGGTGACTCATGTTGATTGTATTGTGAGGTTTTCAGCAGATAATTATATTTAAATATGTGGGTTTAAGACTAGATAATTGAAGCAAATTAGTGCAAACTAATAGAGTTATTTCTAGACGGAAATAATTTCTTGAGGGAAGTACTGTGGCAGTTGTTTCTTTGATTGTTTCTACTGTTTGCTTGGGAACATATTTTAAACTGTGTCACTAAGCAAAACTAATTGGGAGAAAAAAGACGTGAAATTAAGACTGAATTTATTTTTTGGAATTCCAATACAGTCTTCGACAGGCTTACTTTAGTCCAAAGGAAGAATCAGGGATTTTGTCTTCACATCAAAGCAACTTTTGAACCTGATATTTCACTTTGCAAAGGAGTTTTTGATATGCCATGTGGGATTACAAATAGCAAAGATGAAAAGCTGTGCATCTAAGCCTCTATAATTGCTACCTATGAACTGATTATATTCTGGAGCTGAAATGGTTTGGACAGTGACCATATTAAACTTCTCCCCTTGGTTTAGTTCATAGAAAAAGATATGAAACACAAGCCAGTTATTGAGGAGTGATTAGGGCCGTGCAGGGCAGGGTCTGGGTAAGATGTGTTCAGTGCCACCTCAAGACAGAAATTCTGCTGTTTGCACCAGAGCCTTGTGAYAGTCCAATAGCATCTGAAAATGAAGCAGGACGAATGTAATGAAGAAGAAAAGAAATGGGCTCTCCTTCTTGTACTAAAGCATAGCAGCAAGCGGTAGGAATCTCTCTGCCTTGTTTTAACTGCCAGCAGAAAYAGAATTGTTCAAGAAATTGAGAAAATTTTCCATGTACAGTTAATTTTATTTTTAATATTTGGTTATTTTTTTTCCTTCATGTACACCTAAATATACCCTAGCCAACACCTAAGAAACTAACAAATGCTCATGCCTTTTAGATTTGAAAAATGAGTACAATATGTGTAAGATTTTGATTTAACCCCTAGAAGCTCACACATTTTAAGTTGTTCACACTTATGATCTTTTCACAATGTTTCTGCCTGAGTTTAAGCTGTAGGTACAAAGAGTTTGGTGAACCAAATAAGAAAATTTATGATGAYGAAACTGAAAAGAAAGTGAAGCTGAAAAGAAAAAAACCCCAGAAGCCACTGGAAGTAAGTGTGAGATGAGACAGACCAGCAAATCTTTTTGTCACGCAATGAACTTGTAAATATAACACTCTGTGGCCACACTGGAGGGACAAATAAAAGATCACTAATATTTGTTAAAAGCAAAACAAAAGCTTGCAGAATTAATGGAATTGTGCCTGGAGTTAGGTGAAATCAAAGGTTTAGGCAATCTAGGCTAACTAACACTGAAGAGTCAGGGGTTTAATGTCAGTCAGTCACTACGTGTTAGTTCCAGTACATCTGCTTCAAGAGATGCATCCACCCAGACACCCTTCAGAAAGGGACTGAAGACTTAAAGTTCCTTCTGCAAAGAGTAAAGAAAGTTCACTTTTCCCCCCCTCCCAAAAGCTTTTTAAGTTTCTAAAGCCCCAGAGTCCCTTACAATCATTAACTCTCCCAAGCCTCAATGGAGGCTGCCAGTGTCATACAAAGCGTATGGAAAAATTGTGCCATGAACTTGCAGGCTAAATTGTGGAATGGTTTGAGCTTGTGGCACTGCCTGGGTCTGTACTCATCCAGTCAAAGGGACTGTGGGARGCTTGCCTTGAAATTTGCTTTTCCCAGGATTCAGGAATCTTATCTGTCTTTGTGGCAACTGCCATTAGGGCTCTTTTACAAAGAGAAAGCAGAGTTCAGAGGGTAGGTGGGACAGCCTGAGGTCCCAAACCCTTTCACACTGCATGTGACTGCTTTATGTTTTGGATATTGCTGGAGAGTCCTCCATATGCCAAAGCTTTCCCTAAAAATTATAGGGAATCCTCTCCAGAGCTGGCCCTGGGAGTAGTTTAGAGCTCATCTCCTGCAGGCAGGTACCAATTTTGGCTTTGACAGCATTTCTGGAGCATTAACCACAGCAATGCAGACGTATCCATAAGGCTGGGTTTTCAGAGGGAGTGAGCAAGGAATGTGTCAGAAACACCCAAAAAAATGGAGCAAAAATAGATGCTCCTGTTTGAACCGCTAGAAGACAGCAAAGACAGAAAATACAAAGCTCTGGTTTGGCACAGTTCTTACAAATTGTGCTAAGAAGAAATACATCTAATAATCCTTCATYAATGGAAGGCCAATAGCTTTTTAAAATTTTGCTTGCACCAAAGAGGTTTTCTGCTTTGCTGCCCTTAGCAGTGAACAGGTATGTAAATGAAGAAGCAAAAACTTTAATAGAAAGAAAGAAAAGCATTCTGTTCTCCTTGGAATAAAGACTCATAATAGTTTGTATTCCTCACTCTTTTTTTTGCTTATGTTCCTTATGGATATATAATTAACATTACAGGGGTTTTTTTAATATAATTCTTTGAATAATAATTCTTCTCAAATGTGAGCCATGGGACTGAGATGGATTTTCCCTGCAGAAAAGCACAAACCTGATAGTTTTACTCTTGTAGTGTAAAATATTACAGGATTAACTAGGTTTATTATTCACTAGTTAAACTTTGGAGAGTAAGAATGTATGGCAATTCCTGGAAAATCTTCAAGCAGGAAATCTTGCCCCTGTCTGAATAGTCCGAGTGGTCAAAAGGAGAGGAGATTTTTACCGTGGATGAAATTGAATATTTAAAGCCTAAAGAAGTTTTAAAATTGCTCTTGGCCAAATCTAGCATAGGAAATKATTGTTTTTTACAAATATCTGATATAGGCAGTGCCTGGGAATGTAGCTGAGGAACGAAGTCGTGTATAAGATGTTTTTGGGTGATGCTCAGACTACTCCACGCTTGGAAAAAAACTATCAATGGTGAGTGTTTGAAGATGGAAAGCTAAAACCCCCTTGAGTCTAAGGTAAATCCCRGACAAATCCTGCTCCCTCCTGAGTAAAGAGACGGAGGAGTGGATATTGTGGGCAAGGCTGGGGATGGATGAGCACAGCTCGTCCACTTCTGACTGGTCAACACTTGTGTGTAGCCTTTTCCCTTGCAGCAGAGAACCAAAGCTGAAGGAAGAAGGTGTTTGCTGCACCAGCCATCTCTGATAACCCTAACCCTAACCCAAATAATTGGTGTTTCCTCTCTGTCTTAGACTTCTGTCATACAATAGGAGGAATCTGCTGACAGAGAKAACTGCCTCCCTCTCCTCTCTCTTTCTTCGTGAACTGCAGATGAGCAGCTGTGGGGTGAAGCTACCCTTGAAAATCCGCAGTATGACCAGAAAGGTGGGCCAAAATTGCCCCTTCCCTTCAGTCAATGCTTCAGAAAAACAAAAAAAAGGTAGTTCTTGAAAGGAAAGAARGAGTCCACTTCCCAGCACCTCCCAGGGGCAAGACTGATGTACTCTTTCCCTGCCGCTTGGAACTAGCTTGTGGCTTTTTAAATGTGTTGGCTTTCAAGATTTTTRATTTCAAAAAACACGTTTTAAAATGTGTTGGTTTTGCATGCTGGTAGTTCTAAATGTTACTACAAAGTACCTCATGTTTTCCATGCAGCGCACTGGCAACTCCTGTGTGGAACACAGCTTAGGAAGGGGAGGTGCTTAGGTATTACAGGGCTTTATTTCTGCATAACCAAGTCCTTTATTTGACAGGGATTTTTAGTCTTACTGGACCTCAGATCCCAGCTCTGGAAAGGATAAAACCAGCATGTTAATAAATGCTCACTAATTAATGCAAAAAGTAGCKTTTGCATCCTCCACAAGACAAAGCTCCCCTAGGAAAATCACCACTGGTTTTGGAAAGTTAAATTACAGCCCTCACCATAAGCATTTATTACTGAACCAGTGATTATGCCAGTAGAAGTCATAACCATTTAGGTATGAAGGTCTGTAGCCAAAATGTTGATGCTGCTCCTATTGTTGTGTGACCTTTCCTGTGTTTCCAAGAAAGCTCTGCTGTGCTAAGAAGAATCTCCTGACCTAAGCTTTTAAAAAGATTGGCAGACTCTTCTGAGGGGGAGGCTGCCTGAGAGCAAAGGATAAATATTTGCAATACAATGGAGATAAAGAGGAGGCTGGAAATGTTACTGCAGCATCAAGGCTGTATTTTACTTTTGAATTTGGGGAAGTGCCAAGAGGACTAAATCAGCACACTGGAAAAATGCAAGAATGAACTCTCTTGAAAGAAAAAGATAAGCTACTAGAATCAGGAGTACAAATTTTATTCTGGATATGACTCTTGGAATATTTTCACATCTGAACCTGAAGTAATACTAATGGAAAAGAGTATTGTGTTTTTATTTCCAGCCCATATATATCTGCCTTTATAATTTACATAAGTCTTGTAGTAAAATATTAACTTCCATTATTTATGAATCTATTGAACTTTGCTAGGATGTACTGACAGTTGAAGGATTATAATTTTAAAGGCAGTTCAGTTCACATCATAAATATCCTGAAAGGTCACATACTACCCTTACAGTATCATCTGAAGGACAAGGAGCTTAAAGTCAGAGTGGTTTCTATCAATTCAGAAAAAGTTCCATCAACATTATCATTTTAGAAATCAACATGTACCAATTTATCACCCTGTGGGAATATTTTTCCACACATTTTTGTGAAATGCTGAGCTCCCGTGGAGTCACTATGCGGAGTCCCTCCTCCTTCTTCTCACCAGATCTCCTCTGGGGTTAAAGAGCAAACTGCAATCCCAGTATTCAGGCTACCCTCATGCAACGTGGACATTGCAACACCAAAATCAGCTAGAGTCTGAGCATCTTTGTTTCTCATGTCTACCTACCCTRGAAGTGTCAGAAATAAGAAAAGGCACTCAATATTTTCTGGCAGTTAGGTCAGAAAGGTCCACTGATTAAAGGTCCACTGATTAAAGGTCCACTGATTAAAGGTCCACTGACAAGAGTAATATGATTTCATGTCAGAAATCACAGAATCATAGAATATCCTCACTTAGAATGGATGCACAAGGATCATTGAGTCCAACTCCTGGCCCTATCCAGGACATCCCAAGAATCACACCATGAGCCTGAGGGTGTTGTCCAAACACTTCTTGAACTCTGTCTGGTTTGATGCTGTGACCACTTCCCTGTGGAGCCTGTTCCAGTGCCCARCCACCCTCTGGATGAGGAGCCTTTTCCCAATATCCAACCTAAACCTCCTCTGACACAGCTTCATGCCACTAGTAACTCTTAATTTCCTGCTTCTTGATAATCCCATGGCAAATAGTGACATAATTTCCAATTACCTCTTTTCAGCAGAGAGGGGAAAACAAAGCATTTATTAACTCTCTGTAATAAAATGAATGAGCAGATCATACTGAAAAAGTTGGAGTATTTCACTGCATTAAAAAGTACGCCTGTAAAATTTCTTGTTAACTCTGTTTTATACTCTTGAGTTATCTGCCATAATAAAAAATACTAGGACAGATTTATAAGAAATTTTCATTATAAAGATGCAAAGGAGACTGACAAATATAAACTGATCCTCTTTGGCTGGAATATCAAGTTTTTCTAAGAGAGTTTTAAACAGCGTGCTACATTCACATTCATTGGCAGCAGCAAAGAACAGGGCCCAATATCTRTATGAGTCATATACAGACTTATTTTTGTTCACCACGGAGTGAAAGATAGAAAACAACCTATTTTTTTTATTTAAACAGTTCCTAAATGTGAGTCTCTCACACTGTATCCCTGTTTCATATGGCTTAAAGGACTGGAGCAGAACAAAGCAATAGCTGCTGACAGTCTGTGTGCTGCTCAGTAACGTGTGCTAACAGGGCTGGCATCAAGTGGAGAGCCTGTTCTATACTGCCTGCCTTAAAACAAACTCCCCTATTCAAATATGGGGAGCTGAAGTATTCCTATTCATGAAAAAAGTTGGCAAAATTCTTTCTCAAGCAGATTAATTCCATGATTATTTTAGTGTTTTCATTATCATGCCAAACAAAAATTGTTTTTGTTTTTTAGGATCAAAACACACACACAATTGCAAGATTTCTGGTTTGGGGTTAATTAAAATGCTATAAATGTTCCAGGAAATGAAAAAAAAAACAAAAAAGCCTGTGGCTTTCATTTTTTACCTCTCATAATAGAAAATAAGCCCCAGCAATCAGTGGGTTCTCAGAGGTGACAGCGTAAACCACTTGGGCTAAAGGAACAAAGGAGAGAGGGACAGGACTGCCCAAGTGCAACTCCGAAGGAATTTAGGTAAATAAACTCCAGAAATCAAGATGGAGCTGCAGTATCAGATCACTGCCCTTCAACACTTTCCTTGGGAAGCAGGGTGTGATACAAGCCYGCAGCTCCTGCTGAAAACGTGTGCTCACTGACTGCTCTGAACTATTTCAGAATCAGGATTGCACCCACTGACTTCAGTGAGGCTGCTTGTTAGATAAAGGATGACAAATCTGGTCCTAAAGTGGCAGACTCTCTTGATGAATGTGCATCCTGATTCTCAATGACATTTAAGTGAGTGAAACATATGTACAGAGAGAATAAAATGCCAAAATGTGTTGCTTTGCCAAGTTGCCATGGTTGGAAGCTTTCAGTAAATTTCCATGTGTTTGTTGATAAATCCTTCRTTTTAAATAAAACATTATTTCATTTTTCTAGTAGATTTGGAGTGACAAGTCCTTAAAGGCTAAGCAATACCTTGGTTTTTTTTGCAACACCTGTGGAAGAAAACAATTTCTTCACTTCTTTCCCTAGATATCTGCAAGAAATGTGCATTTTCTAGTAGCTAACTTATTTGTTTTACAGATGTAAATTTTTTAAAGCTCAAAGGCAAATATCAGTTCAAAGGTCCTAAATGTTTATTGCTAGAAGTAGAAATGAGCTTGGTTAATTGTTAAACAACGGACAATTTCCTGGTGATTCAATACATCACAGGAAATAGGTAGCCCTCATTAGGACCTCAGAAATAATTGAACAGGATAGATTACAAAAKCAAGCTTAAAATGCAAAGAACATGAGAGAAATTCATTTAGAATAAATACTATTATCTTTAAAGTTCATTATAGAGGTGGGGTTTTTTTTGGTGCCATTCTCCAGCATGTTTCGAAGCTTGCTGAAGTTATTGAAAATACAGTGAGATGGCAGTGAATATCTGGAGTTAAACAATGATATTATTTAATTATTTAATTTTGCACTAGTCAAGAGAGAGATCTGTGCACTCCAATTAAAATTTAATACTGTTGAACAGCGACAAACAATTTTAATTAGCATTAGATTGCTCCATAATGCTGGTTAACATAACACCAGCTAATTCACATCCGTAACAAGTGATTCCGGGATGCAGTTCACGTAGCACAGCAAGCCCTGAACTAACAATGCTGTAGCTGTTTCCTCAGTCAGAAACCTTGTAGAAATCTGGGGGCTCCGCAATGGCTAAACAAGAAATTTGGAAATTTTAAACAATATTTGGAAACCAACACTGTACTTCCCTCAATTGAAGAACTCGTTCCCGTGTGCCCCTATTAACCTCTCACCCTGTAAATCTCAGTCCTGTATCAACTCAGCCTGCAAAGTCCATCTGACAGGTACCTGGGATGGAAGGCAGAGACCCAGCAGCTCTCAGCAAGGGGCTGTGCTCTCTGGCCACAGCTGCTGCCAGATGTCCAGACAAGATGTAAAGACACAGTAAATATACAGTTTGTATATCCAGAATATTCCCAGTATCCACCGCTGCAACTCAAGAGCTCCTTATTCACTAAAGTAAGCAGAATYCAGATTCATGCCTGGATGTTGGCCGAATTATTTGGCAGCTTTTGGAATCATCCTTCGTGTATTGCTCCTTTCAAATCGTGAGCAGAGGACCTCCTGATGCTCTGAGACAAACCCCACTGTCCTGTGGGATCACTGTCRTGCGAACCTTTCCTTCTGTCACCACATTCCTAAGGTCACTCCCTGCTTTGCTTTTCTGGACCAGTATGAATTGTTTGTGACTACTGGCTTCTAACGACAGGTTCTTTCTCCTTTTCACYGGCAATATTTCTGACAATAGGCAGCTGTTGTACTTTCTGTCCAGCAGGCATCTCTATAACACCCCAGTTTAGACATTGCCTCTGCCACTTGATGAAAAACCTTGAAGTTGCAAGGAAAATTACTGTAAAGGATTGGGAGCTTGGGGTGGTTTGCTTACCAGCTGTTTTTGTAAAGCTTGAAAATCTGTAGCGTCTCAGACCAAGTGAAGGCTCAGCCTGATGGAAAGCTGAGTATTTTTTCTGCAGAAGCTTATAGAAGTTAATTGTAAGTAATTTAGTTACAGAAATGAAATCAGTCTTGGAAATGTCACACTGGAAAAGTGGTTTTATTAATGTAATGTGGCTGCTATAGGTTATTTCAAAATGTCTTGTAAACCAGAAAACTCCTAAAATGTAAATAGATTAATCACAGTTTCCAATTTTTCCAAATATCCCATTTAAGATGTGTTATTTTAAATAGATGCAATCACTTCTGAGCTCCATATACATTTTCTTTTTTATATCCTTGCCAATATCAATGTTGTTAACATTTAATTCACCAATATGACTGCAAAAAGCTGGATGTTTGCATTACTGAAGGAGATGTTAGTAAATGTATCAGATCCAGAAGCTCCTTGTAAAATCCGTGCAGTCAATGAGCAGATAAAAGCCAGTTTTACCAAATACACATTAAATCATTAATCAAAATAAAGCTAAAATAAATGGCAACTTTTAATGCACATAACGAGTGAAGAGGAATGGTGATCTAGAAACTTATTCCTGAATTATATCAGCTTCAGTGTGCTGATCACAGGGTAAAAAGTATTGATTCTTGCTGGCGTGCTGGTGCTAGGTGGGTTGTCGTCCGATTTTCCCCACATACAGTGATAACCCTGACATCTCTCTGTGTCCATGCCAACCTCTCTGCCCGGGGAAGGGTGATTTGTTCTCTTGGCTGACAGTCTCGTGGGACAGCCTGAGCCAAGAAGGCATCAGCTGTAGGGATGTTTTCTGCAGGGGGAACGAGTCATGGCTCAGAGAGGACATTGCCCTCTCCATACGGGCTAACCACAGCAAACACACACCCCAGTGGCTACACCTCCTCCAAGAGCCCGTCCCTGGCAGATGGCACCAGACTACACAAGGGATTGGCTGATTATGGATTCAATATTTAAGAACGTTTTCAGGTTTGTTCCCAGCCRGAGATGAAACTGCTCTGGAGTGCCTTACTCTGAAATAAACCCCGTAACACCGAGTATTCTGGTTTGCTCCACAAACCTGCACAAGACCATGCTAGCTTTTGATTAATTTAAGGCTCAGTTTGTAAAACRTTAGCACATAAAGAAATCTTTATATAATTTTTTTTTAAATGATCCCGATCGGCAAAAAAAGTTTCGGTTTCAAACAAAGTCTTTCACAGAGTTCAGTGTTGTCAGAACCAGCAGTGGTTCAAACCATTCTGATAATGACTATTTACAGAAGAGATGGAGTGACTCACAAAAAGAGCTTTCAAGCCAAACTGTAGCAATATATTTCTAGAGAGTAGCCAGTTTCTTTTCAATTGTCAGCCGCTCACTATGATCTAAAAGGGTTCAACTGCAGTGATTTGTAGCACTCTCCATTTTCATCGATGTTTCACAATTCATCAGTTTCAAACCTAAATAATACTGTACCCCACTGCAAATGTTCCTCTAATCTTTTCCTCCTCCAATGACCTGATCTGCAGGACTACAGGGGAAAAATCCCCACTGTTCAGCACTAAATATAAATCCTGCATGAAACAGATGCCTTCCCTTTATCTTTTCCAATGCTTTGTTATTGCATTTAATGATCTGTCCCTGATTTCCCTTATTTCCTCTCTTTTAATAACCAAAGAAGAGTAGACAAATCCACTGTAATACATTGATCTCTTTGAAGTCTCCCATTTGATAATTATAGGTAAAATGATGTTAAAGAACATAAAACACCACAAGTTTAAGGGAGCAAACGTGCAATGTATCTGTAATATTATACTCAATTGTACCTCGCTGTTTATTATAACCTTCCTTCTTTGAATGTCATAAAAAACCCTGAGACACCAATTGGTGTCAAATTGTATTATTATAATTTCATGGTGTAATTCCTGAACGTTGCTGGAGTTATTTTAAACAGTGAATGTTTTTGGGTTTAAAATGTGATTTAAAGAAAAAGAGATACATTCAGGGTGCATATCTCCTTTCCCAGTGCTCGTCTCTTTAATACTTGATTGATATACTCTCCAGGTCTGATTTTCAAAAGGATTGAAAAAGCAAGGCAGGAATCCGAATGTCCTACTTTCCCTGAAATCCCTGTTATTTCCTCAGTTTCGTTGAAATTCTCAGCATAGCCTACAGAGACTTTCAAGGTGTTGGCTTCCTTATCAATGCCAGAATTCACCACATATCTGAGAATTATCTCCTACCTCTTGTTCTATGTGGCGGTGCATTTCACAATAACAAATCAGACTTTCATCCTTCCGAAATGTCCTCTGCATATGTTAAAGCTGAGCTTGAAAATGTTGCATTTCCTGGACAGAAAGTAGTCCAAAGTAGAGAGTTGGAGTCCTCGTGTTCCATAAGCTGTGGGTGGGCTGAGAGGGGGCCGGATTCGGAGGAGATACACAAAGTCTGTCTGGAACGGAAATCAGTTCCTGCAGAAACCCCATTGGAGGGCACCTCACACTCTCCCTAATCTCCCCTCCCGTTCAGAGAACAAGGCTGCTGCAGCAAGCCATTTCTAGGTCCTTGAAACTGTGCAGCTTGGTATAATTTGGATGTGAATTCTCTACCTCTATAACTTAGAAAGTTACTCTGCTTCCCATCTTCATCATGGAGTATAAGATTTTCCTCATGGCCAGTCTGATCCTTTCAGGTTTCAGTTCAATCCTGCTGTCTGTTTCACTCACACCACTGCGATATCCTTTTCTTGATACCTTCTTCCCTGCAGGGCTGGGCGGGTGCTGGGGAACCCCTGGATCCATCTCTTCTCCAAGCTCCCAGCCTCTCTCTGCAAGGCAGAGCCTCCAGCCCCGATCCATTGTGGCAGTCTCTCCACTGAACCCCTGTCACTTTGTCAATGACTTTCTTGTCCTGGGGATCTGAGAATGGACACGGCACTCCGGCTTTGCTGCCTGTGACACCGCCTCTCCTGATGTCTCCGAGGGTGGAAATTATTTTCTGCTGTATCAAAATGTTGTCTGAGCTACTTATTACAGCACAAGGGGGGATTGTTTGTCATGATTTAATAGTTCTTTAGATAAGAGGAAAAAGAAAAGCTTTAAAATCTGGGGGAAAACAGCCAACTTGCAAGGGAAATTTTAGAATGAGTGAATCTGGTCCTTCTGTCCAACCTGAACATGCTTTTGCCATAGTGCAAGCCCTTCCCTGCTACTGGCAGGATCTGCTCCTACAGGATCCGAAAGAAGCTCCAACTTTCAGGCTGGGGAGCTGGTAGGCTGTATTGGCACTTCAGGAAAGCACAACATACAGAAGAAGAGCTTGATATATTTGCTGACATTTCATCTTTGTTCATGTATTTGTTGGACTGACAAATAACTGTGGAATGAAGATGCATAAGGAAACCTTTTTAAAGAGGTGCCGGTTTGGCCAAAATCTAGCAATATATCCTCTGAGAGAAAACCAGGATTCAACCACCCTTCCCCCCACAGGGTTCGGGGAAAAAAAAATATTTTCCTMGAAGGAAAGTGAATGAGATAAGAACTATTTATTTAACTAACACACAGGAAAAGGATAATAATGCTAAATAATGAAATGAAATCTCCCGCTATAGAGAGAAACCTGGGAAGATTTCAGAGTCCTTCTGTAGGTGTGGTCTCTCTCCTCCTCGGAGCTGGGTCGGCTAGGGCCCACCCCTGGGCCTCGGGGGAAAAAATTCTCCCGATGTGTTCTGATGTTGTTGAACAGTCCAGAAGAGAAGAAGGGAAAAAAACCCCAAAGTCTCAAGAAACAAAATTCAGCTTTCCGTCTCACGCTGGGAAGAGAAGACAAAAAAAACCCGAAACCGCTGGCTGAAGGAAGCAAGCCGGGTGCTCCCTCCTGCTCCTGCAGCCAGAGAACGCAGAGGAGTGCATCTCCGTGTCCTTGAGAAACTGTTTTGAAAAGTTCGTTTGGTTTTTTTTTTTCCTCCAGCTCAGTTTAAAGGCACAGAGAAGGCACAAWATTACTTTTTGGGCATAGAGCATGATAGGGGATACACATGATAGAGTCACCCCAAGACAGCAATGAATCAGTGTTTGAGACTGATGTTGCATATGATGACAACTCCCTGGCTCTTTATGGCATTTCTCCTGTCTCAGACACTGTTCTTGATGTCATGTCCCATAGCTTGCTTTCCTTTACCTCAAGTCCTCTCTTCCCCAGCTGTCTTTCACTCTAAAATACTCTACTTGCTCTGTTCTGTTCTGTTTTTCCTTCCCTGTCACCAGCGTCCTCTGTCTCTCACAGATGCATCTTTAACACACAAAATTTTGAAAGTGGGAGCAATAGCTTGGAGGTCAACATCAAACCATTCAATGTGCTTCCCTGAGGAGAGCCATCRTGAGCTGCACAAATAGAGATGCATGTGAATAAAGGCTCTAACGCTTCATTACCACTGCAGCAGAATAATTGGTGCTCTAATTTACATCCTCCCAACACTATCTATCTATCAGGATGTAACGAGATATTTAACATGTTGTTGCTCTATGTACGCACATGTTTTATACATAACAACCTGTTATCTGCCGGCTTAAACCAGCACTGTACAGTACAATTAGATTCTCTCCCCTATAATTATCCTAACGTATGTCTGGGCAACCCCAGCAAAGACAAATAATATGCACTGGGTATAAATCATGACAGAATAAGGCCATGAACTCTCTTAGTTCGGTATTTTATATTATTTCACTTTCTTGAAACTTCAGATACTTATAGACAAATGGATTTTTAAAATGAAAAATCGATTCATTTTTCTAAGAAGATGGCATAATACTTACAAACGCCCTCTCTACATTCTTATTCAAAAGGAATGAAAYGAGCTATCCAGCAGGGTAGAATATGGATCAATATGTGTTTTCAATGGTTCCTGGTTTTATTTCCACTGAAGTCAGGAGGTGTTTTGCCACTCATTTCCAAGAGTGCAAGATTAGGTCCAAGCTAGAATTTGTATCAATCCTGTCTGTTTCTTTTTTAGGTTCACAAGTACTCCAGCAATCTTTAAATTCCACTACCTATGGGTAAAATGCACTCAAGAAACRTGGAGTTCTCTCACAATCTGAAAGTTCTGCTATCACACAAAGTCCTTCCAGTTCTCCCATTCAAATGKCTGCTCTTGCAAATAATCTTTCTCAGTAAAATTAAAGCAGTAACTTTGTTCCTATTAAAACCTGTTTTTGTCATGATCATATGCAGTAAAAGTTTTCTGCCTTCTGTCTCTTATTTATATGAAGAACTGCAGTGAAAGAGTACTTGCATTCTTTCTAAAGATGATGCATGGTAATTCCAGGGATAACTTAAACCAGGATATTCTCTCCACCTTCCCTGGAACCTTCTACGTGAGCAGAAGGTATCCTTGTCTGGCGTAGGTAAGCACACCAATTTTCCAAACTATTCTGTTACTTCAGATTCAAGAAAGAGAAAAATGAATTTATTCAAAGAGAGTGATTCATTAAAAACGTAATGAAGAACGTGCACTATTTTAAAAAACACTAGGTGGAAACAATCTCAATTACACTAAGACTGATGAGACTGTTCTGTTCCATAGACATGCTGTAAAATATTGACAAAGAGATTTTGACCCTCACTTTAATTTTGGTTCTTTTCCTTTTTTTCCTACAGAGAATTTATGATTTTTTTTTTAATTACACCAACTGTAGTTTAACCAGAGTGAAGGGAATCTAGTGCACCCCGTTCTTTTGGATTTCTCATAATATCCTTGTCTGTTAGTTGCTTAGACACCAGCAAGTAGCAAACTCTTATATTATTTTCTTAAAAAGAAACACCTTAATTTAATAATAAATATAACCTTCACAGAGGCATTACTTTTGAATTTTTAGAGACTTCAGAGTCTAGTTTWTTATTACCTAATTACCTTCAGAGTCTAATTTATTATTATAATTTAAAAATTAGAGTGTTCACAGTTTTCAGCTACTTTTTCTTTGCAGACAATAGCAGTGGATAAAACATTGGGTGCATTCAGCATGGAGCAGCATTGAGATAGGATTAGGCAAATGCTCTAGAAATTAGTGCCCATCCCTTTGGTATTTCAGATTTACATCTTAATTTCCCTTTCCTTCAGAAAATGTTCAGCRTATTTTCATGTGTTTTTGTCCAGCTAACATTAGGGGTTAGGGTTTATTTCGTGTGTACAGACATTTTTCTGAAATACAGCAATGTGCAGCTATTTGGTAAATAGGTCTGGAGGCTTTCTTGTGAAAACATTTAATTTCCATTTCCAATTTCAGATCACCTTACTGGCACTCGATTTATTCTCCTACAGTCAAGAATGTTAGAGAGATCAGCTGTTTTGTCTATACAGTAAATAATTTGGAACAGGGACTATAATTTACTCAATATTTGTATCGCTTTCAAAATAATGCATTCTCAAATTGATTGACTTCTAGTCAGWACCACAATATGAATGTTAAAACAGGGTTTTCATTTCACATTAAGTCATATATTAGCCAGTATTCATGGAACCCAAATTTAATTCTGTCTTGGGTGAGTATCTACACAACAGAGTTCAAAGTTACAGTCATCAAATGTCTGAAAGGAAGCAGATCCAGTACCTAACTGGGCAGTCAAAACAGCTCAAATTGCAACTATCAGACACTTATGACGAATTGCTCATGAATAAGCAGCGGGCTAAGAATTACTGACAGAAGCTGTTCTGAGAGGAGTTTTGAACAAATCCTGGGGAAAAAAAAAAAAACGTGCTCTTTCAGTGACAGTTCACAAACAGAGAGTTGACATTTGGCAAACACATAATTCAACATGAATTACTCAGTCAAGACTAGTAATAACACCTAGCAATTATACAGTCCTTTACACATTCAGTGGATTATACAAACTCTGACATTAATTAAGTTGAACTGCCTCTTCTCTGCTCTTCTGCTCTTTGCCTTAAAATTCTCTTCAGCAAAAAACTTGCTCTGGCACACACAGATTTTCACACAGACTGGCTGCGTGACCAGCAAAATCTCCATCTTTATGGGCAAAGAGAAACAAGGTTAAAGTTGGAGGTAAAAACACAAGGCTGGCTTGTCAGTTTAGAGTCCAGCACAAATTAGGAATGATGCACAGTTGTGAAAAGCCAAAGATGGACTTGAGATTTCTCAGTTGCTGTCCTTACTACTGGGAGGAGGAGGAGAAGAGGGATTTGTCTGCTGGGTTGGTACCAGCTGAAACTCCAGCAGGCAGGTCAGTGGAGGCAGGTGGTGCACAGCCCATCCTTGCACTGGAAGAGGCATCACCATTATTGCAGGAAGTATTTGCAGGTTATTTAGTGCGTGGATTATGTGTCAAAACACTTCAGAGGGGCAGGAGGCATAAACCCTTCACGTGGACTTTTTTTCTTCTTCCCTTCTCCCGGCCTCCTTTCCCCCTGTACACATAGGACTTATTCAGGAGTATATAGAAAAAAGCAGAATTGTACACCACCTGAGCAAGACCCATTGGAAGCAAACAGGAAGGCTAATAGGCTGGAATCACACTCATAACTCAAGACAGCATTCTCTATAATTTCTCTTAAGATTTCTATGAAGTTAATTTCCTAAATATTGTCAAATCATCTACCCTCTCTATTCAGATAGATGATGTATGCATGAAGTCAATTAATCTGTAACAAATATGTCCTGAAATAATATCAGGCTGCTGATAGTGGTATAATCCAAATTCTGGAGGATGCCTTGAATAGATCAGAAATTAGAAATTGTTCTTAATACGCTCAGGAGACTGCATATCAATTTATAGAGATGATACATATTCTAAAGAGTCAAAGAAAAATAAATCAGCCCCAGCATTTTTAGCTGATGGGGTTAGAAGGCAAACTCATTAGCACATTCATAAGACATTTGCTTATCTATACACCAGCCTTCTGTTGCTGAACAAACCTCCAGAGTATCCCCTGGTTCATTTCTCTGCCTTTGTCAGTGGTGCCACATGTGTGGGGTTCAATATTGCCCGAGTTGTTCAGCACTGGTGAGTAATCAGTGTGCCCAGTAGCCACTCACTCGGGTAAGAAAATCAAATGGTTCAGAGTCTTTGATCTCATTGCATTTCACTGCTTGTGTAATTTATAGGGCYGATAATTGAAAGTGGTGCAGGTTCCCTGAGTTAAATTCTCTGCTCATTTTCTAATGTGCTTTGATAAATGAAGTAGGTTTGGTAAGCATAATTACAGTCCTGGATTTCGATATTTTTYTCTCTCTCTCTTTAGGAATATATTTAGATGTAGTGGCAGTACAATTTTAAAAAGAGCTTTTCCCTAACTACCATATGCTGAGTCTCTCCCAAAGCTCAAGTCTTTTAGGTACAAACTCGTAGAGAACATATAAGTTTCTGACAGACAACCACCTGTCATGCATTTGAATGTATTCATCACAAATTGCATGCCTCTTCTATGATTACAGAAAGCGAACACTCCAACTAAACTTTCAAAGTTTGCTAATAATCAATAGCTCCACCTTTTCCTGAAATTTCCTGCATCTACATCACCAAACTCATCTGTGCCAGGCAGCAATCCCTGGCTCTGTGGGCCTGAGACATAACTAGAATATTTTGTGTTTTCAAAGTGAGATAATCTGAAAAAAAAAGGTGAGATCTGTACTGCAGCCTCCTGGAGCAGTGCCTCCAGAGCACGATGCCAAGAGCGTGCACTGCTTGCCCTGCAGCCTGTCCCTCAGGGTGTGTGCTTGTCTTTGTGGGCACGGGGCCTGCTGGCATCACGTCAGGAGCCTGTCCGAGGCTAAAGGAGCCCGTTTTTGGCACAATCTATTTCATGTTTTCTGCCTGCAGTGAGCCCTGGAGCAAATTAGCTTGCCAACTGTCCCTTGGCTTCCTCCTGGAGCAGACGAGTGTACTCGCTCAGCGAGGAGCCTGGGAAGCCCTGGAATGCCTGCACCAGGAATAAGCAGCACCCAGGCTGGGCAGCTCGCTTGCTTAGCAGCCCAGGGGCCCCTGAGGACAGATGCCGTGTGGTCTTGCTGTACTGACTCGGGGCTCTAAGTGTTTCCATGGTGGAACAGATAATAAAATATCACCCACATCACAGTTTCCATGACTATACGAGCTTGCAGAGCTTCTTATCCTCGTGTGTAAGTTGTAAAGAGCAAGCCTTTTGTCGTGCTCTGTGTAAGATCCTGGGTTTAATACAACAATTTTTATTGAAGGACATTTTATTCTCTTTTCTTCCTGCAGTATGATTCTCCATTGCATATTAAATAAGTTCAGAAGGAAAGGGAGAGAATTGGTGAAGAGTAATGAGTCTCTGAAAAGTGACTATAAGCATCAGAGATCTGCCTTCCAAGCACTAACCAGGCATCACACCCTTTTTTTGGACAGCTTTTTCATCCTGCCATTTTCACAAATATTAAGAGCAATTAAAATCACGAAAATAAAAACATTGACTCCTACACACCTGTGTTTTAAACTGCTGYTTAATATTTACTTAATTGTCATAATAGTATTTAGTGCATTCACTTCTTTAAATGGATCTGTAACCATGGCAACAACATCATCATCTCATAGCATGTTCTTTAAAGTCACACTCTGGAAACAGCACATTGTTCCAACTTGTATTGTTTACTCTGATGCTTTGGACAACAACGTGACTGCACCTATTTGGCTGTTGCTGGAGTTAAGTAGCCCCTTCCAACAAAAACACATTTCATATGCCACTAAATGTCCCTCAAAACTTCTGTTAAGGCCAGTCTGCATCATTCCCAAGGGGAGGAAACTAAGGCACAAGTATATGAGCTGACTTGTCTGCTGTCAGACAGAATTTCTGGGCAAAAAGAGGCACCAGAACACATTTTCTGCGCTTCCAGGTGAAGCACTCCCTGGTCATCAACTTAGCAATGAGATGTCCTCTAGATCTTAAGTGAAAAAAAAAAAAGAGAAGAAAAGAAAGGAAAAGATAGATAAAAAATAGGATCTTTTCCATTCAGTTGGGCTGAAGCACAGTAATTCCAAAGGTGGGAGTGCAATGCAGTTTGGGTAAAAATTCATTCCAGCATCTAGGTCATTGGCCATGAAACACACTCAGAAAGCCAGTGTGGGATTTCTTTTGCTTRCACTGCTATTTGTTTACTGTAACTGTTGAATTTCAAATTTATGCTGATTCGAGAGCAGGACTTGACCTCTTGTTTTCATGCAAACATCCACCACATGAAAAAAAGAAAGAAGCAGTAAAAATATCTGAAAAGAGCCAAGGAGTTTCTCAACAGCATGACTTTCATAGTTTGTTCTAAGGCCTCTCTGAAGGGTGCAGTTGTGCTGCTTTTTCTGTAATATGACATATTTTTGCCCTTCCCCTTTTATTGCTATTCCCATTAGAATAGAGCGGTAAACATTTTTAACGATGATATGTTTTCACCAATTATTCAACAAATATAGAGAATGTCGGGTTAGAGGAAATGAGGCTTTAAGTACTGCAGGCAGAGTTCATACAAAGCACCACAGAGGCTTGAGAGCAGCTGCTGAATGCCATTGTGCTAAAATTTCACTTTGAAGAAGGTACACGTCTGTTCAGTAGGCTCAAATGTTTCTAAAGGAACCATTCAAAGGCTTTTGTGCAAATCGTTTACATTCCCATTGTGAAAATAATTTCATTTGGAAATATCTAGGCAACTGAAATGCCACAAATACTCGTATGACTGGCATTTGGGCCTGAAAATGTGGGAATACAAGAATACAATTCAGATATCCATTGCATTGTCCTTGGCTCTCTCTGCTTTGGAAACAGAGCATGTAGGGTAAGRTACTCAAAGTTGCCTAAGACAATAAAACTACTTCAAGTTAGGCACTGATACACCTGTAGTTGGTTTGCATGGCAGGGTTTCGTARTGGGGAGTACAAGGGTGGCTTCTGTTGATGCCTTAGGTTTTAACTTTCCTATTTTTCAAATCCTGCACTGCCTGGTGTGTAACTCTGGAGTTTCTTGYAGCCTGTTCACTTCTGCTCTCTCGTGCCAGGCAGACATAACAAAGCCTCTCCRGGCCTGCTCTCCAAGGACACCCAGACCGTCCTAGGCCCAAAAAGTATAAACCAAAGCCTCTACAGGGCGGGGCAAGCTTGGGGAAATGACATCATTAACTGAAGCTTTAATTGGAGAATTAACCCTGATATGCAAATGAACCAAGCCTGTAAAAGCGTGAAGAACTCGTGACCTGTCGTCCACCTTGGGGTCCATCTTGGCAGCGGCCTCTGGCTCCCCAGGGTGCACCTTTGAAGGCCTTTCAAATAAATACCAACTTTTATTCCCTTATTCTTGTCTAGTCTCTCTTTCTAGGTGGCCTTTCAAGGCATCACTGTGAGAAGCTGCCAGAAGCTTTCCCCGTGTCTGACACAGCCGATTCCAGCTGGCTCCAGGAKGGATCCACCACTGGCCAAGGCTCAGCCCACCAGTGACGGTGGAGTGCTTTTGGGATAACAGATTTAAGAAGAGGGAAAAAAAAGCTGTGTGCAGTGGAAATTTCAGTCAGAGAGAGGAATGGGAATAGGTGAGTGCAACGACTCTGCACTGATCCAGATCAGTGAGGAAGGACAGGCAGGAGATGCTCCAGACCCTGGAGCTGAAATTCCCCTGCAGCCCGTGGTGCAGCCTGTGGTGAGGCAGCTGTACCCCTGCAGCCCAGGGAGGTCCATGGGCAGCAGAGATCCACCTGCAGCCCAGGGAGGTCCATGGGCAGCAGAGATCCATCTGCAGCCCAGGGAGGTCCATGGGCAGCAGAGATCCATCTGCAGCCCAGGGAGGACCCCACACCAGAGCAGGTGGATGCCCAAAGGAGGCTGTGACCCTGTGGGAAGTCTGCACCAGAGCAGCTCCTGGCAGGACCTGTGGAGAAAGGAGCCCACACTGGAGCAGGTTTGCTGGCAGGGCTTGTGACCCCRCAGGAGACTGACACAGGAGCAGCCCATTCGTGGAGGATTGCAGCCTGTGGGAAGGACCTACATTGGAGAAGTTCTTGGAGGACYGTCTCACATGGGAGGAGCCCCACACTGGAACAAGGGAAGAGTGTGGGTCCCCCTCTCCCTGAGGAGGAAGAAGCTGCAGAGACCATGTGTGAYGAGCTGACCACAGCCCCTRTTCCTGTCCCCCTGCARCACTGGGGGACAGGAGGTGGAGAAATCGTGAGTGAAGTTAAGAAAGGAATGGTGGGAGGAAGGTGTTCTAAGATTTATTTTTTGATTCTCATTATCCTACTCTGATTTGATTGGTAATAAATTAAGCTAATTACCCCAAGCTGAGTCTGCCCATGACTTTGATATGGTGAGTGATCTCTCCCTGCCCTGATCTCGACCCATATGCCTTTCATTACATTTTCTCTCCCCTGCTCCTCTGAGGAGGGCAGTGATAGAGTGGTTTTAGTGGGCACCTGGCACCCAGCCAGGACCRACCCACGACCCCACTGTAGTAAATCTCTTCCTTTCATATAATTAATCTTTCTTTAGTGCCATTGATTTTAATGAGACATGAGGAGTTGTTTATATTTTCTTGTTACCAGATTTAGAAAGTAGCACAATGATGTCATTTTTATACTMGTACACCTTCTGGCCATTCTGACCATGGACTGTCAAATGCCATTTCTGATGACTCATGCTCATAACTGGTTATTCTTTTGCCTGCCTTTTCCTTTGATGCTCTGGCCTTTCAACTTTGTGATTTCTCTGCTTTTCTGAACCACTCTGTGTCCTTGTCTGACCCTCCCTGTCTCCAGCCTCTCTGACTCTCATATTAGGCAACCTGCTTTCCATCATTTTAATTTTTTAATTYCTTTATTTCTGCTTTTATTCATGTATGGAGTTTGTCAGACTCCTTTGGAGGAAAGTTAATTTTCTTTACTGACAAGAAGCGCAGTTTTTGAGCTGGAGATGCCATGGTGTTTATGAGTGCTGAATAAAAAAATAAGAATACAAAGGACCGTAACATGTGGTTGAGAAACATTACCTGAGCGTCAAGGAAGGGAAAGAAACTCTGTGAAATTTGCCCTCTTCCCACTCCTTTTTTTTTTTCAAATTTAAATAAACTTTAAAAAGGAATTCCATTTAATTGAGGACTGATACCACAGCCAGCAAGGAGTGATGCACTCCAGCATTTTGCACAGAGCTGCTCTGCAGAAGAATGGGTCACTGTGTCTGGTTTTTATCTGCTGAGGGCAGGAGAATGGGAGGACTCAGGAACAGCCCCAGCTGTGCCCAGCTCTKTCCCAGCTCTTCCTCTGTGCTCCTTGCCTGGCCAAGCTTCAGACCACTGCCCCCAATTTCGTGTCCAGCTTGTTTCTCCCTCGTTTCCATGCCCTCCACACTGCCTGTTCCCAGCCACAGAGACTCTTAGGGCTTACTGGAGAGTCTCCTTCCTCATTCTCTGCCCTATGTCTTTCCTCCTGCTCCTGCTAAAAGCTCTCTGGGATCCTGTGCTACATCAGGTCAAGGTAACTCACTGCTGCTCCTTTCCTTGCATCTCTTTTCAGCCTCCTCATCCAACGACCCTTCCCTCATGGCAGAACCACCCTTCACCGGCATTTGCACGGTGCATTTCACTTTCCCAATCAGCATAACTGGAAAAAAATACTTTTCATTATCCTCATTCACTGATATAGTTGRGTCATGCAGCTCAGGCTGTACTTAGCATTTAGACTGAGGGAGAGATCTATCTAGTATAGCAAATTTTAGCACTTTTAGTAAAAGGTTGCCAGGTTAAAAAACTGGTATTGGAACAGATAGTGCCTAGCAATCTTAATAATAACCATAATAACTTTAATCATAATAATACCACCAGCAGTCACTCATAATATATATGTTTTCCTTGATTGTTATGGAAGATTTCCCTGTAATATTCTTTTGAAATTATATTATCTTTTCTCTCTATGAGTAAATTATAATTGACACTACARTTTATCATTTGAGAGTAACACCATAACCTTACATTTTTTTAAAGGCTGCTTTTACTCAGATCACTCAATGGGACAGAGTGATACAAAAGATCACTGAAATTTCTGATACAAAAGATCATGCAGAAGATTTAGTGTAGTTTGTCTTTCAAGGTCAGCAAGACTACAGTGACACAACCAGATTTGGTCTATGACTGAGAGACTTAAGCCATACCTCTGTTTAAAGACGTCCATTTCATTCTTATATGTTCTTCTGTTTCAGCCAGCATCTCCCCTCTCTGTCCCCCTGCTTTCCAAATCAAACAGACAATTGTAGAAGAAAACAGTTCCCAACTGTTCTTTGCAGTAATCACCCAAGGGCACGGACTTCACACACAAGATGGAGAAGTGCAAACCGTTTATTGCACAGGAAAATATTCCCTAAATACCAGCACCCAACAGGATATCACATCATATAAACAGGAAAGATGTTCACCTCAGTGTCCCCCAATCACCTGGGRTAGYGCACARACATTGCCTATTAYRGTAACAGGTAAACAATRCCCTATAAGGTCACRAACTACAATTATCACATCTCATAGGTCCAGCACTGACCAGAAACCCACAATCCTCTCTCAGCCCATCCCTGGTGACCTGGATGCACTCCCAGGGTCACCTCCAGGGCCAGGAAAGAGGCTCTCTCTCTGGTCCTCTGGGCCTATCTCTCTTCCAGCACATAGTGCACCCCAACAGTTCTTCACCATCTCAGAGGAAGAAAAGTGAAGATGGAATGCAAAATTAAAAAAAACATATACAGCACCCATTACTGACATTAAATATAGGTGGATTGTGGCTTTATGTTTTTGGGGGCCTGACCAGAAGAAAGTTAGTGTGCAATCCATGATATTAGCAGAGGTAATAACTTTTAATATTTCTTGCAGCTTAGGAGAGAGTTTCTCAGAAGTGTGCAGGAATCCAGAGGCTGTGTTTACATTATCATTACCCCATTGCTTAGGTTACTGGACGGGAAATAACAACAAATTCTACATCAGTAGTATAACATAGGAATTTTTTTTTATCTTTAGTTTACCCAGAAGGTTGGCAAAATCATCTTCACAAAGTTGGTATTATCCGGCTTTACTAATGKGTAACCAAAGCCTTAGAGAATATATACCAAGTGCCATAATGACTTTCCTTTCTTTTCTTCAGACATTCTTAGTCATAAAATCTCTGTTATAGTTTCCCAAACCAAATTAATACTGCACTGTAATAGTGAGCATGACATAGATGTTTTCCCAGAGTAAGTCTAATATAGCAGGCAATGTGTAGAAAACTTTCGAGCTCTTCCTATAGGAGATTTTGCTGAAATTACTCCGCATAAATCCAAGAGAAGATACCAAAATAACTTCAATGAGTCTCCTGCTTTCTCAATGTTTGCATGTTGGGCACAACTGATTTGCTGTCTAGTGTGCCCTGGAGAGTTATGAAATCCAAAAAAGGAAGCCTTCTCTGTTGAAACAGCAGAGTGTTATTCATTAAAATAAAACTGCATTGAGGAAAAACAGCCTACTAATTAACAAGGGACTACTGCGAGCTGATCTATTATTTTCCAATATTAAATAATTAGCGTTTTTATTACTGTGCCATTATATACACACCATTTGCTTATTTATTGAAGAGATGTAAGGGTTTTTAAACTTTCATTAATATGGTTTGATGCAGCAGAGAATTGCTTTACTCAAACAAACTACTCTAAACCTCTTCATTTTTTCWCCCACTCTTAGTGAGAGGTGAAGAGCCCAATAAAGCTGAATGTGCTGTATCTTTTCATATGCACATGTATCATTACTGTGACATGGCAGTGTGTTGCTCCTGCCATTGTTTCACATTTCTAGTGCAAAAATAAATTAAAATTAATTAAAATTAAATTAAAATTAATTCCTGAGCTCAATTTCCCTCTCTGGAKTTGGAAGTTTTATTTGGAAACCTATCTTCAAAAGATGCTCACCAGGAGTCACAGGTTCTGTAGTACCCACATCCACTGACACATCACTGGCCCTGTGAAAATGTTCTAAAAAAGGGCACAACAAAGAAAACACACATTTCAGCACAGTCTGAGAGAGACAGAATTCTTTAGGACTGTGTTTGATTATCCTCTGGTGTCAGAGAGGAATGATTCCCCAGTGTATTCTGCTTGTTGCTTGGAAAATGTTTGATTATTTTTAATAACTGTACGTCAGTTCTCATTGAACAAAAAAATCTCAGAACAATCACATGGACTACGGTCAGTGTCCAAACAGCATTTGGCAGTCTTCTCTGGATGATGGTATTTTGCCACAATTGGGTTTGCTGATCAACCCAGCAGCCACCTATTCATTAGTGGTGGAGGCAGGATGAAATTCTGTTTGTAAGTTATGGAATATCTGGACTTGTTGAACTGCACGGTCACGACAGCAGCATCAACTAGCATCTACATTAGATTTTTATTGCTTTTCTTGGCTTACCTTTGGAGCCTAGTGCAACAACAGAGATGAACCCTTTTGTGTCTGCATAGTCGTGTCCAGGCATGCTAAAGAACTCCAATGACTGCCTGCCAGAAGTGGAATTTTTCCCCTTTTCAAGGGGACTCAGTTGGTAAAGATTGTTACAGCTTTAGCCTAATTTAGACATAATTAGATATAAATAGACATAAATATTCTTGAAAAAGAACACTATCTAGCAGAATATAAGTGTAACAAGCATCTCACAGATAGAGCATATCATTGTAGAATCCACTCATATGGGACAGCCTCCCCACCAATATTTAAATATTGAACTGATTTCCAAGTCCTTATAAGTCTAAAAATCATCGATATTAATGATCTCAAAKAAAGCTTACCCTTAACTGGCTGTAGGTACACATTCAGGTGTTTCTGAAGATCCTTATCTAGAATAGAAATGATATAGTAGTTTGCAATTACAGAATTACAACCGAACTCTGAAATACAGAGCTCTTCATGGCTTTGTCTTTGATATGTACTCAAAACTTATTGTTATAGACATAGCTTATGGGACAGAATTTGACTAGCATAGAACAGAATAGGTGTGTAATTCTTTATGAGGGTTTTTGAATTTTTGTCCCCCAAGGTGTTTTTAAAAATGTTGTCTGCAGTTAATAAATAACCGTATAAAAATAACAAAGCTGACTAACTTAATACAGCTATTAGGTTCTTTTGAGTAGAGTGTCGTGAGCTGGGAAGGATTTTAAAGAGATTATGGGCTGGAGATAAGAATTCCTATCTGACAGATCCCTCTGGAGGTCATGCAAGGGAAACAAACAAGAAGCCATGTGGCCAAAAGGTGATCCCCTAAMAAACAATTAGAGGCTATATGGGTCTGAGAAGGGGGAGAGAAGGAAGGCAAAATTGAAGATACTCAGTTCTACCACACGACTGAGATGCTGATGTAAACAAGTATTGTATCCCTTCGTGCAGCTCCTGTCCCAGTGCTTCACCTTTCTGATTTGTTCTGTCTGATTTCCATTTCTAGAAACSTTGGTGCTCTGCTTGTATGGCCAGAAAATGCTCGGAATTAGACTGGAAACAATCCCTCTGGTGCCCATGATGTATCACACACGGCTCAGCTGGGAGAGGAGGGACAGAGTGGTTTCATTCCCTATCAGATGGTAAGTCACGTATGAACTATGGATCCCTCTGGGGCAGTTGTCCCAGAAAACATGACATCTTTTCATCAGAAAGTCCCAAGCTAATGTTAGTGCTCTGACCACTCTCATGAAGAAGGAGGAAATTGCCCCAGGAGGAAAATATCATTGGAAGGAGAAGTATCAGCATTATAGCTTTGGGGAGAGGCTGCAGATATGGCACAGAGAGACTGAGGATTGTTCAAACTGGACAGATTTGGATAGCACAGGAAGAAACAGCTTTTTCCAATGGAGTCTTGAGCTTATAGGAAAAGAAAAAAAAAATACAGTCTCCAGCTCCTGAGATTGTAACAAATGTGAATTCTGTCTGAAGACCTCAAATGCACTTAAATAATTCCTAAGTTAATTTGTGAACAAACTCAGCTGAAGTTAGGAGGCTTGAGAGAATGAAAATGTTCATGTTTTTTGATTTTTTTTCACTTCCTGTGAGTGTATGCTGGCTGAAGTAGAACACTCGGAGTAAGATAGACTCCACAGACTAACTGGACTGAAGTTTGGAGTCTGGCTGAAAGGACCCAGAAAATAGCAATATCCATTTACAGAACAGTTTCCAAACAGAAAAAGAAAACAGTGAACAAAAGATAAAAATRCAACAGGTTTGAAGTGGTATATCAAAGATATATTTACTATTTAGGTAAACTAGATGCTTTGAAAATATTTTCTGTTCCTCTGATTTTTCTTTGTCACAATTTCATCTGTTTGTTTCGATGTATGGTTTTTTTCCCCAACCTGCAACACTTGGGTCAGCTGTCCTGTATGTAAATGATGCCTTGGCCATCACTCCTAGCACTACATTACTCAGAAGGAAAGATAACTGCAGAAGTGTTTTCTTGCTACACTTTCCAGGTAATCCTACACTAGCCTGTAAGGAAAAAAGATACACTGAAAAGTGAGTCAGGAGTGAAGGCAGGAAAGGAAGAAGACAGRGAAAGAAATACCCAAACTTCTGAGAGCATCTTAGCTTTCCTGATATTTGCAGAGGGATTTTGTCCAGACCAAAAGGATCACTGGCTATTCAAGATATAACAACTCATGAACCACGAAGGTTATTGCTGAATATGATCAGAAACACAGAATAGTGGGGTTTTTTTTTTATTTTATCATTCAGAATGATGTTCAAAACCCCTGGACTACTTTCTAATTTGCCCTTTCCCCCCCACACTTCATTTCATTTTCATTTGCTGTCATGCTGAGATCTATTTAGGGTATTTAATGTAAAGTTAAAACACAGTCCTGTTGGAGGTAAATTTTTGGTGCAAATAAATCATACAGAAAACCCAAAACCTTATTATTGTTGCTGTTATAAAAGGAAAAGATATTTCTTGTTTAAAATACATTTTTCTCTTACACCCAAAATGTTATTCTTGTTGGGAAATCAGACTTCTGTAACCAYAATCCCCAAGTCAACTGCACAAGTACCATTGAACTGGTTATACTAAATTTAGATTATTTCATCAGTTGCTGCAGGTTTTCAGAACTTTCATTGTTGTTACATGCTAGTTGTCTGTAATATATCAACAGTTTTGCAAAACTGCGTTTGTCTCTGAGTTGTTTCTCTTTTCCAAAGCCTCTGCTTATGCAAGTGTTGCTAATTCCCATTTCTAACTCACCCAGTAAGACTGGCTACAGCAGCTCAGTGAAATTCAGTGGAGAGAGCAGTGTGTCTATGTAAAAGGGAGGTGGGTGTATAACCTGGGATGTTGTACCTGCTCAGGATTTAGAACTCTTTTTTCATTGCTATCTTGATTATCAGTCCTGGGAAGGAAAGTGCTGTGTTTACACTGTTGACTGAAAACACCCTGTGTAGCTGTGAACAGCAAGCGGGAGATCAGTCTAAATGAAACTCCAACCTGTCACAGCTGGGCTCTTTCTATTCCTGAGACAACTCTTTACAGCTGGCCAGGGCAAAATCTCCATGGTAGACATAATCAAAGGAAAAACWGGAATGTCTTAATGCATCACTTTGTGGCTAATGAAGCATCTCCACAGGTGTTTTGTGCCTGAGTTCTTGTGCGGAGGAGGCGGCGGTGGCTCCACCCTGGGAAGTTTCACCCGTGCAATTCRCTGGAGCAGCTCCACTTTGCCTACACAGACACATCTTACAAAACTTTGTTAATTAGTCCAGGCCTCATAGCTCAGTTCCTAGCGAGGCATAATTAGAGGGACTGCTGGACAATAGGTGTGTGATGTGAATCACCGAGTCAGGTCCCAAGCGTGGAAAACTCTGAACGACATGGAAATACGACATGAAAAGGGAGAGTGCTATGAGGGGAATGCATTTGTATTCTAAAAGCACAGCCAGGAAGGCAGAGTGGATCAGAAAATGACCATGCAGAAGAAAAGTGTCACTCAAGGAAAAAGGGAGTGGATAGGTTGTCATGATGGAACTGGAAGAGACAGCTCTCTCAGGGGCTGTATGGAATATGTTTGTGAATGAGCAGGAAGCATAAAAATGCAATGCCATAGACAAGAACTTAGATGACAAGTGAAGAGACAGTGACAGGACAGACACGTGGTTGAAAGTAGCTGTAGACTGCAAGAGAATGAATTATAAAGAAAAAGCAAACATATTGAAAGAGAGTAGAACTTTTGACTTGGCTGTTGCACAAACCCTTTGCCTAAACCCACAGATGCTGGACATAGGATGAAACCATTTTATGGCAGGCTTTTTTTTTTTAATCTGAAAAATATTATTTGTCTCATGGAAAAGGCAGCAGGTGAAGTTCTCCAGTGCTGATCCTTGGTTGCTGACAGGTCTTGTTCAAGCCATAGGCAGCTCCCCATCCTTAGGGGTAACTGAGGCTGCTCTAATCTGTGACCAAGAAGTGTTCAGGCAGTTTATTGCTACCTCCCCACTTTCTCTTSAGCTGGTCTACATACAGCTCTTTTTTGGCGGAGTTATGTTCCTCAGTAAACATAAGAAGCTCTCTAGAAGAGAAAAAAAAATGGAACTACTGTTTGAGGAAATTAGGTTAAGGAAAAAAACACAGAAATGCCTTTTCATCTGGTCGTTCAGACACCAGCAAGATCTTCATGGCAGAACAGGTGGAACCAATTTGCAAAATGCTTTTGAAATCACTTACTGTGTGGTAAAGTGTTACTGGTGCCAGAACACTTCAGCAGAAATTTGAAGAGCAGAATTGTTAAAATAATTTCACTCGTGTTATATGCACACGCACACACTCATAAGAGAATGACAAACAGTATTTTATGTGGAACAGTAAAAGGAGGGAAAAAGTAAATCCAGAAAGATCAGGACTCTCTATAAGACCTAAACCCCCAGAGTTTTGTGCTTACTGACTACAAGGCAGTGAGGGGAGGGTGTGATATGGAGCACTGCTAAAACTCCTCATACTCTAGAAGTTTCAGTAGCTGGGATGTGGAGAAGATTGGTTGGATTATGCTGCTATTAAAGCAGCATTGATGATATATCTTCGCCTGCATCAAGATYCATTCCCTGAAGATTATCCCAGTACATCCATATAAATCGTGTCAYGGGTGTCATCAAACAGAGCAGGAACTGTGCTCTAAGAAATGTTGCCATTGGAGACAGTAAAGTCCATTAAATGGAGGAGGTTCATTCCTGCCTGACAGTCATTCCTCCAGCAAGAAGGTGGGAGGGGTGAGGGAAAGCCTGGAGAGGATGCAATTTCTCGATTTCTCTGTAATAAGAAATTGTTCTCATCAGTTTCTGCAGGCATTCCTGAGGTTAAAGACTGTCATTTCCACCACCTACCTGTGAAGAAGACAGAAAATTGGACTTTTCAGTGGAGGAAGAAAGACCCTTCCACTGCCATTTCAGGGTATCTGCACAACAGGGGTGTCCTTTACCACCAGACATTGAAAAGCTTATTGCTGAAATCCCTATTGAATAGAGCTGTCTGCAGATATAGATACAAGCTCAGTGACAGCTTTCTCAGTAAGGATAGCACTCTGGAAAAGTGTGAGAGGTGGTCAGGAATAAATGATCCTGTTTCCAATAGTATGGGTCAACAGAAAGTGTCTTCACCCTAAGGTAAGGTGAATGAATGGTCATTCCTAATGCAAGAATGGCTTGTTTAACTTTTCATATCATCCCTGTAAACACAGGCAGTGTGRCCTTATGGAACTGTAGGCCTACAGATGAATTTCAGACACTAAAGAAAGTGGTGCAGATAGAAAATAAAGAAAATCTTTATTTAAAGCTGCCAGAACATGATTAGAATTGTGTGAAGTTTGCTTTGTTCAGTTTTTTCTTTAGTACTTTAAATCACTGTACTTAGTATTAAAACATATCAGTTCAGGCAGCTATTAATATCCTCTGAGATTTTAAAGCAATTACATTTAAAAAAGGAATTGCAGAAGATGTATAAACAGGAATGATGTTTTAARGAAATTAAACAAAGGCCTTAATTGCAAATCCAGTCATAGGGCTGAGAAGAGGAAGAAACCTTCGCTAAATAAAGTCTTAGTGACATGAAGAAGTAATAATCTGACATTTTATTGCATGAATTACATTTTTCTTCCTAACTACTGAATACTTGTCTGATGTTCATTTGCTGCCACATTTAGAACTGTAAGTTCCCCCAGAAAAGTGGAGCGTGTTCAATGAGATGCATTTCTTGCAATGTATCTGGGACAACAGCACCAGGGACTAACCTGGACKGTGGTCCTAACACAGGCCGTGGCCATATCATGTTAGGCTCCTTCCAGTAATTTGTAATAAATGATGACAATGAGCATTTGTAATCCTAAAGTAGGCTGAGGACAGTCTTGGTCTCTTTTCTGGTCAGATATTTTTCCGTAGCAGATAAGAAAGTATTTCACTGTAAATGAGATTGCCCAAGTTTTGTACTTTCATACTCTAGATGAAAATTGAATCCTGTTCAGTTCTGTTCCACTCTTTCCTTATAAATTCCTAAACAATATGTATCACTGAACAGATGTTACAACCCCCAGTTTAAAACCATGTTCATTTTTGTGCTCTTAGCCAGAATCTTCAAGGAGGTTTGGGTGAAGCATGGAGCTTGCATTACATTCAGAGGAAAATTTGGCTGATTGCTTGGCTTGATRTTGCAAAATGCTGATTTTACAGCACAACGACAGCTTGGCAGATGCCCCAATACTTCTTCCCTCAATATTTATCTAGTTTTTACTGAGACTTCTTATCASTTGTATTTTCCCAATGATTATTTCTATGTTTGAGGGTCCTGTAGGCCTTATTTAATTTGACGTTATAGTCTGCAACAAAACACAAGTGCAAAGATCTGCTGAAGAAAATGAGCCAAGTGATGAGGATCATGAGGCACAAAGAAACTAAGAACATAAACATTTATGTCACAAGCACATATAMCTTCCTGACCTTAATCCTTAAAGAATGGCTTCCCTTTTTGACGTGTTACAACAATTCTGTAGTTTGTAGTTCAGGAAGCTCACGCAAAATTGAGGATGAGAAGATGGAGGATCATTCAAGCTAACCTTTCTGTTCAGTAAAAATCAATAGGTCAAATATTAAAAACTACTCAGAATAAATAGTTGGATACACTGCTGTGAGATGACTGACTTTCAAGCTAAAGAGATAGCCAGCCATATACAATTTGCAACCTGAAAAACATGGAATTAGACAAAGAAGTTAATCTGATTTGTTTTCTCAGCTCAAACTGTAACTCAATATCAAAGAGTATGGCAATTATTTAACTTCGTAGATGATTGCTAAACATCGAATTTTACATAGCTGAAGCTTAAATCTGAGTCAAACATGTTCCTGACTTTACTGAACGAAGAAGAGGAATTAAAAAAAAAATTCTTTGGGTTTATCAAAGTCTTTCCTTGTTTGAAAGCAAATCCCTTCAAAATTATTAAGACTATTTCTTGCTCTTCTTGTAATAGTACATTCTAGGTTTTAAATTTCACCTTCTATTACTTTCAACATTTTTGAGGCTACTAAATTAATGTTTTCTCAGCCAGAAATATGAATCACCATAGTGCTTACTTTTGATTATAGAAGAATAGAAATAAGAGCCTCAAAGCTGTCCGCCCAAGTGGTCTGATTCTTTTCTCAGTTACTGGTGGATATCTGCTGAATTTTCCAATCTAGAACCTCACCTTGCAGAACTGAATTCAGTGAGAGATTTACTATTGATTTCTAAGAGTTCTGTTGATGTCTAAAATGAGAAGTAAACCACAAATTGTTCTTTTTCTGAGCTGGGCTAGCCAGGACTGGAAGCTGAAATTACAGCTTCAGCAGAGTCCTATTTCCAGTCCTGTAAGAGGAGAAAAAGGTGACCAGGAAAACGAGAGCAGCCGTAATCACAAATCTCTCTATTTATAATATAACTAATAATAAATCCAGAAGTTTATCCTCTAGTCCAGTCTCAACACAACTAATTCCTAGCCCTCTACAGATCTTAATTCTGCAGAAACCAAGCTAAGGTGTAACAACGTTGTAAGGCAATCCCCTCACACCGCTGTGTTTGCAATAGAGACGTGTCCTTCCTGGTGAACTAGAAATAATTCATGACTGCACACAGTGTTAGAAATTTCAAAGTTCAAGCATATACTTTGGAGAGTTAGAAGCCTGGCAGATAAGGTGAAAGATTTGGAATTTTTTTTTTTTTTGGTTAAATGACTGTGAAGTTTTCTTTACTTGAAAGACCAAGCAAAGCCAAACTTGTAGAATAACATATGGGCAGTCACATTCTTTGTTGAAGATTTCACATTAACATTTAATAAAGGGGAAAAAAAATCAGCTAGCAGTCCTGCCCTTCTTCTCTCCTTTACACCGTATATCACACAGAGAAAAGYTAGAGTGAAGGAAAACAAAGGCTGCAAAATTAACTACAGGAAAAAAAAATGGAATTACGATTACCTATATTTGAAGTTATCCTTCCCTTGTGTATATTAATTATTCTGCAGTCTAATTACACGATCGCACATTAATTTCTTCTCTAGACTCCAGACTCAGTCATGCACAGAATGGATGGTACTTGCTGCCTAAGGATTTTTCAACTTTTGGTTCAGTGCACAGCCCTAGGCCTCATATAGATTCAAACCACATTCTGAAAACAAAATTTTTCACTCCCACATGGACTTTTTTACCTACATTGCAATATCAAAGTGCCTAACCAATATTAATTAAACTAGTTCCTACCACTTTTGTGAGTTAAATGGCCTTTATGGCTTCCTATTTACAAAGGGAAATTGAGCCACAGCAACTTCTGCCTGTGGCAAGGAGTGCAGAAAATGTCAGCCAAAATGGTTTAAGTCAGGTGATGTCATGAGTTGCTAATTAGAGGATCTAAGGATAGAAAACATCAGCAMATTTGTAAGTGAAATTGTGCTCTGTACTCCCTAATATTTTCCCATCACATTTTATGTTTACTTCCAGCATTCCAGGATATATCAATAATAAGAACACTTTGGACCAGAATTTCAAGAGTAATTATATAGTGCCTGCTTATAAAGTATTGGAGTAATAGGATCAATGCCTAAATCTGCTGTAGCTTGTTTATTTGTGAGCTGGGATCTCACAAACAGAACAGGGTCATTTTAGGCAAATACTTCAGAGTAACTTCAGGAGACGTTTCCAAGGAAATTTTAGATGCCACGGGGGATTGTAGGAGCATGCTCATTCTTCAGTGAGTGATGCATAAAGCTATACCTTCCATATGCTGTGAATTTTCCAAGAGAAAATGCTCAGAACATGAGTTTCATTTTAGGCTTGTGGTAGTGACTTCTCTGTACAGATCACAAAGACCCCAAATTGTTGTGCCACGAAGCGTGCCACGTGCTGCAACCACCAAAATAACTGAAGAATGTGCTAATCTATCTGACATATTCTGCCAGGCAGGAAGCCCTTTCGCTGTGTATTTAAAGGTGTGCTAATGTAGGTGTGAAGGGACACACTGCTGCCTRCTGGAGATGACAGTAGTGATCACAGCTCTTTTTCAGAAGCAGAATGTATTTAAAACAATTCAGAACAAAGTTMACAAACCCCCAAGGCTGAGCAGGCACTTCCAGAAGTGAGTGTGTGTACAAGAGCTGGTGCAAGTTAGGAGCTGGTTGTATTTTGAGTGTGACACTCACTTTTCAGGTGTCAATTACTGTCACTTTTGCATTCTTGTCACCTAGATCAGGGTAATATTATTGCACAAGGCTTCTGTGAAGCTTAATATAAAGAAAATGCTTTGAAATGGCAGAGGGAAAAGTGTTACAGAAGTATCATAAATACTGAAAACTGTGAGATGCTGTTGATGGTTGTATTCTTATTCCTAGGTAAGAATGATGAGTCTGTTCATTTTCCTTGTATTGTTTATATTTCTCACAATATGTATGAAACACGTTTTGCCCATGGAGGATCTTGGATTTTTATTTACTAGAAGACATTTTATTTCTCTGTTTTAAACGAATGGTGCATATATCTACCTGGATGGAAATTCATTATTTTACTGAGGGGCCTAAAGCCTTTGGTAATTGAAGTTGTAGGGTAAAATTTATGGTGTTATTTGTAAAGTAGCTTACTGACAAGTAAACTAAAGAATTCTAGCATTCTCTGCCTTGAATCTAGAGCAAACAAAATGTAGTTTCCCTGGATTTTAAACTTAAATCTGCCTTCACTGTCTTACCGTAAATCTCACGTATTTTATTAATAACACTGGCCTGAATTAGTAGGATAAAAACAGTTGTACAGCTTATCTCCTGCAACACAGTTGTTAASTTGTAAAATCAGGACACTCAGGTTGAGATTAATGCTGCTAAAATGCCTACTCCTGTTAATTCCCAGAAATGTTCTGGGATATATCAGGTCTCTAGGACATATCAGACCAAAGACTATAAACAGTTTTAGCAAAATATGACTTCAAGGAAAGATATATGTTTTTCTCAGTTTATGGCTGGTTTCATTTCTGYCAGGCTGGAAGAACAGAAATTCATGTCCAGGGTACCTCTCCCCGATGTCTGGGTGTTGCAGTTGAATAATGTATAGCATATATACACTAACAACCTRCAGGAGTCATGATTAACTCCCCACACCTGGAAAAAGTTACAATTCCTACAGTATCCAAATAGTGCAGATGGCCTTCTGATGGTTGGTTAAAAGAAAGGTACTTGAGAATCTTAAGATGAACATTAAAGATGTCTCAACCATCTCTGCAATCCTTGTCTCCCAAGAGAGGTTAACCCCTCCTCTGATTTTTTGACTAAAATTATTTCTCAGGCAAATTCTTTGATATCAATGATAAMTTGAGGAGATTCTGGCATCCTGCACCTTTGTTTCTTCTTTGGAAAAGTATATTTAACTCCAAAAAATGAACTGGATGGCTTTGAACTGCCTTTACAAAGAAACATATGAAAATCATTCCAAGATGAGAGGTAATCCAGTCAACAAAGGTTAGAGCCTGCAATTAGGGAAGCTGTTTTCTGGTGGATGTAATACAGCTCCTGTGCATGACTGAGCTCCTTAAAGAGCATTATGGGCTGAGCAGGACCAGCTCTACCTACACTTAAATCTCTGGATCAGTCTGAACGTGAGTCAAAGCTTTGTGCTTAGAACGTTAAAGCAATCCTCCACGTGGCACGTTCCAAACTACGAGGAGCTGTGTGCGGTTTTAATTTTATTCCAGTTCTGTGTTAACTCAGGAGCTCTCAGGCCGTGTGTGTTTTTGCTGATTATTTCATTACCATACCATGGACTAATAGCATGATCTAAGTGCTGAATATCTAATCCCATAGGGGGATTTGATAATGCAGATGTCAGTGACCTGGCAGAGTATTTATGCTAATGGTTTCCAATAATGGATCAGGGCTCAAATCTTCTGTGTGTGCCGAAGGCTCTCCGTGTTTTACGGCACAGCAACCTGTCTTTCTCTTCCTTGATCTGTGTACATCTGRTCCCAAGTGTGCAGCTTTTATGTGGAAACAGAACAGTTCTTGTTGCTGTGACAATGGAACTCCACAAATAAAACATTTCAAGAAAAGCTTTTATTTTTTTATATATTAAAAAAAAAGAGCAATCATGTAAAAAAAGCCATAACTTCTCTATTGATCAGAAAACAAGATATCCCCATCTAGGAAAGCCCAGCTGACATTTTAAGTGACCGACACTTTAGCATTTTTGTTTCATATATTGTTTTATATGCTATAATTCATGGCTACTGAGTTTGAATCAGTTATATCTTCTACAACAACATAAGGATATCAAAACCGTATCTGTTTCAAAATGCACCCTTTTGGGACCACTCCTGCATTTCATTTTAGGATTATACAATATATGTAAATGCGGCTGGGTTTTTGGTCTTCTCAGTGATTATATTTTGCATGACTTGAACCTGAACTGATTTATCACAGGTTCATTTACCTGCAGCTTTACAAAGAAGCTTTTGGACTACTGAGTCCTATTTTTCTAGTACACCAAGGGACCTGACTTTTGTAGGTGTTCTTGAATTTAATTTTCCTGTTCCAATACAAAGGTGTTGCAGAAGAAAAATCGGTATATAACAGAAAAGTCTAGAAACAGTGACCTTTCCCTTGCTACGAAAGCTGAAGTCTGTGACTGAACACATTTCTTTAATCACCTGAACAGAAAAAGATGAGATAGGAACAAGTGGAAAATAGGAAAGACCAAACTGGATTTCCAAAAGCCGGGATATGCACCCAGAAGGCACTGCTGCAAACGAGACTGAGTGCAGAACTAATGTAGGCTGCTAGCAGATTTGCAAAACGTGTGTGCAAATCCTATTTTTGGATTAAATGAGTCATGTTAACTACACACAAGCTGAGCAACTCTCTGAGTACAATAGAAATAACTTAAATGCAAGCATGTCCTTCAAAGAATGTTGGGGATAGGCATTATTAATTTTAACTTTTTTTTAAACATGCAACTGACCTGCTGGTAGAACTGACACAAGACTAGGTAAGGCTTCTACCAGTCAGCTCAGCCACAGCAATTCAGAATTTAAACTACCATCATCTTCCTCCACCAGAAAGGAAAGAATGAGGCGATTGCCCAAATAATATTAGTCTGGAGGAAACAACTCTCACCTGAGAGGTTCAGTGCCCTCTGTCAGGAACCAGCCTCCAGTCCTTCACAGAAGGATCTGCTCCCTGTGTCAGCCCTTTGCCCTTCCTATACCTCTCATATTGAACTTGAAATTGCTTAAGAGGTGAAACAAATTGCATCTGGAGGTTACATGTCTTCCTCAAGATTCCTCTCCAGTAGACCCAAAAACTTATATAACTGGCAGGAGATTAGTAGTTAAGGTGCCTACAACAGCTCTATAATTACTTTCTAATTCAAATATTTCCACTTGTCTCTTGGGCATAATAACAATTCATCTTGTTTCAATTGTTTTGATATCCTACATTTACAAATGTGCCTCCCTCAGTCATTGTCCTGCTGTAGAGAACAAAACCAGAGGGAAGACAAGGGTGTGCATTGGGATGCTCAGCATGTGATTCTAGGGCTAAACTGATGGAGCACAAGGCAGAAACCATTGGCTTGACTCCTCAGAAAGACAGATCTATTGGAATCTGGCTATATTTCTTAAGCATGTAACTGGCCCAGTTTTAAACTCTGTTTCAGATACAGCTGACTAACAGGATTGACTTAGCTTTGTGCTGACATTCCAACATAAACCAACATGAACCCCATCAAAATTAGCTTTAAGACTTCCTGGCAACAAAAAATTGCAGTTTCCTTACTCCAAGAGATATTTGGCTTAGTTGCATTCAGAAATGATCACAAATCCTCAGTCTATCAATTTCCTAAACTTATCCCTACTTCCAGTTTGGTTCCTATCGCAGAGAGTAATTTTCACTCCCCAGCTAACAGAGCCCTGAAGAGCTATGGAGAAGGAGTCACTGAGGTGGTGCAGGGTTTAAAGGAGGCAAGGCAAGCGTGAGAACTGGTGGAAGGAAAAGCAAGTGGCTTTTCCCTTAGTTACAGTGGGGAATGGATGACTCTAGGGACCTAACCATCACAGCACAATGGAGTGTTCCTGAGCATTTGGGCAGGTCCTGGAATGGAGATGTGACGAGGGTTAGGATTTCTAAGAGTGCATTTTGAGAAGATAGAGCAGAGAAGGGGTTTGAAGCATGACAAGGGTCAAAACTGGTGTTAGGATTMGGACTGCAGCACCTAGAAGCTGTGTTTGGTGTTAAACATCAGATAAACAGTAAGATTAGGGGGGAAGCCATTGGTGGCAGATATCATCGTATTTTTTGCTGTAGGAGAGGATCATGTTCTCTGATATGGTATTAGGAATATAGATAAGGATAAGGTACAGGCTAAAGAAACTAGGATTTACAAAACCTGCTCCAAAGCATCTGTGAGCCACRCTCCTCATGCTGCCAGCTCTCTTTACTGTGTGTGCTTTATGGTAGCTCAACATCCTGTCTCCAGGAATAATCCTTGCTTGAATCCTGCTCTTTTCATCATAACTCAGTCCTTCTGAGGACTGCATTGGATCACCATAAACAGAACTCACTACAACTCCAGAAGCCACAACAACACAGCATTTTATTTCTGTGAATTAGTGTTGAAACATTGATTAGTATCCTTAGTCAGCCGTGAGCCAGGATATGTTGGAAGTTTCCAACAAAAATAAATACTGCTTCTTGCCAATGCTACCACCTCCACATCCCCAACCATATTTTCAGGATGAAGAGGAAGCTGTTTGTTTGTTCCTCCAAGAGGATTCACAGGCTACTTTAATAAAAGTACAGGTGATGTGTTGTGGGCAAAATTTTAGCAATTACAGTCTGTCTCTCTGAAATCCCCTGCTGAGGCTGCTCACTTTCCAGCACAGCATTGCAGAGTCTTTTGTTCAGAGACCACAAGGGTGTTTTATTTTACAGAGAATGGTACATTTCTAAATTATTACAGTRATTTGTGATAAAATGCACAGTGTGTATGGGAGATTTATATAAGTGAACTGTACCATTCCAATTAACTGTTGGCTTTGTGGATTTAGGCAAAAGTTTAAAGGTTCATCAGCTTGACCAGCGAGAAGCTTTATCCTCTCTGTTTCTTTGTGATTGAATCTCTATTGCCTAATCAATCAAGTCTCTCATTTGTTAAAGCATTTTGTAGCCTGTGCTAGAATGTGAGAGTAAAACCAAGAAATATATAGATGCTGCCATTATATTTTCAGGCTAAAGCTATTAGAAGATGGAAACATGAATTACTGGGAAATACATATTTTTCATAAAACAGGCATAAATCAGGTAGAAAGAAAGGGAACAGGATTAAACCGAGATTCATACATTTGATATACAGAAGTTACAGTTTTCAGTTAGAGTTTTCTCTGCTCAGACTGTGGTTGGTAATTCTGTGTTTTGTGAAATATTGCAATGAGCAGAATTCACGTGCAGAACTTAGCACTGGTTTTCAAAACCTCACTGTTTCAGAAAATCACCCATACACATTTGCTAACTGATGACTGGAAACTGAAGTTCCCTGAGCAATACCAAGACACTACATTACAAATCATTAAAAAGCATTTTTACTTTTTCAAAACCCCAGTGATCAGCTATGGAAAATCCGAACATGGGAAGAATCAGAGCACTTGGAGATATTTGAACACTTGTGAGAAAGAGTAGTGTACAGTTATTATTACTGATGTGGTCTGCAATCAGAACATCAGTCAAGGACTCATTCTGTCACAACATTTACTGTCAAAGAGATAATGCTTACCTATAGCTGATAGCTAGAGAGATAGCTCTGGTGTATTTAAATGACTTATATGAGAATTGAGTGCAGCAGCTTAATTTTTTTTTTTTTTTTTGCTTTGCACACAGCAATGGATTGCACCAGATCAGCAGTGGAAATGGGGCACAAAATGTATGTTAAAAACACCCACCGGGTGCTGCAAAACCAACCAGCAATTTTGTTCTTTGCCTTGCCCCCGCTAGTCCTTGGCTCAGCTGYGTGATTCACACCAGTTTATTCTATACTAACAAATTCCTTGCATTTAGTTCCCCAGTTTCAGAATCTTCTGAAAATTAAGAAAAAAATCTCTTCCCTGAATAGAGTTCCCTGATCAGGTGTCCCCTTCCCTTTTTAATTCTTTATAGGGCACACTTGATCAATTCCCAGTGGGATCTGATAACAGCACGTGCAGTTATCAGGCTCCTTGCTTCCTTGCCTTTGGAGGACTTCTGTAAAAAATATAGAGCAGACTCATTTAAAGATATAAAACTCTTATTTTAGCCCTAAAAACTTATTACTTAAGCACATGCTGAATCATATTATTCCAACATGGTTCCCAATAGCACCACTCCATGCATTTACACACCCACAACCTGAGAAGTTTGAAAAGGAATAGGGAAAAATCAGTGTTTTCTATGTAGTTTGTCTCACCCTAACCTGAGGTTTGTAGAACCACTGCTTGCTCTTCCCTGGCATGACCTCTACACTTACAACATCACAGCCACCAAAAATTCAGTGTGGCAGCAGTGATGGGCAGAGAAAGAGGAAAATGACTTGTTATTGACAGCTAGCAAAGAACTAGAGACCAGACTGGAGTAAAATTGGTGTGATGAGGGAAAAGATGCATTATAACAATTCTGGGCAGCTAAATAATGGTCTGGAGGCAACAGCCACATTGCACACTTGCTGTCGGAGTCACTGATTTCTCAACATTTAATCTACATTTTGCAATTAGACTGTCAAAATAAATGTGGTCTACCTTTTACTGTGACAAACATTAGTTACAGGAGAAGCATCAGGGCTGTAGGTGGTGKGTGGTGTGTGTCAGTGACTGCCCTCTGGCAGCCCTGAACCAGTCTTACCCTCTTCTGCTCCTGAAGAATTTATGAATTTGACCTCAGCAATTCGGAGCACACAGCCTCCATCCTATAGGGCTGAAAGCAGGAGGACATTCAGAGAGACAAAGTGCTACCACAGTAACACTGCAGCCCTTGTGCTAAGCTTCCTCCAGCACCGAGGCTGTCAGCAGAGCCAACAGCGGAACTGAACAGAAACACTAAAAAGGATGCATAAGAAACCTTTAAGGAGCTGACATCTGGATACAATTACTTGAAAAAAACTCACTGCTGTGACTGACATCCAAGCAGAGGAGCTGCCAAAAGTCACCTCTTAAGCAGCCAGACTTAGTGATTCTGTTGCTCAACTGGACATCAAGGGAGGGCAAATAATCACCTGGCCCCATTTGTCAGCTGGAGGGAGAGYGGGGCTTTCTGAAGGTCTTGGCCCTGTGCTCAGGTTGGTGCCGTGGCAGAGCACATCCAGCCTGCTTCCTGCTGTTGCCAGGGAAAGCTGGAGGAACAGTGGTGGGCAGGGCTGGACGTGTCCCCTGCAGGGAGTACCAGGCTGCCCGATGCCCAAGGCTGCCCCTCATCTCAGTTTTGTACTTTCCCCTCACCTCATTTTCCCTCTCGTGACAGMAGCAGTGCAACACAGGGCTAGCTCCTGGCTTTGTGATAGAGCAAAATTCCAGAAGCATAAAGCTGGCTCTGGGAAGATTGCAAAGGCCTCAGAGATGGCTGTGATGGCTGTAACAGAGAGCTGCAGGAGAAAAACAAAGCAGGTGCCATGATTCAAGATGTTATTTTCTGTGCACTGATATGGCAGATTCCTTCACTGTTTGCTGACACCTGTCCTGTTTGGACATGCTGATTTGGGTTATTCACACAGCTCACTAGGCTATGTGAGAACTATGCAAAACTAGTTTAAAGATATCCCTTAGAAAATATAGTTGAATGTATTTTTTACTATCTTTCTGTACTATTGAAATTTTTAAGACAGTGGTACTAATTCTTTGGAGCCAACATGATTTTTTTGCCTATGCACTAGAAGCAAGATGACGGGCTCAGACATCTTCRGAGAAGAAACAAGCACATATTCTCGGAGTTCTATATTAAATTGATTAATACTGCAGATTTTCACGTGAAAAAAATAGGTTTAATATACTCTGGTTAAGAAACAGAGCAAGAAGTTTCTGCTGTGACATGAAATAATTACATCCACAAACCAACATTTTATTTTTAATGGTGAATGGAACAGAGGAGTTGATTCTATAATGGTCATTGTATGGGCTTGGAGAGACCAACTTGATCCATGTTCTGATGGATGCACAAGTGGCTAAAATTTATGTTTGGAGAAAGCTGTATAACCATGGGGAAAGGTAATACCTATAACCATACATGGCAGATTTATTATGTTTCCTTGTATTCCCTAAGTTTGAAAGTTAAAAGTCGAGCAACGACTTTATGAACGTGGCACTAAGTGATCCATAAAGAAACTGCACTTATATCAGAATGTATGGTCCTCCACATCCATAGCTGAAAGTCAAAGCTGTGCATCAAACAGGAGGGATGCTTCCTGCTGGCATTTATTGCACTGCTCTCGAGCCCCATTAATCCTAGGGAACACTTTGCCATCCTTAGCGTCTGCATGGCAAACGTGTTACCAAGAAATAAGGGGACACAGAAACAGCAGAAGCTGCAAACATTGAGGTAGGCCCAAAACAAGAGGCAGGTGACAGAAGGCTGTGGCAGGCTTCTCACTTTGATTGAATATTTGTTCTGAATTTGTAAGGCTTTTATGGAAAGAGCCTCAAAGTACTTCAAGGCCTAGAACAGTCCTGTGGATACCCTGCTTGTCTTCTGCTAAAAACAATTAAAACGGTGTTCTCTTCTGGCATAATTAGTTTTTACTTTTGTAAATCAAGTTCCTTGCATCATAACCCTTCTTGGCGCTGATCTTCTGTTCCTCTCTTTTCCTGATGCTTTTTGTGGGCTTGCACTTCCTTTTTTTTCCACCCTCTGTAGCCTCCAAGTTCCCCATGCCCTGAAAAGTCATTTTCTGTACAGCTGTGCTTTCCAGCCCTGTCTTCCACAGCTTGATGGTTCCTGGCATTCCCTTTCTTAATTTTCTACTCTTGGCTTTGAGAGCTCTGTAAAAAGCCCAGCTCTGAGCAGGGCTTGAAACTTGACTGTACAATATTTGCCCAACTGTTTAATTCCTTCTCCAAGGCTATTTTGGTAGCTAAGAGAAACATTTAGGCTCTAAGATGAGAAATGGCCATGAGTTTATCGAATCGTCTTGTCCCACAATCTTTCTTTCTGTGATTTAACTCTCCTTCAAACAACCCTTCTTCCTCATTTCCAGAATTGTGTTTGTGATTTTGTTTCCCCAAAGTGCCTCTTCTTCACCCTCACTTTTTCCTAGCCTTAAATGCTTAGGATTCATTGCAAGGGTCTTGACCAACTTTCCTTGAAGCCAGCAGGAATTTCTGTCACCTCAAACAGAAGTCAAATCTTGCAATAACCTCTGTATATTCCTGTACATTCTTCAGAGAAATGGGCCTAATAGACGATTAGGTCACCTTACTTTCCCCCATAAGGACAAGGAATTTGGTCATTAACTTCTGATTTAAAAACCTAAAACATGGCCTGAATTGCAAAGTATTTCTCATCCAGGTAGTCTCATTGCACATGATTTAGAAGAACCCACATGAGACAAGAGCATGAAAACCACAAGGGCATGTTTTGAAACTTTTTAACTGCTCCTAAAACACAACAGTATAAAACCCAACAAAACTGAAGAAAGTAGAGGAGCAGAGATGAAAAAAATTTGTCGCTTTTATTCAACTAGCAAAGGAGTTTTAACTGGTATAACCAGGAGGAGACAAGTTTTAGGATGGCAAAGATGTGCTGTAGTCACAGTGAATTAAACTGGATGTGTAGTTATGCATCCAACAGGGATTTTGAAAAAGAACAAACTAATACCCTTCACAGATATTTGGGAAGAGAGGACCATTAAAAGGGAAGAGTTCAGTTCAGTCTCTGAGCTGGTGTGACAGGGCTGGTGAAGTATGCTAACCATGAATAAAAATAGAAAACTTATAAGCACATAAATGAATCAAGAGTCTCTTAAAAGACATGCCCTACAGCACTTGCTTCCAGCAGTTTTGACACATTTGTCCATCAGTATGTGAATCAAGCAGATTTGCTTGAGAAAATTTGCCTTGGAGTGAAGAAAAACTTAAAACAAAAGAAAAAAAAAAGAAAAAGAAAAATTTTCTTTGGAGCAACTTCCATTTCTTGCTACCATAGCACTGAAAAAAATGTTTTACATACAATTTGCCAGGCTTACCAATATTATTCTCGTGTTGAAGTTTCTCCAATTGTCTGCCACATTTGACTGCATGTAAGTAATAATGCTCTCATGATGAGAAAGAGCAGGAAAAAACCCAAGTGGCATTTTGTATGCCAAGAATAAAGATCTTCATTTCTTGAGAAGAAACATGATAAGTGGGTGCTAAAGAAACTTCTTCCTGTAATGAAAATGTTATCAGAGTATTAGTTAGGTTTTTCAGAGTGGAAAAAAGGCTCATTTCACAGAACACCTAACCACATGAGCAGGAAGGGTGGACCAGGTCACCCGCTATGGGTCCCTTCCAACCTTCCCCATCTGTGACACCGACAAATTAACAGGAATTTTTTCACCATATCTCATCGACCTCTTATCTCACACTGGTCGATATGATAAAAGTAACACAGATTATTCTTCTCATAAAACTAACACAGATTATTCTTCTCATGCTTCCCTAATAGCAGATGTTTTGAATGCAACAAGAAGTAATAACTCATAATATGTTACACGTTACAAAACCCAAACCAAAACACAGCTCCCTAATAGGATTGTCAAAAAATTAATCTCCTAGAAACAAAAACAGTCTTAAGATACAGAAATTAATTATAGAAGAATTAATATTATTACAGCAGCCAGGGTTTCCTGCATTACTAATCTTTGTGGCTCAGTTCAGCTACTCTTCCATTGCACCTCAAATACTCCATTTGGACTTCCACTGGCCATGAAGCATGGCACCTCTCATCTGGAGTACATGGGAAATAAAAAGACATTGAAGAAAAAGAGCAAGCGACACAGATGGACAATCACTGTAAATCTGTACCAGTGATACAGCATTGGCTTTGTGAACTGTAAAATCTTTTCTAAAAAACCCCAGTTACTAATTTATGGTACTTTTATACGTTAAAATATAGATAAGTACACATGCACATAAAATATATTATTCTCTGATATTTTATTCATTTATTATACTGCAATGAGTTGTCAAAATATCTTGCTACAGATCAGGCAAAACATCCCACAGTCTAATAAAAACAATGGCAAAGACATTTGGTCGCAGAACTGAAGAGTTTGTCATCTGTGCTTGCCAACAGCAAATCCCACACCAGCTAAAGGCAGACAAACAGCCTTCTCTTCCACTGTGTTCTGGCAGCTGCCAAAAATCAAAACTGGACAGATCTTACGTGGAAAAAAATTTGGGGAGTTCAAGACAAATTTGAGGCATATGGTCACTGTAGTACATACAGTTATCTATCATTCGTCKTTTGACAGGAAAATATTATTTTTCTATCTTTTATGTTCTAGTTTTCCCTTACCAATGCCTCTTATTGAAATTTTGAGGTCAAATGTGACCATTGCTCGCTGCAAGGTGAAGATTTTTTTTAATKATTAGGCCATAATCCAGCTCCAATTAAAGTCAGTGAAAAGACTCTAATAGCTACATTGAACTAGGAACAGTGCCAGYGCTTCCAGACTTCCCAAAAGCCCCAAACAAAGGTGCTTATTGTACTGCAGATCCCACATTTGCTAATCCAGCTATCTACACCCAGTGAAGTGGTAGCCAGATTTTTGCACACTACTGTAACCTTTCTGACAAGCACTGGCTGGCRAGAACAATGGCCAGGTTCACTGAAAAACTATTGAAAATAATATGAAAGGAAACATAAACYCACATTTCAACCCTTCATGAATATGAATTATATTGTTTGGATTCTTGGTAAGGAGCGCTTGTGAATCTCCATTTGCAAGCAGCGGGTTTAAGTGATTTACTGAAGCAGAACATTATTGGGAAGCAGAGAAGAAAGGGAAACCGGGTAAGAACAAAACTTGKAAAACCAAATAACCCAAGACATGCAAGACCATCCCATCTCAGGATACAAGGAGCAAGGGCAAAAGCAGCCAGCCATTAGCCATCCTCAGCAGCACCTTACACACCCATTAGTGCCCAGATAGGGATGAAACCAGCTCACGGACAGAAGAATATGCTCTCCCAAGTGTTGGGGTGCACTGTGTGCTGGAAGAGAGATAGGCCCAGAGGACCAGAGAGAGAGCCTCTTTCCTGGCCTCAGAGGTGACCCTGGRAGTGCATCCAGGTCACCAGGGATGGGCTGAGAGAGGATTGTGGGTTTCTGGACAGTGCTGGACCTATGAGATGTGATAATTGTAGTTTGTGACCTTATAGGGTATTGTTTACCTGTTACCATAATAGGTAATATCTGTGCACTATCCCAGGTGATTGGGGGACACTGAGGTGAACATCTCTCCTGTTGTATATGATGTGATATCCTGTTGGGTGCTGGTATTTAGGGAATATTCACTGCGCAATAAAGACTTTTGAGTTCTCTCCATCTTGTCTGCGGAGTGCCCATGCGTAATTACTGCACTCAAGGGCAGGGAGCAGCAGGGATCCAGCTTTGGGAATGCTGCTGCCCACCAGGAATTAACATGACATAAAAGGTGTTGGCCAGCAGTACTGTCCTGTGGGGCTGTCAGTGCTCTCTGCTCTGCTCTGCTGCAGACAGTGGGTGGTCTCTGGGTGAGCTCAGTGCTCGAAGGACTGAAGAACTTTGGACACTAATTAATAATTTGGCATCAGGTCAAATGCTTCTGGGATGCACATAATCTAACAGTCATGTCATCTTGTCTTTTTGAAATGGTTAATTATAAGGCAGAGGTTGTATCTTGCTGGGTGGGTGCAGATCAGTACAACAGGAAGCTGCTCTTGCTCAGCTGAGACTTCACTGCTCTGACTTTGTAAATAAACAAATAAAATAATATACATTATTTATTACATACTATTACTTTCTAAGTGTTAGAGTTCTCATAAAACTGCAGGCGCCAAGAGGCTCTTCTGGTTTCTAATGGTTAATTGAGGTTATATGCAGGGTCATTCCTCCAGAACAGATTGTTCCTACRGCCTCTATTTGTTAACAGACTGAAAGGGGTAAGAAGAAACTTAGTTGGAGTTTTAGGTTTTGGTTCCCTTGTGTTTCTTTTTTTTCCTTTTTTCYCAGAAAAAAACCCCAAAACCCCCCAACACTGAATTTCTTTGTGAATCTCTCGAATAAATTACTGCAGCCCTTTAAATGTAGAGAGCAGAACTTTTTGTACGCCATGCCAACTGCTCTACAAAGTTTTAGAAGAGTAGGTGCTATATTAAGTCCACAGCACAGTGTTTGTTGTGCGTTTGCCAGGTCCAATTAAGCAAAATTTATCAAGGCTGGCAACAATCAGCTTATTTCATCTGCTCCTTGAAAGGCTTGATCCATATTTTCTGTGAGAGAATTAATGGTTGGTCTGACTTAGAATACTGATCACCACTTCAGGAAAACAGTTAAAAGATAGAGAAAGCTGAAGAGACCAGAACTGCCTGTGGAGTTTATTATTCTACATGCAAAATATTTCTGGTAATACTCTTTTAGTTTTGTACAGGAAAAACAAGATTAATTAGCAGGCAACAAAAAAGCATCATGCAGGACATGAAATTGGAGAAACATTCCTCTTTCTTGTTAACTGGAATTTGAGGTTTATCATCTTACTGGAAATTTACAACTAAATCATCATAACATCAGTTCTGTAGCACATACCTCATCTGACAGATGTTTCCCTTGCTTTCAATCCAGCCTTTCTGTCCATCCACTGACTTTTGTTGATGGCTTTAAGAGAACTTTTAAGAGCCCACTGAGAGTTGTGGCGCTAGGGCAGCAGAGGACAGACCGGTAGAGCAGTGTCAGAATGATCACAGGGTAAGTTACTCCTCACACTGACAATTTCAGTATAGCCCACTCTCCAGAAAACATTGCATGCCAGAGTGCGGAGTAATGGGAAGATATTGTGCTACAAAAAATTTTGTGACAAGCTCTCATCACTGTGAAACAATATAAAGCTTGTGCTCTGTTAATCAAGCCACACAGTCTTCCAAAACCACTGACAGACACTGTTTTTACCTGTCGCCTCRCCCCTGGATTATATTGTCTGCCACTAATACAGCTCACTCCTTTAAATGGGAAACTGTAGGGCATTCATCTGACAGCCTRGAGAGGCTGATTTCTTCTGCCATTGCTCATGCAGAGGCCATCTGGGGACACTTCACTTGCTGTTCTGCCTTTAGGGAGAGCTCACTGATCGTCTGAAAGCAGATGGAAGTTTGTTGTCTCTTCTAAAAGACATTTTTTGTGTTCTTAAGCTGCTTGCTAGCAGCTTGATTTCCATCATTAGTACTGCTCCAAAATAAAGACCGCGACTGATGTGACATAGTGAACATTCCCTTAAATCAATGCTGAGTGTACTGAGAGAATTTACCGAGCTTCGTTATCTAAAAATCTAATTAAGCATTTTGGGGCTGGGGAGGGGGAGAGGGAGAACTGACAGCAGTGATTTACAGTATGGTGACTTTGTTTATCTCTCGAAAAACAAGCTCTGAAAGAAAACAAAGTCTGACAGACAAAAAGACCTAATTGGTCCTTTGAACTTCACTGAAGTTGTTTTTGGACTGCTGCTCCATAGCTCACAGAAAGACCATAATAAAATTACTTGTTGAGATACCTGGGAGGACACTGCAGAGAGCATTTATTTCCCTAAGTGAAATAAATTTAATTAGTTTGGTATTTTATTCTACTCATGACTCAAAGAAACAGCTTGTGATCATTTCTAATACCAGGCTGTGGCCTCCCTTCTTCACAATTTATGGCAGTAAATCAGAATGTTCCCTTCCCCATAAGTTCTTCTTCCCTGTTGGAGACCTAATTTTGGAATTTCTATTCAGTGGGCATATTTAAGGTAAAGAATGGCCAACCATCCAAAAAAAGGTTCAGGTCTGTTCTTCKCACCCAAGTAACTCGGGAGATCTGTTGTCTGATTGTTCCTTACTACCCTAGATCTAGTGGACTCACTGAAATCCTCAAAATTAATCTTAATTCAGGCTCTGATGTGACCAAATTTTAGATGCCTGGATTCAGATATATCTTAACTAAACTATTATGTATGACCCACATCATTTGGGTATTATTTATAAAGTCAAAATGGACTTGCCCAGGGCAAAATGGGACTTCTTTTTTCTTAGGAACATTTGTTTATTAATTTCCCATTAATTTTCTGCTCAGCCACACCCATTTCCAACAAAAATGTTGCTATAATTTCTCTTTTCCCCCCTTGATTTTAACTTAATAACCTTTCTGATCTATGTAATGATTATTTTTCCTCTTTTACTTTACTCTGAGATAACTAGCAAATCCCCAGCCTTTGCTACCAGGCACCTTCATTTCCTATCCACTGAGCCTACTTAATCATCATATAGTCTGTTCTCAGTGGCAAACTGTAATAATTGCACAATATTCATGGGAAAATAMYGAAGCAACTTCAAAAATGCCTTTTTATTAATAAAGTGGATAATAATGGAAGTAATTTAGGTAGGATGTGCTGTATTTGTGTCAAGTAAGCATTTTTCTTGCTTGTCCTTGAAAGGAACTGCTTATGAAACARCAGAGCCTCAATTTTATACTAGATAAGAGTTGGGAATCTTCCTGCTTCCCCATAGCAGGCAGTGAATAGGGCACTCTTGGGTGCTATTCTGAAAATATGCATTGAAGTTATTAGGCACATTCATTGTGGCCATCAGCGTTCATTTGTTACAAAAAAGGAGATAATACAGGCTCTGTCAGAGCATAAAATCTGTGTGAGGAACATGCAGCAGCCACTACTTGTAGCTGGAAACAGAGAGCAAGTCATTGGCATTGTTAGCCCCTCCAGAAGCACATTGTAGTGTTCTGTGAGCAGAGGAAACAAATGGCAGTGTGAATGACACATTCACCATTATACACTCTCCATAATAAACTCCTCTATTCCTATTTTTCGGGACAGCTGGAGGATGTCCTATCACTATTAAACTGAGAGAATAAAGACCCAACGTGGTGTAATTTGTTGCTCTTTCTGCTGAGCGCGGTCTCTTCTGTGTGCTTCTTTTGTGCCATAAAAAACCACAACGTTTGATGCCTCTACCTGCTTGATTCTTAATGTCATGGCTAATCTTTCTATCACATTCATCTGTCAAAATATAAAAATGGTTCAATTGAGTGGCAAGTGTCACGAATGGAAAATGGGATTCTCACAGCCCTCACAGTTGCTCAGCTGCTTCTACTGTGTGATATGTGGTTATTGCAACCCCATTCACGTTGAAAGCAAGGGACTGGTTTTGTGTAAGTCTGCTCCAGTGCTGTGAGAGTTCAGTTTCAATGTTAAGCTCAGCATACCCCTTAGGGGTGTGTTGTGCTGTCCTGAGCACTCAGATTTCAGTGTTAAAGTACAAAGTGGCTTCAGACTCCCCTGCACTGCAGAGAAAGGAAGGTCTCTTTTTAAAAACTTTGGTCCCTTGCTCATGTGCCTACATTTTTGTCCAGCTTTATATCTGCAGCATTTATACACAGTACATGGCACCATAAAACTTTTTTTTCTGGAGAGTTTACTAAGTAAGCCAAACACCAATCAACAAATATCAAAAAGATAATTTCTGTGTGACTATTCTGTGACTGGTTGGGTTTTGTTTGTTGCTTTGGGATTTTTTCCTTAACGAAACAGCAGTGACCACCTCCTTTAGCCTCTCCAAGATCAAAGCAGTTGTCACCAAGGACAAAATGTATTCCTTGGGAAAAAAAAAAAATCAAGATTTAGTTGAAAGACAGACCTCTCCTGGGTTCTTGGCTTAAGCTAATGGACACCCTGGATAGTTTAGAATTACGGCTTTAGTGTTTCAGTTTTGCCACCACTAAAACAACAACGGCAAGCCTTGTGTGTGGCACAATAGCTGAGAGGCCTTAACACTAATTCAAGGATTCTTCAAGGCAGGGATGCTCCTAATACAGACAGAGGGACACAGCTCTGTCTACTGAACACTTGCATTAAATGTTCTCTTGAATCTCCTCAAAGCCTGAAGTCTTAAACCACTGGCTTTCAGCTTTGTCTCCTGCTTGTATGGAGAGAAAAACAGAGATGTATATCTCCACCCCAAGAGTTCACAAGAATTATTATTTACACAGCATTTCTCAGATATCAAGTGTTGCATACTGTTATTTTTGTATTCTTTTGTACTCTGCTCAAAAAAATATTGTGCTCTGCCAGCACAGTACAATTGCTAATTCCTTTAATTTATGTCCTTAGAAGATAAGCTGGGGTAGAATAGGAGAGAAAACAGGGCCTGCAATTAGCGCAGGCTGAGTGTTTTACTGTGCTTTTTAAACCCCTTGAGTTGCCAATGTAGTTATAGCACTTAATTTTACAATACCCTAATCTCTAATAAAAACGTTTAATCTACAGCTTTATTCTCCTTTTGAAAAGACATTTTTGTGGGCCTCAGAAGCAAAGCATTTATGTTGTCAAATGGCACATTTAATGTCTAAAAGACTCAAACACATATAATGCATTAGCTTTCCATAAAAGGTCTTCTGAAATATCATAGAGGTATTATTTTAATTTCTGGAAAAAATCAGTAAATGCTGAAYACTATTTATGTTTGTAACTTTTGGCTGCCCTACAAAAACAAATTTTAGAAAGCAAGCTTGTGGTCGAGAGATATAGTTTTTAAGAACACTTTTTAGTTTTACTCATCACAGCCATTTTGAATTTGAATGCTTTTATGTACAGCAGAGCTACCTTTTCTGCTTGCCTTTGCAAGGCAGGATACGATGCACAAGACACTCTGTAAAACTGGGACTTTAAGTAACCAAAACAACAATTAATCAGATTTAAAATTGTCTTTCCACAGAATCACTTATTTATTCTCTTTCTGACTTTGGCTTTTTTCATTCTTCCTGTTTTCTTCACCTTTCTTCCTACCGCATAATTTTTTTCTTTGCCTGCTTAGCAACTTCTTTTCCTTTCCTCTCCCAAAATACACACAGAGATTATTTTATTTAGCCTTAAAAAAAAGTACCATCTCAGTTAAAAAAAGTGCCAGTCTTCCACTCTGTCTCTCTACAAAGAACCTTATTCCCTGTTCCAGAATAAGACACTTTAATTTCTAGACACTACTTTTTGAGAGCAGCCGGGGACAACAGAACAGGAAAAAAAAATTAAGCTAAATCAAACCTTGAGTTATATTTTTATCTTTTTTATCTTCTGTTAAAGTAAATTGTGCCCTGAACTGGGCTTGTTTTGTTAGTACATCTTCCCAACATATCAGGATGAGTTTGTTGGACTTTTTTTCGGGATTTTTTTGCTGTGCAAAGGATCTGTGCTTGTTCATGGCTTCTTGCCTGGTGCTGCCACATTTCCCACCAGCCAGAGCTCCACCTGCAGCTCCCACTGCACTAAATGTATTCCTCAACAACACATTGGTGATCTCYCCATTCCAGTGCCAGTCAGTAAAATCACAGTAAAAATAAAGTAGTGGCACAAATTTGATGACCTTAGTGCATGAAGGCTGCAGAAGGATGCAAAAATGAACCTATTTTAGGTTTATCACTACAGTGAGCCTAAAAATCAGTTGAGGAGAGAGGAGTGAGTCTTTATAATGGCTGTATTCTCAGCGAAATAAAATCCAGGTCTGAAAGGCAAGAAGTTCACTAGGCAAAGATATGATTATTACTGAGTTAATGAGTAGGTATGATTGCACAGGAACATGCTCTTCTTCCCGTTTTTTCAGGGAAAATTGCCTATTAGAAATCTTTCGCCCTTTCAGTGACTGATGCTTCTGCAATGTTTAATCAGCTTAATATCTGTCCCTACTCCTCCTGACCTCCTAATGAATTCAGTCCAAAAGTTTCTCCAGCTGAAAGGAGGACCTATAATTTGCAAAGCACCACCTACATCCCAATCTAAACAGATGGCAAAAGGTTAAAAGGAGGAGACTATTTCATCCTCATTCAACAGATGGAGAGCTGAGGCCCAAAATGTGTGGGTCATTTTCTCAAGTCTCTGATGAAGCAGTTATTAAATCACATCTCATATATCTCACTTCAAGAACTCTTAATCACAAGGATTCCTTTGTTGAGGACTCCTGCTAAATGAGATAAAAATAGTTTAGCAAGGAAATTTTGTGTAATGGTCAAGGAAATCTAATTGCCAGCAATTATATTGTGATGGGAATCAGCGGTGTTTGCTGAGGGCAAATCTGCTGTGATACCACATTTGAGGATGAGACAGCACCTGGGAAAGGAAGGCTCCTTGGCACAGGGAGAAATCCTGGGAATAGGAATGAGATCAGTCTCTCCAGAACATGACTCAGACAAATCCAACTGAATCATAGCTATGACACTGTGCTCTCTTGAAGGCTGCATAAAATCATTGTAGGCTCCATTTCTCTGTCCCYGATATTAGGACAGTGCTTGCTAAAAACATCTCAATATTAGGACAAAATCATGTCTTCTGCTAGCAGACTAATGGTTTGGCAGGAGTCAAAAGTTAAAGTAGCAGCAGTGCAGTAGAGCACTCTGAGGACTGAGAAATAAAAATACACATACAAATACATCTGCTTTGATTTGCTAATGATAGCTCTCAGCTAGACTACAGCATTTGAATGCCTGGTAGCCACTGCAAAGTGACAGTAGCTATAAAGCAAAGCACAAAGACACAGCTATTTGGAGTGACAATAATTACATAACTGGAAATTATTTACTTTTACGCATTTAAATGGAAACAACTTAAATAGGCCTCAGATTTGGCACAATCTTCAGAAACACAGCCCAGAGCAATAAGAGACAAAATGTAAAAAACAACTAGGCATGAGGTAGGAAAACCAGAGAGGAGAGAAAACTCAAAAAAAAAAACCCCTCTCTATTTACACTTGATAAACTCTCCCCAAATATCTATTCAGAATGACAGCGTTTATAAGATGGTGTGCAGATCCACTGTGCAAGATTTATAATGTATCCAGATTTATAATGTATCCTTGTGTTGATTAGTTTTATACATTGTGATCGTGTTAATTAAATGAGAATTTAAAAATTTTTTTTCAAAACATAAATAATGTTTATAATAATGTTTTATGCAGCATTCAATACTACACCAATATGTTTTAGCTAAACTTAATTTTCATATAAAGAATTAACCTTTTTTTTGTACAAATACATTGATGGTTGCTCCCGCTCTACCTTCTGCTTTTCTGCCCCGAAATTCAACCGACCCAAACTTTTGAGCTCCTTGTTCCGTGGGAATGTGGAAGAAAATGGAAAATACTGTTTGTTGGTACCAGATTTATCTGTATTTTTTGGAACACCCTGAATATTAATGTATTTTAAATAATAACTCATATTACTGCCTTACAGAAAGGCATTCATTTCTTATTTAATATCAACACATGATTTTTTGCAAACCACATAAGTATCAAACTTGTGGGGCAGAACACACMGAAAAGAAATGAGCAAATAATTTAGGAAATGTTTGTAAATCCATATCGTTCATTTATTGTGTTGTTTWTGGAGTCCACTTTAAAGTACAAACCTGTGTGCTTAATGCACTGATACAAAAATAATGGGAGACTAATTTTTTAAAAATTGTCAATGCATTCTGTGTCAAATTTGGAAGACAGTGGGATTTTATGAGTGCTTCAGGGCAACCTATGTTCATCACAAATCAAATTCAAGGATTGACAGGATGCAATATTCTCCAGACAAGACATGTAAGTTCCCCACTGCACAAATATTAAAGGACAACATGTGATTTAAAATCAAGATTTAAATCATTCTCCATGAATACCTTTCAGAAAAGATTGAATTGATAGATATTACCATAACCTTGACACTCAGCTCTTCTGAAAAGGCATGACTTGTGTCATAGCTGAAATTTAAGAAGCTCTTTTTTATTAAATTTCATTCTCTGTTATAAGGCTGAAGGTTCTCCAACCTATGAAAGGCAGTAGGACTCCAAARCTGAATGTAGATACACCAACCTATAAACAAACCAAGGTGAAACACCATGGATACCAATTGCTAGCAAAATTTTATGACACCTTTTGATAATTATTGTGGATTTATACCTAGGTAAACTCATACAGAAAACAACCTGAAAAGTGGGGAGCTTTTTTCCCCTGATATATAAGCTCCCAGTTCCTTATATAATACAGTAGATTTATGTTTAAAATAGTGTGTTAGACAAAAGATTGTATTTTGTTCTTTTCCATGCTGGTGAGATCATTGCAATTAATTTGATCTGTTGTTTGTTAAACAGTTGCACAATCTGTCCTTTCACCCTTACAGCTCAACCTCAAATCAACAACAGCTAGTGTCGTTAAAACTTTCATATCTAAAAAATTGATTAGAAACTTTTGGTGGCTATAAACTGTATTTGTTATTTCTTACTTTTTGTAGTGTATGAAGACAGGCCTACACGAATTATGACAAACAATGAGGGTTGTGCAGGAATGTCAGCTGGATGAGGATGGTTTTAGAGGCAGAATTTGTGGTTACTTAGATTGGAAGAATAAACAGCACTGTAAAATAACTCTGAGGGTCTTCTAAAATGCACACAAAATACTGTCTTTTAAAAAAAACCTCAACTATATCGGCAAGGGAATAGAATATTTCAGTGAACATATGCATTATGCAGGTAACTACTGCCAAGCGTTCTCTAACAAATTTGAGGCAAACTATTCAGCACACCAGCTTTTTTTGCCAGCCACCTTCAAAAAAGAATCAGATTATCTAATTTTAGGCATCAATTTCACTGTTCTTTGCTGCTCTATCAAATACTTACACCCAGAATAATTCTGTACAGAATGGCATAGCAGAATTTTTCGGGATACATCTCATGTGTCTGCCCACACATCTGTGTTTGCAAATTGGCTTGTCAGCACTCCTCAATCCCAAGTCAGACCCAGTTATACCTATTACAAAACCCATAACTTTTGTTTCACAGTTCCTGAGATAGTGCTGTCTATCCAAAGACAATTTTCAGTGTATTTATAGTAATTTCATCGGTGAAGTATCACTAGCAGCCCTACAGGCAGTAGCCATCGGGCAAAATACATAATGTTCCACATCCCATCCTATCCATTAGCTTACATTAATGTTCTTTGTATCTCAGAAAGTTATCACTGTCGGTTTAGTTCCAGGAAAATAGCTGTTCTTTATAGTAGCTCTTTAAAAAAGTGTAAAATATTTCTGTATAAACCTGCTGAGGTAACAAGGAAAAACAGAATAGCTTTTCATTCCTCAATGTTTATATAGAGTTTGTGAGAGAGCAATCAGATAYATCTTCATCCATGTAAAAGTTTCAAAAATATAACAAAATAGCTTGAAATAGGAAATATTAACATGTATGTTACCCTTAATACCCTGTCATACAGCTATTCAACTTTCTGCCAAAAACATTCCTGTCTACAGCCAATTTTTGAGATGGTTTTAGGAACAGAAGCTCGAACCCTGCAGAAGAGTTTTGTATCAATCTGATCATTGGCAATCTTGACATTTTCTGTCAAGGACAGCAGAACTTATTTTAAAAAATCAATTTAATAAAGAGAATTGCTTCATTTGGAGGGGTGGATGTGGTAGAATTGGAGAAGAGCTACTGGGATGTGGGAGGCCCTGTCGGAAGGGTTACAGCAAAGCAGCTATTGGATGTTGGGCTGTTTGTGGGTTTTTTTGATGAATGTTTGTCCAAATGCAAATGATGTCTGAGAATATTTTGGGTTAGACATGTTATTCTTTCTGCTTGGGGAAATCAGCCAGCAGTGCATTGCTCTTCTCTCTGTTTTAGAAGTCCGGGGCACTTCTGCTCTTGGCAAAAGGGAACAGACAGACAATTCCTGATGTAAAACTGACTGAAAAATATGGTTAATTATAAATTTTAGGATAATGACCTATTAATTAGGGGGGCAAAAGAGTGAATGCAGTACAGTGATTGCATCTACTACAATGTAATGTATTATGGCACAAAGGCTGATGATATGAGAGAATCAATGCCATATTTCCTTGGAAAACTAAGAGATTCTCATGTTAAATAAATATGAGATGCCATAAAGAAATTAGAGAAGACAATAAATTTACCAGGATACAGTTGGAGTGAGCCAGAAAGACACAGGGAAGACAACTAGAATGCTTTTAAGATGTCTGAGTTTGACATAAACATGATTTACATTAGAATAAAATGGAGATAGCTTCTCTCAAGCAGAAATGATCCTTCTGATCACATGAATTATGATCATCTAGGCAGGGACATAAGGGAAACAGAGTATGTTTATCAACAAGTGAGTTCTTGATGACTAATCACAGCAAACAGGACTTCAAACAGGTAAATATATCTCTACACTACAACACCTCTGGGGATCTCTCAAAAAAGACAGGAGTAAAGGCAAAGTTTTCAAGAAAACCAAACGTGAACAAACAATTGCTGGGTTGTAAATATAATTTAATATCAAAAGGATTTATTCGTATAACTAATTTTGGTTTCAATTAACTTTACTTTGGATTTCCTCTGTACTTAGATCTTGAAATGAAATTGCATTTTGAATTATTATTGGTGAGCAAAGATGCGCAAACTAAAACTGCTTTGATTCACAGCCCAGAGGTGCTGTAAAAGCGGCAGGGAAGACAAAAACAAGATTAAGGTTCTGCTTCAACCTCCTGTTCAGTGTTCAGAACAGCATGATGTCACCTGCCTTATGAATAGTGGAGACCMGTTCACCACTTTGACAGCAGTGCTAGAAAAAATGTTCTGTATGGGAACCCTTGGGAATCGAGAAATTGAAAAGCTGATGAAAGACATTCATACATTTTATATGGCCTTTGGTAACCTTAAGGACAGGAAATATATTATTCTTGTTGTTATTTGATATGTGACTGTTAATAAGTGAGCATACAACATTTTGAAGGCTATAGTTCCAAAGATTTGGTTACTGGCTGAAATTCAGTGACAAAGGATTGACTTTTGGGCTATCGTCTCTTGGAATGATTACATTTTTTCTTCCTCCCTAAAAACAAACACGTTTAGGAACTTTTAAACCTTTAGTTTAAAATAATGATTTAATTATTCATGTTCTGTTAAAGATGAAAATTCCTGTCTCSCAGGTACCAGCAAGCAGAAAAAATCGAGATGATTTTCTGGATATCTCAGGATTTCYTCACCCCTCCCTGGGTGAGCCTTCTGGCTCACAAGGTCAAAGTAAGTCAAATTGCAATATTCTAACCCCACAGAAGAATAAGAATTAATTATGTCAGATAGCCAACTTCTTAGAAGCACTTGTTTGATATTTTAGGGGAAGATAGTTTCTGCTTGCACAAATGAAAGCAGAAGCAATCCTTAATTGCACATGAGAAGATGAAATAAAGGCCACAGGTTCCCAGTTTTTGAAGTCAACCGACAATTAGAGTAATTGCTTTTAATRTATTCCTACCTTAAAAGTTCTGAGCCTGGATTACTGCTGGCCTTGCCCCAAACACTAGTGGAGACTTTTCAGCTGTACATCCTGTATGCAATCAAATCACATCGACAGGTTCTGTGAGCACCCACTATTCCTTGTTTGCTTTCTGGGCAGAGAAACAGCAGCAGAAAGAGATGGTGAGGTCGGAGTTCATGCATTTCCTTCCCCCTTTAGGAGCTGGCAGAGCAGGAGAGGCACACCAGGGTGCACGTGTCCAGCTTACTGATCAGTTCAGAGYGAGTTGCACAGCAATACAGAGCATGGCCTGGGGCCACTGGCTGTACCCCAGGTTTCTTTGTGATAACTTTTGTCCCCAGTGCTACACTGCATAAAGAGTGAAACTTCATCTCCAGTTCCTTCCCTCCGTGTCCCTAAATGGATGTATTTGGAAGCACAGCAAGGCACATCGTGGTGATAAAATTTCTTTTACTTTTTACCTGTCTAAAAGAGAAGAGGTAACTTATTGCTCCTCTGCTCTAGCACATGGCCTAACAATATGTGAAGTTTATGTGTGGTTTTTAACGCTGTGCAGATTAGATGTTTCAGTCTTTACAGATTTTTAGGTTTTAATCTCTTGAAGGAATATAGATTTTCCTAGTTTAGCCAAAGCAGCAGTCAGTACAGCAGAAGATTCCTTGGTGTGGTTAGGCCAGAATCCTGTATGCCCTAATACAGACCCCACTAATACAGTGGAGATCTGCAGCAACATTTAGGGATTCCTGTGACAAGACACTAGTGCAACAGCAAGGTTATACACTACAGAGTTTGCCTTGAAGGAATCTAGATTTTCAGGGAAATCCATCAGAATTTCTAAATCTTTTGTAATAAATCTTTTTGAAGAAAGAGCAGGATATGCAGCAAAAGCAAGGTCCTTCAGCTTAAATGAGAGGAGAATTTATTTCCTGAAACATATTCCATCTTCTTGAGACTGGAAACCAACACCCAGTAACATAAAAGCTGAGAATGYATGCTGCTGAAAGTCTAGTGGTTTAACTTCATTTCTTTTCCATCCACAATATTCCATTTAGTTGATGACAGAAATGAAAATTTGCAGTGACCATTCAAGTACACAAAAACATAACATAAACAGCCACATACAGTGAATTGGGGCTGATAGTCTGCTGATGAAGCCAGGGATACTCAGTTGTGCCATTCTGATGTGCTACAAAGTACTAGCATTCTCTTTAAACTATTTTAAAAATGGCCCACCTCAAAATAAAGTTATTTCTTCTTTTTCTTAACATGTCAAAAAAAGGAGAAAATATAAACTATATCCCAAATTTATCCAAGGGAATGAAACAAGGTAATGAAGAAAGAGAATTCTTACACAAACCAAGCTAGCCAACACACCAGCCGAGCAAGCAGAAAATAACTAACGTGTGATTGAGCAGTTATAGAATGTATCAGAAAGTAGAAATGCATGAAGGTAAATATCTCACTGCTTTGCTGCCAACATATTTTTCTTCGAATAGAAAATTTAGACACAATTTTCAAAGAGCAAACGGATCAAAATAAGAATTCTGAAACCTGGAACAATATCAATATTTCTTTATGCATGAGTGGATCATTTAGAGGCAGAGTGCAATGTCTGTCGCTTTGATAAACTAAGGCAAAGGTTATAGCAAATTGACATATGGAGATAGTATTGACACATGGAGATAGCCACAAGATAGGAGGTTAGAGTGAATAGGAGTTATCATGAATTGAATTTCGGCATTATATGGAATCAGCAGAATAAATTCAAAGCTGAACCACAGCAAAAAGTGGAGTACTGTTCAGGAGCTATGGGCAAGTCTGCTGCTACAAAATCCATTTGCCTCCAGTCTTTTTCCAACTCCCCTTTTATTTAACTTCTGGCCAATAGTCATCCCTCTTTTATCCTTCCAAGCTTTTTACCCCTGTGCATTGTAATACACTTAATTCCTGCTTCTCCAGTCTGTRTAGCTTGCTATCAAAGGAGTACTAAAAACAAAGGAGAGATTTTCTGCCTGCTCAGTGTCATGTAGGTACAATTTCAAGGGAGATTCTTCCTGAACCTGGAAACAATCTGCTCAGTATTTATGGGCTGTCTGAAGACCTCCCCTCTGTCCMGAACTTGTGGGACTGTGCCTCAAGCACTGTTACCATTAAGCTCTACTCTTAACTCCACCTCGTCCATCTGGGCAGGCTTCATTCCTCTCCCACCTAAGACTGAATTGTGACTTGGCACAATTTTATTCCCCTCAYGGGTGGAAACTGATTCTTCTGATGCTGTTTGCCCTTGCCAAATTGTATTGGTTGCTCTGGGTATTTAGTTGCAAGAGTTTCTGTGTCATTGCAGTAATTCATTAGGATGTGGCTTCCCATAGGATGGATGCAGGCTACAGGAATTTAGTGGTGCAAGTGCAGTTTCTTCTCAGGAATTTTTGATGGCATGCAATACTATTTTAAGCAGGATAAACATGTCTTTAATAAATATTCATATTCCTTTTGTCTAGGTTTCTCCATGGCCATTGTCATAGTTACAAAACTCATTTCATACCCAAGCCTTTACTCCATCTGAAAGCTTTTAGCAACAGATATTCACTCTCAGTGATATTTCACCCGACTTGACACAACTGAGGCATTTAAATATTCTTTTAATAGAAATAACAAAATTTAAATAAAATATTATTTTTAAAGCTATCCTTATTTGTATAAATACTGTCTTTTTATAAACAGATTGAATATAAGAGTGGGATAGATTTAATGTGGGATAGATTTTTATCATGAGCAATCGTGAGTTTATATGTAGTAACTCTGCTTTTAGAGATATTTATAGTAATCTGTGGTCAAAACTGTTTTGCATTCAATTTTTTAAGTGATCAGATAGCGTTTTCCAAGGCTGGTATTATGAAGAACAGTATTTGCTGGTTTTTTTAAAAAGTATGCAGATACCAATGAATGCTGCTTATAAAGCTTCAATGTTCCATAATTATATTAGATACAGTAGCTAAGTCACTATTTTAAACTGCATATTTGTAAATCTATTTGGCAACCAGGGAAAAAGTTTAGCTGTCAACCAATTATCATAGTATTTTCTTTCAAAGGAAAACTTTTATTATCCTGAAATGTGTAGCATAATATAGATGTGCACTGAGGTTCATCTTGCTTAGATATATTTATTTTTCAATAATTCCTCAAATATGACTTTCACTACAACCTTGTTTCTTGTGAGGATTATCTGGAATCTACATAGACTGAATCTTCAATGATACAGCATTAAACATTGAATAAGTGACTGCAACTTGAATCGTGTACGTGAATTAGGGCTTAGCCCTTTTATGATTTTTAAGTCTCCTAATTTTATTGGCTTTATTTTGTCTCAAAGTGTATATATATGCACACACATACTCTTTGTGATTTTCACATATATATGTGCACATATGCACACATACACTTTATATTTTAGACGTATCTATAGGATTTTTTGTTCCCCTAAAATATATTTGGCAGGTCTCTCTTGTCCTATATAGGGCATTTCATGCCCACAGTGCATTTGCAGTGACCCCTGAGGTAGCAACGCCAGTGCCAGCACAGTTACACTGTGCAGCACAGCTGGGGATTTTCTCCAGCATGAATTCCAAAATCAGCTGAGCTGCAGTAGCTCCACAGTGCACAGAATCTTGTTAGCCCGGGTTTTAGCTCTTTGGGCAGAGCAGGAATGAATCTGGTTCAAGAACCAGGCTGATCAGGGTTTGGATATCCCAGTACCAAGATCAATTGTGCAAAGATTTTAGAAGGATTTAATACCAGACAAATGGAGATTCTACTTGTCTATCCAAAACCCTTATTTCAACAGTTTGGTACRAATGTTTCAGCCCTGCATCTATTGTATTCTGTGTCTTTTTCTCAGAAACAGATCAGGCACTACTGTTCTCTAAGAACAAACTGTGTTTCCAACCCCAGCACRCTTAGGTTTTTTTCTGTCTCCTTCCACTTCTTTTTTTTTTCTGATGTGGGTACTCACATTCCCTGGGCTGCTTGCCAAGCTCTCTTTCCTTTCAGTRTGTTGGTGGAAAACAGGATCTTAATTCTTTCCACCTGACACAYAGGAGGATAGTTCTAGTGTTTGGTGTGAAGGTCTGCACCCAGAGTTTGTTTTAAAGGAAAGAAGTAGGGGTTGCTCGGAGTTTGCTGGTGGATGAACCACTGAAGTGAGCATGCAGCTCAGGTGACGCGTGCGTGCTTGGGGAGAGACGGGCATTAAGCCCGACTTCACAAAGGAAAAGTGCAATCTCCTGTTTCATGCCACATTCCCTGACATCAAAACTAGGACTCCAGCTGAAGTCTTTTGTGTGAAGTCTTTAATCTCCTTCTTACCAGTCTGAGCAAAGAGATCATCCAGCCTCTTACTTGTGCACCTGAGAAAGAGCCTCTGAGGTACTCAGTACTTGTGCCACCCCAGCCTGGAAGCTGACTCCTGGCCTGCACGGCCCAAAGTCATGAGGGTAATTCAGCTTGTATTTGAATTTTCTTCAGGCATCAAAAGGCAGAGCGGGAACARGATGGACTGAATTGAGCTCTCCTGTAAAATCATATATTGGCAGTCAGGGTTGCACAGCTGGGTAAAGAGAGAAATAGCAAAAAGGAAAAAAAAAAAGCAAACATGCTGAGCAATATATTTTGGCTTTTGAATTGTTTTCTTGCTTCTGGATGAGGCAAATAATATACCTAAGAAAGCATTTGTGCCATATGAGACTACGGATCTGCATGGAATACTTGAAAATGCATAAATTTTTCACTAATTACATCTTAAACAAACATTTAATATAATTTCAGATTTCACCACATCATACTAATGAGCTACAAACAACTGTCCTTTGACCCAGAGCTTACAGCCCCTGGCAATTTCCTTTCTACTTAGCACATCATGAAGTCTTTAGATGGCAATTTTACAATATGACATGGTTAATAATTTGGTCTTTTAGAAGCAAATGAAATAGAGAATATTCTTCTAGGGAATTGAAATTATCACGATTATGCTGCCTATGAGGAGCTTAATGAAACAGGAACAGAAGCATCAAAGTCGCTTTTGACTGCAGAATTTTATGATAAGTATATTGAGTTCTTTTTGTTTCTACTTCAACTTTTTGCTTRTAAAAATATTGTGCCAGTATCAGCAGGAATTGGACATTGGAATTGCTACTCTGTTGCGGGGGTAAATTTGCAAATGCTTTCACCTCGTCTAGTCTGGCCCTGTGTGTTCAGAGAATTGACAGAAATCTTTCTTTAAAAAAAATAAAGTGCTGGACAACCTAAAATTCTAAACTAAAGATTCTCTTCTATGGCGAGCAAAAATCCAAGGTTTTTTTCATCTTCCTTCTGCACCTAATTTCATATCTCCCCCCTGTTATCTGAAAACACATAAGTAGCCCCCACTCTTTTAGAATCTCATCAGCTCACAGTGCTTCATGTATTTATTTTCCCAGTACATAATGGTCAGTCATCTCACAGAAATGAAACAGAATTTCACTCTACTGAATCCACAAAGACAGTATGGAAAGTGTTTAAAGAATTGCTTTTATATCCTTCTGGTGCAGAAGAAGTGGCCAGAAYGCAGTTCTCCAGCTACCTTCCAGCTGCATCAGGAATGATGCTAACCTTGCCCTTTTCATGCCCACAGATTGCTCATTCTGTAGCACACAGGAACACATTTTCTTACAGCTGTAAGGGAGCTCCACTGGAAGAATGGGACACACAGCTGAACCTCCTCAAATTCAGAAGACATTGAACGSTCTTGCTCAGAGCTTAAATGGCCAAGGTGCTTCACTTGACTGTTGTGTTTTTGACTAGAGCAAGAATAAATGCTTAGCATTTAATTTACTGAAGCTTCTAGACTTTTAAGAACATTTCTGGATCTAGTAGTATTAATTTAAAGAAAGTTAATTCTTTAGGATCAACATGTGTCAAATTCAAGACAAAAAAAAAAAATGCAGCAGGACCATGTAAATTAAGTCATAAAATAGATTTGAGCAAAGGACTGGAAATTGGTCTGTAGCAACTTTATCCAGGCAGGTCTAAAGTTCACAATCAAAAGAAGGGAACTTTTCTGTTGTTCTGTGTACCTTCTTTCTCAGGTCCTTCATTTTGTATGATCAAATTTAACCAACTGGAGCATCATGGTACCTATATCATCCTAGTCCTCCCAGTGGAAGTARTCCAATGATTGTAATTAATCAAACAATTAAGTACTTTGTTGAACTGGGACTTAAACAGAGGAGCCAGAAAAGAGCTGAAGGCAAAACAGGGTCTATGCATTTTAATCTTCTCTTTCTCYCCATGAATGCTTCACAGGAAATAACAGGTTGTTTTGAAGGAACCTGCATTTTAGGCACAGTTCATCCCATAATCTGTATCTCACATTTGGCAGCCTATGTAACTTTGATAACAGAAAATAAATTATTGCACACTAAATACCAAAATGTTAATTATGCTTTTCATTGGCTTCAGATAAATCCATATTTTGTCATGGATTTAGGCATATGGAACTACAGCCCAGAGGGTGAAACAACAGCTTGGTTCTTGCAGGGCTTACAGATCATAGAAAGCATGTTGTCGATGTGTCTTTAAAATGACCTTTTGATGGAAAGAGAAAGAATAAACTATAGCTGCTCAGCAAATACATACAGCACACTCAATGATAATTTCTAAAGGAGCTGGTCTGAGCAAGACTATATTAGCAGATAATGTTAATTATTGAAGAAAGAAMAACAGAATAAATTTGCATGTAGATGTTATATATGGAAAGCAACGGTACTGAATCCATGTAATACAGTACCTGAAGCAATCACATTTATTTTATGGACTTGAAAAACTGATGAACAAGAAGGTGACTTCTTACTGCAGGCATTAATTCATTAACAATACAGGAAYGAATAATAAATACTTCAAATAAGCTGTGCTTCTCATATCTGTCTCTAATGACTATATAATTAAAGTAAGTTGAAAATGGGAAGTCTTGTGTGAAATATAGTTCTTAAATAAAATTAATATCCTCAGTGAACTGGCAATTCTTTTTTTCTCRAAAATAATCACAGGAATTTGTAAAAGATATTTACTAATGAACTCGTAAGCATTGGAAACAAAACCCACTTTTTCTCATCTGTTGAATGCTATAAAGCAAGAAGGACAGCATAAGGAAACTTGATGGCTTGGAACATGCCTGCTTCTAAAGGTAAGTTACCTCTGAAGCTTCGAGATCAATGGAGGCAATGGTACATAAAGGGCAACACAGCTGTTCCAGGCATGTACAGGAGTTTTTACTTCTGTGTGAGCCTGATTTCTGAGTGGGGAGCTTCTCAGAGGACATCCTGTCAGCAGTATCTTCAACATAGGGTAAAAAACCCCAAAACTCTACATACAAACACCCCCTCCCCCCCCCCCAAGTATTTTGTTCATCTTCCCTTTGATTATCTTGTTTCTGAAACAAAGYGTTTCTATCTGAAACCAACGACATTTATTGAAACCTGCTTTTTTTTTTTTTTTTCACTGAAACCGGTCTCTAGGAGGTTTAGCTGTCAAATCCCCACTCAGAGAGAAGTGGCTTGTAGGATATTTATTTTTTTTTAACCTTTAGAGGAACTTGGACTCTTTCAGCCCTTGAATTCCCATAGTGGGATACATTCCCCAGTATGCTGTCCCCACCTCCTGTCCCAGCTGAACTCCAGATTAAACATTCCCTTCCAAGGGAAAGAAATGTGAATAGGTGGGCAAAAAATGAGCCGTATGAAATGGGCAGTTCACCATGTGCCCAGGCAGAATGACTGGAAGATTAATGCCAGAAYGGGCCACTGTGAGGGTCTCCAGCCATGAGCATGAATGACTGTGAGCACAAACTCATATTTTCATCTTATTTGAATGTGTAGGATTTCGTATGGCCTGATCTATGTATTTGGGTTAAAGCCTAACTCCTTGGTGGGCAGGCTGTGTCTCAGAATTCAGATAACAGTAAAATTACATGAGCAGCACTGTACTCGATGCCTTGTCTTCCTCAGGCTTCTAAACTTCTTGTGTTTAAGAATAAACAAAATGTGTTTAAGAAAAAGCAATGAATAAGTGAATAAGCAAAGACTTTTGATCCTTTGCTTTCTGCCAGTGAAGATGAGCACACTTAAATAGCTGCAGGCTTGCCAGGGGCTGGTGCACCGATTTGTGATCTGTGTAGGCAGATCTTGAATCTTTGCAGAAAAGAAAGCTGTCATACACGAGAACACAGCAGTGTGCTTGAAGATGTAGGTTTGTAATACTAAATTTCAACCAGGATAGAAAATGTCTTGTTTCTTAATGCTTTTTTATTCTGTGAAAGAAACTTGCATTGACTATTCGAGAATTTCATTTGGGATCATGGCTACTTTGCACACATGTCACAAATATTAATCCCTACCTCAGTTATTAAGAGCCAACTATTGTTCTCTCTAATCTAATCTAGACTCTGGTCTTTCATTCCYCTAAAATTGTGTCTCATATGAAGTTTTGGGAACATACATAGGGACAGCCTCTAGACAGGTCTCATCTGCAATCTTAGTCACTACCAGCAGACTTTATCAGGGTCCCACAAGCTCAGGATATTTTCTGGGTATTATTTTAAGGATGTGTAGTAGTTCCTTTTTCCATTCAAGGATAATTGAGTACATTAATGATCTAATATTGCATGGGTCATCTGTTATAAATATTATTATTATTATTATGTCTCTCATTCCCTCAGTTTCGTATGGTGGCAATTCCTATGTCTTTCTATAACAAGCATGTCTTGTAACTTTGGAGAATCCCAGAATACTGTGCTTTGACTAGCTCAAAATAGTTATTTTTGAAATAGTGACTTTTTGAAACCATTCCACATTTTTATGGCTCTGAAGCTTTCATTAGAAAGGACTATAGAATCCACTATTTGGGCAGGAATGGCATACTGACATACAGACTTAGAAAATATCTTTCACTTGGCATGTAATAAATCTGCTTTTTCAGATTTATTGGAACATTTTAAACCATTCTTATTGTAGAAGGGAAAATAATCCTTGAATTTAGTCTTACTATAGCTGCAGCATTAATGTGTTGACTGTTTGAGCTCAGTGAGAAAGAGATATTTGAGAGAAGGTTCTTTGGATTTCCTTCATTTTTATTTCCTCTGTTTCAAAATCACATTTTCTTTTCTTTCCCGCAATTTGGAAAGGAATGAGGAGTAAGGAATACAGTGGAGATTTTAGCACAGACTACAGGCTGGAAGACAGACAAGCAGGATGCTTTGCTTTACAAAAATTGTCTTTTCCATTCCATGAATGAAGCAAAGAAAGATTTTTTTGAAAACTTAAAGAGGAAAACATTAATTTCTTCCAATGGCTAGGAATATTGATAGACTTTGCTTTCTGCCAACAGATAACTGGAGTCTTTATTGACTGTTACAAATTTGTCTATCTATTCTGAAACAAAAAATAAATTAGCTTTTAATTCCACACATATATTTGAAAATGAAATCATTAAGCTTGTTTCACTAAATGTTTTCATTTTGATAGGTTTCCCACCTGCTGCAGTACCAGCAAAACATGAAGCAAACTTTGTAACGTGAACATTAAATATTCAGTCCAAATACTCAGCGTCGTCTCATTTTAACGCAGCTGTAAGCTGACAATAAAGTCCAAGCTAAACTCTAATGTTACTGGCATAGTAAAAATGATAATTTTCTTTACAGCAACAATTAATGATAGATTCAAAATTATTGTCAGAAATAAAACATTTGGGCCAATTTGGCTCAGGTACATTTGTACCAGCTTGGTGATTCCAATGAATCTGCAAGCCTGCAAATGGAGGAGTGGAGTTTCAACAGAATTCCCATTTTATTTTGAAAGAAAATTACATCTCCATGTAAAACTGTTCTGAACTTATGGAGTAGGTGATCTCCTTGTGACAAAGAACCATGGCCACTCAGTAAAAACCCAAGATAAGAAGAACCAAAAGATGCCCGATTATGTATTTTTGTAGGCATAAAGCAAGTCTTTAAAAGCAGATAGTTGTGATTGTAAATAGGACAGAGCTTCAATTCCAGGTATGCTGTGCTCCTGGCTGCAGTGGAAACCTGCTGCTTGATACAGCTGGAGAACTGGAATTTTTGGCTTTGTTCTGTATATGTAAATATATATATGGTATATATGCCAATCTTTCATTTCTTTTGCTAAAATACAGGGAACTGAAAATAAAAAGAGATGGATTTGCAAGCAGCTCTAAGAATGTGAATGGTTTTCAAAGCATTAGAGAGAAAAGGAGGCTATTTTAGGAATAAAGATAATGAAAGTTGGCATGTATTCCCTATGTAACAACAAAAAATCTCTTATAGACAAAAAAGCAAGCAGTTGCATCTAAACTTCAAATTCAGAGTCACAAAAGTGTATAAATAAAAGTTCAGCAAATTTTTACATGGAGTTGTACACCTTCAGCTTGTCCTCATAATGTTTATTCTTCCCCAAGTTTCCACTTTTGAAAAGAAATTGAAAAAAAAWATCCAAGCCCATCCTGGAGAATGTAGAGGGAATATTGACAAAGCCTGTTTTGTAATTATCTTTTCCAGATTAATTTCAAAGCCTTGCAAAAAATAAGTGAGCATTTTCAGTCAGAGCAGAACATTTACTCTGCCAAAATTCCATCCTTCTGAGCAGCTTTTGTTGCAGATCTGGTTTCACAGATTCTCTCTTTTATAGAAAAAGGAAATGGAAAGAAAATGAAAAGTTCATAAAGGTAGACTGACTGGGAAGATAGGAAAACTTCATAATCCTACAATATTAAATRTTTTTTTATTATTGCACTCCTTGCTACACTTTTGCCGTATAGAAGCAGCTTTTTTAAAGAAGAGAGAATTTAATTCTACAGAACCAAACAGTATATTGCAAAGTGCTGTATATTTGCATCTCATAAGGGGTTGATCTGGTGGAATAAATGTTGAAACTGAACGTTATTTAACTGTTTAGTCTTTTTCATTGTTCTCTACTGTTCCCTATTGTTTGTTCATATTCAATATTTGTGTTGGAAAAAAGTGCTTTTTTTCCCAATCCAGGATTTCTAGTGCTAGATCTGTTTCTGTTAGCACTTAAATCTATGTCCAGCATTTCATCCATTTTTTGGTACTGCGGACATGAACTACACTCACAACGGCCCATCTTCATTATTGCAGCCCTGGGTTGTATAACATTTTTAATAAAATTACTTTTACTTCCAATAAAGAAATAATCACACAGTCAACCAAATTCCGTGTAAAGACAGCTGCTTGCTCATTGAATGGTCTCCARCAGCAGCATAGGCACTAAAGGGCTGGATTGGTGTTGGATGGATCTCAGTAGCAGCTGTGGGGTGAAAAGAGAATGACCCATAGGTAATGCAGCTCTCTGTGAAGAACTGAGGGAGCACAGAAAATGCTCTCCATGCTCCATCATTCTCCCTGTTCAGCTGCATTGGTTTCTCTGGGAAATTAATTGTCATATCCAGATACGTAGAGAAAGGAACCTCCAAAATCAGGGGACAGTATATATGCAAAATCTTCATTTTTTGTCAAAAAAAGTAATCTGAAGATGTCCATTTTTGCACGATGTTTTTTCTCCCCAAAACCATAGCAACATGTAGCTCTTTACTACATTTTAAAAACAAGACAATGAAACCAATCATGGCCAGTCAGCAATGAATCCATAAAGCCACAGATGAGTATTTAGAAAAGGGCATGTTCAGCCTCTGTGGCACTGCAATTCCCACCAGCCGTGATGAACAACAGCAAAATCTTATGCTTACATTAAAAACATCTAATATTTGTAAGAATAATGCTTAAAGGTTCACACCAATATTTTTTTAAAGTGTAGTGTTTACAGTAGTACTTGAAATTAAACTTTGTTTCAGTTGAAGCTCTGATTAAAAGTTATGTTTACAGAAAACAGCAAGGATGGTAGGCATTTGTAATAATTTGTGATAAATGTTAGGAAATAATCACTATCACAGTTTGAAAGTAAATCAAAGTCACATACGTTCCTTTGGCTTTTGTAGTAAGTACTGGGAGAGGGCAAGTAGAATTACTTTATTCTTTAATGCTGCAACACCCAGCATCCATCCCTGGTCAGTCCTGAAATATCTTCTGCACTAGCTATAAGAAATTTATTCCTCCTGTGTCCTGATCTTCCTTTTGTTCATGTGCCTGTATTAGGGATTCAGAGATATACAGACAAGGAAAGCCTGAAGGCTGAGTTTACAGGGTTTCAGTAGCAACGAAAAAAAATCTAATGTCCCAATATCTTTGCCAGTCTTCCTTACGAATGTCCTTATAATCAATGTTCATTTGGTGTGAAGTTACAGAAGTGAGTATAATTTTGGTTAAAACTACAAAGGAAAGTAAGAATTTGTTTGCTCCCTCACCTGTAGCACTGTGCTAGCTTTGACATTTTGACCATAACTAGTAAAGTACTTGAAAAGTACATGAAGAAAGAAAAAAAAAAAAAAGGCAAATTATTTCCAGTCACTACAGACCTGAATTATTTTTAAAGCGGCGATTGACTGATGGAAGTCTCTGTACTCTCCTGAGTGATCCAGAAATAAATCAATTAAAGAACTCAATTTTGTCTTTTTTCCCCTTTTTTATTTAGCTCGTCATATCAAAGGCTGTATTTCAGTAAGCAGTGAGGCACTCCTGCATTGGAGACCTTGGTGTTCAGAAGCCGATCATTCCATAGTTTATTCCAGTTCATGAAAGTGTGAATAACAGGGAATTCCTCGACAGATTTTCCCCCCATATATCCCTGACAAAACCTGAATGTTTTCCAGAATGTCAATACAAAACTTGGTGTCCTCAGCTTTCACAAGTTTCATGAAATCTGTGGCAAACTGCCTTTGGTCTGTCACATTTAGAGTCTCACTCAGGCTTGCTGACAGTTAATGGAAGCTGGCAACTTTGAAGCAGTTTGCCTGGAGAAGAATCCCTGTAAAATGAGTGGGAAATGGAGTCAGGGCATAAGCCCAGCCTGATTTCCAAAGGCTGTCCCAGTGATTTGAAAGCTGATACTGGTGTGCCTCAAGGCAGGACACGGACAGCTGCTCTTGCCCAGGCCAGTTTTGAGCAGACAGCAGCTCCCTGCGGGGAAGTGGGAGCTTGGGTGGCCTCCCAGCCCTTTGGGGTGGCCTCTCGCCGTTCCCCAGCATCCACCATCACACCGTGCCATGGAGCCGGCTGGCTCCCCCAAGGCCCGAAGAAGCGGTTTCCCTCCAGGTCGCTGCAGTGGGATGGTAGCACAGTGCTCCTGGTTATTTGCAGGGGAAGATGTTGTGGTGACRGCCTCCTGCCTCACCAGCTTATCCCCTCGGACCAGAGCAGAGAGACCTCGGCCAAGCTGGCCAAACTGCCCTGGAGGACATCGGCACAGGCGGCTGCGAAAGGCCTGCTCTGCCTCACACAGCTCCTGCCTGGCGCACGTGCCAGGGGCGTGGGATATGCTAAGGGTGCGAGATGGCGGATCAGGGCAGGGCCTGGGGGCCACTTCGAGCTGGAAGGAAAGGCACAAGATGGTGGCAGGGTGGGGGAGCAGTGGCAGGAAGGGGCCCGTGCTGGGGGCCTGCAGTTTGTGACATCACCAGAGCGGCACTGGAGCGACACTGGAAGGATGGGGGAGCAAACATTCCATGCCACTGGAACAGGGCACAGTGGCATGAGGAGCCCACTGTGAGCCCAAGCGAGGTGCTGGCAACGCCGCTGCTGGCGATGCACAGCCACCATGGATGAGAACAGATATCCTTTTCCTCTGCTACTTTCTCCTCCTTGTCTCCCCTCCCTGCCCTGTGACAGCTGCCATTGGGAGTTCCCCACACATCTCTTTCCCCTCAGGCCTGGACCTGGTCTGGGCACACAAGGGGCCCCCAGGATGGCAGGAAGGGCCTGGGGCAGCTGGTCCCGTCAGCCAGGGCCGGCTGATATGTTTGGGTGGGCACAGTGCTGGTAGCACTCACTCCTTGATGTTTCTTGGCATGCCCCACTGTTCCCTACTGCTGCTGAATCTCCTCGGCCTCCCCACATTTCCCTCCTCTCACTGAACCCCTTTCTGCACCCTGATCACCCTTTGATCTCCTTCACACCCTCYTTTTGGCCCTTCTGGCCACTGCCCTCAGGGTCTTTGAGGACAGAGCAAAAATCTCTTCCTGCACACCTCAGGGCCTGCTGCCCTCTGATTCTCAGAGATCAGAAGACAAGGATGTTCTAGAGTATGAGTAAAGGAAAGCACAAGCTTCTTCGGTTTAACAAAATTAAACATCTCCTCCTCCTCCCCCTGTTAAAAGGCRATTTCATGGGCCAGAATCTTCCTTAACCTCAGCTCTCATACGTGGTTTTGGAATGTCATTCAGAATGATTTCAAGACCGGGAATATTGATTTAGACGGTTGCATGAGGCTGCTTGAAAAAATGCAAATACCTTTTGATGAAGACCATTTAAAACATATTTTCAGGGTAAGGTGTATGYACATTAAGCAATTAACAGTTTAAAAGTTCAGTTACACACATCCTACATTTGCTGATTTTTTAAAATTAATTTTTTCGGAAGTGTATTTCGTGCTAGTGTGGTGTGCAAAATCAGCAAAGAATTTGCCTCCTCCAGGTCTTTTGTTTCTCTGTAAAATAGTTAACCAAGGGCTTGCATTAGAATCAGAATAATTTAGATTGGAAAACACCTTTAAGATCACTGAGTCCAGCCATTAATACGACATTGAAAAGTCCACCATTAAACCTGGTCCCTAAGCACCACATCTACACGTCTTTTAAATACCTGCAAGGAATGGTGACTCAGACACTTCCCTGGACAGCCTGTTCCAATGCTTAACAACCCCTTCAGTGAAGAAATTTTTCCTAATAGCCAATCTAAACCATCCCTGGCACAACTTGATGCCACTTCCTCTTGTCCTATTGATTGTTACTTTGGAGAAGAGACTGACATCCACATAACACTGTCTTTTCACCACAATGAATTAGTGTAAGATTGAAAATATGTAGGTTTTCATTCCCATTTCTTTTTGCACTTTAGAAAAGTTAAAGCATTCTGGTTTCATCCCATCCATCTTCTTCTGTGATCAAGCTAAGGAGTCCAGACGTGCCTGTCTGATGCTGGACAGAGCCACTAGAGCAACTTCCTAAAAATCCTCTTGCCAGGAGGACATGGACTTGTCTGAGTTGTTCAGGCCTTAGATCCAGCGCACATTCATTCAGTTCTCCACTATACCTCTCCTGTAGTATTTAAGAGGTGTGCCTGAATGGATGGGAATTGCACTCTAACCCCCAAGGAAAGGATTTGGCCTTGAGACRTGGCAGTGTTTAAGAGATTTCCATGAAAGTTACATGATAACAGCTAGAAATTGGACTTAATAAGTTAATTTAGTGTAGGTAAGCAAACTACTGCCAAGTGGATCTTGTCTCAGCGAGCAAATGCTACAAAATTGAGTGCCTTAGCACACACTGGGTTTTCATGTTCTTCAGATCCCTTCTAGTAATGACTCAAAAGATGTAAGGTCTTCMCTTTTACCTCATTTTTTTTCCCCCAAAATAGCTGTCTGGTAATGCTGTTTCCCTAAGGGAATGAAACCAAGTGTATTTATGCATATATATATATGAGTCTTTTGAGAATGGTGCAACCAGCTGGCTGATTCTGTCCTGATTTGGCAGAGGAGAATTAACTACAGCAAGTCAGAAACTTTTAGGTCATGAGAAGGAAGGCACTAAGTTTTCCTCACCTTTTTTTCTTCCTCTCTTATTGCTGTCTCACTTGTCAAGCCGAGGTAAAACCAGCAGCGTGAGCTCAACCCTGGCTAAAGAGGATTCCTGTGGTTTTTGAACCTGCACTGCATTGAGACAATTGCCAACCCTGAGAATCTCTTGAGAACTTAAAAATGCTTCTCATTGTTTCCTCTATCTTCCACCTACTTTGGTTTCTGACAGGAATTTGAGAGAGATGGTCAGCTATGGGTAGAGAAGAGAGGGATTATTTGAGGGAAGTGCCCTGCAAAGAACAAGTCTGATCTAGTTGTATTCAACAACAGATTATACCCAGCAGCCTGATCTAGTTATTTGTAGCAGTACTGTTAGGTGTTCTTTGCTATTTGAGAAAGATTTACACATGTTCAGTAGTTTGGGGGCTCAAATATTTCATCAGTGTAGTAACATGGGAAAATTCAAAGCATTCCAGAAGGGAGTCTTACTGACATCGTAATCAGTAACTACACATCAGCAGTTAATCTAATGGTTATACATAACAAAATACATTTATTAGGAAACATAATTCTAAAGAAAAATCTGCTTTTTTTCTTATCTGTTCTCTTTGAGTTTCTTTTACTGTGATACTCTTGAGCAATATCAGAATTATGAACATTAAGGTTTTAAGGAATAATAAATTTTCATGTAATTTCTCTCAAGACTCTGTTTCTTCTTTTTCCAAACAGCAAAGATTTGATATGCATTAATAAAAATAGGAATGATAAAAATCTACCAAAAAATTATGAGCATATCTTTTTATATTGACATGATTTTTATCCCTCTAATTTGAAGAGTTCTCCTGTGTAGTATTATTGCTTGTATTTCATCAAGAGGCAACTGAAATAGAAACTTTAATTTTTTGCCCAGCTTTATTTTGTGCCAGTAACTAATTGAACATCTTCCAAGTCCTGATAGACTGTTTATTTCCAAAATAAGTTGGTATTTTCTTTTCCTAGTTAATGGTTATGAGCAAATTTGCAGTATTGTTAAGAATATTAAAAATTTGGTTGAGGATATCAAACTTAGATGGGGAATTTCTCAGCAATGAAACATGTATAATTAGTATCTGTACTGAAATATTTTCTTGCTAGTGATTTCTGCTAAAAATGAACTTTATTATTCTCTTGAAAAATTCAAAGCAAATACTGAAGTACTGATTGGTAAGACTTTTCACTAGAACTCCTCATGAAATTCAATTTTGTACTTGTTTCAGTTATCTAAYATGTTTTTACTCCTATTGTTGTACTTATTCAGAAGTGCAGTAGGAACTGTCTTGCATATGAAGGAACTGGCAACGGATCATTAAAATTTTAGGATTTATGGTATGGCTTCAAAACCAATCTAATTTAGCAGTAATCAAAAGTCTTGATCAAAGAGCAGTTGCGGCTCAAGTAAGCAATTTCCTGTTTATAGACACTTTTGTGGAAGCCAAACCAGCCATAGTAAGTGCCATGTTCTGGATGCTGGAACTWAGCCTCTTTGGCAGCCTCGGTTTAAGGAGCCAAAAAATAGGAATTTTGATCAGCTTACWGTGATAATCACTGAGGCAGTGGATTGCCATTTATTGTGATCTTTGTGAGCAATTTTGTCAGCAGATTTCACTTAATTTGGCAACTTTTAAGAATAATTCAGGCTAAAATGTTAGAAACATTGTTATTTCATAAACAGATACTTATTTTGAGTAGAAAATTTTAAAGGAAAAATAGAATTGTTAAACCTGAGAAAGATGGAAGAGGCAGAAATGGTAAAAAATTATTATTCTACTCAAATTCTTTTGCCCTTTTAACTTTTCTAGTGGCTTTTATACTGAAACACTGATATTAATTACTGTGCTAACATTTTGGAAACTCTATGAAAACAAGCTTACAATTCAAGAATTCTGAAAGTGCAAATAATTAATTTAAGTTAAACATTCTGGCTTGTTAAGAATAGAACATGATGTCATAGGTTATTATAAAATATTCTGTCTTCAAACTTTAACAGTGTTTCTTATTTGAAGTGTTGAAAGACTGGTATCTCTTGATGATTTGATCATCCCTATTTAATTTTTAAGATTACTGGTTGCTGTATTTTGTATGCAAATTTAACTGACAGTATTTACAATATGGTGTAAATAGCTGTTGGAGAGGTATTATACTAAATATATTTTCCACTTGATGAGTTTTATGCTGCAAATTTACTTTAATGCATAGCATTTGAGAGATTTTCTACAATGTATTTTAATATTAAAAATGCATTAAATCTAAATTTATTGTACTTATTTAGATGCTAATTATGTCATATGGTCCATTTTACTTTATATAAAATATTTGTAGCACACAAAGTGTAATCTGAAAGTTGAAGACTGTAATCAGATAATGCATTGTAGTCACTGTTGCCTGAGGGTTCCTCTATGATTCTCACTCTTACGGTCAGTTATAAAAGAGTGTTTGGTGGGCAACTTTGTATCATTGCATGTTGTTTTATTGATTTTTTTTTTAATTATTTTGGTTGCTTTTCTTTCCTCAGAGAACTGTTGACAAACACTCAGGAGACGTAATTAGCATGGACGACTTCAGAGCAATTTATCGAGCTCTTGTACACAGACCCGAATATGAAGAACTATTCAGGGCTTACTCGTCAGATGGCATAATCCTAACTGACACCCAGCTCATGAAATTTCTTGTAAAAGAACAATTTCAAGCTGAAGCTAATGAAACAACTGTCTTAGAAATTATTATGAAGTATGAACCCATTGATGAAGGTACGCACAGTTTAAGTATTTGCTATCTAGCTGTTATTTATTGTTCTTCTGTCAATGACTGTGTTTGCAAAACCTCATATCTTCATTTCTTTAAAAGCAATGTCTTCTTATTTAATTATTATTCTTTTCTTCCTGAGTTTTAATTTATTTTCATGGTGCCCTCCTTTCTCTGATCCCTTCTTTTTTCTGTCATTTATTTGTCTTTTTTTTTCTAGTCCTTCTCTGTATTCTGTTCTTCAGCTCACTACAAACCATTTTTAATTTGGTTTTTTTAGGATTCTTGTCTGCCATTTTGCTTGTCTGCTCATTACACTGCCTTCTCTCCCTTGAGTCATTGGGTGATAATGCAAGGTGTCAGACAAGACTTTTGTGTCCCTCTGAATGACTTGCAGAAGCACTGTGTAAGATTTTCACAGGTGCCTGGTCACCCTTTCTGAATCATGAGAACTCTGAGATGAAGAGAGGTTCATAAATCTGTAACATGCTCTTCACCTATTGAAAGGTGCCTCAAGTTGTGGTGTAACACTTCTGCTGAGTTTCGCTGAATTCACCTTGAGGCAAAATTTACAGCTAACCTATGAAAAGGATATAACTGCATTTTGTTGCAAGCTGTTACTTTTTTCCGTGGAATATGTTCAATTCTTTAATTTCCTTGGTTCCCAATCTTTGAAAACGGGTGGAATTGATAACTGGCTAAGAAAACAAACCCAAGGAGAAAATATTTCTTCTGGGATAATAGCCCAGGATTGTCTATGCTGCCCTGTGGTGGAAGAAGAAAATGGAAAATGCCACTTTTTCAATGAGAAACAGAAGACATTTGGAGCTTCATTAAGAGGCACTTACTGCCCAGTGATAGCTGCAAAACACGTGACTCCTTATGCCTTTAGTCTTTGAGCTTGCCTTTCAAATTTGACTGTATGTCATTGAACATATTCTACTCTTTCTGAGGAACTAATATGTTTACTAATTGTACAAGCTACCAGTTTAAAAGATTCCTTTTATTTTGTGTTACCTGTTCTGATGGGAAAGTTAAAAGCTATAACACAGTTAAACAATGAAAAACCTTCAGTTCGTTAGAAAACACCTTTGTAGATTGACTGGAGTTTCTATAGGTTTAATTTAGTGTCTGSTATAAATTTCAGATGCTGAGCCAAATTCTTGTTTGTTTCTTCATCTGTGATAAAATTGTTCATCCCACAATTGGAAGTAATCTTGCTGAACAAAATAATCTCTGTATTGCTCCTGCTCCTTTGAGTGAATTCAAACTCCCACTCAAACATATTTATTGAAAAGTTCCAGTTATGATTGACATGACAGATGATTCATATGGTATTGTGATAGACCATTTAGTGTAGCTGTCGTTCTGAATTTGCTACAGAATATTATTCATCAGGATGATCTGTTGGACTCATCTGCCACCCTTGCCCTGTGTATTGCAGGAAGGGAAAAGGGCAGGTTTGATTGACAGGTTTGCTAATAGTAATGACCATTCTCTGATAAACGTGATAGCACTCGTATGTCAAGATTAGCATGAAAACAGTGACTAGATTTTACATATGACTTTGATAAATCCATCTATAGCATTTAGTGCATTCCTAACTTTTGTGCAGTGAGATTTTCAAAGCTATTGAGCCAGATAACTCTGAATTTACTCTCTGTGGGTACTGTAGCTAGTTCAGGAGAGTATGGAATGAATTACTCTTTCATTTTTATTATGTAATTCAAATGTCTAATGTCAAAATGCTACACTAACATTTTTTTCATGTGTGTGCTAAAAGCTTGTATTTTTGGCAGAAAGAACCATTTCTATGGAATTGATCACAAAATATGAGTATGTGATTCACATCTGACAGTTGTGTCTTACTAACACCCAAATGTCAATTTTTTCTTCACAAACATTCCATTATCTGCCCATTTTACTATTAGCTTTGAATAGAAGCCTCAACTCATTAAATGAGATTAAAGAAAACATGCCAACTAAATGCATTTTTTTAAAGCTTGGTGTATATGTCCTTTTTAAAACAAATATTGCTCATTATTCAGTGTTTGCATGGATAGGATTAGAGGCACAGTGAGGATAAGAAGGTGCATCCCATTATTATTTGCAATGCAGTGCCATTTAAAGACTCTACTCCTGCCTATTTTCCTGCTAGGCAATACAAAAACAGGGCAAAAATGCAATCCTCTCTTAAACAACTAGCTTGCTTTGTAAATAACAATATAAGCCTGCTGCATCTGTCAGATAAAGACTTTGAGTAAGCCAGAATGTATTTGTGAATCAAAAAACCATTTCCAGCTCATTCCTAGGACATACAGTCTTAAAGGTTTTTTGGGGTTTTTTTTGTGCATGTGTGTGAGAGACAGAGCAGGATGGAGAGCATAAATTTGMAGGAGAGAGCATTTGATCCCATTGGCCAATGTAAATCAAACTTAACAAAGTAGGCATCTCTGCCAAATTCCTAAAGATTTCATAAAAAAACATGCGAAAAAAGAAAGATGACTTAAAGATCTCAACTAAGACAATGGCTGTCACTGGATTTGTGAGACACAATAGTTCAGATGTATGAAAGGATGTGTAAATCTTGGGGAAAATTTTCAAAAGAAGATGACTATGAGATATAAGCCCTTAGAAACTGAACTGCTGCTCAGACAGATACTTTATTCCAGTATGCACCAGTCATAAGTGTGGGTAAGGTAGAAAAAAACTCCCTAGACTATAAACTCGGAGTAGGAAAGGAATAACTGTGTTCTTACTTTAATGAAGGAAATATTTCTCTCTTTACTGCTGCCTTAGAGGATGAATGTTTTAGCCTGATGTGAAGTAGTCAAATTTCATAGTGTGAAATTCCATCTGATGATGTTTCTGCCCGAGTTTTAACGATGATTGAARGCTTCCTTCTTCCAATATAGCAGAGTAACAACCTCACCTCTGATTGCCAGTATTTGTCGTGAGTTTTCACCCCTAAAATTCCCAGCAAACATATTTGTACCCATTTCACTATCTCTGGGGGTCAAGTAACCTGTACATTTAATTATTACTTTAGCTCGTAGGAAACAAGGAACACACAGATAGGTTTAAAAACATGGGAAGCACCTTCCTCCCCATTTCCTAGTCTCGAGTTCAGTTCAGGCTCTTCTCCTGGCCACATCCCAGTCTCTACTTCAGTCCAGACACCTCTCCCCCAACATTGTCAGGGCTGCAGGTTGTACTCAGTCCCTTCAGAGAGGAAACAGGTCTTGCAGGAGGCCCTGGCCAGTGCATGGTGGTTTCTGACTTGTTTTGTCTCCTTCAGTGTGGGTACTCTACAGGCCTTCAGGGCAGCCAACATCTCACGAAAGTTTTCAATTTTTTCTTACCAAGGAGCAAGAAAAATACTTTCAAAGAAGTTACAAGATAAATAAGAAAGCAGAATGTAATATACTTTCAAAGAAGTGACAAGATAAATAAGAAAGCAGAATGTAATAAACTCTAAAAATAATATATAGTGTAATCCAAGTCTTTCACATACTCAGATTATATCCATAATTCCTCTCTGATATGAAAGTATTTTTATATATGGCAGAGCTGGAGTTTACCTTAACAGGAGAAATGAGAAAAATAATTTTTTTCTTAAATCAGATTTGAAAACCAAAAACCCAATATAAAAGAATATTGTTAATAACGTGAATTCCACACTATCCAAAAGAGGAGGGCAAGAAAAAAATCATTGAACTTTTGTGAACAAAAAGAGGCAACGAGAAGACAGAAATCTTTTCTTGCCTTCCCTTTCTCCAACAAATGGATGTGTGTGCACGCTAACTACTGCTAAAAGGTCCTAATGGAGAGAAAGACTTAGGTTCCTCCAGGGGAGAAATGTAAGGCCTTGATGAAAATCTTTTCACTGGGTAATAGTTATGGAGATGAATTCCCATTTCCTTTAATGTAGAAGCAGAAAATGTCTGTAAGTGGTCAGAAAATAGTATGACTGGGCTATTCCTCAAAAATGTAAGGGACTGTAATAAGCCCTACAAAAATACAAAGTTTTTTAGTCTGTTGGCTGAGGACATGAGCTTCAGTTTTACTGAAGTCCAAGAGCTTACACATTGACTATCAAAGCAATGCTATATTTTCATTTTTGGGGGATTATGGTCATCAGCRTATTTGCCTAAACATTCATTTCTCTTGAAGAATTCTCTTGAGAATATTGCGGTTAACTTTTGTCAATGACACAAACAGCCAGGAAAGCATCATAAATARTTCAGAAAATAAGCAAGGCTTTGAAAAGCCAATATTTTTAACTAATTTAATAAATGAATGCAGAGAAAAGTAAGAATTGTTAGAAAATAAAAAATAYACACACACACATGCACASACACAAATAGTCACTAGCTCTACTTGTAATTGCTCAGAGAAATATATAGACCATGAAAAATAAATTAACCAGAAATGAAATCCAGACAGTTCATGTAATTCATTATAGGCAAAGCATACAGGTTGAATGCATTCTGAGTAATGTAAAAAAATTCAAAATGCTTTTTAAAGATCCAGAAAGTAGAAACTTAGTCCAATTGTTACAAGTATAGAACAATGTAACACGTGCATGTGGCTAAATATAAGTCAAGATACTAAATAAGATACAATTTTCAGGGGTCATCAGAGTAGCAATAAGTCATCCTGCAAATCTGCTAGTTAAAAGAAGACCAAAGAAAATCCTGATGCAATAAGTACAATCTGCTCCTTAATATTATTAATAGTATTAACTTGAGTAAGATCTCAGTCAAAAATATGGATAAAACAGGATAGGACCTTCTTTAATGATGTAATCAGGTCAGTGAAGACAGGTTGACAAATCCAAATTCTTARAAAATTGACTATAACAAGCTTGACTAACACAAGTCAAAGGTTACTTTTGAAAATAGGGAGAAAACGCATGATAAATTGAAAGACTGGAAAAGATCAAATGTAATAGTTATTTTAGAAAAGGACCATCCAAGGAACTAGACACCCAGTTACCAGGAAAAAAAACGGAGCAAATAATAAATATATAAACCCCTCTAAGACTGTAAGGAGGAGTAGCACTTCGTCAGGACATGCCATAAAGAAATAGTATCCTGTTTTCTCCTACGAAAGATTAACAGCRCTGGTAGATAGAAGAAAAATGAAAATGATCAGAAATCTGAAACAGAAAGATGCCCTGAATTGGATTTGTTTTTGTGGAAAGCAGTGGAATGAGGGAAGTGCCAGAGCAGTTCTCCTATATGAAAGAGAGGARAGGAATAATACCATACAGCAAATGTTTTGGACAGCAAGGAAGTTTCAGGGTAAACTTCTGTTTCCTAGTTATGGAAAACCTCCTAACAATAAGGTTACTTAGCTGTTGAAATGGTTTTACTGGGTTGTCTGTGGATTCTTCATCAATGGAAATCTGGAAGAATAGCTTCAGAAAGACTTCTGGTGGGGAGAACAGTTGTTGGGTGAAGGTATGTTTGATGTCTGGATGGCCTTCTATTTTTCTCTATCGTTTTAAAACATTGCAATTTTTCTAGTTCAAARACCTGTGTAACTGAGAAATAATAATTTTCTATAAATTCTCATTCTGGTGTAAAACTTCCAGTCTGTCACACACCAAAGATCGACAATTGCAATTCTAACTTGTAAATTCTGATTCTTAGAGCTGTAGTAAGAATTAACAGGTCAGAAAAGGGGGTTTTCTGCAGRTATTTCCAGCCCCCAAGTTTGTGTGCATTGACTTCTAAGTTATTGTTAGCATAAAATAATCTTGGGTTATTTATTGCTTGTTTACTACTAGCCTGCTATGGTGACAATAAGGTTATTTTAGAGTAAGTACTGGGCAAAATCCCGCACTAATTCAAACTCTGTTTTGAAGAAAAGCTGACGTTTGAGATGATGTCATTTGCGAAATGACTGCATTTGAAACATGACATTGGGAGCAGTAGCTGGCAGTGTAATGGCTCTGTTTGTCATTAAACCAGTCAAACCCAAAACAAATGGGATGACTGTCAGTGGTATGGATGCAATTAGCCCATTTTGTTATAAATGCAATAGTGTAATAAGCATGATTTGCAATTCATCTGTGTGGGCAGTTATTTCTTCTGTTAGATGCTGTTTTTATTTCAAATATTTCTAAACATGGTTTGATCAATATTTATCTGGAATTTCCCACCCTTGAGTAAGACATTTGGTGCTAGAAATCATAGTTTCTGTAAGATTATATTGAAAATCTCTGACTGACATTTTAGAGAGCAATCCTTGTTCTTTTAAAAGAGAAAAGAAGATTCTCTTAGTGCGTTGTCTGGCATGTTACTTTCCAAAGTAAACAACAAATATTTTACTTCATATTTAATTAGAACTCCTGCAAACTCTTCTTACTCATGTCCATAGAAAAATAAAAGTGTCAAAACACATTTATTTCCTCTCAGAAGTTTGAAACACAGCAATGGAGCTCCAGAGTCACACGTATCTGATGTTTGTGTTGTTTATACTTTTGTTATGAATTTTAAAATTGCAGGGAAGTGTTGTGCTGTAGAACCTTTAGCAGTGTTCAGAACTGGCTATTAAAAATTTCAGAAAGTACATAGACACAACCACCAGTTTGGCTTCATGACTGAGATATTTTTCCTTTYGTTTTTGTTCAGTGAGGAAGAAAAGGGAGATGTCATTTGAAGGATTTATAAGGTACATGCGGTCAGACGAATGCTCAATATTTAAAAGCCAGCACAGGACCATCTATCAAGATATGAACCAGCCATTATGTGACTATTTTATTTCATCYTCTCACAACACCTACTTGATAGCTGACCAGCTAATGGGACCCAGTCATTTATGGGGATATACCAGGTATTTAGATATTGTTTTTTAATATTTTAAACATTCTTTGGCTTTTTTTTTTTTTAATGCATACTAAGTCACATACAATCCTACTTGGCAATAAGGGACAAAGCCATCACAGATAGAAGCTAAAATGTGAGAGTGGTATTTTATTTTGTGTGCACACTTTTCAATATATTTGCCAAACCATCTGTTCATAGTCTGGAAACAATCTATTTTTTCACTTTCATCTCAGAAAATCAACCTTGCAGCAAATGAAATCCATAGTATGGTGTACAGTACATGATTAAATCAGTTTTTAATCCCAACATGCCATGCAAAAATAAATAACTCCCTGAAAGAAATGAAAAATTCCCAGGCGAGCTCTAATCTGATCAATACACAGTATGTATGTTGGAGTATGTCTGTATCAAGGACATCTGTGTTCAACGCATGTTGCAATGTGGGCAGTTTAGAAACAACAACAACAACAAAATGTGGGCATCCAAGTATCCAGCAGAGAGAGGAACCTCTGTGCAGTGTGTGACTCCAAGAGGATGATGGCCAGGATGCCTTATTGCCAAGGCAGGGAAGAAAGAAACTGATTGTGCAATAAATGCAACACTGAGAGGGTAGGAAGTATTAAGAATTAGGAAAAGAGGCAYCCAGAATTCCTATTATTTGTACTACTTCAGCAAGGCGAAAGCAGTTGGAACCATCATCTATCTGAACTCTTTTTTTCAGTTGCTCTCTTAGTTTTCTACAGTAACTTGCAACCATCAGAAACACTGAATTTCTAACAGTATTTAAAATTCCATKATGTTAATGCTGCATTGCTGAAAGAAATTGCAAAGAGGGTATAACCCCCTCTCTCTTCCTCTTTATGGACTATTGGTGTGAGGAAAATGCTAAATGCAGCTAGAGGCATATTTGACATATTGTTAATGYGTGAAAGGCAGCATGTGTGGGACAGCTTGGTAATTAAGTAACGTAGTTGATAAGAAATGTTTCAGTTAGTTGCAAGTCAAATACTAGAAACCTAAGAATTTAAGGGATGCCACTAACACATTAAAATTTAAAGCAGTAAAGWTAAGGCACCTGAGAAACTTTAGCTCTCCCTCTTAGAAATAAGGCCCGGGAAGAGCAACTGACTTACTTAAAGACCGAGTGCAACCTGATTCTCTAAGTGCAATGGATTTTTAAATACAGTGATTCTCAAACTTGCAAGCAAGCTTGGAATAGTAATAGAAAACACCATTTAAAATATTTATTCTTTTATTTTAAATGACAATTTAAATTGTCATTAAAATAAATTAAAATAAAAAGGAATTAAATTAAAATTCCTTTGTTGAAATCTTTGACCCTTGTTTTTATTCTTTTAAGGAAGATAATTCAAGTAATCCCATATTCTTTAGTGCTCTAATACAGTTGATTACCTAACACACCTAGAATAAACAAYTGAAAGTATGTGTCTCTCATAGATGTATAATTCTGTAGTATTTCTTTTTATTTATGATGAAAATGAGGTGTTTTTTCTGTAATCAATCAATGTGCTTGTAATCAGAATACAACAACTTGTATAAAAAAGTGTGGTATCTTTCTTTTGGCTGTAAAATTGTTTCTCTTGTTCTCCTGAAGTGCTCTTTTAAAAGGATGTCGTTGCCTGGAAATTGACTGCTGGGATGGAACCAACAATGAACCTATTGTGTATCATGGTCACACTCTAACAAGCAAAATTCCATTTCGTTCTGTAATTCATGTGATTGACAAGTACGCATTCATGGTATGTGTAGACAAATGCATGTATACATAAGTTGGTTAGAATGTGATGGTGGCTTTAACAAAGCCAGGGACACGGCTCTTATAGATTCCCCAGGGTGAAAACATATGAAACAGAGACTGTGGCAATGGGTGTTTTTGAAATTAATTACAGAACAATCGTGCTATTTGTTCTTCATGTATTTTTAAAACTTTTTAAAGGAATCATAAACATATTTTCCTGATAAGGAATATAAACCAAACTTGGTGCAAACGATTCAGGTGACCCTACTCAGCTTGTTAGGTGGAATTCTCACCTGAGATCATTTAAACAAGGACAGGTCACAAAGAGAAGAGCTAGTTCAGAGCTGGGCTGATGTTTTCCTTCTTCTTTATATCTTTTAAATGTTTTTACTTCACTTATTCTTTTTGTTGCTTTTGTTGCTATAAGACGGATCAGTCTGTCTTATATCCTACATGTGTATTTATGAAATAGACAAAAGTATTAGATAATAGATGAGTTTGAGACTTTGTTTTCCATTTCCTCCCTTTTTATTTTGAATGATGAACCTGATAAATGTTAGCAGCTACTGATGTCTTTTTGCCAGGTCACTCATCAGGGCTATGTCCCTTCTGCCTRTCTCTGGAAAAGCACTGAAATGTGGAGATTTTTTAGCACTGTCTAGGCTTTTGTACAGGTTTCTGGCAAAACTCCTGCTTAAAGGAAGTCCTGAATGACCATTAAGATAATGCTCAGATTCAGGCCAGCTTTATTTGTGTGAATATATACATCTATGATCATAAATTTATATGGATTTTTATACATACGTGTTTATAGCCTTCTCAGTGTTAATCAAAGCTGTGTTTTTCCTGTTCTGTTTTCTATATAAAATTTAATGATTCTGTGTCTCTGATTTAAAAAGTGAAATCAAAAACGTGATTTTATTTCACTGTTTTTCAAAACCTATTGGATATGACTCTTCTAYTCTTGCTAATACACAACTTATGGTACTTAACTCTAATGCAAACTTCATTTCACATGCCCAAGTGCCAAWGAGATGATAAAATCACAATGGGTGATGGTTGGTACCAGCCGTCCATCCAGGCTGAGCTGTGCTTCTATTAACAGCCAATAGCAAATGCTCAGGGGACAAGTGTAAAGACAGGGAAAACATTAAATGGTGCTTCCCTTACTGACAATTTAGGTCCTGCCTGAGCAACTATTTCATTCAGACCATTTTTGGCAGCCACCAGTATTACTGGCAATTTAGGAGATTTACTTATATGGCTAAATGGATGAGATTCTTTTGAGTTATTCTCTAAATTTTGCTCAATTTCCCTTTTTCACCTTTCACCTTTAATTTTTACGCAATTTCCCTTTTCCACCTTCACCTTTAATTTTTACTCAATTTCCCTTGCTTGAGTACTGTGATGAGGAAAGTGTAGATAGTCCCTAGAAAAGTTTGGGATATTATGAAAAATAAAAAGTATGCATGGCTTGTTCACGCAAAGGCAATCAATTCTGAACAAGCTTTGGGGAGACTATCAACTTGAAATGTAGTCAATTAAAATCTGTCATAAACTAAAGGAAAAGACATGTAATCCTGCTTTACATTGTCAATTTTAATTTTTGAATCTGATTTCACCTTTTAAAACCAAAACAACAAAACAATTCTTTTCACACCTCTGCATGTCTAGCTCTGCTTTAACTTTCTGAAGGTGCACTTTTTTCTTCTTTAATTGTACTTTCTCTTTTCCACAAATATTGTGAGCTTTTTTGTTTTGCTACTAACCTAAAACAACTGATCTATATTCTGAATGTTTTGAAAATGAAGGTAAATAAGATTGCCAAGGGGACTTGTGTAAGCTATTTCAGAAAAGAAATTATTCATATTCTTATTTATTAATAATAAAATCTTAAAATTATATTTCCAGTCATCTGCCTATCCAGTTGTACTGTCTTTGGAGAACCACTGCAGCCCTAAACAACAAGAAGTAATGGCACACTGTTTGAAAAGTATTCTAGGTGACAAACTCCTCTCTTCACCAATTGGTGGTGAAGYAGACATGACTCGACTGCCTTCTCCTGAGGTAATAAGTTTTCATTTTTCTCTATGAAAGAGATGGAAAAAATCGTGGGGTTCTCGATTGATTTATTTATTTTTTAATCTTCTGAAACTGAATGTATGGATCACATCTGGTGTCTGAAATAGACTTCAGGTAGCAACAAAAGATATTTAAACAGCTTAAAAAAACTACATGGAAAGATGCCACATGTTGGCGTATCTGTTATCTGCTGATTTATTTTTTGCTGCTTAAATTGAAGGAAATTCTTGAAGTTTAAATGTGTTATTGAAATGGAAACCTGAATTTTTTGTCAGTAACAGTGATGATTAAGCTTTTCCTTTGCATTCTGCTACTCCACAGCCATTCTCTTCCTCAGAGTGTTTCTCCCTAAGACAGTGTTTCTCAACTGGTGGCCTGGGACCCCAGGGATATGAAGTCAGAAAAGGCAATTAGATGGGTGTTGAAAATTTTATTGCAGACAAAAAACAAATAAATTTCCATTGTTCCAGTCTTTGCACATAATTTTCTTTCAATGACAAATTTTTTTTCAAATCTCTTCTAGCACAAATACATGCCTACATAAAAAATACTTATTTAGGCTTGTCACTGTTACCAGTGATAGCTATATTTTATACTTTGTTTTTTTACAGTAGCTAAAAAAAAGGCAAATGAAATGTGGGGAGGAAGCACTGTCATAAGGAAAAACAACACACAAAAATTCGTAATTTTTAAAGGATTTGTCAAGGGAAAATATTTTTGAAGTGATATGTCCAGMAGATGTGCTGAAGTATTACCACACTGTTATATTTCCATAACAATGTTGTCATGGAAAATAACAATAACAATAAATATATTTAGGATGCACATTTCTCTGCCAATTTTTTTTTTATATTRTAGCATTATATTTTTTTACAACACTGTGTCCCATATAATTTTGAAACCTTGAAAACTGTTTTTTTCAATTAGAAAAATGTATAAACTATATTGAACAGGAGGGCTTGTTTTAAAGCTTCTCAAAGCATGGCTGGATTCAGTGTAGTAGATGTCCTCTGAAGCAAGCACAAAATCAGTGAACATGGAATCACTGAATCACATACTTAAAAAATATTACTTTCCATGGCATATGTCCCTTAACATATGGTGACTGTGATATAGGGAATTCATACTTCATATTTCTCTAGCTTAGAGTTTTCATGAGTCAACTCTGTAGAGTTTTGCCTGAAAATGCATTGCTGGGTCTATAAGTATGGAAATGCCATCAGGTGAGTTCATTCTCATGAGTCTTCAAYACATTGAAGTAATGTGAGGTGTATTCCCCATCCGTGCAAGGTATAAGAGTTACCTATTTAACACCACTGTTCTCAGCTGGTTACAAAAGTCTGAATTTAGTGAATTATTATCCTGAGAATGAACATAAATTAAGATCATCTCCATTTCTCCGAGATGTTCTGATCAAGCATGTAAGAAAAATCAGTAGGATTTTACTTAGCGATGGAAATACGTCGCTGTGACTGAATTTGTAAATTCAGTAGTAAGCTTGACTTTTGGCTGGCATCTTTTTGAAGAACCACTTTTGGTCCATGTCCAAAAGGAGTTTAGTGATATCACATCTTTAAAGCTTGGGACCTTGTGCATTTTCAGGTCCTGGATAAATTCATTATCATTTGAGAAAGCCAAATTCTGAATTTAATCTTCAGACTGCTTTACTTAAGCTGTGCAAAAGAGATGTTACAGAACCATAAATTATGAATTTAAAATCCTCTTTGTGGGAAAGATTCTCAGTTAGTGTGGGGAAAAAAACCTGTCACCTATATAATTTACTGCTCCACTTTTTTCAAGATGGAGCACAAGACAGAATAGCAAAAAAGCCAGCTCAGTGTTCTTCAAGATCAGAATTAAATGGTTCCCTTGTGTGCACATGAAGTGAGATATAACCACATAGTTTCTCCAAACACTTCAGAGTGACATTTGCCAGTTACAGGTTCTTTTCAGGGTTTGGCGTTTTGGAGGCTTCCATGGAAATCCTCTTCTCTTCTCTTCTCTTCTCTTCTCTTCTCTTCTCTTCTCTTCTCTTCTCTTCTCTTCTCTTCTCTTCTCTTCTCTTCTCTTCTCTTCTCTTNCTCTTCTCTTCTCTTCTCTTCTCTTCTCTTCTCTTCTCTTCTCTTCTCTTCTCTTCTCTTCTCTTCTCTTCTCTTCTCTTCTCTTCTCTTCTCGAAGGTTTTGAGCTATACCTTTGTCAGCTGAGACGACTATGTGTCTGGAAGGAGGTTAAAATGAGGAACAAACCCATTCTTAGGTGCTTCCTTGGACCACCTTGCAATGATGTCTCCTGCCATTGTAATTCTAAGTGAAAATCACACAGAGGACCAGAAAAGAAAAGTGGAGGATCACTGAACACTTCTTCTCTCTGCTTTTTCCCAGTGAAAAACAAGCCCCAGAAATTTTCAGGGAAAAAGGTTTTTAATTCTTTGCCCTCAGTCATATATTCACACTTCTAGCTGACTCTATTGATATTGTTAATTCCCTGCAATTCCTGTATTCTGTAGCATCTCAACACACAGTTCTTCTTCTACATGTGGAGGAAAGGAAASAGAAGACTTTTGCTCTGTTTCTTTCTTTCACACACACCTTATGCCATGAGAAACTGAGGCTGCCCTTGAGCTTCACCAATCTATTCTACCTCTCTCCCAAGCAGAGGTTTTGCCACCCAAAGCAGCAGACTTGGTACAGTTCTCTCCTCCCAGTCTTGGCCATCGTAGTGCTTTTAAAGAGACTTCATGAACTTCCCCTAATATTCACTGGAATATCAGGTCCTTTGAGTCAGTTCCCACATTAAATTAGATTTGACATCACTGACTGGCGCCAGACATCCCYGCTGGTTGCACCAGCACTCCTGGCGACATGCTGATAGAAAGTGATGGAATGAAGTGTCTTACGCAGCAATTTGTAGATGAACTTAGAAAATATTAGGATGCTAGAAGAGATAAGGTTTTACTTACCCTGCTGTGTCCTTCCTCTGTAAGATGTTTGACAGCTGTTGAAAGAAACATGTAAGCAYCCAGTGTAACACAGAAAAGAATGTAAACACATTGATGCTTTGATGAAAGCTTGTTCCTCAATTATTTTGCTTTGTAGTGCACTGCTGACAGGATATACATATCAGATAGTTAGGAATTTTGTATTATTTGCAGGTTTCCTGTCACAAGGTTGGAATGAGATACTGATGTGTGATTAACTGAAAGTGAAGTGGCAACTACTGCAATTTTACAAGTTGTCTTTAATGTTTACCACACAGCTGCAAGATCAATTACTGTGTTGTGGTGGTTTAGAAGCATTTCTGGCCAGGATTGCCAAGGCTTCCTCGTGGTTGTTAAACCTGTGGTGTCCAAATAAAAGGACCTGTTTAATTATCTCCCTGAGAAAGATTAATAGAAGGTCTCCAGTACAACTTTATGGGCTATGGACATTTTAAATCCTGCTATTATGGGGAAAACCAGCTAACCCCATAAGCCAGGGCTCCTTCTTCACACTTTTCTTCACCTTTATCTACTCAGTATACAAAGGAGCTTTCTCTGCACAGTGAGTGTTTTCATGGAGAAATTCAAGATCAAGCCTGCTTTAGCATATCTAATTCTGTTGCTTCAGTTATGACATTAATTCCTATTTATTTTGACCTACAAGTTACATATGCAAATCTCTTGACCAAGTCTTTGCATCAGAAATAGCTTTGCTTCTTAGCAAGTCAAAACATTTCTAGGCACTCTTTTGCCTTTCAATTGGTCTATGGCATCTATTCTTTACCAAAATAAGAAGAAAGATATGAGAAGGTGGCATGTCTTGGTGATGACCTCAAAACCAAAAAAATCAGTATTGTTTCTTATAAAATTTCTGGATTCTCTAGGCTGTAGTGAGTACTTACAGAAGTCTCATCTGATTCCTACACTATTTTTAGGCATTGCACTCTTCTTGAGGGAACATAGCTTTCTCAGAAATGTAGTAAATATGTGACAGTTGTTATCTGTTGTTAATAACTTCCCTGTAGCATAAAGCAACTTCAGGAGGTAACTAAAAACAAGACATTGTCATATTTTATATCATTACCCAGGTAGGTCTTGGATCGATGGTTTATTTGGTGTATAAAAATCATATCCTTCATTTGGCAAGGTATCTTCTTGGAACATTGAACTTTGGTAAGGAATCTGTGCATGAGGACTCTGAGCACACTGCTTTAATATCCTGGCCAACCTGTAACCGTCTTTCTCTGTAATCATCCTTTGCATTTCTTTCCAATTCATCCAGAGATTTAGTTCTCTATGTAGAATATCATCTCAGATACAGCACAGCTGTTTAGCCTTGGACCAGACTTACCTGAAGTCTACTGCAGAGCACAATACAGAAGCGGAATTTTCAGGGTACTGTGCTTCTCACTGGGTACATGTGTTGTATGAAAACTTGTTATGAGGTAGCTAAAGTGGTGCTCCTGATATAATTAATATCTGTTTACCTAGAGCTCAGACTGCTGTAGTATTGATTTAAAGTATCTCGATAACTGTGATTTATAAGGCTGCCACAAAGACATCCATTCACACTTTACTAAGTGTGATTCTCTTGAATTGTTAAAGAAAGCTCGTGTTGATTTTTTTTAACAGTTGTACTTAACAAATGTTGTCATTGTCTCAAAACCTGTTCCTGTGTTAGACTTCACAGGAGGTGTTGCATCTTCACCCTATATCAGTATTTAAGACAGCAGTATAATTCTTGAAATAGAATATTATGTAAAACTGAGGAGAGATTTTAACCTTGTTACTTAGCATGATTTTCAGGATTTGATATTCCTCTAATTAAGCACCTACAGCTGGTCAGGAGAGGAGACGGGAGAACAACAAGATAAATTTAAGCAGGAGAAGCTATTCTTTTTTTAATGCTTATGTCTCAAATCCAGGCTTTATTCCCTACATTTCTGGGGGCTGAATTTTTACATTAATTGCAGTGGTCAACAGGTGGGTTTGCCTGATCCAAAGTGCTTGTGATTTTTGCCTTGGAAACTTGGCATTATTTCAGCTGCTTTGTGTTTTATATCACATTAACCAGAATGTACGAGAAAAAAGTTTTGTTCATTTAATTATGTAAATATTTGTTCCAGTTGATTGTTCTTGGAGGCTCTTGCTTATGCCAGCCTTGAAGTCCCACTATGCTCTAGGGAAGATCTATTATGTTTTACATATTTAAATTTTTTAGTATGCTTACAGTTTATATAAAAGCAAACAGCAAATGTATTTTTAACATATTTTGCCTCTCATAATAAAACTAGAAAGGAGAAGTTATAGTGAATGCTCAGACTTTCAGCTCATTAAAAGACTTTTCAGRTCTCTTAGAAGACTTGGACGTTTAGAGAAAAAGGTGTCACACGTTTAGCAGTGCTGATTACCAGTTAAAGAACTCAGATTTCACAGAGTCACTGATTTTGTAACCATACCTTTGTTACAAAATTTTTTGAAGTTGTTTGAAGTTCAGACAAAATCCTTGGTGTGCCATTTTTTCAGTCCATGTTTCACTTTCAATGATTTGCAGTAACTGTTATTGGAATTTGCTTCTGGCCAAAAAATAGCAAATTTTCATATTGCTGGAGTATTTCCTGTAACTGTTTCTAAAAAGAGCCATGATTTTAAAATGTTATCTTTTTAGACAACAATAAAAAACCACTAAAAAACTTCTTCTACCTCCGAGTGTTTATGATTTTGCTAACAGCTAGTAAACAGACTTTAAATATCATGACCCATTTTTATATCATCACACACACACACTATGGTCTTTTCTTACTTACAGAAGTTTGCATATAGGAGGCAGTAGTGTAACCATAGAAAGGTTTTTCTTCCCTTGTATACCAGGTCTGGTTTTTTTTTTTTCATTTGTAGAATTAAGTCTTCCTGTGAATAACAAAATAGAAGACCAAAAGTGGGTAGAATTGCTTTTAAATATTGAGAAATGTGAACATGCAAAGGAAATTTCAGAACTCTTAAAAAATATGAGTAATATTAGTAATTTTAAAACTCTCCTAAAAATATCACAGGAAAAAAAAATGAGTACATCAATAAGAAATGAAGTAAATGTTAAAGGGCATCTTTATTCTGAGTCACCAGTGCAGAGAGACTAATCAAACCTTCCAGCAGCATGGCATTGATAGATATTGGGCATAGGATGCCGCATTCCACTGGCACCCTGGCAAACTACCAACACGAGATCAGAAATGATAAGGGGATTGTGGGCAACAGAGATTGCAATGGAAATAAATGGAATGTCTCTATCCTTGCCTGTGGCTCTAGTTTCCATTACAAAACTTTGGGTTTATATATTTCCATCATCCGTACATTTCATATTTACTCAATGGATACCTTAAAATACAGCATTTCAGTTACCTTTCATTTATTGTGAAATTATTTGTTCCCGGTTCCTGCCACACTCCCAGTAGTGTAATCTTCCTTTTTGCCAGGGCATAGGAAATTTAAGGAATATTTTTGTGGATCACTTTATTCAAGAGCCATAGTAAGTCCTGTTACTCACTGGCAGCTCCTGTGTACAGACGCAGAGTTGAATGTCTGCTACATAATAGCAGCTCTCCTATTAATATTATTTCATAAATCTAAGTGAAATATGTACTCATAGGATTCTGCTGCATAGATGAAAGCCATGTGATTAGAACTGATATAATTCAACGGTGTTTTTTTCCCCTCTACATTATATACTATGGGAGCTGATACATGTCCATTTAAAAATAGGGAAACTGCTTAGGCAAAATCACCAAACTGTTGTTTCCCTGGCCAGGTAAGATCAGCATAAGGATCTACTGTAAAATAACACAAGCTATAAACAGAAGTTTTAATTTGGCACACAGGACAGATATGCACAGGACAGATATGCACTTATTGAATAACAAATTTCCTGCAGCCTCAGTGATAGATGAAAACATTCCAAATTAATATCAGACACAGGTCTTTAAGTGTGTGTATGTACATTTAAGTACATTTAGGCATAGTAAAAAAATACACCCTTTGTGTCTTGCCTGGCCATCACCTTTGACTCTTACTTAACTTCCTACTTTTATCTTTTCATAGTTTCAGCATCTGTGTGTCTGTGGTGGAGAGCCTTTTTTCCTGTTGTGGGGTTAGATAGTCACATTCTGTTGTGTACTTTGATCACTGGATTCTCTTTGGTTTATTTGGCTTTGGCTTCTGCCTCACTCATCTCTATCTTTGCATCATTTTGTTAGCTCACTTCATTATACTTAATAAACAACTTGGCACATGCCTTAAATAATACCAAGAGATGAAAACCTACATAATTCGAGTTACTATTGTTTAACCTCTTTTCTATAGGCATTAAAATTCAAAGTTCTGGTAAAAAATAAAAAAGCTGGAACAATTGAGGAAAGCATGCTCAGGATGGACGAAGACAATCATGGTGAGACAGAGGAACTGTCTGACTCTGACTTTCTGTCTGAGGATGAAGAAACAGATGACACAATACCTCTTCAACGATCAAAGAGTCCCATCAAAAGAAGAGCAGATCGTAGATCTTCACCTCCACCTCAAAAAAAACCAAAGGTAACTTTTGCCTCAATTGAATATAGAGAACACATAGATATTAAAAAAAATACCAGAACAAACAGAGCTATATTATCTTAAAATAGAGATTAAATTTAAAAGGTAAACTTTAAAATTACTAAGTTCAGTGCATTTGGAAATTACATTTCAGGTCAAGGTTTCAGAGTTTTCCTATTATAAGAAAAGCCAGACTGGACCACATTTTAGTACCCAACTAAAAAGCAACCCCTCCCAGTGCTCCCATCTTGAATTTCAACTGCATTTTCCTCTTTCAAGTCTTGCGCTTGTCCCGGGTGCTCAGTACCACAGCAGATTTAAGAAGAAGTTACCTAAGTGTTTTGTTGGTCCCATGGCCCTCCTGGAACTATGCATAGAGAACACTTAGAGCAGTTCCTGATGACAACAGACAGAGTTAACTATTTCTTCCCCAAGTCCACCAGTCTACTTTTGAGATAGATAGATTCCCCTATTTTCTTCTGTTCTGGGTTTTTTGCATTAAATTAGATGCACATTCCTGGTTGTGCTGAAACATTTTTCAGCACCTAGAATCTAAAAGGTATTTTTACATTTATCGTGTAGAGACTTAACTTTAAATACTATTTCTGAAAGAGAGTGTAAAAATTGGATGTAATCTCCTTTTTGGAAGTCAAATTAAACTTACTCATTTTTTTTAACCAAGTATAATTCTCTACCATGGAAAATCTGTTGCTTCATCAGGGTTCAAACTGCTTTGTTCAAGTTTTTTAAGATGTCAGGCAGCATCCTGCATCCAGTCACTGTTGTACATCATGCTCTGGTTACCTGGAAGTGGCTAAACTGGCAAAGCTCCTCAGAGCCCAGYCTTCTTGCTGAGAGGCAATGTCTCTTTTCTTTGTATGATTTGATGGTTGAGGTCTTTGCTTCTTTCTCATTCCATCTGACATGGAGAGATAGTAAGGAAAAATTCAGAGGAAGGAAGGAGTCTTCTTTGAACAGGAAAGSCCAACTTTCTAGATAATAGGTTTCAAGTATATTTGTAGGATCAAGTTACAGACCAGAATGTATTCCACACACTCTTAAAAAACAGCAGCAACAAAAAATATCTTCTCATGTTTCACAGGCAGAAGAGAAAGTGGTTTCCAGGGTCCCTCTCTGCTGGAGTATTTATCTTGATGTCCAAATATACAGCTTTATGGGAGGGTGGGAGAGCATTTGAATCCACAGCCAAGACACCTGAGTGATGCTGCTGGCTTTGCCTGTGTCAGTGCCTGCCTCCAGAGAGCTGTATTTTTCAGGATTTCCATGGCAGTGGACTCCTGTTGCTCCTCATGGGACATAGCCCCAGAATAATTAATGCACTTGAACTTTGCATAGATTAAGAGCCACGAGCAGCCAATCTCTATTATTTTGTCAGATGAGAATTTGCCTTCAAAAGCTTTAATGGAATGTAAACATGATTAGCATCATCAGCTCTCTGCTGGCTACTGCCCCTGATTAGCTCACAAGTTATGCTACGGAAAATGAAGTGGTCACCTAGTGCCTCACTGTAAGAGAGGAGACCCTGGTAAAACTTCAGTCACTTTTGCTTTTTTTGGTGATGGAGCAGGACTAAATTAAGATTTTGGTGAGAGAAATTTCCACCTCAATCAAGAAGAAAAGAGTTTTTATAACTACAGATCAATGCTTAGAGGAATATTGGCTAATTTGCTTGGCACAGTATAATATTCTCCTGTTATTCTACATTTTATAGTTGAGTTTATGCTGTTGATCTTTTCTAATACTTTATGTATTTATGGATAGGAAGTTGGAGTTATATTTTTAATGAGTAATGTTAAAAGCCATGAAAAATTATGTTATTTACAAACCAGCCTTAGAAGCAGGAAAATTGTAAAGCTATCCAGAAGAACATTCTGCTAGGAAACACCAATAGCATCTCTCCACTCACCCTGGTAAAACTTCAGTCACTTTTGCTTGTTTTGGTGATGGAGCAGGACTAAATTAAGATTTTGGTGAGAGAAATTTCCACCTCAATCAAGAAGAAAAGAGTTTTTATAACTWCAGAGCAATGCTTAGAGGAATATTGGCTAATTTGCTTGGCACAGTATAATMTTCTCCTGTTATTCTACATTTTATAGTTGAGTTTATGCTGTTGATCTTTTCTAATACTTTATGTATTTATGGATAGGAAGTTGGAGTTATATTTTTAATGAGTAATGTTAAAAGCCATGAAAAATTATGTTATTTACAAACCAGTCTTAGAACCAGGAAAATTGTAAAGCTATCCAGAAGAACATTCTGCTAGGAAGCACCAATAGCATCTCTCCACTCACCGTACGATTGCCATGATAAACATGGACACAAAAAACTTAAGTTTCTCTCAGTGGATCAAATCTCACTGTTAAAGGTCATATTTATTAAATTCATTAACTGTGACATATTTTCTTGTGCTTTATGCATCCAAAATGATTGTTTCTCTGAATTATTAATATTAATAATAATGAAATATGCATTATTGTGACTTTTTAATTCCATTATTCATCTGATGATTATTAGGTGAAGAAGGAAAAGATTGCCCTTGCATTGTCAGACCTTGTGGTTTATACCAAATCTCAGAAGTTTGTGAGCTTTGAGCATTCCCTGATGAATCAGAAGTGCTATGAAAATAATTCGATTGGAGAGGCTCAAGCACGAAAACTTGTAAGATATTCAGGTAATCTCTTTTGAGTTCATCAGTTAAAAGTTGCATTGTTGCTATGGTTCACTGCTTAGGCATTGGCATTGGAAGGGTTAAATTTTTATGAAACACCTGCTGTCTAATTTTATTTGGTTCTTCACAAAACATTGTTTTAGAAATGTCCTTTGCATAGCGGTTTTTTATTTCTGTTGGTTTTGTGAGGAAAATTGAAATTCAACTTTGTTTTAATTCTGTGTATTTTTATAAGAACAAATATTAACACAGTCTCCAAAATGTATGTCTGCCTCTTGATTCATTGTTTTCTGCATCAAATAATTCAGAAGTTACCGTCAGTAGTTGAAAAAGTGTGGAATAAATTTCACCCCCCYGCCATGTCTGGGCTGAGAACTCAGTGGAGTTGGCTTGGCAGTCGCCTGGCTTTGGTGAGAACTGCAGATAAGAGAGTCCTCATTAATGGGATGGATAAACCCTAGAGCAGGCAGTTTGCTCCACTGGACCAGACCTTTCATCCCAGCCAAGTTGGATTATTCAAAACTCATTCTGTGCTGGAGCATCTCCATTTGRTGCAGCCAGTGCAGTGCAGCCTGTGCTGCTGTAACTGCAGCTGCCTGCCGAGAGCCCTGAGGGAGTGTTAGGAGCAGAGATCGCTGACCATGAGGATGACAATGGAGCCTGCCACACACCCATTCACTCGGGGCCAGCCCAGCTGCCACCCACCGCTTTGTGGAGRTGATTCGGTGGCTGCTGAGGCGAATGATGCTGAACGGCATCAAAACAAGTAGGATTTTGCCAGCCATCCAGGACAGTCCTCTCTGCTTCCTCTAGCAATCTGGGCAAGATAAAAGTAGTTCTAGAACCCCTCCTCGCCACCTCCTCCCCAAAAAACCACCCTCAAACAACAAAGCAAACCAAAATCAATCAAACAAAACCCCTAAACAAACAAAAAATGAGATGAGAGGAGGAGGGAATAGATCAGAGAGATGACCCTGGAAATGTAGATTTTTGTTTAATTACTAAAAAGGAGTTATGTAGCTAGAAGTCATTCGAAGTTTCCCATAACTGTGTAGTTTATGCCTACATGTGAGAAGGGAGGGAACACTGCCAGCAGAAGGAAAAACAGCATACATGAACAGTTAACATCTTCTGAGGCTTATAAAGGAACAATTTAAGTGGCTTCAAAAAATGTGCTGTTCCCTGGCCTTAATATTATTTAGTCATTTTATTCAAACTTCCAAACAGCAAACAAGCCAAGATCATCTAGGGATGTTTTGKTTTTTTTTTTCATTTTGAGCTATTATAGAATGAGGGGGTTTTTGTGCAGTTTCCTGTTGTGTGTCTTAGTTTCCCACGAGAACACAGTGGGCTTTAGTGTAGAAATCATATGTTTATCCTGCAAAAAGGTGAAGAAACAAAATATTTCAGTGAAGGAATAATTTTTGATTGATGAACTTCTTACAAAACTCTGCACTACATACAGAAAAACTATCAGATTCAAATACACACAAAATATTAAGGTTTCATAATAGGATTTTAAGCATACCTCAGAGTGGTCCATATATTGATATTAAAATAGAATACATTGATATAATATTGTGTAAAAAAATTGCTGGATCAAATTTTTGTATTTTTATTATTTATTCAAATAGGAGCACTTGAATAATAAAGGTTTTCTTACCAAGATTTTATCCTTCTGTTTATCAGCTAAAGAGTTTATTTCACATACTACAAGATTTATTACAAGAATTTACCCCAAGGGAACAAGAATGAGCTCTTCAAATTATTATCCTCAAGAGTTCTGGAACGTGGGGTGTCAGATGGGTATGTATGTTTGCAGAGACTATTGCGTTCTAGCCTTTACAGATACAAGAGTTTTTTACTTCCTATGGTATCTTGGTGTTATGTAGGTTACATATTTTCCCCCAGTGGCATTATTTTAATTTTTCTGTTATATAAACTTTTCCTTCAGCCCACGTATCCCATCATTTTTTTATCCCTAGTAATCGCAAGTATCACTTTGCATTAAATAGCTGTCTCTTATCCCATATATCCCATTTATTATATTTTATTAATTTCTTTAAACTACCTTTTAGAATTGGTTATTAAGAAGAACACTAACAACAATTCAGACTTTTTAAGCTTCCATTACACAGCAATGGAGGTTTCTTTTGAAGTATCTGTGGGTTTTCGATGGCTCTCTGTGACTTGAGTGGCACAAGTGCAGGAGATGTGAGCACAACAATTGATAGTGGTGCTGAGAATTCCCAAAATAGGACCTGCTGTGCCAGGAAGCACTTAAACATTTCTGGTCAGCACAAAACCCAGGTACAGCTGGGAGCTGCTGGGAGCCTCCAGGGTTTTTACAGATGCAACATGCATTCGGCATCTTAATTTCCAATACAAAACATATCATGGGCAATGAAATAGCATTTATTTCAGCTTCTCTTCATTTAAAGTTTGAATTTGAATTTGTTAAAAATAAGCATGACTCCTGTACCCAGCAGGCTTTGAAAAACCTCTCACCTGTAAGCATTCTGTCCTTTTTAATGGCCTTAGAGACAATTTTGCCTTCATCTGTTTGTTCTTCAATTTAAAAGATCCTCAGTCACAGATATTTTTCTGTGCCTGCCTGCTACATCTTCTTCAGCCCTAGGTAAAGTCGAGCAGAATATTTTTTGYATCCACATATATATTCTGTCTTTTGTTCTGAGTCTTTGCCAAGGCCACTTGAGGGAGACTGTGGGGTGAGCAGGGCACTTTGCCGTAGGCTCCCAGTTTTGAGGGGTGAAAGGTATGGACTCACCTYGTTATGTTAAAATGCACACTCAACCAAGGACAGGCACAGATTTCACTCTGCCTGTAGGGCCCTAGAGCTTATGTCACCCTTGTTCCAGGCTTCTTTTTCCCCTTGTTTCCTTTCTCAGCTCCCCATATATCTTCTGTGATAAGTTACCTTCTCCATCCTGACTTATATTGGGGTAGAGAGTTACATAACTACACAAACAGCACAAAAATTACTACTTTAGTATAAATTTTACTTGTTTCTCTGTCCTTATAAATGCTTATTTGCAGTACAGATTTGGACTTGGTCTGGACTATCCAAGTATCTCCTCATCAGCACACTGTGTGAAATTGGTTTGATTATATTCCGTCCTTGTGGTTCATCCACACTTAGTGTAATGTCTGGATTATTTACCTGGGGTGCTGCACTCTCTGTGTGCTATCATTGCTATCTCTACTATATATTGCCATTAAAAAATTGTAAGTTTGTTTCATGCTTAGAGCAAGCACTCGCCAGAGGTCGTTAATTTAAAATTGAATTAATCTCCCAGTCTTATCATGCTGCAATTTACTAGTTTTCTTTCTAGCCTGTAAATCTCTGCACTTATCTCTGCAAAGAATACCCATTTGTTAGATCACAGACAGGACCGAAGTCTTTCAAAATTACTACACTGACTGCTTACTCAAAGTATACTTTAATGAGAAGTCATTCTAAACATTAGCATGCAAAACATATGACTTTTGGTGCATAGGGGGTTTGGGTCCCTTCCTGGAAGAATTAAAAATATGCAGGAAGTGGTTAGATCTGCCTTCTTGGCCACTTCATTTGCATCTTCACTTAAAAAACCCTCCATTCTTCACATGGGAATAGCCTGATTAAAAACAATTCTCCACATGTATTATTTCCAAGCCAGATCTTGTTAGATCTATTCTTATTTCCCTAATCTGCTTTAGATAACTGTTTGGCAGAAATATAGCTGGCAGCTCCCGAAGTGAGTGAATCTCAGTGAATCTTCTTCTGATGTCTTTCCACTGATCTAACACAGATTTTTGAATTTTTATTTCTGTCCCATGTCCGTCTAATCCCCACACCCTTCCTGTCTCCCTGCCATTGCACTTTACACTCCATGCCCAGAAGTAATCCCTCCAGGTCCCTTCTACCACTTCCCTAAAACTCTTCAAAGGACTCTCAGGTTTCTCCTACATCACCTCTTCCCCTTCTTAACTCCCGTCTCCTCCCCACACCTGCAAGCTTACCTTTAAGTTCCTTTAACATCCATAACTTTTCTGGCTGGGCAAAGAAAATATATTAGGTTTTGTTCAAACCTACATATAATACTGCCTGCCAGGCCTCTGCATCATGTAATTATGAGAACTGAGTTATTCCTTCACTTCCCTCAGTGATTGACCCAAAACAGTGCTGTCTTCTGTACCTTGCCAGCAATTTTCTCTAAATTGCTTGGAACACATTAATTCGGAGCAGCCTGGCACTCAGCTAAAGCAGGATGAAACGGTCCAACAGGCTCAAGATTTGTTGGGGCTGAGGACGAGACATGTAATTGTGTAAACCTAATTTCCAGCGGAAGGCAAGTCAAAAACCTCAGTAAAAAGTACAGAGTTTCCACAAAATAGCTTTTGGATATCACTGTGCACTCCCTGTCCATTCTCTGAAAATTGAGACTCAAAAGAACAGGAGGTTTTGTGAAAAAAGAGGCTTATGGAAGAAAAACTCCCACTTTTTATAGTCTGTGAAAATTAGTATGCCTTCTGCATACAACTGCAGTGAGGCACTGGAAAGAACTGGTTTGGTCTACCCATATCTCCTTTTTATTTACTAAATAAAATGAAATGTAAAGATTTATGCGGGGAAAGAAAATTCAGGACAGTTATTTAAATAAATCGATATCAGTTGTTTTATATTGACTGAGAAAAACAACAAAAAATCCGAAACAAAAGAAAGCCTTGGTGAAAACAAAACCAGAAACACTTAAATATCCTTTTGAATATGACATTTCCATGCAGTAGGAAACGTTATCCATGTATCAAAGCACGCTGCAGGAATGACCAAAACATGTCATAAGTTACAGGAGAAAGCCACAATGTGGCAGGTACAGAATTTTATTCCAGAGATCCCATATGTGCTTTTTGGAGTACGCACAGAAATTTATGCTGCTGTGAAAATTCTACTTGTATGATAGATCTTTTCTTACTGTAGATTTTGTTTTGGCTTGTGACACTGAAATGAAGCGTGGCAATTTTGTCACATCTGTTTTGTGGCTCAATCTTGTGTGCAATAATATGACAAAATATGGTAAAAAATAATGCATAAAAAGATGAGTGATTAAGAGCTATCTGACTAGTTCTGATTTTAACCTCTGAAGCAGCCAAAGGAAAGGAACCAACTAATTTCGATCTTGGTCTGCCTCACCTGTGCAAGTCAAAATGACTCAAATCTGACCCTGCTTGGGCTCTGGGTCAATAGCTGTATTATTGCTGTCTTCTACTGGCTTTAATAGTCCAAAAATGCCTCCTTAGGAAGTGAAAACTAGAGGACTAAATTGTGTTATGTTGTCCCTTGAACTTCATTGATTTGATCTTCACAAATAGTGAAGAGGTACAGTTAATTCATGTGTAGGCATCTGCGAGATAGGTGGGACAATATGATTCAACATACGAACCTCCCCAAATGCACTCAGCTTTCCTTTGGAATGGCTCCAAAGGCTGGGAGTTGTTTTGAACGAAGGTTTCATGTTTCTTCTGCAGAAATGTGTCTTCTGCCAGGTTTGTGACAAAGCCCTTGGGCTACTCTGTAACCTGCTTCTTTTTAGGCAGTTGTTGGTGCGTGTAATAGATACCGGACTTTCACTTAAAAGCAGAGAAACCCTGAAATTCCATTTTATCAGTTTTTCCAGTTGTCTTCACTGCAGACAACCAATAGAATAGTAAATAATTTATGTCAAGTCTAATAAATTTTAAAGGAGGATGGAAAAAAAATTGCAGGAACACAATTTTTTCTGAAGTCCTTGCTGATCTTGTTCTACAACCTGTCAGTGACTCAGACTAAAACAGGAAAGGGAAGCTGATAACATTCACTGTTCTGCCAAGAATCACAAGTCAAGAAAATTTGAAAAATTATTTTGGAAAACTTTCAGGTGTAAAATTCATCAAATGACATCCAAAAGACACTCAGACTTACACTGAAGTGTGACTTTTAGACTGACACATTAAGTAGATAGCAAAAAATCAATTTAGAGTTTTAGATCTGATAATTTATCAGAAATGTTTTAGGTACTTTTCCCATGAGAACCACACGGGAGAGGATCCCTACTTGAAACCCCTTGCAGATACATTTGGACAATGGATGACTTAATCACCTGACATCTTTTTTCCAGTAGAACTACTTGTAATTAAGTAGGAATGATGTCAGCAATTATGAACTGTATGACTGAACTCTTCGCATTTCTAGTGACTGTGTCTTTAGAGCAACAGTATTAAATTGGCCCAAAGACAACACAAAAAAGACTGACTGCACAGTCTAAGCATGTCATGTCAGACAGTTACGCATTTACCCAGTTCTCAGAGGAGCAGTCCTTCTTCCTGTGGCAGAATCCCTCATGCTCTAAGCTTCTGTAGAATAAAAACAACCATTTCAAAAGGTGTAGGTGAAAAAGAAAGCTAGAAATTGTCATTAAGCTTGATAAAATTTGTAGTATGTAAGGGGAGGGAAGAAATACACACAGTTTGACCAATTTTTTTTTTGCCAGGAAAAGAGGTGAGTTTGTGTGCCAAAAATTATACTGTCCATATAGGCTTGCTCTGTGTTTTAATGGAATCAATCATTGTATACTCTATTTTTTTTTCTAGTAGACCAAAGTCCTTGTTCATAAAGTTTAGGTTGGATCTCGCCTGTTCACAGGTTTATTCTCTTTCAGTTTGAAGCCCTTCCCCCTTGTCCTCTCATGCCCTCGTAAACAATTTCTCCATCTTTCTTGGACTTCAGAAATATTTCTGTAAATTTGGGCAGGGATGGATTGAGTGCAGCTGTGACCTGCATGTGAGAAGAAAGGCTAGACAGTCCATGCCCAGCTTGGAGTGCTGATGTGGAATGAAAGCAGGGTCCTCAAATCCAACCACATTGATCATCTCATAACCAATGGCAACATACCAGAGCATTGGGATATGGTCCTGTTCCCAATAGTATTTCCCAGGCTGTGTGGAATTCAGTTCAGATTTTGAATATCTAAGGCATAGATTTTTGTTGCATTCGTCGTGAGTGGCCCACTCTAAGAACACAGACAATTGGAAAGAGCTGAGAGGATGGCAACAAGGCTGATAAAAGCGTGATCTATTATATCTCTTTAGATTCAAATGAGTGAGGTAAATCATGGAGATAGGAACATTGGCACTGAGTGCCTTTTGCATTTGATATTTTTCGAAATGGCATAAAATTCGTACATTTTGAGATGCATTTTTAAATGGCATAAAATGCAATTAAGTAACTCATTTTAAGAAAAATTGGTGACAAATGTGTCCTTATCCATTTTAAAATCTTCCCATTTAAATGGGGAAAATACATTAAACCTTATGGTTGTAACATAGCTAATAAAACCAGGAAGCACAGAATAAAAAATAAAAAAATGCTATTTAAAAGTCCCACTAGGTATATTAATTGAGAGACAAGATCACAGACAAAAGATGTGCAGTTTTCCTCAACTGCCTTCAAATCATAGTCACAGTGCTCATTTTGGTTTTAAAAAGCTTTTGCTTTTAGTCTAGAAATCAATTATGTCTTGAATGGTGGCGCTTATGGGAGGTGCTGCATTTGAATATATAGAATGTCTTTAGTTCTGCAATTAGTTGTGGGACTGACTTCAGTCAACTGCTTGTGATGCAGAGATTTGGGGTCAAAGATAGAATTCCTCTGTGTATTATGGATTGGTTCATCTTTTTGGAGCTAGGCTATTTCCTAACTTCCATTTGCTATATGAAGTTATTTATGTCTGGGGCTTACTGGGACAGCCATGGCAGCTTGGGTACTTCGGAGGATGATTTGAGTATTAAATACTCTGATCTGAAGGGGATTTGGCCTGATGGCTCTAGGAAGACTTAAATTCGTTTCAGGTGCAGGAATCACACTGAGGAATTCCTTTGCTCAGGTTGTCCCCCAAGCCCACGTTTTGCTGTGCTGTTTTGGTTTTGATGTCAATATTAAAAGGCTTTCGGTGCTTAATGAAAGACTGAGGAGAAAGTTTAATGTACATAGTGCTAAACTTCAGGTGCCTTTACTTCCCCATGAAAACCATACCTTAAGTTTATGTACTGCTCAGATGGTTTCATTGCAAGCACATTTGGGCTTCTTTCCAAAAGAAACTGTCAGTTTAAATCTCTCTTCATACATGCATTAAATTTATACTGTTTCATAAAACAACATCACAAAGGCTGTTATTGACAGTTCTGCTCTTGAACTCAGCAAAGCTAAAATGAAACACCGGGTAGAAATTCAGTGTTGTTTGCAGAAAGATGTTGCTAAGCCCATGCTGCTAGGCATAGCTTTTAGTTTATGATCCTTGCCATTTCTCAAGAAGTGTTAGGGCTATAACTGCACCTGATTAAAAAGAAAAACTGTGCATCAATACACCATAAAGCAGTGCCCTGGGAGGCCCCAAGCAGCTGTGAACCTTGCAAACAATTTTAGTAGAGGTTTGCATCTCAGAGAATACAACACAAGTCTCACGTTTGCTTAATCATGTTCAAACTTGCAATACCAAGAAACCAGTAGGTAAATTAAAACTACTGTTCCATGTGTTTTTAACTTGTTCTAAGGTCAAATTAAATTAAGTGAAAGCAGTGCTGATGTTTGAAGATCTGAACCCATAATAACATTGCCCTTCACTTGTGCTGCAAAAGTAATTTTCCTAATATGATAAAATATAAAGTATTCTCGTTTGCTTGTTGCTGTTGTTACATCAGATTTTCCTGCTTAGTCGCCTATAAAGCTTGGTAAATTTAGCAATAGTCTCATTATGTGCAATCATGTAATTTGGTTCATCATGTGGAAGCTGCTATTTGAAGCTGACTGTTCGATGTGCCTAGTTTCAGTTGCACTTTTAAACCCACACGTTCTGAAAGTGTGGCCTAGGAATCACCTGTGGACTGAGAGATCCTGGCTTATCTGTAGATCAGACTTCCAGGGGCCTCAGGGTTGCAGCTCTTGTAGCATCCACTGCACAGCTTGATTCAGCATATTAAAATGTGACAAGCATCATATAGCACCAAACTTGGGGCTGTTTCTGGATGATGTGTTGAGTCATAAAAAACAAATTGTGAACCACTGCCAAGACCATACCAAGAGAATAGTTACCCTGCTTAAAAAAGGCAATGGTGTGCAATGGGCAACATGAACGCTCTGAAGTTTGATTTCTGATGTTAAAGGTAAAGCAAATTTCCTTCGTATATTAATGTAAAATCATGTCTGCATCTACATCAGCATTTAGTTGAAAACAGGAATGCATGTTGTGTTTCATTGTTTTGGGGGTTTTTTTGTTTGTTTGGGGTTTTTCTAGACGAGGTTTCTAATTGTTCCTACTTGCTGCATGTCGGTTCATGATGCAGAGCAATCTCAGCTAGCACAGATGGGATTCCTTTCAGATTAAATAGGTGATGCACTCTGGGAGCACTTCATGTATTCCAGCCATTAATTGGTTTTGAGACTACGGAACCAGGCTGGAGCTCTTCAGAAGTAACCCCACCGAAAACATGTGTAGTGCAAATACCAGGTCCATTGTGCCAGCTGCTTCATTCCTATTTGTGTCGTTTGCTACAGAACGTTTTAAAAGGATCATCAAAGCACTGAAGGAACAAATAATTTTTGCAGTGAGAACAATATTGTGTGTTTTCCACTTGAGATTAGGATTTTTGAATTGTGTCAAATGTTCATTCAATACATTCACATTGTCTCACAGGAACATGTAATAAGGTCCTCTTCATGAATTATTATGAGGAGTCACTTGAACTGCTTAAATGAAAACTTCTTTTTTCATTCCTACCAAACCATCATTTTAAGTAAATGCCTTTTTATCATTCTCTGTTTAACACATGTCATAGGTTCATAAGGTCATAATTCATTGCTGATTTGATTTCTGCGATTTCTATTTTGAATGTGACAGGAAGCTCCAATGTACTGGAATAGGGGAAAATTTCATTAAATGAGTCTGTTTCAGTGTTGGCTTTATCTCATGAATTACAATACCTCGTTGATGAGAAGTGTGATATTTTATTATTGGTGCTGCAGCAAACCAAAAATGTTTTGAACTGCCAAGGAAAGGAAAATCTGTCAGGTGTATTCTTACAATAATCAGCAGTACCGGAGGATTAATCTCCAAGAGAGTGTGTGCTTACATAAATTTAAGAACACTTTTAAAGTTGCTTCTACCTCCATAAACTTATATGTATTTGTACTGAATACTCTAACAGTAAAATAATGCTTCTTGATCTTCTGGGTGAGATGTTTTTGTGATGAATTCTGCACCATAAGTAAGGTTAGATACAATCCTGTGGTTTTGACTCTGCACCAGAACTTTGTTAGTGGATTTGGGGTGCAGGGTCTTGCTCCTGCAGAGAAACTAGGATGTGAATTTAGTTCTTATGGAGAAAAAGGACCCCTCATTTCATATTCTCCAAGATCTAATTTAGAAAGAAAAGGGTAAACACATATAGCAATGGAAAAATGATCAATAGGGTAATTCTTAAAATGTGCTGTGGTTCTAAATAGTGCACTGCTTGTGTGCACAAATAATTCATTATTGAATATCACTTAATTTAAGAGAAATAACAGGATCTTACATATGAATTGAGAGATAGACATACCTTAAGCTCATTTGCGCTTTTTTTTCGTTATTTGTTTTATAAAACGTTATCAAACCTAATTCACTAAAATCAATATTGATATCATTTTACAGTGGCCTTAAACTTTCAAACACCGGGAACACAAATGGAATTGCAAGACGGAAAATTCCTGGACAATGGTGGTTGTGGCTATGTGCTGAAACCTGATTTCTTGAGGGATCGCAATACAACATTTACACCCCAAAATGTGGGAGGATACAGTAAACCAATGTCTCTGTCAATAAGGGTAAGATTACTGAGGTGTTGCTTTGTTCCATAAAAATGGGAAAACAAATGCTATGTAGTTCAGATGTAATTGTTATCTATTGTTTTGGGGTCTTTTCCATTTTATTCCTATTCTTGGTTGTTGGGAACTTTAATAATGTTATCAACAAGATGGTAAAACTCTCGTCTGGTGTCAACTGTTGCTTGGGTGCTTTCCCATCTGTAGTTAACTTATGCTTGCTAAAAATATGTAGGGGTTCAGAGCCCCTAAGAGTCTGCAAAAATACATGATTTTTCATGATGCTGTATAGAGAAATATAAATAATGAAGCTGACCAAGGGACCAGTCAATTGTGCTTGTGGGGACCAAACTCTGAAAACACAGAAGTCAAACGTGCACTTTGGCTGTTATTTCTTTCAATATCGACAATATCACATGCACTATTGTCATGTTAATTGACAAATGGAAATTTTAAAAGATAAGATAGGAAGCTTTACACTTCTTTTAAGTCTCATTATCTTCCTATGCATGTATAAAAGACTATTTATAATCCTAAAATGATATTTATAAGTGTGAAAGGAGGGATGAATTATTTCTACTTCTCCCAAATTATAATGTGATTTACTTCCTAAAAATACTAGAAATACATATAATCTACAAATAAATGGTTAGAAAAGCCCTTTTTTGTGGTCGAGTAGATTTATTATAATTGTTCACTAATTAGTAAGCTGCCTTTTCCCAATGAAAAAGTAGTATTTCTGATTACACAGAATACCACTTGCATAAATGCTATTTAATTAGCATATAATTAGTGTGTAATTGCTATTTTGTTTCTTTCAGAGTAATAAATAGTGGAGATAAAACAATAGTTAGTGACAATTATAAAATACTTACATAATGCACCTAATCAAGAACATTTTAGTGTCCTGACAGTGAGCATACCAATTGTGGACAGACATTGCTGGATGATTTCAAGCAGCCAGGCGAATACATCAGTTATTTTAGTCCTAATTTGTATGAAGCTGGAATTAGGATGAGGAGAAAACCTGAATTGTAATGCAGGAGACAGACAAAATCATTGTCAATGTGAAGGAAGTGTCTGAGTTTGGAAGAAGCTGGAGAAGAGAGAGGCAGTGTTTTAGACTGAGGACTTTAGACTGAGACTACAGGCCGGGTAGTGCAGGCTGCAGAGGAGCAGTGACACCCCACTGGCTGAGGGACTGAAGGGCACAGAGAGCCCCATTCATAGTCAGCAGCAAAAACCAGGAAATGGTGGCTGAAGACAAAAGGAATCGGGAGCAGGAGTCAAAGGAAAAGCAGCTTCTGCTGAAAATGTTACTAACCGGATGAATGGAGAAATGGCTTGACAGAAAGCAAAGATATAAAACATCTAGGGGTCAAATCTCTCAGAATGAATGAATGAATGAAGAACAGAAAAATCACATAGGGCCTGGTATTACTGAATCCATTATCCTTAACCTGATGTGCCACAATTCCCATCAACAACAGGCATAGAGCCTTTAAAGCAGAAATAGAGATATTTAAGGTGCTTCATGAAGAGTCTTCTCAGCCTAACAATTTTTACAATTCTCTGTATGTCTGCTTCACCTTGGGTTTCAAATATTGATTGGATTTATGGATTTGGGTCATAGTGTGCTTAAAAGAGCTCACTCTTTTCCCACTCCAGGGGAGACTTAGACTGGGTCTAGCAATGGCTCATGCAGGCCTTGGCCAGCAGGGTTGCATTTTCATCATGGCATTCAAGGCAAGGCAAGGAATCTCCCAGGTTCTTAGTGGGCAGCCCATCAGTGATTGCAAAGCTTTCTGGTGAAGGCAGCAGCTATTTCCCAGGAAGAAAGGACATCAGCGTTTGCCAAGCCACTCCTCTTCAATATTTCAGGCTAGAACTTCTCTTGGAGCAGGCTGTTACAGAAAATACCTGAGCAAAAAGTGAAATTTGTGGGGTTTGAGTTTTTGGGTGTTTGACGGGAATAAGAATCTCTTATGATGCTTAGACCTGAGACCAGGATCAGGAGTCATACCTTTCACCTACACTTTCAGGCTTGCATATGTCTCTCAATACATTCCATACACTGATTTCTAAAATGCTGATTACTGTACAGATGTTTACTCTTTCCTAGGTGTCCTGAAATATAGATAGAAAGCCGACAAAGTTGTGACTTTCATAAATCCTTTCTTAGGCTAAGTGCCAGATTACAGGGTAGTCTGAGACAAAATTTCCAGGTAGCTGACTAAATTAAGGAGAAAAACATCAGGGAGCTCACTAAATGAAGAGCTTTTGTGTTACTGTGCAAGAGAAGGAGCACAGGTGAGGCAGTCTGCTATGTACCCTGTAGCACAGTGCTGATGTCACTGTGGGTCTTGATGCTGATCCACTCCACACAGATTGGAATTCATGAGCTAGACAGCAGAAAAAGCAAAAATCGCTGGAGACTGATTCCTCCAACATTATTATTTTGCATGGTAACAAACTATAATTTTTATGTGTAGCTATTGAATTAAACCCCTGAAAATTATTGTTTAAAGCATCATATCAGTTTATATATACATATACATATATATATATTTATAAAGAGGGTGGTGAAACACTGACACAGGCAGGCCAGACAGGTCGCATATGTCCCATCCCTGTAACCATTCAAGGGCAATTTGGACTGGAAAAAAAAATCAAAAAATTAAATTAGATGGGAAGAACCCTATTCTTGATTCCATGGTGTCCAATATGTGTTCCAGTTTATGGCTGGTATATACTTACAGTAATTTCTTATGAAAGTTATTTCTATTACGGCTACAATATGGCTGTGGTGAATAGCTCATTCTTACAGTTTTTTCAGTACAACTTTAATTTTCCAGCTGATCAGTGGCCATCAGTTACCACCCAGCAGCCTGTCGAAGACCAACAAAGCTGACCCTAAGGTGCAGATAGAAATCTTTGGTGTGCCAGAGGATCAAGCAAGGAAGAAATCCAGTGTTGTAAAAAGCAATGGTGAGCACCACTCTGATTGTCTTGACTGTGGACAAAGCACAACAACATTTTATGAGGAATCACCAACTTTGCATCCCAAGGAGTTGTCATAGAAAATGCAATTTTTTCTCTCTAGACTAGGATCTCCTGGCACAAAATCTGTAGCAAAAGTTTGTGCTGTGTGCCATTTTTCTAGGCTGGTAGATTAAGGAAGCACAAACTCCTAGTTGGGAGCACTCTCCCTTTCTAAAGGAAGATGGAATTTTTTTTGCACACTGCTGTGGGCTCGTCCTGGACAGCAGCCCAGCCCCACAGAGCTGCTTGCCTGATCTTCCCTTGGTTGGATGGGGAGAGGGCTGGAAGGGCCAAAATGAGAAAACCCTTGGGTTGAGAGGAAGACAGTTTAATAGATAAAGCAAAAGCTGCACACACAAGCAAAGAAAAATAAGGAATTCACCCACCACTTCCCATGGGCAGGCAGGTGTAGAGCCATTCCCTGGAAAACAAGGCTTCATTATCGAGCGTTGCAGTTACTTGGGAAGACAGACGCTGTAACCCTGAATGCCCTCCCTTCCTCCTTTCCCCCAGCTGTGAGCATGACACCGTGTGCTATGGAACATCACTTTGGTCAGCTGGGCTCAGCTGTCCCACCTGGGTCTCCTCCCAGCTTCCTGTGTACCCCCAGCCCCCTCATTGGGGTGGGGAGGGTGCTTTGCAGAGTGAGAAAGACAGAAATCTCAGCACTGTGTAAGCCCTGCTCAGCAACAGCTCAAACACTGGTGTGTTATCAGCACTGTTTGGGTCAAGAAGCCAAAATGCAGCATCATAGGGGTTGATATGAAGAAAATTAACCCTATCCCAGCCTGAAATAGTACACAAATCAGTACATGTAGACTTTTTTCCTTAAGAAATTGCTGTAAGCTCATCACTTGTCTCATTTGAAGTTTCTAGTAGGAGTAATCCCTTAATTGCTTGACAGGTGAAGTGTGTACTCTTTGTAGCTGTCTTTGAGCACTCCCTTATCTTTATATATAGATCTTCTTGATGTCTCAGACTACAAGTTCCCTGTGATCTCCCTTTATCTGTACCTCTGCCTTCCGTTTTTCCTTTTTCTTTTTTATAGATGGCTGCTGTTTTAAATCAGCCCCTGAATTTCTTTCCTCTGTATGAACATTGCTGAAGACGAAGCAACCCCCTCTTGTTCCCCGTTCTCTTTTTGTATTTCTAGTCAAGTGCACTTTTTATTACCTGAGTTTATTTATTTCCCGCACTGTGAAAGGAGAACCTTTGGTAAAAGCATGAAACTGGTATGGCTATAGGAAAATTTAGGTTGAGCAGAGGTTCTCAACCTGGCTATCCCTGTCCCATTTTGCTCTCTTTTAAGGCATGACATCGACTGTCTTAGGCTTTTGTACCACTACAGTCAGTGGGAGTCTCATTAATTGTTTAAATGGGCCCAGAAATCTAGGGAAAAAGAACGAGTTCTTTACCAGTTCAGCCTAGTGATAGCAGGTGCAATAATTCAGTTATTGAGTAGAAAAAAAGAAATCATATTTTAATCCTGTTTCTTTTCTCTTTCCATTAGCTTTGAGCCCTAAATGGAACGAAACTTTCTCTTTTAACATCCAAGTTCCAGAACTGGCAATGATACGCTTCTGTGTGGAGGACGAGGTCTCTCTGACTAACAATGAATTCCTTGGCCAATTCACTTTACCTGTGACGAGCCTGAATACAGGTAATACTTTTGCGTGAACCACCTATAACAGCTCAAAAAAATCTGCAACATTCCAGGCTTTTATTATTACTGCAGCATTGAGAGAGTACAGCATCATGCCTATTTTCTAAAGGATGATTGTGTAACTACATGAGTAAATGGCAGTCTCTGTTTTTTGAAATAATTGCATCCTCTGAATGCAAATCCATGATGTTGAAATCAAAATAATATTAGTGACAGTTGATTATTCCCACTGCAGTATTCCATTCTAGATGGAAACTGCTCAGATGGTATTTTAATTCATTGCAAGAAGTGAGACTTGTCAGGACTGCTGTGAAGGCAACAGTTTTGTGCACTTTCTACTCACACAGATTCAAAACCCAATACAAGCCAAATTAAAACAGAACGAACCACCAAAAATCCCTCAGGTAACCTATCTTCAACTTTTCAGAGTGGAGAACAAAGGCTATAAATTAGGCAAAATATTTATGGCATTTTTCTTGCTAGAGTTCCTTTTGCTGTTCCAGTAGAGTTCCTGGAACCTTTGTAATGAATAGGCTGCAGATAGAGAGCAGACACAGAAGTCATCAGGCCAAGGAGAAAGGCTTATGTAAAATGGCTGTTTACTACACTGGCTTTCCAAAGCTATTTCTGACAAAACAAACAGCTTTTATTAGCGAATAAAGATGGGAAGGCAAAACACTGGAGCCGGCAACAGGCACTGCGCCTTTTTTTATTAAGCTTAACAGGATTTTAAATGGCTTTTTTCCCCCCATGTTTGAAAGTCATAAAGCTGCTTGTGATTCTTAGTTGAGGTTGAGGAGTTATACAAGAACAAAGACATTACTCTTAGAGCTCAGTTGTTTTTCTACAACATAAATTTTTACACTGATAACCTTTTACTTTCCTTTTTATTTGTGTACTCGTGGACAATGAAAGAAAACTCAGCCCACCAACTCACAATGTCTGAGACAAATTTTAATATCAGGCACTGCTGCTTACATGTGCTTGCAAAATTATTGGTTGAGGCTCTTTTTATACACAAATTTTCAGTGTGGCTTAATGTCTCTATAGAATTCATTTTGGTCACAAATGAGGGATTCATGTTTTGGAAAAGCAAGAGCAGTAGATTTTCTGGGAAATATTTCCAGTGGATAATTAAAAATGCTAGAGAATGAGTCTAGGTACAAAAACTATAAACAGTGCCAAACAAATTGGCCCAATCCCCACTTAGCACAACATAAAAAAAAGTAATTTGCCATCAGGATTCCCAGAGGCATAAATAAAATGCTTCTAAGAGGTGAAGTGATAAACAATTTCAAAATTTATTGCAAGTATTTATTGCAATGCTTAACATTGAGACCTCTGAAACCAGGTCTGGAACGATGGTTTTGCTTTAGGTACCCAAGCTCTCTAAGCAGTGAAATGGGAAAATAATGTTTTTGCAGAGGGAGTCACCACAAGAAGGCAAGGGAAGAACTGCCTAAAATGCTGAAGGGTGAGCTAGGATTTCAGTCTTAATCTTCAGAGCTCCAATTGCTTTAATCTGTACTACAGGACTGTCCCTCAGTCCCTAGGATTCGTATCCCTGAGGTGTCCCCAAGGGCAAGTTGCTCCCAAAAGCTGAGCAATGGTTACAACTTTTTATTTTCTTTGACAGGCAGTGGGACAAAGTTGTGCCATTTTCTTTTGAAAGGATTCAAATCTATATCCACACTGCCTTCCTTTCCCCAGCAGCAGCCTCCCAACTACTTGTAGACTCCACTGGGGAGGGATGCTTGCTGTCCAGCTGTAGCAGAATTTGATTTTCCATGTTGTGATCATGTAGCTGTACTCAGAGGGGCTGAAATTGAGAAAAATTCTCTACCTGGGTGGCTAAAGGCAAAGAGGAGAGGGTTCCTCTGTTACGGTACTTGTGCCAATGAATCTGCCATGGAGAATACTAACACAGGACGGAAAAATCAATTATTACCTCTATTATCACAGGATCCATGAATAGTTAATTATTTAATGCAAATTGGAGCAATTTTAACAAAGAAAGGAAGTTTTACTTCTCTCAGGACACTTTGTAGTATATTCTGTAGGTAGGGGCTGGAACGCAAGTCTAGAAATTAATCTTAGTCCTTGAAGTGTATCTTTGGATAGGAAATCAACCAAGCCTTCCACATATTGTGTGCATGCCTTAAAAACTGATCTCAAATGTAAATTGCCTGAAACCAGCTTTAATATCTGCTGCCCAGAATCTGAACCTTAAATAGCACGAGAACTTCTGTGTGATATGACAGAACAAGGGGAAATGGTCTCAAGCTCTGCCAGGGAAGGTTCAGTGGGACATCAGGGAGAATTTTGTTACTGGGAGAGTTGTTCTGCATTAGAAAGGGCTGCTGAGAGAGGAGGTGGAATCACCATCCTTGGAGATGTTCAAGAAACAACGAGATGTGGCACTTAGTGCTGTGGTCTGGTTCACAAGGTGGTGATCAGTCAAAGGCTGGACTCTACAATCCTAGAGGTCTTTTCCAATTGAAAAGATTCTATGATTCTGCAAAAAAAAAAAGCAAGAAATTCCAAACCCAGGTAAATGTGGGTTCGAAAGACTCCACAGGCATGCAGACACACCTACAGAGGGATTTTGAAAACTGCAGTTTAGAACATAGATACTTATACAAAACAGAGACTTAAATAACTGGAGTTATTACAGAATATTTTTTAATCAAAAGTGACATTGTTTATTATTATGAAATAATGGACATTTAGTAATATAAAGCAATACAGGTTGGTGTTTTGAAGAGGAGATTGTTTTGTTTTCTAAGTGGGTAAGTGAACTATGTTTGAGGTGAGAACTACAGCTCATCCAAATGCTTCAACAACCAGATGAACACACAGTGTCTGATGGCATGACTTATTTCTGATAAAGTGGATTACTCATATGAAGTCAGCTTTTTAAGATGTCATGATAGGTCTTACACTTCACTTTTTTCTGCCTCAGCTGGACAGTGCACTGCTGCTGCAACACCATTCTGTAGGTGTTATCATTGCTGATTCACAAGTTATTTCATTTGCTATCAGAACAATGTGTGCAGCACATAACCTTGGGTGTTACAATGTAAGCTTTGCCCATGTTTAAATATCACTGGGCTAAAAGTCTTCCATTTGAAAAAAATACCACATCCTGCAAAACACTGGAGCTTTTCACTCTGTGACCAAAAATACCAGAATTGAAACACTATATATAGAGAGAGGAGAAAAAACAGTACAAATGGTGTTTGGGTCCTGTATAATTTCATTTTATTTTAAAGAGTTATTTACAGAATCATAAATTATGCCTTGTTTGCATAGATGATCATAAAAACACTCCATCATAATATTTGTGCTCGTGATTAATACACTAATAAGGTGTCATTATATTTACAGGTTACCGTAACATTCCGCTGCTGTCCAAAGAAGGCATCAAGCTGGAATCTGCATCGCTGTTTGCTCATGTCTGGTACTATTAATGATGTTCTGCAGAAGAAATTGGTCTGGGGGATTGCCCCCTGCTTCAATAAAGTAGCATTACTGGCTTTGCAACAGCCCAATGGCCTGATTCCCAGAGTGGCACATTCTCAATAATTTTATGGAGCCAGCTGGACTTTTATGTGAGGGGTATCCTGAATAAGGGCTACTGAGCTTGGCCCTACAGTTGTTTTTCTGTAGGAGAAGACTGGGTTTGAGAAAACCTCAGGAACCTTGAAGGGCACAAGTCCATGGGACCTGATGAGATACATCTGCAGGTCCTGAGGGAACTGGCCTAAGCCACTGTCCATCATGTTTGAGAAATCATGGCAGGCCAGTGAAATTCCCACTGATTGAAAAAGGGGAAACACAGCCCACATTTGCTATCAAAAGCAGCATGAGGGGAGGTGATTTTACCCTTCTACTCTGCTCTCAGGAGATCCCACTTGGAAAGTTGCATCCAGCTCTGGGGCCTCCAACACAAGAAAGATGTTGCTTTTTTGGAGTGAGTCCAGAGGAGGGTCATGAAAATGGTCAGAGGTGTGGAGCACCTCTGCTGTGAGAAAAGGCTGAGAGAATTGGGGTTGTTCAGCCTAGAGAAGAAAAGGCTCCTGGGAGACCTCATAGAACCTTCCAGTAGAAGAGCATGTAGTGGTGGGACAAGGGTGGATGGCTTTAAACTGAAAGAAGGTAAGTTTAATTAGGTATTAGGAAGAAATTCTTTATTGTGAGGGTTGTGAGGCCCTGGTAAGGGTTTCCAGAGAAGTTGTGGACTCCCCATCCCCAGAAGTGTTCAAGGCCAGTTGGATGGGGCTCTGAGCAACCTACAAAGTGTCTCTGTCCATGGCAGGGGGTTGGAATGAGATGACCTTTAAGATCTTTTCCAAACCAAGCCACTCTGTGATTCTATTATTCTATGATTATTTAGAAACACTTCCTAAATAATTAACTTTTTTGGATATTTTTAAAATTCATTTAATGTCACTTGTAGATAATTTCAAATTTATGATTAATTACTGAGTGAGAATAATAGTGCAATACATATGAGAGATCATGCTGATTTTTATGATGTGAGCATTGTCACATTGACATTTTCATTTGTATTGAACAAAATTTCTTACCATTGTATCTTTTCAAGGGAACAGGAAAAATTATACAAACAGTGTTCCCTTTAAATTTGTAAAAAGTGGGTTCTGATTGGGCTATTCCTCTTTAGTGCCCACTGTAATTTTTTTACCTGAAAAAATAGTTTTGAGAACAAAAACTAGCTTTTAAATCATAAAAAATCATATGCTAGTATTGGTACTTTTCCTTTGCTTGGGCTTGAACCTCTTGCTGCTAAAGCAAGATAAAATATTCGTGGACTGATTCATAAAGAACCATGTTCCTCGTAGGAACAGGGAGCTCAGGATACATCTTACTGGGAGCTCAGGAAGTAGGAAACACTGCACTTTGAGGAGAACTAAAGAATTTTAGAAAAAGCAAGGGCTGATTACGTGTTTGAAGATCTATGAGGGCAACTTCTTGCCTAATGGAGCTATCAGAGTAGATCTTGCCCATAAGACACAATTTTCCTACCTTCCTTACAGAGCTGAAGTATTGTTGATCTTCCACAGGACTACAGTTACACAAATAATGGCAGATTTGTTACTCAAATACGTTCTTTTTTTAAAAAAAAGGATGTTATATTGACAACTTTCTTTCTTTAATATCAAACAATATTGCTTAAGTTTGCAGACAGTTCTGGTAATATATTGTAATGCTCTTTTTATTTATTGCTGTTCTAATGCTGTTTTATTTCATGTTGCTCTACGATGGAAAATCAGGGCATGTGGTGAACAAGGATTAGAAAATGTCACAGGAAATAACACTATTAGAAAATTGCATTATCGTTTTAATAAGGAAACTGAGACAGCAGACTAAGAAGAATCTAAAATCATTATTGAACTGTAAGGTCAGGTAATTTGATAACTTTGTAAGCTGGTCTCAATGTGTTTTCTGTGCTTGCATGACAAGACACTTGATTCCTTTCCCAGGAGAGCCCGTGGTATAAAATGTTGGGTGTCCTGATCTTTGTAGCAGTAATACTCTGTGTGCCAGACAATATCCCTTGCATGTGGTAAATATTTTGTAGTTTCTTACAGCTCTGAATAGACTCATAATATTAATATTCAAACAGAGATCCCATCACCTCCCCTTACTGGGGAGGAGCTTAATACACCAGTTTGACTGGGGAAAATATTCTCAGACGAAACCCGATCAAGTCCATTGGTTTGATGCTGAGAAAAACTCCAGCTTATTTAATTTCCTAACTAACACTCCTAGTCCCCCTTCAGGAGCTTTATACACCTTTATGTTCTGAAGACTGATTTGTGAGCATCCTTTGGGAGAAGAAGGCAATTATCTTCACTTCTGGGATTATTATCCCTCTGTTGATGATTTTTCCACCTGGTAGGACAAATGTCAGATCTGCCCAGTATATGGTAACTTAAAATTTACATCAGATCAGATCACACTCAAATCAACACATCTCCTGTGCCTGAAAAATGTGCCCCTGGTCTTGGGAATGTTTATATACATGGTCAGTGGGTGTGTGCAAGAGTCTGGCAAAAATGGACAGTTCATTGTGGCTGCTCACATGCCAAATGTTTAAAGATGTGCTTAAGTGCTTCCTCAAATTAGAGAAAACCAGATCCCATAATTAGCATCTTTGAACTCAAAGAAACCACTCATGTTCATTTTTTAATATATAAACACATATTTTATAGCCCTGAGGTCTATTTGATGCATGTACTGACTTGAAACCCTTATGCAGCATAGGCGTGCAATGTGGGAAGACTGCTGAACAAATACTTGTGGTATCATGACCTTAAATAAATCCCCCACTGAAAGCTCACATTCAGTTTGTTCTCTTTATTCATGAACATTAGCTTCTCCCTCCTCCTTTCTGCACACAAATGACCAGCTATATCTGCCTCTTGGATGTCAGAATAAGAGAAACAATGACATATCTTATCAACAAATCAATATCCTGGATTATATGTTACATTGTATCAAAACATTTAAAGTTATTTTTTAAAAAAAGTATTGATTGGGTAAGATTTAATGTGAAAATTGCTGGACATCTGAAATGTATCGGCAGGGAACCATCTCATGGTTTTCTGGTAAGCTCATCACACGCAGTGATGATAGATTACACCATTATCAGCATTGTTTCAACACAGTCAGGGGAATTAACGGGCAAAGAAGGAGGTCCCACACATTGATGTGCACAGAATTCAGAATTTTTACAGTACTATTTAATATTAACAAAACCAAGCCCTTCATTGCTGCCATAAGAACTTTCTGCATGTTGCTGCAAGTCCTTGGCAGGTGATTCCTTAAACACTCACTGCCAGGAACCCGTGGCAGGAAGGTGGTAGCACTTTTAAGACAATAGCCTTATGGTTAGAGATGTGAAGATAGGTGCTCAGCAGACGACTGCCTGTTCTCAAGGGCAACTGAGACAAAAGGTAGCGTGGGAAATGGGATAAAGAAACATTAGTGGGCAAATAATTGAATCATCTTGGAGAACATTTAAATTACACTGTTTCCCAGTGGGTACCACTTTTCTTGATTTAACTGGACACTGCTCAGTTGAATGTTAACAGCTCCCACAAATGTTCCTTTGCTTTTCACAACAAGCTTCAGTACACGGCCTTGGAGCTCTGTGACTTTGTCATATACAATCTGAAAATATAGTGAAACAGAAAAAGCATACAAATTTGTTAATTTATTTGACAAGCAAAGCACTTCAACGCAGCATACAGGATGATGATTAACCCAACTTTGTGATAATTGCTTTAAACTTCCATCCAGAATAGTAAGCTACTAACCATGAGCCAAATTCACCTAACTTAGTGAACTTACCTCAGAAATACATGTGACCTTATCTAGTTTATATAAAGAGATTCTACCTTAGAATCACGAGCTTAGGCTTCTGAGATCTGATTATGGTTTGTAAATAAATTTGAAACCTGTCTTGCACAATGCTTGAGAGAAAAAAAGAATCAGTATTCATAATTTTCCCTGTGAAAAGTGGAAAACATTGGACCGAGTTTAGCAAGTGGAACTTACTAAATTTAGACGTTTCTGATACTCCAGAAGTGCTGTTGATACTTCTCAAATTAAATGAGACAGTAGTTTAGCATCTCTTTAAAAATTACTAAGGCCTATAATTCTAAAAATAGCCCTTAAATTACCTTATTACTGCGAGAACTCACAGGGATTTAGTATGAAATGATAATGTCGTATTTTCTGAACTAAAAAAAAAAACCCCAAACAATCTGGAGCAATAGCCTAACAAGAATAAGCTGCACTCAGAACAGATTCCCATGCTTCAGTCTCTGCATTGATCAAAAACTGCTGAGTGGGCTGATAAAACGTGAAGGAATGCTCTCAGACAATGCAGGCCTGAAAGGTAAGCTCTCTTACGAGAAGTACATTTCATCTGAAATTTGTATGGCTGGAAATGTTTTTGCTATTTTAGTTGTAGCGGGAAAACGCTTTAAATTTTAATCTCTCTATGCTGTTTAAAAAGCAAATGCGGTGACATTCTCTCACTTCAGGAGAATGGGAAACTGAAACTGCCTAAAAGGCATTTGCCTGCTTGGATTTTCCATGGAATCTGAATGCAGGCTGTACGTAGGGCACTGCTGAGGAAAAGGAGAGGCAGACTGAGCCCCTCTAGCTTGGATCTGTGGGCTGGGCTGACGAGCCCACTCTGTACTTCCCCTTGCAACTGCAGGAATTTCACAGGGAGCATGGAATGGACAGGACATCAGGCGACCTCACAGAAAGCACCAACAGACAGGACACCGAGAAAGGTCTTATCAGGGGTTTAACATTTCCTTTTCGATTTAGAAACCTCTGGAAATAATAGTTTGGAATGGCTGTCATGAAAGTTGCACCTGGTGCTTTTTGGTTTTGATGTTTGCCTATTTTTCCAAATTGTACGTGTGTTACAAATTCCACAGCTTCTCTTTCCCTCACCAAAACAAAAGTGAAATGATGAAGAAAATCTGAAAAGCAAGGACAGGCATAGTAAGCATAATATAATTTAGAATAAATCTGTGATCTGACACTGAAGCAATGTTAATGTTACCAAAGAAAGCTGCCTTGTTTCTTTGCCAATACATTAAAATTACCAGCTGTTGCTTTAAATCACCAAAAATGACACATATAAGCTGTAAATGCTAAGAAACTAACTGGGGTAATGAACAACTTTCAATCTTTAGCCAAAATGAGACTTTAATCTTTGAGCAATGACAGACCTTTGCAGTGCAGGGTGGGTGGTTTTCAAATGATCTTAGTAAACTGTTTCTAAAATGGTACAGAAAATTCAGCTGGAGTTAGGTATACATTATCATCAGGATTTAGGGACAGAAAAAAGGTCTGGAGAAGGCTGAATTAGGATGTGGATAAAACAAATGCCACCTGCCAGAATTTGGGAACAGTTAAATCCTGAAATGATTGTGCAGTGAGGATATTTGCTTGACTTTTACACAGACAGATCAGACAGAGGTGAGTTATACGTGGCCATGCAGCAAATCAGTGGGACACTTAGGGCTGGAATTCAACTATTCCTGGCTCCAAAAAGAGAAACACTGTTGACCTACAGGAGTCTAATGACATTTTAATCACAAATGAGGGACAGTTGCCTCTCCTTAGGTAGCCATGGCACAGTTCCTAGATTTGGTAATTAATCCAAGGTAGCTTTGATGCATGGTGCTGGAGGGAGCGGCCGTGGCTCCTGGTGCAGTTCCCCTCCTCCTCTTCCATCAGACGGGCTGGGGCTGCTCTGCCTTCATTTTCTCTTTACACTGTGTTCCATTTTTCTGTGTTCCTCTTCTCTACCACCATTTCTTAATGCAATATAACATTAACAACTGTGAATGCCACAAGTTCCAAAATCCAAATACAGACACAAAAGAAAAGAAGGATTTGTTTGCTAAAAGCAACTCCAAAACATTTGCTGTAACTCATTTTATTGTCAGCCCTCCTGGACTTTCACATCTTCAGTCTCACACACGAGTAAAAATCAAACTTAAAAAGCACTTTTGCAAGGTTGATAATTTGCTGTAGGCAGTCATAAGCAATAGAAGTACAAAACTAAAATCAAAAATACCCAAGAGAAGCACATTTCAGATTTTTCTCAGTCTGGAACAAAGAAAGAAATTAATATACAGCTTCCTTCCAGCCATTTGGCTTTAATAAAAACTTATGAACTCATAAAAAAGGCTACTACATTTCTGTACACAGTGTTTTGGACAGCAACTAACTTAAGAGACAGCTGACTCATATTTTTAGTAGTTTTTCTTCCCTGGGGCGGCTTCTGCCTCAGTCTACCAGCCTTGGACAAAAAATGCATCCAGAATGACATCACATATGGAGGAGCAGAGCTGCTAAAGCACAGGCATCGGGTTGGAAATGGCCAAGTTCAATGGAACCATATGTCCCCACTGTGATTAGCACTTCCCAGTGAAAAAGATTGAGCATCTGGGAAGAAGGCTCTCAGTTTTGATTAAGAACATTAAAGTTTTCATGGAATTTCTTTTAACGGCAGTGGAATACTCGTTAACCACAATTAAATCTCCTCCCAGTGACTACTGACTGACTGCAGACAGGATTTTGGATTTCTTGGCATTCAAATGGATCTAAGAATGATTTGAAAGAGTTGTCTTCCAGTGTTGCTGGCTGGCTCTTATCTGTTGTCTATATTGGATACCTTACAATGAATGTCATGACAGAATCATATTATGTTTCTTTGCTTTAAATATCTTTCAAATGTAAAGGAATATCTTTAGACAGATTAATCAGATTCATTCCACTCTGACTGCAAAAAAAGAAGGAAAGAACAAAAAAATATAGCCTAGTTCCTTGTTACTCCATTGCATTAGGAAGGAGGGAGGGAAATTTGTCTCAGCTGTGAGCAGCAATACTACTCAGGGAGCCTTCTTACAGAATGCTGGAAGTCGCCAGTGTAAGCAGGCAACTTTTGTAATTAACAGATGTGGAAAAAGAGAAATATTAGAACTCCAGGACTGGGAAACTAGGAGATAAGCACTCAGACTCTGCTGACTAACCTCAGCTTCATCATATCTTATCTGTGAAACAGGGTGGAGTGGTAATATTCTCCATGCCTTCTACTTTATAGCCTGCTGAAAGAGCATTTGTAAATTGCTTTGAGATCTTTAGGAGATTTGTTACATGCGATAATTATAATCTCCAATCCCACCTACTGTTTCAATCTCATCTGCCCTTACAAATGAACACAGTTTATACCACTTCCCATTCTGCCGTAAATGTTTCTCCATACAAATGTTTCCTTTCACCCCAGAGGCATGAGCACTTCAGTGGTGTGTAAAATAATCATATATAGCTGTGAACTGATGGCATTTTAACATGAAAAGAACCTGGCTATTTATTCTTGTGCTATCATTTAGGACAGTGACAACCAATTTTCAAATGTTAATTTGAATAACAGCATCCATTCAATTAATACTTTTCATGCTATGGTGCATATCTGCATTGAGAACTGCCTGAGTTATGGTGCAACGATGCTTGGTCTCATTTGGCTAATGTGTAACTGTGATTATGGGGTAAGACAGAGAACTGTGACAAATTCAACTGCTTTCCTGAAGAGAGAGACCTAAAAGACACTATTTCACTTCTGAGATAGATGCAAAGCAGACACTTGTCCCCATCTGTGGTTCAGCTTATGACATATTCCTTCCCTTTGATCATTCTCATTGCAAGAGCTCTAAAAATGTTGTATTGTTATTCTATTTCAAGATTGGGCAAAGCAAATCAAACAGTTTTCACCAGAGTGGGTTGCGGGTGACCTGCTGGGAAGCAGCTCTGTGGAGAAGGACCTGGGGGTCCTGGTGGACTACAGGCTATGCATGAGCCAGCAGTCTGTCCTTGTGGCCAAGAAATGATCCTGGGGTGCATCAGGAAAAGCATTGACAGCAGGTTGAGGGAGGTGATCCTGCCTCTCTACTCAGCCCTAGTGAGGCACATCTGGAGCGCAGTGTCCAGTTCTGGGCTGAACAGATGAAGAAAAGCAGGGAACCACTGCAGTGAGTCCACTGAGGGGCTATGGAGGTGGTGAGGGGACTGGAACATCTTTCTCATGAGGAAAAGCTGGGTGAGCTGGGCCTGCTCACCCTGGAAAAGAGACAGCCAAGAGGGGACCTCATCCGTGTCTGTCAGTGTCTGCAGGAAGGGGTGCACGGGATGTACCAGGCTCTGCTCCGTGGGGCCCAGCAACGGGACAAGAGCCGACGGGAGAATCTGATGCCCAGGAAGTTCCACCTGAATGTGAGGAAGAACTTTCCTGTGCAGTGACTGAGCACTGGAACAGATTGTCCAGAGAGGCTGTGGAGTCTTCCTCACCGGTGATATCCCAGAACCATCTGGACACAATCCTGTGCCAGGTGCTCTGGTATGGCCCTGCTGGAGCAGGGAGGAGGGACCAGATGATCCCTTGCAGCCTGACCCATTCTGTGATTCCCTGAAACAAGAAATGGTGGAAGAAAGTGAACGGTACTCACAAGTTCATTGTAGGTAGGGTCAGAGCCTTTTGGAGCTGTTCTTGTTTTCCTTCGACTGACCTCATAAGGATCTGGCAGAAGATAAAATTCAGCATGTGCACTTGGGGCAGAGCCATCCGGGAGGCGCTGAAAAACAAGAAGGTCATAAATATGAATGCCCATGTTCTAGCAAAGAATACAAATAAAAAGTACCAAATGAAATCTGGGCTTTTAGCAGACACAGAAACATGTTACATTCTCAGTATACTCTGGGCTAAATTGGAGTGCTAGTGGAATAACAACAGTTATTAGAACTCGGCTTAAAATGGAATCAGGAAAATAAAAATTAAATAATACAAAGAAAAGGTAAAATTGTCTGTCTTTAATATTTTTCATTCTGATGGAAAACCCCTTAAGCCTCAATCTACCCTTACTCATCTTAATCTGATACAAAGTCCAGCCCTTCCACTTTCCAGAGCAATGCATAGAAACTGGATTTTAGACAGTAAGCTCCTATTGATTTTAACCCCTAAATATCGGTGCTGATATTGGGGAGAACTGATTGTTTCTAAGGGTGTTTCATAAAGCATATTACTATAGAAGAGCCAGGAGCATTTCCTGCAGCAATATGGGCAGAACAGGATTCTTATAGCAGCCTTTCCAATCTCACCCATCACACAGCTGCAATCTGTCTTTAATTTTCCAGTTCAGGTTACTGAACGATATTCCAGATATTCCATCTTATATGGTAGCAACTCGAGATCAGAGAGAATCTATTAACCAGGCTCAGTCATCAGCCAGTGCTGGTGGGTGGAGAATTTTTTGGTAACTTCTGAGGAGCTGTAAAGTTATTCCTAAAGCAGCACTACAATTACTCAGAAAACACATTGTATTACTTGAGGCTTCAAGAGAACACACAAGAAACATAATAATGAAAAGCTATGGAGCAGGCATCCTGCCAGCACACGTCACTTAATGCTTGGCTTACAATTAAGCACAAACCCTTGTGCTGGTTACACAGTATGCAATCAGAAAATACAAAATGGGGCGTATCAAAATATCAGTAATTTTAATCATGTAATCAGCATTTTACACAGGAAGTTTACCTGCCAGCTCCCAGGCAATCCAGTGGCAGGATGCAAAAAAGAATACAAGCAAAAAGAAGACATCTTAAAACATTTGGAACCAATGAATCCAAAGGATTATACAGGCACTTGCATTTATATCTCCCATTGTAGTTTTACACCTGGCTCAGAATGAAGTAATTTTTCAGATTTTGATTATTCACAGTATGTGTCTGGAAATATGGGGTTTTCTACAACATTATCAACAACGTATCCCTGGGATAGAAGAAACTGCTGTCTCCTAGCAATAAATAACTTCTCTATTGGGAAGGAAAACAGTGCTTGTGTGTGTGAACAACCAGTTCTTGCACAACAAACCTCTGGTTTTTGTTATCTGAAATGATCCTTCAAGGCAAATGATGCGGCCAACGGCAAAGCTCATTATTGCTATCACGAACACCATACAGCATCAAAGGATGCCCCACTCAAACCATTACGCACTGTCAGCACTATGGGAGTGATTAATATTTCTATTGCTAAGTTCCCCTAAGTACATCTGATTTAAAATACCCATGGGATTTAGATAGATGGGATTCAATGGCCAACATAAGAGAGCCATTAAAGGGCAATGGAACTAATGGGTATTTTCCTAGGACAGGGTGCCACATTGTTAATGCAGGATTTATAAGTTACACTGTCCATTTGAAAGCCCATCTCTGCTGATCTAGGACTGTACTAAAGCCTCAATTGAGGATTACAAGCAACAGTAAATTGAACACCTCTTAAAAATCAGGAGAGAGAATGAAATGCAGCCTTAAGTACCAGTCCAAGCAACCAGGATCCTAAGTGTAATCAAGCTCTTCCCTCCTCAATGAATGGGTAAACATCACTGTAACTTGAAGGCCAACTGATTTGAGTTATTTCAGACAAAGAAAGGAACCAGGCTGAGGTGACAGGTTCAAAGGTAACGTGGCTGCACCCGTCTGTCCTGTTGCCCCTCTGAGCTGCCCAGGCAGGACAGGGCATTGTCACAACTGCTGTGCCTCACTGAGCACCTCAAGCCGCAAAGGCACAGATCATGGAGCGTTATCTGAGTCGGAAACAGGCTCAACCTGACGTTCACCTGCCAGGGGAAGAATCCAAGCTGATTGCTGTGTGATTGTTTAACAGGACTGGGTGTCCAGAAGCAGATGTGGTTAATTGAAAAGAAGTCAGGTGGAATTGTCACTGCGCCTTTGAGCTGCTCTTTGTCATGTTACCTTGCCTTCAGCCCACTAACCTTCTTCTGTCAGCTGATTCCTCCCAAAATTTAAGGAAGGCACTTTGCAGCAGTGTTTTGGCTATATGAGATGGACTGAAAACTACTTCCTCACTATCCCTTTGAATGTAGCTAAATACATGCTGAAAGAGGCAAGTGGGAGGAGAGGGTCAAGAGAGAAAATTAAAAAAGAGAATATTTTAGCGATTCAGACAGGAAAATGCAAGGGCAGAGCTGTTGCTCTGGGATATTTTGGAACTAAAATAAAGCCACTTTTCATGAATAGTAGCAATCAGTAGTCAGACTCCTAGAGGTAATTCGATATGAAGCCACCTGAATTCCAAGTAGACTGTAGTTCTGATTGTTGGTTTTTTCTCCCCTACTTTACAGGTGACATTTTCCCCCTTCATCTTCCCTTCCCTAGGAAAGGCAACCAGGCCACTCCAAATCCCACTGTTGTCCCAATTCTCCATCTGCAGCAGCACTGTTATGCCATCAAACAATCCCAAAAGCTTCGGCTGAGCACTCTTCTAGCCGGATCACGTTCCTCTTCTCAGCTGCCCTCCCCTGACTCCTGCCGTGACACAATCCACCTAATGAAGGGCTCCAACTGTGAAAGACTCTGTCCCACCACGCACTAATAATTCAAAACTACAAATTAAGAGCAGGTATAAACTAGCCCCAGCCTTATAAGAGCAGAGTATGGGGAGCTCATATGATGAGTTTATGTTGGTTTCTCTTTTGATTGGCACAAGAGCTGAATTTTTTTTCTTGTGAAGAGCCTGCTTCACCACAGGATTTCTTGAGGCAAGACTTGTGATGGAAAGAGCTGTACTTTGCTAGACACTTCATAGCAGGAACAAGGAGTGATCATGGCAGTTTGACTATAATAGTCCAAAATCAAGAGTGGGATTAACATAGCAAAAATAGCTTTTTAAATCATAAGGAGGTGGAATTTGAAGTAAACTGTTTTATTAAGACAACTGACATAGCAGGCAAAAAAACCCCCAAGTTTTGGGCAAACTAGTCCTTTCCAAGGTTTTCATATCTGAGTTGAGTACTGAAATAAAGGAGAATGGAGAATAAAGGGAAAATGGAGGAAATATCAGAAATATTTTTCTCACTAAAGATTATAACTTCTGTCATATTACAGAATCACATTTAGTAAGCAACCCCCCTGGATTGTCCTTTCACTTCTAAGTCAGACTGCACTCGCTTATTTATAAATTTAGTTAAACATGAGGAATACCTGACCAAAACCACAGAATCCCAGAGGGGATCAGGCTGGAAGGGATCACAGTGGTCATCTGGTCCCTCCTCCCTGCTCCAGTAAGGTCATTCCAGAGCACATGGCACAGCACTGCATCCAGATGGTTCTGGAATATCTCCAGTGAGGGAGACTCCACAGCCTCTCTGGGCAATCTGTTCAGTGCGTGGTCACACACACAGCAAAGAAATTCCTCGTCATATTCAGGTGGAATTTCTCTCTTTGCACCAAAGAGTATCTGTTCTGGTGAGTTCATTATAAAAACAGAGTAAAATTTCCAGCAGGCTTATGAGTAGTTCTGAAATCCAGCAAACCCCCTCTTTGTTATTATTAAAGGATAAAATAATCACTGATTTCTGTCCATAGTCCAGGCCAGAAGGAAAATCAAAGGGTACCTTGGGAATGCCATTTTGCACTCCACTCTGCAAAACCTTTGTAGCTTGAATGCACTTGTGATCAAGCAAGCAGAAAAAGCCTTAAGTTTTAGATTGAATTCTATTTGTGTTTAATTCTGTAGTCATTTCATTAACCCAAAAATAAAAGATTTTTACTTCCTTCAGAAGAAGTTATTCCCAATTTAAATTACTGTCTTAAATCTTTTATTGTGTTTGCTTGCAAATAAATCCAAGCTATAAAAATCTGTAAGGCCATAAAGGTATAAAACCAAGCTCCCAGCAGAAACGCCATAGGTTCCCTTGATACGCTTAGGGACAAAAAACCCGCAAAATCCCCCAGTGATTTTGATCTGCCAATAAAAAACTTTGAATTTAGAAGCTGACTCAAATTGAATTTAGAAACGGACTCTATTTGCTTTCTTCAAGTACAACCAAGTGATGACTGAACTATTTTCTCGCAGAATGACCAGCTTACTTGACCTTGATAATGACAGATGTTTTTAAGGAACTCAGTTACAACCGTCTGTATTTATGTTAAAAAAGAAATTTACTTTGGAAATGCCATTTTCTTCTAAAGTCAGGCAGAAGGTGATGAAAATATTTAAGAATGAGGGGGAATGAGGGAGAGAAAATAATACCCTGGATTTACTTCTTTCCACATCTCTAATTCAATACTGAAAATCTGAAATACACAGCCTGTATCTGTTATGACTGTGTTCCATCTCCATTCTATTTTTATTTTCTAAAACCAAGAAAATTTGATATTTGCTTACAGAAACCCACACAGACAGGTTACCTCCTGTGTAATTTAATTTTAAATATAGTAGCTATAGCTGGGAAATAATGGATGAAATTCAATTAATTTTTCCACAAGAAATAAGTTATCCTAATGACTTTTCTCCCCTGATCATTACTAATGATCCACAGCTCTCCTGACACAAGGACTCTTTGTTAGCATTACTATAGGCACAACTACTGCAAAATATGCCATATCTTCAACTATTTAGTGATCTAGCATCCAATATTAATATTGGGCCATACTCATATCAATTTTAAGGAAAGTTTTATGATTTTTAAAATATGTATTTTAAGGATAATTTATTGCAAAACTTTTTTAAACTCACGTCTTCCTAAGCAACATAAAATTTTCTTTTTAGGTGACTTTTGCCTCAAATTTAAATCATGTCATCAGTTTCTGCTAGTGCTAGACATGCAGATCACCTTTTGTCCTAGAGTGGAACAGATTGATGGCCCCTGAACATTTGATAGTTCCAGCTGCTGTTCTCTTTTTCCCATTTTTCATTTTCAACAATTTTGACAGTAAAAACTAATGATCAACTAACTTGTATTAACTAATGACATCTTTCCTCCTCTATAAGTACTTTTATTCCCTCCTAAAATTAATTTCCTCTACATTTTTAAATTGCAGTTTCTCTCTTCCTTTTATTCAATAATAATAAAAAAAAGGTAGCCAGGTTTTAGAAAGACTCCCATTTCAGCTACTGCCCTCAAATAAAAATAATTCACTTTGTCCAGCACTTCTCTTAGTCTTCTTATCCTTTGCCATCCTTATGTTCTTCTCTTACATACACTGCTGTGATAATTTGCTTACATAGTGAAGAAAGGACTACAAAATATTCCTTAATTTTTGATATTGAGATATCCATACACCTGTCAAAAGCAAACCACTATAGTTAGTGGTTTGGAAAAACCTTCAGCAAAACAAAACATCTATGTATTATGTGTAGACATTAGGTGGATTTAGTTATTATCCAATAAAGGAGGATTAGAAAAAAATCCACAGAAGAAATCATCCTTGCTGTAACTGCTGTAACCTTTGTAAATTACTGGCTGCCTCTAGACTAAATTAAAACTAGTAAGGAACGTGGAAGAGCCATCACTGCTGCTGTTTTTCACTTCCTCAGAGTCCCTGTGTAACTCAGCAGAGGAAGGCTAAACCCTGTCTTTCAAAGCTGCGGCTTAATTAGCAAACACAGCCTCTGCCTTAGGAAAAAGAGAACATCCTCTGGGCTACTTCTAAGCTTAAAGAGCTGAGAAATCAGTGTTACAAATCAAGAGGTTCCTTCAAAAGCAGGTTAATGATATACAAACTTCAGGAAAAATGGGATTGCCGTGTGAATGGGCGGTTGTGTTGTTGCTTCCTAAATCCAAATGTGGTATCGAAGACCCTTCCTTGTTCTTCCTTTGAGCTCTGCACATCCCAAAGCATGAACACCTCCATTCTACACTGCTACTGTGCTTTTCATTTTCCTCTCACAAAATATCCCCAAATTGCTTCAAAGAAAATTAAAAATAAAATCCCATTTGCAGTAATTAAATAATAATTACAAAAGAAGATAATCCACTCTATCACTATGGTGCACTCTGCACTGTCTGCTATTGGCAAGACAAAACAGGAAAGCAACTGGCCAAAACTGATTGCACAAATACGGTATCTTTTTCCCCCAAACAATGGCTTTTTTTCACCTAAAATTTGAAAATATTTAACTGCTTCTCTTCAACAGCAGCTTTATTGTATTACATTTTCTGATCCTAGTTATTTTGGGCCATCTGGTTACATACATAAAGACAGAAGATACACTGAGAGAGATCGCTGCCGTGGAGGTCAGTGGCAAGGCAACCGAAGAAGAAATTGCATTTATTTCAAGTTAATGCAGGGCAATAAAAATATTTTGCTGTCAGGGAAATTCTGGAAAGCATTTTTTTGAGCAGGCATTTCCTACCTTGTGGAAATCTGGCAGTGTCCGTGGAGAGAGCCTCCAGATGGCTTTGTCATTTACCATGCTAAAAATGCAAAGGTGCTCAATCCACATTATTGATGTGAATATCCAAATATAGCTTATGTCCAATACCTTCAGCATCCTCATCAACCTGCCTGTAGCAGAGTAGCCAGGACTGGAGCAGCCTGGCTGTAACAGCTGGTTTTGCAGCATTCCTGAGAGGGACGACTGTGCTGGCAAAATAGGGTAAGAGCTGTCCTGAGACACAAAATTTCTAAAGAGTGAACCAACAACCAACATTTTTCAAGGTGTCCTGACTGTCAAATGGGAAAAAAAATAACCCTGTCAAGGAGGGAGACCAGCAAGAGATTCACCCTATCATATTGTGGACATCTCCTGGCTGGGCTTGGTTAAATTGCCCCCACATTGGTGCCTGGCCCCAGCTGAGACAGATCCTGCTGCCAGTGACAAAAAGTGTGTATGGAGCTGGAAATAGGACCTTATGGGAAAATGGTCCATTCTGGAGTGGTCACTGGAGGTCAGGCAAGATAATTCATGGTATTCAAAACAGCCATGATCAGGCAGTTGACCCATCACAATGAGATGGAATTGTGATTCCAGCATATCACATAGGTGAGCATCTTAGTTTCGAACTGGTACCAAGGCACAGAGACAGTGGGACTTTCAAAAGGAACAGGAATTTGTTAAATATTTAAAAAACCCCAAATTTGTGATTTTTTTTTTTTAAGGAGATAGTTCTGGAAAGCAGACTGGTTCCCAAAAGACTCAGGGCTTATTAAGAATTATGCAAAATGCTTCTCACCTGCTCCAGTCATTTAAGAGGAAAGCCCATCTATCTCCGTTCAAATGAAGTAAATAAAATGAAAGCTAGGATATCCAGAAGGTCACAAGGGTTTCTCTCCCAAGCCTTTATTTCTATAGTGCTCTGAAACCAGAATGTTGAAGAAATGCACAGGAGATAAGGACAGACACAATCCCGAATGGAATGGGGAAGAGTCTGTACAACCACAGTCTGTAACTGTGATGTAAAACAGGCTCCTGTCTCTTACAGACCATCAGCAGCAGGCAAGGAGGGCTAGAATTTAGCTCCAGCAAGCAATGACACAACTTGGTGTGTGTTTATTGCTGTTTCTGAGCAAGCAACAAAGAAAAAGACATCGTAGGATGGGTTGTGCCTGTACCCAGCCCACTCAGAGCTTAACTCCAGCTCCTGAGCTCTGCTCTGACTCTTCCCCAATGCTCGGGACTCGATTACTGTGTGCCCCACACTGCACCACGTGGGCATAAAAAAGTTACCAAGCCTGAAAAAATAATATAAGGCGGTAGTGAGAATGTATGGAATAAATGCACAACTCCCAGTAAAAGGTTTGAGCAACAATCACGTGGAAGTTTTTTTCTGAAAGAAAAAGTAACACGTTCTAGATTTCTGAACCACTGGCTGCATTACTATCTTCAAGTCAATTAACTCCCCTGGGTTTTTTTTTTTTTGCATAAATGAGAGAAATCAAGGTTCAGTCATGCTTTAAAACTGTATTGTCCTGTGGGATAAGCGATGTTGGTGCAGGGTGTAGAATGCAGAGGGTAGATTTCATGAACAAGTCTCTGTTTCGGAATTACCACCAAGCCCGTAAAGAAACTAAATTCCATTGCTTTCAACCCTGTATTATTATGGAGCTTGGAACACTTCATTTTCAGATAACATTTAGTCACAGAGTCTATGACACTGTCTGAGATAAGAATGATCTTGTTTTGACCTTTAGAAACATAGATAACAGAATGTCTTCTTTTGAATAAAGTACAAAGGAGAACAAATACTTAAGACAAATCCCCATCTCACTTTCCTTTTGAAATCACTCGGGATTAAAAGCATTGCTGCCTGTTAGAGGGCATGAAAGAGAATTAGCCTTTGAGAAAAGAAACACAAGCAAAAGCTGTTGTTCTGTTTCTATCTTTTTGTCACATACAAATTCTTTTCACTCCTTGCCTGGGCCCAGATAGCAAGTGAATATGAAAATGTGTAAAGAAACAATGGGACTGTGATCTGTGTCTTCATTCTGCACTATTTTTCTTCTCAATTTCTTAATTAGTTACAAAAGTCTGCATATGCCTATTTTTAAGTTCTCTAACTGTACAATCTCCCTTCACTTTTCTTTCAATTATTCGGCAGCATGCCATCTCCCTGTGTAAGAAAGCATTTCATTATATGAGGCGTGCAATTTCTGCTCCTTAATTAGCTCTAATTACTTCTACTTATGCTCTTGCTCAATGCTCTAAATAATTCCTCTTGAACCTTCCTGTCTTTTCCCTTAAATATTTGCACAATTGACTCGTGTCCTTGTTAGTCTGTTCTTAACTAAGTTTTAGTAACAATAAATCACTCCTGAAGAATCAATCTCTCCCCAGCAGCCCTACTGAGAACTGTTCTTTGAACTTGTGTTCTAGTTAAAAAAAACATCCTGAGAGAAATAGTTTGCTATGAAAACCTTACAAAGATGAACTGCTTCATTTCTGTCCCATGACACCAGGATCTGGCCTTTCTCATTGGCATCTCTTGTAGCAACCTCATGTCTTACCATGTGCTTGTTTTATCTTCACATTACTGTGGGATATAGATCTCTCCCTCCCCGAGGAAATATTTTTCATTTTTCCAAGCTGGTTGTAGGGTTCTGGAAATTACTTTTATTCTCTTGATCTTGTTCTGCCTGCACTATTATTTTTAATGTTTTCTTCATTTGCAACCAGTGACGAATTTCATTTTTGTTCACCTTCATCTCCCAGATCACTCATGGTATTAAACAGAGCTCACTGTTTGTTGTTGTTTTGTTTTTTCTTTCTTATGCAACACGTATCAACTATGTAGGGAATTACTTATTTAAAAATGAGCAGTTAGAATTTAGAGCTGAGGCAGTACTGTGACTGTGACAGATTAAAGGGTTTAACAAGAAATAATAACTCAACTTTCTGTACAACATATTTGTCAACCACCTTTCATAACAAATATGTTTGACTCCAACAGTAATCCCTATCCCACAAGAACAGACCTCATCTCTTTCCAATTTAAACTACTGCTGAGTTGTAGTACCCTTTGTTTAGAGGTGTTCAGCTAATTTTCAGTCTAAAGGAGAACATAGCTTATCTGAGCTAATTTCCTTTCACTTTAAAAGTAAAAGAATTTTCTATGAATAGAAAACGAAATCCAAATTCTTTATAAGCCAGAGTTGGTACAAAAGCTTTCTTCCCATGGCTTTTTATTTTGGTCTTTTTGTGCCAGTCTAAGGAGAACTTCATCCGAATGTGTTACCTCCCTCCATCAGCCAAGCTAGTGATTTAATTCTGTCACTGATACTCCCTGGATAACTTTGTTCAACTCAAAGCCATTTCTTTTTTCACTTGTTTTCCATCCCTGCCTTGCCTACCTGTGCACCTCCATTCCAATCCCTGTTGGCTGATCCATGTGCTGCAGTAAGGAAAGCAGTACACATTCATAACATTCTGAAAGGCCAATGTGGCTTTTTATTTCGCTGGCAGGCACTGCGTTGTTGGCAGGTAGTATATATTTTCCATTTAAATCTATGTAATGACAGTCATAAAGTGTAAAAATTAGTGAGCCCATGAGAGGAGTGATGGGAACCAACTAAGACTGAACAAAGATCCCCAACCCTTTCCCAGCTCAAGCTGAGACAAAACCCAGCAAAGGCAGCAGAGCATCTACCTGTACTGGAGGTGGGAACACCCCTATAGCCCTGTGCTGCAGGCTTAGATTTCATCCCTTTGGATTTGGGAAAGATTGGCTCCCACCTTTCTTCCCAACACATTTAAACCATCGCATCCCACAAACATTTTTGGGAGCAATTTGTACTCGCATGGTGTCGGACTCGAAAGGGAAAGAGGCTAGATGTCTGTGCAAGCCTAAAGCTGATTACTAATTCGTCACCCACATATCAGCTATCCCAGAATCATTAATCACCAGGAGTGGTACATGACAGCTTCAGAGCTTTTATAAAAGGAAAGCTGGAAGTACTTTTGCAAAGAACTGTAGGAGTTTATTTTTCTTCCAGCAAATTTTCCTCCTGTAAAATCGGTTCTGAATTCATCGCCCACGCACGCTTTCCTGAATTCTAGTAACATCTTACATTTACTGGCATGAGGTTCAGGATAACTTGGCTTTGTTTCTCCTCCCCTCTACCCCTGAGGAGTTACTCTGTCCACAAGAAGTAATGGGCAAAAATGTTTAGCAGTGAGGATTGAAAGTTTAGCTGCTTATCTAGGAAAACAGGGCATGCCTGAAGTCATGGCAATGAAGTCAGTGGAAAAAGCAGCCTTCCTCCTGAGCCAGTCCTGAACCACTGTTCTCTTTGCTTCTCCCTGAAGCAGGCAAGGAAATATGTCAGAAACTCTTTTCTGGATGTCAGCAATTGCTATTCCTGTTGCTTCTGGTATTTTTTTGAGGAGTGAGCAAGCCCAGCAGTGCACCAGCAGGTAGCCTGGCTGTTTCTGGCTCTGTGGAACTAAACCAGGCCATAGTCAGCCCTGTGTGAGACCTGGTGGGCTCTCGATATCCCCCAGTCTCTGTGTTGGTTAACACAGGTGAACAGAACTGGACTTGAACATTTCAAGTTCAAAACCTACATGTCTTTCAATTTTCATAAATCCACCTCCACATCTGCACAAGGTGCATTTTTAAGGCAGAGCAGCATTCCCCCTGTGCTCCTGTTCCTGCCTACTGCTGCTTTTCTGGGTATTGTGCTGCCACAATTGGACTATTCTTGCTCTAAAGTAACAAATCCTTTCAGAGGCCAAAATAAACCTCCCCTGGGGCTCATTTATAGTCCTCTTAAGACCACTTAGTGCACTTTGCCAGGTACTGCACTCTTGTTTTTATAGAATAAACCTGCCCCGTCTCACCTCTCCATCTGCCATATCCTCCAGAGGCAAACCCTCCAGACCTCTAAGGTTTTCACCCCTACAAAACGCTTCCTTCTACCCCAGCCTCACCTTATTAAGGCAATGTTGCCTGCAGTCCCCCTGCATAAAGTGCCCAGAGTTGCACTGTCTGCATTTGAGAGGAGTGAGCAATGCCCCAGCAGGCTGACTTCAAGCTATGTAATATACATGACTGGAAAATTGCATTTTATTGGCATCATGGTTTTTGTATATTTGGAAGTTGAATTTAAAGTTATTTTCCTCAGCAATCATGGTAATGCTACTCAAATCATAAGCAGAAGCAGGAAGCCACCTGACTTACAGAATCCCAGGATTCAGATGAAACTATGAATTGCTGAGGGAAATCTTGAAACATTTTTAGTATCTTATAAATATCTGTTTAACAGAACTTGTCTTCATTGTGCACCCACAGCCTTAAACTGTAGGCAAACATTAAAAACCAGGCTTTACATCTCTGTGTTCAAACAGTTTCCTTGGCTGCAAGTGTTTCCTTAGTGAAAAAATACAGCTTTTTCTTTACAGAAGGTTAGATTAGATTAATGGTCCTTTGCAGCCACAAAATCCACGAGGCTGTTCTCTGTTGTTTGCCTTTGCAGAATTTTTGATAGAGTTTTCCTCAAGCAAGACTAGCATTTTCAACACGACTGAAATGTTGCAGTGGTGAGGGAGGGGACGCTGAAGCTGATCTAGGGATGAGAGTGGTACATCTGCAGCACATCAGGCACGTGTGGATGCATCAGATCCAAAGGGCTGCACAGTGGAGGCCACGCGTGCACCCACGTGTCCTCTGCTAGGTCTGCACCTCACCAGTGCTCTCTCCACTGCTACAGCATTTTTTCTCTACGGCATCCCACAGGAATGGGGAAATTCCCTTCAGGAAAAATTCCTGCAAAGTTATAGCACTGCAGACTTTTGGCTTCCTCCTTTAAAGAACCGGTGTGACACCTGACACCTAAAAAACACCAGCTCCTTAGGGAGTCTCTTGTGCATTGTATATCAATATAGGATTTGCACAGCAGGATCTACATCTCCTATTAAAACTCCTAGAAGTAAACCCACACAAATACTAAATCAAATTTATTTACGTGGATCAAAAGTCTCTATCACAATTCCTGTCAGTTCTGTGAAGCTACATTTGGGATTAATTTGGCCTACTACAATTATTTTCACATCTGAACACATCATAAAATCTCTTTATAGAGATAAATTAAATAGGGAAGAGCAGAACAAAAATTATTTACTATAAATTATGGAATAAAACAAGATAGCAAAGTAATCTCTGCACAGATGAACCACTAAAATATAATTAGTGAGACTCTGCAAAAGACTGAGTATACCTGAAATAGCTTTAACATGTCTTGAATAAGATATGATCTCGGCATACTTTTAAAACCCCCGTTCAGCTCAACCAAAAAAAAGAAGAGGAAAGGAAGGGAAAAAGAAAAGAGAGAACATCAGAAAGATTGATTTATATGACTGGGAAGCTGAGAAGATTAATAATGGAGTAAAGAACCTTCCTTTTATAGGTTACTGGTCTGAAGGCAGTCCAGTATCACAGTACCCTGAAGCACTACTGTTCCATATTTCAGATCAGATGACAACGGATGGATGGCCAGGTGGAAGGAAGGAATTGGAAGTTCAGGATTTAGAAACATGATTGCTTAACTTAGGCTGCCAAAACAATGACCTTATTTTCAAGTCATGAATCATTGTTAGTCTTGCCGAATGGGACTTCTACCACTTCTCTGCAAACTCACTAAAATGGATTTAAGTTACCTACTTCCAAAAGCAACACAGTAACTTCAAGTTGTACTGTCCCTTTCCATAATGAGGTGAACTGAACCCTGGATTTTATGTTTGCACTACACAGCTATATATGCTGTAATTTACTTTCATTTAATTAGGTGGCTGGAACTTCCTAAGAACACAGTTAGGAGCCTACACACTTCAAATGATAGAAACAAGGAGAAAGAAACACTAATTCCTATACCTGCAAATCATTTATGTGCATCTCTACATCACCTGCTTGAACTCTTAATGACATCATCAGCATGGCAATCACCTAAATATGCCCCTCCCACCAATAAGAACTTTATCAGAAGTTTATCAAAGTCACTCGGATTTAAAAAGCTCAATAGTAAAAATAAAGAGGGTCTTGTGCTACATCCTGAAGGTAAAGTTTGTATGAATTGGACCTGTCAGCAGAGGCTGATCTCACCTGTCAAAGTGGCACAGAGAACACAGAAAACAAGTCTCAGGACAGAGATGTATTGAGTACTGTAGACCAGAATGGAGATGCTTGAATTGCAAATGAGAAGTCGGAGCGGCCAGCAGAGAACAGTCAGAGCTATGTAAGCCTCATGTGTCTCATATCACTAATTAAACAATCAGCCTCATTTTATTACTGGCTGGTGCTCACATAAGCCCCTCAGTTTAGCCTCTTTCAGGAAAAGGGATTGTGATCCAGTTTGGGGTGGAGGTGGCGTAGAGTATGCACTGAGAACCCGCAATAGTTAATAAATGCTCTAATCCCTTAGCTAAACAAATAAAGGCTCTCTTGCCACAGCCATGACTTGAGACATGAGCCATGGAAATTCAAGAGCACATCTAGGCATGGAATTCATTATGGAGCAGCTGACATGCTCCTCCAGTGAGACATCACACAGAGCCCCAACTCCATCTCTGAAGTCACCCTCAGCAGCCAATTCCACCTGCTTTGGGCTGCAGGAGCACTGCCAGCTTCCCCTCCCATAGCCTGGCTCCAGGAACACTCAACATTTACCTCTCAGCCTCTTGACAGTGTGTTACAAAGCTGAGCAGCACACCTCCAAAGGACACTGCTCCTTAAAATACACCACTGCTCCCTCTGCTGAGCTCTTCCCTCTTCATAGACAGTCATGCTGGACTAGAAAGGAATGTCTGGATAATCAATCCGTAGTGCCAGGCTGACATGCTGCAAAAAGTCATGCTACTGCATGACGCCTTATGCCTGACTACAATCAAAATGTGTCAGCTGAGAGGGCCAAAACAGTATAAAAACTGGTTTTCTTGGAAAAGGCCATTAGCAACCATTAAGGAAATCCAATTTCTGTATCTGTCTCACACCTGTAACCATATTGAGTGAGCTCGAAGGAAAAAAGCAATTGTTAAATCATGACTGAACAGCACCGTCATTACTTTGAGCTGAAATTAGTTATCCCAGAAAGGCTGTTTGAAGATTAATGTTTTCACAGTGCTCTGCAAATGCGAGGACTTACGAGTTATACATTCTGATAAAAATACTCACGATGTTCCTCATGTGTTTCAGCATTATTGTCAGACGGGTGTTCTCGTAGGATATGACCAATTGTACTCCAGGCATGTGGCCAGTTTGACCTAAAAAAGGCCACACAGTTTGATTTTTTAGTTAACAGCTTGGAGGAAGTAGATCTGTAAAATATTGAAATACACATTAACTAACATATAAAAACCTGCTACGTGCTTAAATTGGGGATGAAATTAGAAAACATGGATAAGGAGTGCCATGGAAGAAAGTGGTCTGACATGCAGTGCTCATTTTCTTTCTTGTTTGTTAACTGCCAGTGAGATTTTCTGTTTACTAATTGCCATCAATCTGAAATTCAGTGGGAAATTTATGCTTGAGTGACAAATAATTGGGGTGGTTTTTTTGGCAGTCACTGATGACACTATTCACTATTGTTGCAGTTCTCCTGTCTGGTTAAAACACTGGATTTTTTTTCCCCTGTTCCCTAGAGAAAGAAAAAAAGGAAAAAAAGGAAAAAAGAACAAATTTCCTGACCAGTTCCAAAACAAATAAGAGAAACAACACCATATATAAATTCTCCCTTCCTCATTCTGTACTTTTTCTATTACAGGCTGGTTTTCATGCAACCCATTGCTTTCATAGATTTTTCTACTAAGAGGCACTTAAAGAGTCTGATTCAATTCCCACTGAAAAAAACATTCTTCATTTTCCAGGCAAGAAGAATCAGTCTCATAATGTGGAAGAAATGACTAAGCAAATCCTGTTCCATCTTTCTGCTGGGGGCACCGAGCCAGCTGTCTTCACTGCCAAAAAGGTGTGTCCTTGAAGCTGGGTAAGTAATGTGGTTTATCTGCCCTGCAGAGACACGAAAGAAACACAGCAGAGGAAAGATGCCTTTTACCACAGTAAACCAGGGGATGGTGAGCACAACCTCTCCTCAATATCTATCTGACATCCTTACTTTGCAGCGTTTCACCTGAGCAGGGGCTCAGGAGCTGGGCTTGAGCCATTTTGCACCACCTGCTCACCATCAAAAACAGCCCAGACACTGCTTGTGTGAAGCTGCCTGGTTTTATTTAGGCAAACAGGGCTTCATTTAATTAGACCAAAGCTGTACTACAACCACCAATTTACCTGAAAAAGCAAGGACTCAGTCCTGAGCTAAGCTTACAACAAAACAAGGATGTCTCACGAGTTGGCTCTGCTCTCCCACCTCCCCATTAGGGAAGCAGCTGAGCTTGAGACCTCAGACAGAGAAGTCCTGCTCTCCTTCCTGCACCCTGGGATCTGCCACTGACACACCAGCCCTAAACCCACGGCAGGGTGACACAACGACACAAGACAAGACAATAGAGTGGTAATTAATTCTTCAAATAGAAACACATCTTCTGAGGAGCAGGAGCAATGGGAAAGGATGATGAGGATGACAGAACATCCATCATGCAGCAGGGTTAGGCACCGTCACAGGAGGCTTTTTAGGGAGAACCACAACTGTTCTTGGTAGCAGGAGGGTTCCCGAGCGTCCCTTTCAGCCTCAGCAGACACCTGGGCACTCCTTGTCTCGCTCTTGCCCTCCTTCCCACATGTGCCCCAGAGCACAGGCAGGGTTGTGGGAGCAAGAAATCCAACTCCCTCTGCTCAGCCTTTCCTCTGTTGCTCAGCAGAGGAGGCAGCCCAGGGGATGCTATAATGAATAAGCCACGTTGGGTGTTTTTTTCCGAAGAAACCAAATGTGGAACCTCGGGAGTGAAGAGAGACTAAAATAACTGCTAAGCAGGCACAATGACAGTGGTGTCATGTACTACTGACAGTCAGGGAGCCAGTGTAATTGCCATTTATCCTGAGGAAGGGAACTCAAATGAATTAGAAATAACACACTGCGCACACGCAACTGCCATAATATAATTTTTCCAGGCAGCCTGGATACCAACACTACTGAGTTTATGATGTTTGGAATGGAATTTCAGAATATGAATCCATCTCTAATTTCTCCCCTTTAGAGACTACAAAAATACATTTTTAATCACATCCTAATTAGAGAAGGGCATGAAAGACTCTTGAAGAATTGAAATCTCAGGAAGAAATCACTAAGCTGGGACTTAGAAGATCGAGTAGCAGTTCTTCATTTGTTATTCTCCCTTATGAACTTTGACAAATCACTTGGCAAGACTCTACCTTATTTCATTTCTTGTGGTATGCAAATAGGAACAGGGAGGGACAGGGGATGAAAACTCCATGAACCAGACAATGCTGAGTGTTTTCCAGGGTAAGAAGAAGCCCATAAAATTCAATTCCTCTTTTTTTTTTCATGCAAAGCCACTTTACCATTTTTTTTTAAATCTGTGAGTCCTTTTGCCTTGAATTTGCAACAGGAAATGCAGAATTCTAGACTATTACACACTGTGTGACACAAGGGCAGCTGTGTTTTAACATAAGGGCACAATTCACTTGTGGGGCTCTGTTAATTTCATGAATTGCAGTGAGTCACCACGAGTGGTTTAGCAAGAGCAACAGATTTCAGAGGCTAAATTACATCATCAGAATCCAGCTGATCACCGTGCCTTCCCTTTCCTACCAGCACTACCCGTGCCTTTTTTTTCACTAATTTTTAAAATGTGATGCTTATATCCAGTGAAGAAATTTCTCTGTGGGAGTTGTTTTTTATTTTTTTTCCTTGAAAGTAAGAAATGCAAATAAGTTTCTAACAAAAAAAAAAAAAAAAAAGGGAAGGGAAAATTCATTTCTGATTCAATATGCAAAATGAAGTCTGACACACGCACTATGGGCATGACTATTACCAAAATATTCGCTCTTACTATGCGATAAATTGAGTACTAATGGAAAAAAATATAAAAGGAAGGGAAATAAAAAATAACAGAGTGTGGGAAACCTGATAAACATGGAAGAGACCTCTCTTGCTTTTATTTCATAATAAAACCCAGTTACTGTTAGCTACACTCAGCTGGTACATTGTTGGTTTCCCCTCTGTGCTAGATCATAGCCTATTTGAAGTCCAGCTGATTTTAGCTTCAAACGATAATAGAATACACGTCCAATAATTACTTCCAATCTATCCAGTTTGGGCAGATGGACTTGAGCTCAGGCCCTGCATTTTTGGGAAGTGTCATGCTCTACTTGCAGCCCATTTTAGAGAAGGACCAAGTGCTGTTCTGTGGCAGGTACAGGACAAAGCTGCTCTGGCTACAGCTGGAGCAAGAGTTCCCCCCAGGGTTCGATTCTTCGCTCACTGGTGTCAGCGCAAAAGCTGTCAAATACCAAATGAGGACCCTGGAGCACTTGTAGGTTTTTCCTACCTGATTTGTGTCCTGTATCCCAGGAGCGGAAGTCAGCCACCAATGCTACTACAGAAAACCCCAAACACTGTGCCAGTTTATAATCTCTTATCAAGGAACATAAACATGAGAGAACTGTGGGTCCTTTTGTCTTTTCAAATGAAGAAATGAAGGCAATTCATGTTCAGATTTCTACTGAAGGTGAAATGATGGTCACAGCAGTCAAGTATGCAGTTCTTTGCTTCATCTAAATGGTCTTTTCTGGCATGCTGGAGAACTACCAGCTCCATGTTCTACCATTTGTGCAACTTTTTCCTCAGCAGCATCTTAAAACAAGCTCTGCATTACACTGTGCACAACGCCTGAGAAATATAAATGGCGAGGAAGATGCTACTGCCAAAATTGATAGGGAAACTGTAACTTAATAATACATTGCATTTCACATGTGGACTGCAAAGGAAGGTGAAGAAACTGATTAACTAATTGTCAACGCACTGCCGTCAGGGAGCTCAGTATTACTCTGTATTCTGCACCCTCAGATTTTTCTTAGACCTTTCTTCTTGGTGACAGCCTGTTTTGACATCTGGCATCAAAGAGCACTGGAAGCCGTTTGGTTTTCCAGGGCTGGGGTTGAATGCCTGAAGCCAACCATCTGCCTGCTGTAGTTAGAGCCCCTAAAGTATCTGACTTCATACTCTAAATACCCTGACTGTCTCAGTGCTTTAGTCCTCCAAGCCAGCCAGAGGTGCTTATGGGTAAATGTGACTAAATCAGGAAGGCAACTCGTGGCAAAAGCTTTACATCAAGAGTGAGCAGCTTCAGAAGATCAAAACACTATGGGATGTGAGCAGGGGAGCCTTATTCTCCCCAGGGACTGTTTGTGGTTCTGCATGGAGGGGAATGCCATATTACAATCTTCCTGGAAACTTGGATCTCCCTTCAGAAGGACGCAGAACCCGTTCCCCTACTGCACCTCAAGGACAGAGGCTCATATAAACACATGGAGCACTAATTAAATATGCCAGAACTGGGGCTTGTCTGTATGATGTTATAGCCCGTAGCAGAACCCAAACAGTCTGAATTATTAATATTTTTAGGAGATATAAACTCGAGAGAAGAAAAACAAACAAGCTTGATATCAAAATAATTTTGATGATTTTTCTTTCTTCCTTCCTTTTTTTAAAGGACCTTTATAAAAATCTGATTGTGAAATCATTCCTGATATCTGCTCTCACTGCCTTGTGATGAGCTTGGTATAATGAAATGCTGACAATATTCAGGATAATTCAGAATTCACCCCACTGGGAGTACTGATTCAGTATTCATGTCAAGAAAATTTAACACTGATTTCTAGTCTCTTTATTGCTGGGAGCAGAGTACAAATTCATAAATTTTAATTTTTATTTTACTTTAGTAAGTGTAATTACCTACAACATTTATAAATTAAAGCAGTGTAAGAGAAAGATGCTGGTTTGATCAAAATTCATAACCTGATCCTACTGGGCATTAATCTTATTTCATATTGATCCTAACCAAGAGACAGATGATTTTTTTGCTTGAGAGTGAATTTACCAGATCCATGGAAAGCTACAGGCCATATTAAACTTGAGTTATTTCTCAAAACAGACAAATATTAAGACCCCTGCAACCTCAGAAAGTAATGAAATTTGTGGGGGAAAAATGTACTTTTTTTTCACAGCAACCACCTCTTTCCTGCAGGCTCAGTGAACTTAATTCCTCCCCAGACTGACTATGGCATTACTGCAGAGTTTGCCTTCAAACCAAGAGTGTTTCTGGGCACCCTCAGCCAGCAAGAACCTCCAGGGCCCCTCCTTGTTTGCTACCTGGCACCTTGGCAGGACCAGACGCCTCCTGCCTTAGCTGGGCTTGTGTCTCCCCTGGATGCCAACAGCGTGCAGAATGCCATGGAACAAAGAGTTCAGGGAGCTCACTGGGGCATGGCAGCAGCCTGACTCCAAAGATGAGGTGGAGAGTAGAAAAACATCTATGCAATATTTATGTTTCAGTGTATTTCTCAGGTGGGCAATTAGCACGTGCATGGCAGGTCTGCTGATAGCTGAGCTCACCTGCTGCCACAGTTCACCACGAGTGGTGCGGTATCCAGAGCAACTCAGCCCAGGATTCTTGTTCCCTGTGTTTGCCAGGTCTGAACCCACTGTTTGGACCTTTTGTGCTACTGCTGGTTTATCAGTAAATGATGGTGATCAATTTTCTAGGCTAAAGAGAGCTGCTTTTTGTGGTTTGGCTTTCGTTTGTTATTTTCCCCTGTGTTAAACAAAGGTTTTGCCCTAAGTCTAGAAGTGAAGTATCCCAACTTTAAAAGGCAGAGTTCCTGAAAAGGAAAAAACGAATCCCCCTGTAACCTCACTGCTCGAGGCCAGAGACACATTAATCTTCCCTGACCATGTCATGACCCTCACCACCACTAACTACATAGTGAGGAGAAGATTGGGTTACCTGTCTCACAGCTTTCATCAAACACCCACTAATCACATTTTTGCCTCTGTTTCTTCATTCTCTTCCTTGATTTTGTTGTCACTGACAACAAAAATAGATGGCTCATCCTTCAGACTATACTGGCTCAGGACACCACCATAGGAATTGTGTTGTTGCAAGTTATTTCTCCATTTTATTAGAGATGCAGTTCATGATTTTGCATAAAGCTTTTACACCCAGATGCTCTGTAATAATCAGGCACCTGAATATTAGGGACATATCAAAATTATTCTGGGACTTTAACTGCCTTGTGCCTCAGCTCACTCTCACATCTGTATCTTTGCTTAAAGGCACCTACAGAGAGAGGCAGCCCATGGACCCAGACTACACATTCCTAACACATAGAACATCTTTGCATTATCTCCTTGATCCTTTGTAAAAGTTAGAGCAACCATTAGTAATTTTCAATAGTCATAATGGGTTTAATATGATAATGGCATGCCTAATCAAATAAACTCTGCACAGGGGGAGTCTTCCAAAGGCTGAGAAGCCACAATGGGATTTATTTTGTTCTGATGGATTAAAAAAAAATGGTCCCAGCAAAAGAGATAATGAAACCTCTGTCTGCAGAGGGATTAAATTAACTTAATGGACATGCAAACTAAATATGCAGAGATACAATCCTTTCTGAAATGTGGAAAACTGATGATCTTGGAAACTATCCTATCACTTGGAGCACATAACAACCAGCTGAATTGTTGTGGTGCAGAGTGCAGCTGCAGACTCCTTTATGAGGTTTTATTTTGCCTAAAAACTGAGTACATAAGATTATTATCAGTGCAGAACTAAGGGAGTGGAAGACAATAAATATTCAGAGTTTACCTTTTATGGTTTATGCTTTTGACTCTGTAATGTCAGGAATTAGATTAAATTAGGTGCTGGACAGAAGAGGAAAATGGGTTAAGTATTTAGATAGGCTAAGGGAAGAGTGCAGCATCTCATTTAGCAAGAAGTGAATTACCACAGTCATTAATAATGTATGCCTAAGCATTAACATAATGTTCTCTTATTTACCTGCTCTACTCATTGTGAAAATTACTTTAGAAGTCACCCCTGATTTTCTTTGCTTGTGCGAGCACACATTGTGCTTTGTCATGACTCACATCCCTTCCTCCAAAATCTTTGAATATTTTGTTTTGTAAAACAAGAAACCGGCCACAGTTTGTGTAAATAAAGTTTTGCTTTGCATATAAGCATGTTTATTCAAAAAAGAAATGAAGCAAGGCTGAAGGGAATACGTCAAAGAGAAAGAAATCTACAGGTGACATTAGTAACACATTTTCAGAGACCTTGAGAAATCAGGAATTATTTGTTGGTATCCTTATATCCTAATAAAACCCAAAGCACCTAAATAGTTCACTCCACAATATTATCAAGGATTTTCATTTCTTAGAAAAGAAATAAGATTGGTAATATACATACCTAAGGTCAGAGATGACGAATCTTCTGCCAAGGTATTTTTGGACCAATTGAGGAAGAAGCCGAGTACTAGCTCATTCTGAAAGAGAATACAGATACTGTGGGTAATATCATTTGTTGTGCTCTGTTCTTATATCATTCCCCTCCAAAAAGCTTGCTGGTAATTTTTTAATGCATATGTTAGAATTAGCAATGAAAGGGAGCTTTTCCCCTCTGATCATGGGCAAGGAAACCAGGGGATGACTTCTGCTCAGGCACTGGGAGGATGATGCTGTCCTTTAGCACTGTCTCAGGGATGGTGCATTGGTGCCTACCTGGCCCCTTTCTGTCAACACACTTCCAGACAGCAGCGAGCTGTGGGGGCCAGAGATTCGTGCTCTAGCTTGATCTCCAGTAGCTCCAGATTTGTATTAGCAGCTGCAAGTACTTTGACAGAGCAGCCCATCTGTGAAACACGAGCAGGAGACCGTCGTTACTGTGAGCTGTGGAGCCAGCAGGAAACTTGCCCTTGGCACGGAACTGACCCCAAGTACCTGACCTCGTGTGTGCCTCCCCGAGGCTCAGGTATTGTGCAAACCTCCCTCCCACGGCAGCTTAATGGACACTCACACTGAAAAGCTCCATACACGGTTAAATCCCACCAGAAACCCACAGGGAGTGAAAGGCATGATCGTATTTCACCATCCTGTTTAAAAGAGTAATCCGCCTTATGTACTGCCATAACTTTTATTTTTATGTACTGACCTGTGCTGCTCTAGTGAACATATATAACAGGTAGTTACATTCAGCTGGAGAGAATTAAAACAATAAACCAAATCCCCAGATTTCAATATTTTGCAAGGTAATAAAAAACGTGAATTCTTAAATGGACTCTTATGAGCCTGAATCAAAGCTGGACAGTAATTGCGTTTTATTAGCTTTTCATAAAGCCGTATTTCAGAATGGCCATTCTTTAAGATGGTTGGAATCGTTGCATTCATGCTGATGTTACTTGGACTGACACTGTAATGAATGGATGGAACAAGAGACTTTTCAGATTCCAGCATTAAAATATCGCCATTGTTTTTTTCCAGCCAGTGGAAAAGAACGTGTCTCTTATCGGCAAGATGTACTTCATGTAGTATTTGTGCTGTTTCAATTTGACAAGATGTAGCATAATTTGTGCAAGGAAAAAAGAAAAGGAAGAGGGTAGTGACAAAAGCAGCTAGAGAGGAGTTAACACGTGGTTACAGCAGACAGAGGAACAGATGTATACGTTCAGTGGAGAGATACGATTTAGCAATCTGGATTTATTTTAACAGTTGCCTTTCATTTTTCACTCTACTATTTGGAGTTTTTCCTCCCACACTGATATTTTCCTTAAAAGAAAAATCAGGGGAAAAAAAAAAAGAAAAGAAAGAGAAACCAACATAATTGTTTTCCTTGTATTGAATGACAGATCCTTAAGTTATTAGCAGTGGACTGCCAATACACCTGTCTGTGCTGAGCGTGAGTAATTATTCCTTCATCTGATGAAGACAGTTTACAGGCGAAAGCCCATACAGCTGCCACAGCTTCCAGTAGCTTTAAACATCTGAGTTATTCCCTAAGGGACCTTCACTCTCTCTTTCAGCACAAGTCCCAAGTGTAGGAAATCTCCAGGGCTGAGAGTATATTTTTGGCAGCCCAGCCTTTATTTGACAGCATGAAAATAAGCAGAGAAACTTAAGTAGCCCTATGAGTTCAAAGATCTTGAGAGAAGTAGGCAGGAGGTGGAAATAAAGATACACAAACTGACTTGAAAGAGAAATAAAAAATTCCACGCTGAGCAGCTTGGTGCTCTTTCTGCTTCCTCTCCACCTACTCCTTCTGCAATAAATGGAAATGCAGGAACCAAGAGGTTTGTAAATAAGAGGTGCAAAGACTGTTTCAGGCAATAATTCCAAAATCTCATTCTAAAGGAGAGAACGCCGTTAAAAATGACATTTGGTTTAAGTACAGAAGTGGAACCGTGCAGAACTTGGAACAGGCATGAACAGGAGAGGCATGAGCCCTGCTGGTGCCACAGCTGATGGCAAAGCTCTCCTGGCCTGTGTGCCCATCGTGCTCAACAGGTACCGAAGCCTGTGGGGAAGCAGCAAGGCTGATGCTGGCAGAAGGAATGCAAAAACCTGATGGAACAGGTCATGTGGCAGGAGCACGTGCAGCAGCTTGTCCAGGGCAAAGTGCTTCAGAAGCAATGGGGGGGTGTCTCCTGGGTGTTTGTGGAGATAAGCACTTTGCACACTGTTATTTAAAAGACAGCAATTTCCCCCTGACCTGTGCTAATCTGCCTGCTGCAGGACTCCACCACTTAGATTTCCACCAGAAAATGTGTAAGTACCTTATTAAGTTCCCCCTTTGTCAGCAGAGCTCCAAAAAACGCACTGAACTTTCAGGTGATTCCTAAATCTATGAGACCTCCATCAGTTGGACCTCAGTTAATGTGATTGAGGCACAGAATTTAGCCTGCACCTAGGTACACTGCTAAATAGAAACAGGCCTAGCAGAGCTTTGAACATACGTTTGAGCTGTTTTAAGGCAGAGAGAGTCCCCTTCTAACCCAGCAATTTTTGATACACAGAAGTAACTCTGGGTGGGAATCTCAGAGACCCTGTGATGGTCTTGGCAGACAGGAGGGGACTGAGGATGACCACAGGTGCTCACTCACCCTTTTCCTCCTGGAATTCTTACCTTTAAACCAGCAAATGGAAATTCCCTAAAATTCTGCACACTTAGGGATTCTTAGGAAATCCTCCCACCATTTGTCTATCTGCTCTTACCTAGTAAGACAATAATTTTCAATAGGTAATTCTGATATTTTTGCAGGTCACTCAACACATTAGCCTGAACAGGAGCAGACAGGTATGTATGGTCAGTCTGGCTAGAACTCAGAGGCATTTTTCAGCCATTAAACTCAAAAGGGACAAATTCCACCTTTACTTACACTAGCATACAACTGAAATAAAATATTTTGGTGGCCTTGGGGGGCTGGCACAGCCCTGCATCACTGCAGCATGGTAGAATTTGTCTACTGCTCTCCATCAGAGACTAACTAGGAAAGCACTCTGCAGTTTGTGAAACACAGACAGGCTTCAAGCCAGATTTAATTTCGACAGAAAGAAAAGCAGCCTCCCCTCTGCTTTCAGATTTCTTTTCAGCTGTGCCGGAGTAGATTTGGGGTCAGAGAACACCCGTGCGCCTGTTACACTTTAACAGGATGGAGAATCAGCAGGAAAGAAAGAAACCAGAAAAAGCTGACCTTGGTGCAGCTGTTAAGACTCCAGGAAAGGACAGTGGAAGAGAGAGGACTTTGAACCCTCCCCATTTTGGCTCTGCTGGGTGCCTCGCAGCAGGAACACAGGAGTGGTGGGAGTTCAAGGGACCCAGGTAACCTGGGAGCACTTTGTCCCCCCATGGTATGTACCCCATACAGGCACGCGGGAGCTTTTTTCTCATCTCTGCAAGTCCCCAGGAGCACCAGTGAATGAAGTAGAAATGAAATATGGGAAGCTCTTATCAAACTTGATTACTTTTACGGTGTAAAACATTAGTCACCCTAGAACAATGCCGTGGTCCTGGTTTTTACTGTGTGCTTGAAAAATGAGTGAACATAATTTACAATCATTTCCATTTACACCCTCTTTAAAGTCCTTTTACAAAGCCTATAAGTCACCATAAAGCTGTTTATAGAACCTATCCACAGCTGAAACACCATCGCTGTTTGCTTACCTGCATGCACGAGGTTTATCCTCACCCCCAAAGTCCTCAGTTAATTTGGGTACTTAGAAAATCTTTATAGACTCAAACCCCAAAAGACTTTTTTTTTTTTTTTATGATTAACCTACTGTGCACCTGCACTTACTATTGTATTTGACACGGGGGCCAAACCCAGACTTAATTAATGGAGCCTTACCTTGTTTTTGTGTCCCCAGGCAGTGTACAACCCTCCTACAACACAGCCATAAAATGCTGAGCCACTAGGGCAGCCCTAATTTATGTGATGAGATTTGGGCTGCAATCTGCATTCAGCCCATCCCTCAGTTGGAGTTGAGTGAAACACAGAAAAATAAAACAATGGTCAGCAGCAGCTGTCTTTTGTCACAGACTTCCTTTATGCTTTGAGAACTTATGTTTTTGTCCTCTTCCATGTTGTCCACCTTCAGTTCATTGTTCCTCGGTGCTTCACCTCTTATTGGTGACATCACTTGGTTGTTTTGCCATTTAATGGAGCAAAACTCAAAGATTCTGAAGAGTGTTGAGAATTTTTCCCTGCAGATCTAGAAAACTCAGGTATTTCAGCGTATGCAGATGATGAGTCAGTCAGCAATGGTGCAGCTGGCCCAAACCTAAATATTCCTTTGCTGTGATCAGAAATACTGACACTGGTTTGGGACAAGTACAATGAAATTTTAAAGAAAAGGGTGCTGAAACCCATTTTTCATCCTGTCCTAATTGGCTCAGTGTGACAATGAAGGTGCATCAACTTCTGCATGTCAGTGATTGATGTAATGAATACAGCTTGTTGTTCATGAACACAGGCTGGTGGAGGAGATATTTATAACAGTGCTAACCTGAATTTCAGAAAGGATTCCTATTCCAGGCAATTCTTCAATGAAAGTGACTAAGTGAGGCTTGTGCTTAAACCACAGACTTAAAAAAAATTGCCTTGAGCAGGGATGGGCATGAGCGTGTTTAAGCATTTAAACTGGGCCAAGAACAAATATCTCCATCAACTGATGTTTCTGCATTTATTGGATCTGGCACTAAAATTCAGAGACAGAGAAAGAAAAAGTTTCTGTTCATTAAAGAAGGATTTGAAGAAACATTTAATTCCATTTGAGCTTCAGTGCAAATAAGAAGGCAGCTGTTTTCCACCTCTCCTCCTTCGTTCCAACAATTTAGCAGAAAAGGTCAGTGACATTCTGACCTACTCTAAATTATAATAAAATTTTCATAATCAGAACTCAGTCTGGACTAAAAAGCCTGCACTTAAGGCATGACTGAGGAAGGAATTTGGATGTAATCTGATTCTTTCTTCATTTCTAGGATTTATAATTACTTGATTGGTAGAACCAAGCATGCAGTCATTCCTGTGTGGACTGGGCTAAATTCTTCAGAGCAGAAACTGGTGCCTAGTCACTTAGGGTAATGTGTTTACAGTGATTATAAGTGTTACAATGGTATTTTATAATGAAATAAAAGCTCTTCTCTCTATCTCAGACAATACTCCAGCCTACTCTGCAGCTACAATACATTAGAGCTATTACAATTCAGCGTGAAGAAATGACTGTAGCAAGAAAGTAAAAGGAATTCTGTTCTCCAGGACTCTGTTCTTCCTAGATTTCTTCACAAATTTATGAATTAATTATTTATTCCTACATAGTTTTACTATTTCATAGGAATGACAGTTTGACAATGCTTGAGAACTGACAATTCACTGAATGGTTTCAGCCAGGCTCTCTAACAATTTGAGAAAAAGGACAAATTTGACTGCAAAGTTGTCATAAGCACGAGAAGGGACTAAATAATTGTATTTATTTTTATCAAGAAAGCCTCCTAGCTTGGCTTTCTGCTCAGACTGTAGCCAGGATGACACCATGATATTTTTAAAAGACTCATACCAAAGTGAAAAGCAAAAAAGAAAGGAATACAAAGGAAATTACCCGCCAACTGGTCTCCTTGTTCTAAGTGGGTCAGAACACATCAGTATTTTCTAAATTTCTCCCGTCTCCCAGCAGGAGAAGCATATTGAAGTAAAAATAATGATTCAATGTTTATGGACTATCAATAACTTTAAAGGTTATCCTCCAGAATTGCAGGTTAGCTGCATGGGGGTAAGCAAGATGATTTCCCACACGCAGCAGCACTTTACAGATGGAAACAATCTGCTCATTACTGTTTGTTATCCCTTGCCCTCCAAGTCCAGCACACCAGTAAGCAGCACAGCCCCCACAGGTACAAAATTGCTTTCTTCTCCTCATGGTTCAGCCCTCCAGGAGGAAAATTGCCCTCCTGGGCTCACTCAGAGCCACAGCAGCATCTGTCCCCGAGCAGATCTGTCCAGAGTTACCTGTCAATACCTCGGTCATGGTTGTGCTCCAGTGCTGGGAGGAGTCCCCAGCTCCAGGGGTGTGTGCTGCAGGCCCATGAAGGGAGGAGGAAGGGCACTGGGAAGCCCATTGCCTGCTCCATGGCTGAGCACTAACCCACGGAGCGGGAGGCACAACGGAGCTTCTGTGCACGACCGGGAAATGTTTTTATGACTGTCCCAGGGCTTTAAGCAGTCTAATTTTTCCGCTGTAGATTAGGCTTCTGCACAGCAGTGCTTGGCCCAAATTGAAAATCCGTGTACCTTCCAGCAGCCCAGAGCACAGCAGAAGATCCTGAGCCCTTCATTTCTAGGTCATGGGCTTAGATCAGCTTTTCCTAGCTGTGACCAAAAGGCGCTAATGTAAAATAAACCCATGGCCCTAACGCGAGGTCAGAAAGGAATCACGGAATCCTCAGGGTTGGAAGGCACCTCCGGAGATCATCCAGTCCAACCTCACTGCCACAGCAGGGTCACCTGCAGCAGGTGACACAGGAACACGTCCAGGTGAGCTCGCAATGTCACCAGAGAGGGAGACTCCATGACCTCCCTGGGCAGCTGTTCAGTGCTCTGCCACCCTCAGTGTAAAAAGGCTCTTCCTCATGCTAAGGTGAAACTTCTTGTGTTTTAATTGCACAACAATCAACCCAAACTTGAGCAGATTAGTTGGCAGTGTCAGTCAAGGGAACTAAGCACCCAAGTCAGCTGTTCATACCAAATTAACTGTAACTCTGTGAGAAAAAAAGATTTTTATCCTCTTTGGAAATCTTCTCAAATTCAACTCAGGGCTCAGAATTTATATTCATATTAATAAGAGAACTCCTGTTTGTTTTGCATATGGACAATTTCCTCTTTAATCTCCATTACAAAGTAGCAGCTGGGAAAGTTATATAGTTAGGCAGCAAACTTTTTTTATTTTCCTCCTGCAAGATGTTTGAGATTTTGGAGAACAAACATCCTGTCATACCCTCTTTTGGCTGTCCATACTATTAAACCAAAGCATCCCCAGTGTGTGCTGTGGCCCTGAGGCCATGGGACAGGACACGGCTCACCTGGCAGAGGCCCAAGCTCTGCTGCAGAACGTGCCAGCAGTGAAACAGCAGGGTCAAGCATGAGCTCGTGCCTTGACTCACTTGAATTTAGCAAGCCTCTGTGTAAGCCTGGGATCTAATGTAAAACACCATTTTTTCCCTGCCTGACAGCTTTCCTGACAAAGGCTGCTCACTGGAGGATGCTCCTTTCTCTCAGACCCTGGTGTCACTGCCAATAATTGACCATTCAGCTTCTGAAGTGATGCAGCATCATGGTTTAACATCTTCCCAGGGTGCCTGTGGCCCCTTTGCTGCTCTCAGCCCTGGCTTTTCTGCTGCTGAGGTGCACAAGCCTTTGTCCTAGCCCAGACAATGAAAAGCCCATGTTTGTTACCATTTTGGCTTTCCATTTTTGAACAGGAGGAGAACCTCAAACCTCAGAAAATAATAATGAATAAAAAAAAATGAGAAAACACCAATTTTAATGGACGCAAATGTATCGTTCTGATATTATTGAAACATCCTGGGTTAAGTCTTATGTTTGCAAAACTATTTCGTCTACCTGTTAAATGCATTTTGAAATGGGTATTTCTGGGCTGAAAGGATGAAACTTTTCATTTAACAACTGTCAAAATCAGACTTTTCAATATTTCAAAGCTTACTTCCTTTTTTAGACATTACATTCCTCAGAACCTACTCTTTACTGTCAAAAATTCAGTGAATCACTATTTTTCGATGGCAGCAAAGGAAGAAAAGTTTTTCTGCAAAATGCCCTGCTAGGTCTAATAAACTATTTCTCAGTCATACTTGTCCTTGTCTTAAGTTTTGACGAATGCTGCCATGGCTCCATCCCAAAATGCATCATTAAAAGATATGTCACTTATGTATTTTTTTTTTTTTTCCAAAACAGGCAGTGGAAAATTTCCTGAATCTTTTGGTAAAATGCTACCAGAAATCATGTGCAAATAAAAGAAATAATGGAAATGCTCACATTAGCCAGTTTCCTGGAGCCACTTAATAGCTGCTTCAGATAGAGATTCAAATCTTTCACTCTTTTATGTTCAAGATCCGCAAAAGGTAAATGCCACGAATGGGGAAACCTGAAAAAGAAGAATATTTGTAAGAATTTTGTACTGTATTTGCTGAAAATATTTCCAGCTCTACTTAATAGGAGAAAGCCAAGACTTCCTGAGAGGTTTTGGAGGTAAGGGAAGGGATGTGTGCAGGGTCCAGAGGATTGTTTACCCCCTGACTCAGTTTCTTCTAATCATTTGCTGGTAAATTGTCTCATACTGAAGCACTTCTCTCGAAATAATTAATTTAAAAGCATGTAAATAAATAAACAAATCTTAAAAGACGCTTCTTTGCATTTTATGGTTTCTAAATATATCTAAATGATGGGCCCTTTCTGATCCCAAGAAAACACTGCCTTTTTGCACAACAGATGTTTGATCTCAGCCCGGAGTTGACGTATCCTTACCACAGAACATTGAGCACCAAAGCCTTACAGCAACAATGTGACATGTGATGAATATATCATTGCTTGCATTTTTACCTCAGCTGTTTAGAGTGTAGATAAGGTTTCCAGAGTAGGTCCCTGATCCCAGATCTAATTTCAGGTACGTGCATAACAAAAATAATATATGAAAACAAACTGTTGTCATAGTAACAAAATCAATCCCAACAAAAGCAATAACGATAGAAATAGCAAAAGCAATGTTCTTGATGAATTTTTATTAAGATGAATTTAATTTTGGGTTAGTAAATAGATCACACGTGCATAGAATGGCTTTATGTCAATTTTCAAATACTTTGGTGGTTGAAAATGTCAAAACCTCCCATTTTTTTGCTTGAATCATCTTTGCATTTTAGAGACAATGCATATTAGATCAGTCAAAACGTTAGAGTTTTAACAACACACATAATCAATTTATATTAACCTTGCCCTGACAAAGGTTATTTATCTCTCAGGCTGAAGGAGCATTAGAAAAGCTATCTGTGCTAAATTGCACGTAATGGGTTTTGTGATACGGATTGCTAATAGCAGGATTCATAATTAACATTATGCTTTATGTCCTCTAATGCATGAGGCAGAGAAAGGCAGAAGTTTTCATCTGGTTGTGTTTCACCTCCCCCTACCACCACTGTAAATAGTCAAGGGTGTATTGTTTACAAACCTCTTTTTTTCCTGCTATGAGCTCTTTTATCCACTAGATCTCAACAGGTATCTGAAGGGCTCAGACAAAGGAGCTGTCTGGTTTGTGATATACACTGGAAAGGGACACTCAGCCAGCCTTTAGAAAGGCAGCTGGAAAATCCTGTAGGGAAAAACCCAGCACTGGTGTAACTTAGCTTGCAATTAAACCAGCGAGGGGCCAGGATGACATCAGCATGCTGCACGTACGTGTGAACTTTTGATGATTCCTGCCCGTGGCACTGGACTCTTCCCTCACCAAATCACAGTGGCAGGACACAGAATGGGGAGGGAAAAGTGACACGACCCAGGATCGTGACATTTCTGAACAGCACAGATAAAAATAGAGCCCAGGTCATCTGGCACACAGAGATAGCCTGTGAATGTTCTGGGGCACAAAAGGACTTCTTTCAAGGGATGGGAGAGAAGAACTGTTTGGAAGCAGCTTAAAATGAATCAGTCTGTGTAACACAAAGAGAGGGCTCTGGCTGGAAATCGCAGGCCCTCAGAAAATGCATCCGAAGCACAGTGGCCAGACAGAGGACAGAGAAACTGCTGATGGATGGCACCAATAACTGCTGGAGTGAAGGACAGCACGAACCTTGTGGTGGCACTGAACCCTTCTTGTAAAGGCCTTTGTGCTTTTGCTGAGTCGTGTCTGTGGCTGGAAGCGGCCGTGCCCGTGTGGGTGCGCTTGTGTTAGAAAAGGTGAACGCTCCAACCCGACACTCATCTTTGAGTCTACTCGAAATGGATCAGAAAATATGAACTTGCACTGTGTGCAGATGCCCTACAGAGCACATTCCATTTCCTACTTGTCTGAACATGGTTCTGTGTATAAATTATGTCACTTATGTGCTTTGTTGGGCGAAAAGATTTTTGGCACTTTACAAAACAATAATTAAACACAATTAACACCCTCTGAGAAACAAAATGAGAAGGATGGTGCTGGAGTGCAAGGGCTTGCTTAGGGCAGCTGTGTTTCTAACTTTAAAATAGGGGCTGAATGAACACATATCAATAGCAAAATTTCAGATTCTGAGAAGTCTGAGCTTTTGCCATTTGTTTCTTACAATACACTCAGTATTTAGCACTTGTATGAAGAAGCACTCTCATATTTCATTGTTTTCCCCTAATGAGACATGAAYATGTACAATTTCATAGAATCAATACAAAGCTGAAACCAAGTCCTTTCTGTTAGCAGTTCCAATTATTCTAGTAATATTAAACACTTAACTTTTTAAATCAGACATTTTTAAACTGATTTTGTGGTTACATTGTGGAACAAGGCTTTTTCCTTCCTTTGAAGCATCTGGCATCAGCCAGAGCTGGAGCTTTGTAACACACAGGCAGACTAATGGTCTGATACGGCACGGCAGTTTCAGTAATAACTTCCTATAAAGAAATAATTACGTTTTTATTATTAGAATAAAATCTGGGATACATGAAAAACCTCAAATTAATGAAGTTCTGTTAGAAAACAACCCAAAACTTTAACATTAAAAAACATGCCTATCAAGAAACATCATAAAATGGATTGTTTTAACACAATTTTAGGGAAAGATCCTGCAGTGACAGGACACTGCTGGGACAGGATTATGGCCATAAAGCACTGGAGCTCCTCAGTATACCGCAGATTAACCCTCTGTGAGTTGTGAAGTGCTCTTTAGTAGTGAAAATGTTGTGGAGGATTTTATTAGAGGTAGATTTATCTGAAAAATGGCTAGTACTGTTTTTGAAATTCACTACAGGGTTTCTGAGGTTTATGCGTTTCTGAAGAAAAATATATTTTCTTTCAAAGGGCTCTGCTCACCACAGGAAAAATTCATAAACAGGTACTTGTTAAATATTTCATTTTACAACCTAATGGTTAGCCTGCAAGTATCTCCAAATCAAAACCATGATTCAAGCACTTTCAGTATTTGTTTAGTGAAATTTCAATTCTCACCAGCTGCTGCAAACCAGTTCATGTGAGAAAGCCATAATGAATCAAATTGGAGTCAATAAAATCCCCTCAGGTAGGAGACAGATTCTCTAGAATTAACTAACCTTAAGCCGTTTTTCAGAGTGCTTCTCACGAGCTCGGGGGAATATCAACTTTGGATCTGAAATTCTCAGCCTTTAAGTCCAAACCGTGCTGTTTGTGGCTATTTACTTTGGGTCAGACCCAAAGACCTTTCTCTTTTTCAAGCATATCACTTGAATCTCAGCTTGGTTCAAGTAAGCTGCTTGTATTTTAGGCCAGCTTTGTGGCTTTTTTGTAGACTGAGCCTGAAGAAGGGCTTGTACCAGGTGAGTCAGAAGGACTGTCTAAGAGAGGACCACTTTGTACTCAACGGTGTATGCAGTACAATGTATATGATATATGCAGGAAAAATATCTCCCCTTGTGTTCCTAAAGCCATGGACAATCGTTACATAAGGCAAAGCTGATTTATATCAGGCAGAAATAAACCATAGGACTCACTGCCCCAGGAAACTGTGAAGAAATAACATTCAGAAAATGAAAAGCAGGAATGGACACGCACACGGATAAAAAGGAACATTCAGAATTATTGCAACTAATGACAGCTATTTTTTGAAAGATATTAAACTGAATGATGTGAGGCACAAAGTATTGGGTTTGGGGCAGGACAGAACACAAGATTATTGTGTATTTCTCAGCTGGGGGTATGTGCATCATGTTCTAAAAATGTTCATCATGGTGCTAGAGTCAGAGATTTCTGTTCTGACCCACTGTGAGCATCCCTACATTGCTTTAACATATGGATCTTGCCATGAGTTTTGATAAACATCATGCAGAAAACAAAAACTATTAAAGGCACCTTTAATGAAGTCAACACCACTTACCCTTTAATTTCAGGAACAGTTTTGTCAGGCCCAAGCTGCTCCCCTTTTTTCCTCCCATTAAAAAAGGAACAATAAAATACAAAACTTAGACTGTCACAATGGTCTGTGATTCAGTTTCTTCTGGGGCTGAATAGAAGGCTTGATAGAATATGTCTCTCTGCCTTTGTGTTTCTAAAAATACCTCTGCCGTGAATATTCTCACGGATTTATGTGAGCACAGAAGAGAGAACCACTTAACAGCAGAATAACATTCACTAATGTGCTGCCTTACTCTGGGAGGGCATGAGATGGGAATTGCTTCTGGAGGTGGCTGTGGAGCTTTGTGAACTGGCCGAATGATTTTTCCACGAAGGTGACCACGTTGCAGGTTTGCACCACCTGGATGAGATATAGCTGTGTTGGGGAAAAGGGAGAGGCAGAGAAGAGAAATTATCAGAGAGGCAAATTAAAAAAAAAAAGTACAAGAGAATATATAGGGTAATTTTAACAAAGAAAAACCTTCCTTTAATGCAGTGCCAAGTGCCAGAGAATTCAGTTTGTAATTCATAGTCTTTGCTGCATGGAAAGAGAAACTTGCCTGGGTAGCATACAACTCAAACACTGAAAGATCACTGCAGTGTGGGGAAACTAATAGTGCACCATTAAAGCATCATATAACAGCCTCCAATTTCTATTAGGCTTCCTAATTTTGTGCCATGCTTTCCTTCTGGATGCTTTAATTAGCTCTTGATTTATTTTTCACTATGGGGAATGAACTGTTCTCCTTAATGGCTCCTTGCAAATATCTGTCTGCCTGGTGTTTTTGCTCTCTGGTAGCTCACTGCTTATGGCACCACTATTCATCCAATGATGCTTTTAATGCGGCACAAGCACATCTTCTACAGAGGAAGAGGGAGAGTGTATAAGTTCTTGAAAGAGTCATTAAAGATCCAGGCAAATGAGGGCAAGCAAAGAACGTAATACATACGGGGTCAGGCTTTTTGCTGAATCCCAAAATGGTGGCCCTTGCGATTGACCTCTCTGTGTGCAGCATCGTCCATTCCTGGGGGACAGTCTCTGGAGCTGGAGGCTTTGCAGAGCCCCCCACTGACATCTGTACAAGCGTGTGGATTAAGTTATTGAGTTTAACAGGAAAGCACTCCAAACTTTCCTTTATTTTCCTGAAGAATGAACAAACAGAGGAGGCGCTATTTATGCATCTGTTTTGTTTCCACTCCTTGACCCCTCTTTTTATGGGTACAAGACCAAAAAATCCCAAATTCTAAAGCCTGCCTCACATACCCCCCCACACACACACCAGTCACTGCTATTTGCACTGCAGCACACCCAGCCCCTGAGCTCTGCTGCTCAAAGGAGTGCTCTTGCCACAACCTGCCTCAGGGCTTAGCTTGGAGCAGCTATTCCTGGAGCTGGATACCAGCTGGATACGAGCTGGATACCAGCCTCCTTTCAGGCATCAGGGACAAGCAGAGCAGTCCCATGTGTGTTTTGAGGAGTTCCAGGGCTGAAGAGCGCGTGTTCATTTTGCCAAGGGGGAGAGAAGGCACTAGTTACGATTATATTTATTTTTGGTTACACTAACCTCACATGGGCTTACACGTGTTTGCACAAGGCTCTTGGATTCAATTTGTGATTTAGCTGTGCATGATGTGTTGCTAAATCTTCTACCCAGTTCTTAAAAGCTCTATCCCTGTGGAACTGCTCAAGATGAATTAAAAAAAAAAAAAATAGAGAGAGAAATTTTCTCCTGGTATCTCCCTCCATCTCACCCCTGTGCAAGGGGAGCCAGAACACTGTTTTGATTTCCTAGAGTTTTGAGATCTTTCACCAGAAAAGACACAATAGATAAAAAGACCCCCTAGATAAACATGTAGATATGTACTGCAAATGTGAAAGTGAACTCGACTTGAGAAATAACACTGCAAGATAATCACAGGTCTTTGAAGAGTGAGATGCAGAACTCATTAGAAAACACTTGCTCTCTTAAATTCGGTTGCTAATTGAATTTTTAAGACCTATTAACTTCTGATGGCAATTTTTTTGTGTTTCCCTGCTTATTTCTAAGCTCTCTGAAGATATCCTAGATCTGTTCTGATGTTATAGAACAACAGCACATCAGTTTCAAGTCGTGTGGCAGCAAACCACTACCAAATTGTCAGGGTTTTGCTGTGTTTTCTTTTTCTTTCTTTTTTTTTCTTTTTTCTCCCAGTTTTGGAATATATCTAACTAGGTTACAAGGGCTGACAACACCCTTAACCACCTTCATCGTGCCTTGTTCAAAGCTGAGCAAATGGTTCACCTGTCATTTCAAATTAGAATCTTATTCATGGGTTTCTGTGAGTGGGTTGGAATGCGTAGTGCAATCATTGGAAATCAACTCCATCGCATTAGCCTAATTTCCGTGATCTCAGGTGCTCTGGCTAAAGTCTGTAGCTTCACAGATGAAACCAAACCAGGAAGAATAAGGAATATTCTACCTATGGACAGCTCCCCAGCTCACCCCCCTGAAATTAAGCTTTTATTCAAAATAATGTGTGAATTTGTCCTACACTAATTAGGCATAGTAAACTGAGGAGAGATGCATATGTTCCCCTTAATGTAATACAAGGAAAGGTACCTCAGGATTGATTTGGTTGATTATCTTAATTATTAATTACATTCTTCAGAAACAGATACATACAAACTATTTAATAAATTAAACAAATTAACGCTCTGATGTAAAACAAGAAAACAAATATCATTTCAAAATATTAGTACAAAATCAATTAAGTGATGATTAACCAGGCTGCATCAGAGGTGAACTTTTTCTTTTTAACTCCTATGTACTTAATTTAATGTGTAATTTAAGCACTTCCTAAACCACTGAGACATTAGGTTATAGAATCTGTAACTGGCCATATCATAGCAGAGTAGTTAGGGAATTTACCACATTACTGTATGAGGCACGTTAACTTTGCAGCTAAACACTCTGCATTTTAATTTACATAAAACAGGCCTCAGCTTGTAAATTAGTGCTAATTCAAACATCATCACTACACAGAACTGATATCAGACTACCACTATTCCTTCCATGGGTCCATTAGGCTTCTAAAATACTTTTAAAACCCAGATTGCTAATCACATACTTTAAATCTAAACAGAGCCTTGTGTTGTCATTGTTGCAGATCTTCCCTGTGAGTTATTTGAAATGATTACATTTAAAATCAAATGAGAACAGAAATATGCATTGTTTTGTCCCCCTCTCGATACTCTCTTTTGTCTTCATGCAGTCCTCTTTGCTGGGATAGAAAACATTAAACAAACCTTATTACAGGTACTCAACAAAGAATTCAAGGTCTCTTTGCTGTTCTGATGCCATCTCAGAGCGTGTCTTCCCAGCAAGGTGGAACAACTCTGCTTGTGGCTCTCTGCACTTCCTTTCAAGGGCAAATTGGCTGAAGGGAACCCTCTTTCCCAAAAGCTGGTTCCTAACTCTGTATGGAGCAGTGGGGTACATCAAACCCGTGTGTCTCATCTTTTTGAGATCTTGCAGTTTATTTCTGGCCTGGATTAGTTCAGTGACTCAGTTTATCACATTGTGGTACCTGATTCCCCTTTCTGCTAGCATTTTTAAAGTTCATCCTGAGGACCTGTGGTGGAAGCTTCTCCTTGAACTCTCCCAGACCCCCATACACCTTCTTTTCTCTACAGCCACATTAAGCTTAGCAGTAATTGGAAGAAGTAAGGTCATGGGTATTCTTTGTAAAAATCCTCCCCTTGCTCCCTGGCCATTACCACCTTTGCCTGTGCCCAAAGCTGGCTCTGCCTTCACAAAGATGACAAAAAGTTTCTTATTTGTTTCAGAGCTCTGCTAGCCCAAGTGGCAGAGAAAATCAGTGCCTGATGGCCTAGAGATAGCTAAACTAAGTGAACAATACAAAGGGCATTAAAAGCACAGGTTAATCAGAAGAAAGCAGGAAACTGTCATTAACTGGACTAATATTAGAAGTGAATCCAAATATTGCCAACACAGTTTTCAGAGAGAAAAATGCCATTTTCCACATGACAATAGCTGTTCACCATGCAGATTGGTGTCTGACCTACTTCTCAGAAAAGAAAGTTAAATATCTGGGATTATTGGAAAGTAATGACTTTCTGCCTTCCACCTGCAGAATTGACTTTGAATTTCAGATTTGGCTTCAGTCTTTCTACAGAGCTGTCAAATTACAGTATCAGGTAAAACATGAACAGACTGGCTGGCTGCTTGTGTAAAAGGACATGGATGGAAAGTTTGGCTAATGTTTTCAGGAGTGACTAGTGGCAGCTGGTGACTCGAGTTTTAGGAAGCAGACATTTCTTATGGGACAGGTATTCTGAGGGGTGGTACTTAGATTTTTCTGGATACACCAGCCTTTATACGCAGCACATACAATCATTATTACTGACTAGTTACTAAGATCTTAGTCTTGGTGGATATTTCTTTATCATTCTTGATGGTATCCTGCTTCTCATTTCCATCTAGGCCAGAAAATCATGTAGAGTATAATGAGCAAAATTTATTTTCACGGAATTCTCATATGTTAGTGAACATTGTTACATTTATATTCCACATTTCCATCCGGGAATTTACCAAGCTCCATTTTAAAACAAGTTGGGTAGTATGCCCCTGTACTCTTAATGGACTTTTCCAGAATATTACTGCTTTCAGCAACAGACCTTTTATAACACAAGTTCCTCAAAAATCATAAATTCAAGGAGGAAGTCTGCCTTGTGTTCCTTTGGGGCACATACACCACAATCTTGACAAACTACTTGAACACCACTGAAATAAAGTTTAGTGCCATAGTTTGGTCCATTCTCTTTCAGATGCCACCAACTTTCACTGTGTTTCACCTGTTTGGGAAATTTCTTGCTGAAATATTTGCAGCCACCTGAGAAACAGAGATTGGCTGATCTGTTTGAGATCAGTGTCATGTTTTGAAAGGAGTTACTGTGGATTGTCCAGCTTGAAAACTGCTGGCATTTGTGGTTTGGAGTGGGTATGTTCTACGTGGGCAACAACAGGTACCTAAAAAATGAGTCCATTAATAAATAAACAAAGACAGCAGCTGACCCAAGCAGCACCCTCCTCAATCAGGCTGCTGAAGATATGCAATGTGCTCCCCTGGTGATTTTCAGATCCACCCTGCATCTCTTATTCATGGGTTTCTATGAGTGGGTTAGATTGCACACGGCAATCAATTGAAATCAGCTCCATCCATTGCTTTAGGCTAACTTTATGCTCTTAAAACCAATTTTAAATATACATCCCTGTGCAGGCACATTAAAAATGTCAGGCAGTCTGCCACACCATGCTGACATTTGAAGACATCTGCAGAAAACCATAGAGGAAATTTATATTCAGAGGTAAGATGGGTTTCCAGTTTCTGACAAAACTGTGTTGTCAGGGGAAGAGGAAAGGAGGGAGGGGTAAGGATCAAATTGAGTTTCAGGGATCATACTGAGTTCAGAGCAGATGCTGGAGAGACAACGATGTTTCATTTGGCAGTAGGTGCACAGGACTGACAAGGAAACACAGAAACTCTTGTTCAACTCTCAACTGGGGCATTGTTTACCCACGATGTGAGGGTGTGACCTTCCAGAGGGCTGTAAGCTGCAAGGCTTAACGCTGCTGCTCATCAGCTCATAACAGAGAACTGACCCCACGTCAGAAGAACTGCACACAAATGAGACCACAGACTGCTGCACATGACTTAAATCAAGAATGAGACCAAAGGAATTCAGTAAAACACAGAATGTTTTACGAGCCTGAAAGGGGTCAGTACGTTACAGTCCAAACTCCGACACAATTGCTCTGCCGGCCAAAGAGGTGACGGCAAAGAACAAATTAACATTGTTCTGCCAGGAGTATTTGTGACATCATTCATCATTTCATGTTGTTTTTAAACAACAGTAGGGCCAATGTCAGTGCTATTGCTAAACCAAACTCAGAAAATTGCTAAAAGCAACCCATTTCTACAGAAACACATGGAAATACTGTTCTCCGGTTTCCACTAGCAGCAGATTGGGATTTTCAGTGGATATATTATATGATTGAATCTGAAAGATTACAATAACTACCTTGTACTTAGAACAAAAAACAACTTTCCACTGGCAATGTTTAACATTCCAATGACCACAGTCCTTGTCTAGGAAAGAACTTTTAAAAATCAATGAAGTGTTTTTGGAAGCAATTATGGAGAAAAAGGAGCTACAAATTGCAAGGGATTTGAGAACTACTAGAAGTTGTGCTGATAATCAGAACTTCCAATTTCCTTGTCTTTCTAAGGGCAGCTTGAAAAATAGATACAGGAATAAGCTGTAGATTGACCATGAAAAGTATGTAACTGGATTTTTCCTCATATCAATATTTTGTATAACAAGGAGATAAGCAATAAAGATGATGTAGGTAGCACAAAGCTCACAAAAATCTCAATATATTAACATTCCCAAAGCCAGGTTGGAAAGTGCTTTTACAGAGGCACAGTCTCTGCATGGATCTGAGTATCAGGCCATCCCAAAGCCTTTATTTTGAAAAGTGCCTGGATACAATTTCTGGAAGTTAAAATCCTACTAGACATGAGGCCTGATATTCTCTGCATGTTCAACAATGTTGAAATGCTAATACATTTTTTGAATTACCACAAATAATGTTCAAATGAATAGAAATTAGAATAAAGGAGAAAAAAAAAGCTCCAAGAGAAATGAGATCCATGGAAATTCATGAACTAATGTAAAGGGATTTTCTTCTTGCAAATGAGCATATATAATACAAACATATCCTAAGAATATTAATGAATAAAATTTGCACTCTAGCAATATCTTTCTTTTCTACGTAATGTAATGATCTCTATGGACAGTAACAAGCTTTCAGCATTTTGAAGGAGATTGGAACAATAGCTCTGGAGTGCGCAGAATGCATTTTAGGAGAAAATGCAGTTTCAAATAAGAACAGAGCCCACAGCACAACTGCTTTGTTGGTGTGGAGGAACTGAGTGGAACTTCCACTCTGACAGCCTTCATTTCCTTAACACCATCCCTAGCAAGATTTCCCTCAGGAAATCTAAGGGGAAGAAGGACATGCTGGTCTCTGAGTCCTACCTGTAGTCTCTGTGAGCTGAACAGGATTTCCTAAGCCTAACACAAACCTCTACCAGGCAACGAAGCACACCAGCTCTTCTTCCAAACAGTGCTGGCCTTATTCCACATGCTTTGGCTGAGGAAGACTGCAGGTGAATTCCCACTCTGAAGTCCCTAACCCTCCAAAGAAAGAGTGTGGAGATACGGCTCTGTCCTGAATCGAGTCCTCATCCTTACTGTTCCAGCTAAGCAAAGGCTGCACTGGTGCCAGCCCTAACCATGACTGACCCAGCTGAAAACTGATCCTTTTCACCTCCAGAGGGGCACCAGCTCTGAGCCTAGCATGACACTGATGCAATTTTCACTCTAAAGACTCAGATTTTCCTGCTTGTTTTGTATATCCCAGCCCTTTTTCACTAACTGAACGAACCGGGTATTTTACCCACGAGAGACAGACACATCCACCCAAACTATCTGACAGAATCAAGACTTTTACAGTTTAATTAGAAACTGCATGTCTCCTATTTGAAGTGGAAATATAAGTCTGTAATTTGGGAATATGTGAAATTTTAGAGGAAAAGATAAGGTAGGAGTTGATGGTAAATGTGAAGCTGTAATTAAACGTTAAAATATAACAGTCTTGCTAAGGGGCGATAGTGAAAGAACATGAAAAAAACAAGTGTTGCAGGAGAAGGAACTCAGTGCTGCGCTGTGTGTAAAATCATGGAACAATAATTTTGTTTGACAAGTTCTTCTCTTTTTTTTTTTTTTCAAAGAAAGGTCATCCTTAAAGTCTCTAGGTCTCTGTCCCAGCCTTCTCCAAACTTTGTTTCCTCAGATTGCAGCAGATTCTAGTACATGGAAAGGAGACATATAAACAGCACAATTTTAATTTCCCGAAACTTTCACAAGGCCAGAAGAGTCTGGGCTGCTTTGCATGGGCAGAGGGTGCCCAGGGAGCACGAATTCATAGTCTTTGGGAAATTATGGTTCTGCTCAGGGCAGACTCTGACAGGGAGATTTGGTCTCATGCTGTGCCTAGAATTGCAAAGTGGGTTTCCAGTTCCATATAAGTCTCCAGTCATTCCATCTACAGCATCCTCACATCAACAGCTGGGATTATAGGTAATGCAGGGGCCTGACCTGAAAGATCAGGACTGAGGGCTTTAGACGGACTTCATGCACATCAGCTGCAGCTCCTCATCATTTATCCCCAGTTATTATCACAAACAGGTGAAACGTTCCATCATCCTAACAAAAATGAAGCTTTAAATGTCTAAATGAATATTCACACACAAGGTTTTTCTGCAATTCATCTGTTAATTGTTTAAAAGCAAGAATCAGCTCTGTTTTGCAGATGGAGAAACTATGGCTAGCAAAGGGAAAGTAACTTCTCTGAGGCAACACAGAAGGTCAAAAGAGGAAGAGAAAAATGAGCAAAATGCGGAAATTGAAGGCTTTCATTCAGACCATTAACAAGCTGAACCTCTTTAAGCAGTCCAAATCCATTTGCATGTAGCTGCTGCATTTAAAAACAGAGAGAAAACCCAACTAGATACAAATCAGGATGGTTTCACCATGAAAGCCTAGGAAATCTCCAGGCGCTGAGTAAGTGACTTTAAGTGCACCACAAATGCACAACTGTTTCTTCCAGAAATTTGAGGAAATGAGTTATAACATGCATAAGGAATGACTTCTTAAAAGTAAACATGTGGAGACAAATTATCCCTTTGTATAATTTCCCTGATTACAGCTTCTTAACATAGGAGAAAAATTACTTCATGCCTGAAGAAGACAAGGTTTCTAGATTATATTTTGGTTTTACCTTGTAAAGTAGCTTGTAGCCTGGAGATCTGAGTCCTGAGGACGGAGGTTATCATACACATATTTCAGATCCTGGATGCTGTTTAGCTCAGGCAATCCTGCATGCAGCATCTAAAAGTAAAGAAATATTAGATCATTAGTCCGCTGTTCTACTGAAAAGAAATTTAAATGAAACGGGCCTAAGTGAGAGAAGAAAGTTTTTACACCAAAACATCTTGTAAAACAGTTTTGCTGATCTGAAAAGTGGTTCTGATGCTAGAGCAATGCCTGGAATAATAAAGTGAATATATTGCATTGTAAACCTTCACACTGAGGCACCGGAAAGAGGCATGGGTCAGAATCAACGATCCATTTTAGTTATTTATTTTGTCTTCAGACACCATAACCTCAAGGTGTGCATTGCTAAGCCTCCTTCAGAGCCTTCTAATGGTGATAAAGGGAAGGTGACCAAATTCAGCCACCTGAACGATAGCAACCACATTTCTGTTATGCTCACGGTGTTGTCTTGGCCCTAACTCAATTTAGCGCAACATCACCCTCTCATTTGTAACTCCCGGTTCCACCATCGCTGCTCTGGACTCCTCCTGCAAGGGGATCACAGACTCACTCCCTTTACAGTCAGAGGAGGAGAAAAGCTTCTTTAGACACTGATTCACGGCAGGAGCCCTGAGGTGGGCAGTGAGAACTGCCCTCTGGAGAGGGGATCACTCTCCATCGATGAGGAACACAGCTGTTCTAGTTAGTTGGCCAGATTAAATTAAAAAAAAACAAATAATGCCAATATTCCGTTTGCAAAGTAAAAATTTGAGGAGATTAGACAGCTGAATGTGTCCAATTGCCCATACAGCCCTCTCCAGGCATTTTCAAATGTCAACAACAACAATAAAATTTACTTACTTCAAAACCTACTGATTTTTCCTCAATAATCACAGCAAGTTGGGAGTGATGCTTTTTTTGTGTGTAATGCAGAAAAACATCACTCCTTCACATTGCTCAGAAGGAAATGTATCTGAATTTGCAGTCACTGCTGTGTATTCTTCATTGGTATTTATGTCTAGCTCAGACAGAAAGACCCGCTGGGTTTTTCAAATAACAGCAAAGAAAAAAGGAAGCACTGATTTTATTTTAAGGTTTTTCCTTTAAAAATTCTCAGTATTTCCACATTTTCTTTTTGGTATTAGGAGGATAATCTTGCTCAGCCCCATTCGAAGATACCACTGGACAGTTAGATTGCTGTCTTGACAGAGTTTTGGCTGGCAAGGAACAGAGAGGCAGAAAGCTCAATGAGGTGAATTAAAGTGAGTTGACAGCAGGGACAATAACAATATTCAGCACTGAAGGATGCACTGTGCTATTTATCAATATACCGTCAACTCATAAAAGATGAAAACAACTCCTGCCCCCTTGAAATTAAAGAAAATAAAAAAAGATTGTTGCATAGGCAAATTAAGTTCCTTGCCCTTCACCAGAAAAGGGAATGATACCAGAGCTAAACATAATCTGAATGATCTGTAAGGCAACTGGAAGCAAGGATGTTTTTTAGGTTATCTGCTTTGTCAAAGGTGGAAAACTATTTGCTGAAGCAAAAAAAAAAAAAAAAAAAGGAGAAAAAAGCCTTTATCTGGCTGCAGGGATGTCCTAGAGGCTTGTTATCCTCCTTCATCCCTTTTGCTCCACACAGCATATTTTTCATGTTCCTGGTCCCCTGGTGGAGGAGGCTTCTCAACACTGTGGCTACTGAGGCGGGATGCTAATTAGACAAGACATGGAACAACTGTTTGGAAAACAACTCCAGGTCTCATCAGGCAACTCAAGTGTCACTCGGATGCCCAAGTTCAGGTGCCTGCATTGCTCCTTTTGTTTGGCCACACGTATGGCTGGAGCCCCCACACTTGTCTCTCCCAGGCCTTCTGGCTCACTGGGCGGAGCTGCCTGCGCTCTCCCTGGGCCTGGAGTCAGAGCTGACCTGTGACAGTCAGCACACCATCCCATGAAAAGGAACAGTCCTGGCATTTCCACTGGCTAGACCTCCACAATGGGGGCATCTCCTGATCCTCTTTTCCCAGACGATGTTTCTGAGTTTAGAAGGGTAAGATGGTTTGTATGGGGACACAGCATTCCTGAGTTACAGTTCTGCCCTATCCAGGTGCTGTCTCCTGTTTTATGCTATTAAGCTGACCTGTTTCTGATGACAGTGTAGGCAAGTGGGTCAATTACTTGCTCTCTAGTGTCATCTCTAAGTTGCTTTTAATAATTTTCTATATGAAAAAATCTTTATAACATAATGGAGTTTGCATTTCTTTAAACTAGTCAGAAGGTGTTTGTGCCCTGCCATCATCCTCTTTATAATAGCTCACATCAAATCTTTAATGAGAGAAAAGCTGATGAACTACAGGCATTTACACAGCTGAACTCTGCCAGCAGACTCTTGGGTCTCCCACAGATGCTTCTGCTTTTGGAAGTGATGGAAACTTCATGGATTATTTCTTACTCGCAGTAGCAAATGTCAGTACAGCTTTAGAAACAGGCTGCTCACCACCAAGAAATAACATTAATTCCCAAACTGGGCCAAAAATCCCTCAATTTTTTCATAATTATGTTTGCTAGAAACCACCAATTGTCACTGATCACCAAGGGTACAGTTTACTATTCTGTGAAGTACTCTGTTTTTTAGAAACTGTCTTATTGTTAATTTTTTTTTAACCATGTTTTACAAATAGCATCTGAGAAAACAGAACGTGGGAGTAGAATTAAAGATTAATGACACAGATTTCCAAACAACGAGAGAAATCTTAGACTGTCACTGATACAAACAAGCAGTGGTTAGTTAATCTGATCCCTCCATGATGGCATCTGAAATTCTGTATGGAAATGAATTCAAAGTGGAAGTTCACAGTCTATTTATTTTTTCCAGAAATGGCCCATGGAACCAAAACATTTTGATGTTTACAGTTTCTGACCAACACCCCACTTCAAGTGCAGAAACAGACCCACCTTTCCAAACATTATTGGCAAAATCAAGATGTTCCCCAACTGAGCTTGTTTAATTCCTTTTGCTATGAAGAGCTCATTGACGGGGTGTGAGTGTGCTGCCAGTTATTTTTCAATTATGAAGTGCAACACAACAGACTGAGCTGCAGCCCATTGACAAATATTAAGACATATCTGGATGCTGACTTTCAGCTCAGCTCTATTACCTCTGCTACAAGATCAGCAGAAACAAAAGATGCAGCCTGTCCTGAATACAGACAAACCTGAGCTGTAGCCAGGCAGAGATAGTTATTTCAGAGCTCCTGCTAGGAGCATTTTCTTAACACGCACTCTCTATTATCCCAGAGTAATCTAACATCATTATCTCTGCTGCTTGCAGAAAGAGGGACTGCCCTGGGGACAAGGGGATGGGCAGGAGATGGGGCTTTATTTGCACCACGCAGTTTTAGGCAACCTGTTCAGAGATGCAGGGATTGCTGCTGTGGATGGGAGAAGTGGGGTGGTCCTGAGCTTTCTAGAGGCTCTTTAATTTGGACAGGATCTCCTACAACTGTGCTCTGCACTGTTTCCAGTGGGAAATTGTGCTTTATGATGGGAATGCAGCTTTTGTTGCACCTTTGTGGCTACTGAGCAGCAAGTTCAAGAGATCTGGAGCAATCCTTCCTGCTCCATATTAGGGAATCTCTCACTGAATCACTGCATGAGAATCCATGGAAGAGGCAAGATGAGAGATTCCTTCCATTTCTCTCGCCCTCCTCCACTGCATAAGTTGGAGATGATAAAGTAGTGTTAACTGAGCAACACTTTGGCTGTATCCAATCTCAGCAGGAGTTTTGTTTAGAAGGCCACGTGGACTTTTTCAGGCACAGACCACTCCCCTAGGTCGTGGAGGCCCTGCATATAAATTTTGGATTGATATCTTAGCCAAGCATCTTAGCAAATATTAGTTAATGTAATATTCTGCTTGTACCCATGAAGGGGGAAATCATTAACCTCTCACACACAAGTAAATAGAGGCATAAATCAGATATGGAATTTGCTGCAGCACATGAATCAGTAGGAATACTTAAGGATAAAAAACTCCTAGGGCTATTAAAACTCTACACAAAAGAATTTTTAAACCTGTGTCAATATGGGCAGTGCTCTTTCCTTCCTGTGTTTGCCATCCTAAGAAGGGACTGTGGAAATGTGCAACTCCCCCTTTCTAAAGGCATCATTGTAGTGCAGTGCTGCTAAGTACTGTCAGATCACCCACCCTGTGAAATATGTAACTTACTTTGTCTTGTAGACACGAACAGGAATGGTAAATGAAGATCTAGAAAAAGGGCTGAGTGAAATTCCTGAATGTAAAACTTTTACCCAGCTTCTTTCACAGTTTTCTGCTATTTTGTAAAAAATAATGCATTATAAAATGGAAAAAACACCAAGCAGCTTAGCTTTCCTTGTCTCAGAAATCAGTACTGATAGTGGGCAGTTTCCTTGCACAGGAAGCGCAGCACCAACACAATCAGCTGTGCACCCGACAACTCTTCAAATCATAGGGCTGCTGGAGGCAGCAGAGAAGTGGTAAAAGGGAAGAGAACCCCAGAGGAAAATGATTTTTGGTTTCATCCTCAAGCTTCTTACCATCTCTAGCAGGTTCAGGAGTAGCTGGCTGTGTTTCCTGACGATATTGTAAGCTCGACAACAAAGCTCCACAAACTCCTGAAAACGCTGTGGGTTTTTTCCACCCTCTGTTATGAAATACTCCATCTCTGATGTGAAGATGAAGGGAGCTCGGTCCCTGGAAAAGAGAACAATTACATGAGAAATTTCACCGAAAATAGCTAATCATGCAAGACAGTTAATATTTGTAACTCATTATTCACATTTGTGTTTTTCAGTGTTACCTTCCTCATTATTCCATCTCTCCCTTTCTCAGTGTGGAAATCTCTATTGCTCTGTCTGGTGTCACTGACTAATTGGGGCAGAGACAGGTTTTACAGAAAGTTTCCTCGTGAGAAATCCAACAACTGAACAAGTGTTTTCTTCTGGCTCTTTTTTTGCTTTTCTTTTTAAACCCTCATTGCTTTAATTTCTTGACTCCAGCCTGAAAGTGAATCTGGAAACAAGTTCTCTCTTGGCATTGAAATATTTAGAAGTCGTTCTCAAAGAGGATGGGTTATAAATATCAACTCCTACCAGGCAAGAAGGGAATTTAAGAAAAAACCCTACACCTCCACAATCCAACAACAACAACAAAACCCCAAGGTATGCTGCTATCATTAAATATACACCATCCTAAAGAGATGTTTCTGACTCAAGTTAAAACGGAATATAAATACATTGTCTTGTTTTCTCTACAGTTGCTCTGTGTTCACCCTTGGGTAAATGAGGTGCACAACTTGACAACATGGCTTGCCTTTTTTCCTTATCACTAGCAGAGTTTGTGGCTATGGCATGCTATTGCAGAAGAAAACAGATTAGCCAGGCTTCTCCTAACAATCCTATCATTCAATAGTTTGAGAAAGGCCTGATAAACTGCATCCTCACACAGAAAAACCTTCTGCAGTGATTTACTCATCACAACTGTGTACACAGAGCCATGTAAACAGATTAGAGGGCTCTATTCCAAGGCAATATACACTATGTGTTAACCCTTAATTGGAAATAAATTTAAATAAACTGAATGTTCTCGGTAAGTTCAAATGCAGAAACAAATTTTCGGAAGTCTATGTCTTGCTAAAACCTCAAACATGGGCTGAGTCAACCCATTGCTTCCTGATGCATTCATAAATGAGACAGATGACCTTTCCTGGGAGTTTTCCTCATCTTCCCATAAAAGTGCCTGCCTTACATTACTGCAGAAAGAAAAACAAGTTGTCATGAGATTATAGGCCACAGCTGGAAGTTTTAGCCACAACGAATGCCCAGGTGGAGTTCCCACTTTTACGTTTGGAAACACTTTCATGGCAGCTAACTTTGAATCCAGACCTCCCACGGTTGTCATTCACCTCCATGCAGTCCAGGCCATTAGGGTGGTGTTTTAAAAAAACATGTTATTGGATTTCAGCAAGGTAGTACTAGGCATGATGAAGGTCCTCAATAGAAATTCTTTCCCTCCACATTTTTCTGTGTGATGCAAGATGGGAGTTCACAGTGTGAGGGTTATATTAAAGTGGGCCTGTTACATAGTTATGGTGTAGTTTTGTGCTGTAGATCTCCAAGAATTACAAACCTGTGTCTACTACTGATTTCTGAGAGTCCAGGTTTCCCCACAACCTTCTTTCACTCACTCATTCATTCGTCTTTTAGCTTATTTTTTATCAGTGGTATTTAAAATAGACATTAAGTATTAAATAAATGGAAACAATTAGAATAATGAAATTCAATTTGTTGAAGCCCATAGGAAAGAAAGAGAGAAAAACAGCAACGTTAACATCTTGATATATATGTGGACAGAAGGCCAATCTAAATTCTGATTTGAAAGAACTTTAGCATCTCAAGAATGTCTTAGCCCCAATTTTGTGCTTGGGCTAAAATATTCCGAGTCAAAACTACTTCTATAAACATGATGCACTTTGTTCAGAGTTCATATTTGATTTCTGATGTCCAACTGCATCAAGAGACACAATTACACTATGAAAACACAGCCCTTTCTGAGCTAGTCCAAGTCTCCCACATTGAGCTACTGGAGCTGAAAAGAGATACTGCAATCAGAAATTACTTTACTGGAAGAAATATGGTGTTTAACATTGCTGGGTTGGGCTGTGGGCCAACTTCCCCATAATGTAATGACTGCAACATTAGTCAATTCTCTTACTGTTGTCGCTGAGGGATCTACGTGAACACACAGCTGATATTTTAGTATTTACATTAATTATAGATTAATTTTACTTGTAAGACGACTGAAAGCAGTTTTGCAAGGTTCTTAAATTGCTCAGTATCTTTTGTGAATATGTTCTGGGGTGTTAGACCAGTCCTCCCTTGTCAACCTGCAAAATATGGTGTAGGAATTTGATTTCTCCAGTTCTGTTTAAGGTCTTTTGTTCTCAAAGCTTCTCCCACGAGGGAAATCCTGCAACCCCTGGATGCTGAAGCTCCAGTACATAAGCTGGCTGTTCACAAAGGGAACACTTTGCAATGTAAATTAAAAAAAAATAAAAAAACTCACATAAAGCTGACAGAATATGGGAAACAAGACCCACTAGAAGGAACAACACAGCCATTTCTCACAATAGCATTATAAAATAAAGTTTCAGTGGGAGGAGATGCTTACTCACGGAACAGAACATAAAGGATTCTGAAAAACCAATTAGCAGGGTGAATGTCTGTGCATAGATGCAAAACGTTCCTTGCTGCTTTCACAAACGCCTTTGGAAAATAAGAACGTAGAAGGGAAAATTCTCCAGGAAAATTACAAACAGCCCAGTCCAGTCACCATCCATCATGGCGGTAAAATTTACCTCAGCGAACAGCAGAGGCTGTTTTAGCCTCCAGGAGGAGAAAAGCAATGTGTTCCTTGTTGTTGCATGTACCACACCCCGCGCAAATGAACCTCCCCCTGGTGCACAGGCTGCATTTCTGTGTTTAAACCAGGACACCTCTGACTGGCAACCTTCTCCAGGGCAGATAGCCATGCTGGCATTTATTCAGGAGGCAAGGAAGGCATCCAAAGGCCTGCTAGTGACAGCTCTCATTTGGACCTATAACTATCACATAGCTTGCTCACATGAACTTATCTAAAAGTTCCAAACATTAAATACTTCTCACCCCAGAACACCCTCAAGATCTCAGCCAAGGCCTATAATACTTTATATGCATAAGATGTTTGATGACCACTGACTGTGTCACAGTCAATGGGACAAGAGCCCCCTGGCCTAAAATCTGTATTGATACAACTTGCTGCCTCCATCAAATTGAAGAAATGTCTGGTACCTGTTTAGAAAAACTGGTATGATGAAATACTTTCAAGTAAAAGCCTTTAACCGTATCTCTGTAGACCAACAGCCTTTTTTTTTTTTTTATTTATGGTGTGCTAAAGAAATACGGAATTGAAGCATTGTTAAATGACCTCTGTTGTGTAATTATGATGTCTGGTACCATTATTTTTAGAAAAGAAAAGCCTCACTGAGAGAACTAGTGTGGCTTGAGACTGACCAAAGGTGTACAGCCAATAAACCTCCCAAAATCATTAAAGCTCCCTTATCACAGCTTGCCTACTCTTTTCTTTCCTTTTTTCTTTTTCCCCCACTAAAGCCCTAGATGAGATTAATGAACCCTTTGGTTTTATGGTAGAAATCAGTCAAAAAGGCAATACTCCTGTTTATGACAGAGTCTGATTGCAGTCCTGGACTTTAAAGACTTATACTTTACTGTGGCTGTGACGAAAGGTTTACACAAGCCATTCAGTGAGAACCAAGGCTACTTTATGGGGGTTTTATTCTTTGGGGTTTTTTTTTAGCTTTTAGAGATTTAAGATTTTCATGGGAATGTGTTTTGCAGTTCCTCTGGAGATTACAAATGTTTGGATGATAAATCATGAGAGGGAAGAAAGAAAGGAAACCTCAAGCAAATGAAGAGATCGTCATGCAAAAATAAACTTGGTCTGGGGTGATGGGAACATCTACTGGGACTTCACTGTGGGCTAGAATTATGCTGAATTCCTAGAAAACCAGTAAGAGCATCAGGATTTGTTATGAAACACTAAATGTAAACTGATTAACAAAGCTTGTAAGGTCAACAGTGCTTTCAGTTTTTCCTACTCTGAATCTCACGGTACAGAGCATCTAGGAATGATACACTGACTTCTTTTTATATTACGTAGGAAAAGCATATGAGATAACCAGCAACAAATGACCTTTGCTCTGATCCAATCTAAACTTCCCAACAGTGCACTTAGGGAAAAGTCCAAGTCACACACATTAATGCAATGAGATGAAATCTGTTGTAGTCCAAGTTTTCATGTGGACAGTGTGTGAGAAACCACACAGAACTCTTTGCAATTTAAAAATCAGCTGCTCAACAGCAAAATAACCCTTATATTCCCTGACTGCTTTAAAACCATTTTGGCTGAGTCAAGAGTGACTGATAATATTCAGCGTGAGTATGGGGAATTTAGATGTATCCAATAAAATAGGAAAAGCTTTTAGGGAGTGCTTGACTGCTGACATCCTTTGCAGCAAAAGCCAAAAGCTTATTGAAGAACATGAAATAAATGAACACGAGTGCTTATTTCTCTAAGACCAAGTGAAAATATTTAATCACAGTAGTCATATACATTTGTAGACAGTAAAAAACCATAAGCAATGGCACTCCTTTTATATATTAAATAATGAAACAGGGAAAAACCGCACAACACAATTCATCTCCAGCAAACATGAAATATCCTGGACCACAAGACATACTCCATTTTTCTTCTTATCAGGACAAGACCATAAACATGCTTCTGGCATTCTTATTTCACCTATTCTCAAAGATTTTTATGATAGAGTTCTTCTCCAACCTCCCTATCAAATTTCTGTTCTAGGATGTCCCCTCACAGAATTTTTTTTCCCTAATGCCTGATCTAAATCTTGCTGTGCTTTCATTTTATTAATTCTTGCTCTTTCCTAAAGGGAACTTGAAGATCCCATCTTCTTTACAGCAGCCTCTAAGGTATTTGCAGACTATTACTGTGTCTTTCCTCAACCTTCTGTAGACAACTGCTTCCACCTTTTCTCACAAGTCTTGTATTTCGGATGTCCAATGATTTTAATTGCCTTTTTCTGGACCCCAGGTAATTTCTCTGGGCTCCTTATCTCCATCTTTCTAAACGTAAAATGTTAAAAATATTCCAGGTGAACTTTTCCTGGTGCAAAGTGAAACAAAAGGATTACTTCAAATTTCAAGCTTTTCTATCCCATATCTTATGATCAACTCATATTAGGCCGCGGTAAAACTCTCAGCTCCCTTTCTAAAAAACTGCTAATCCAAACTTTCACCACAAGGAAAACCTTATACAAAGGGCCTCTACCAAAAAATGAAGAAACACATTCTCTATCCCATCGTGTTGGTTACTAACGAAAATACTGAAAGATGCCATATATAAATGTGTTCCACTTAGTATTTATTAGCTCACACCCTGCCAAAACTTGAAAGAAGTCACTAAACTGGAGTAAGTCAGCAGTGCCACCATGATGTTGGTGGCACTTGCCTGTGAGGAGAGGCTTAGGAAGGTGGGCTTGTTTACCCAGGAGATGAAAGGTTTTCAAGAGGCCAAACGGGATTTTCTTGTATCTGCAGGAGGCTCTAACACAGATGGATCCAGACAAGAATAAGAGAGAAAAGTGAAACAGCTGAAGTTCTGACTTGCCATAAGAAAGAAAAAAAAACAAGACAAAAACCCCTCACTATGAGGAAAAGTAAGTATTGAAACAGGTCGCCTTGGAAGATTATACTGGAAGGTTTTAAGATTTAGCTGGACACAGCCTTGGGTAAACTGATCTGAATTTAGTTCTGACCTCATTCCCATAGCAGAGAAAGACTTCTGAATGCCCCGAGCATCCTTGGCTCAAGCAAGCTACATGTCCTGGACATTCAAAACTTGCATCTAATGATTTTTACCTACATTCTTCAACTAAATGACCAGGCCTATACCAGGTAACATGGTTTTTACTCTATATTGTGCCATTTCTGCTGCTGCTTGAGATATCTACTGTGAGAGAAGACTTCAAACTATACATCTGAAGTCTCATTTGTGATTGCAGTTTTACCCACAGTACTTTTTAAACTAACATCTACCTTTAGAGGCAGAAACATTGAGCTAGAAAGAATCTCCTGAATTCCTTAGGTAGATGAGGATATGAAACTATTATGGTCTTATTTATTCATTAAGTTAGTTCTTCTTTTATGTATATCAAGTTTGCTAATATTCTTTTTTACTATCACAGCCTCAATATTAGCTCTTCAGTAAAATCACTGTGTTGAGCATACCCACTATTTTGATCAACCATAAAAAAAGCATTTCACACACTGGACTGTCCTATTCTGAAAGATTTTTGTGTTCCTGTCAGTAATTGAGTTGGTTGCATTGAGATTTAATGATGTTTAATGGATCTAGTGGAAAACAAGCTGTAATCCTCTCCTAAGCTAAGGGCTCTGATTCATCATTCTGTTAACATCGAGTTTTCCCCTGTAAACTGAGTCAGAGTGGCTACTCATTTGTGCCCCTTTGCCTCCACAAAGTGCAAGGGAATGTGACTTAATTAAAATCTCTTTCATTGTGGGCCAATTGAAGCTCGTGTGTGGGTAAATCATGGAGGTTTGATCACACCTGGTCCCGTAGGATTATTGTGCTGACAGTGCAGGTAACAAGACTGCCTAAGCTGAGCTTAGGCACGGTTACAGCTCCTAGGACAGACCCAGTGTTTGCAGTGTGCTGCCACAGGGACCCATCTGGAACCCTCCCACGGAACAAGGAACTTGGCAAGACTCATAATGGGAACACAGAAACTAGCTGGAGGCACCTCTGGATGGATTTCACTCTGGCTGCAGTGCCCAGCCTCTGCTGAGGTCTGGAGTTCTGCTGCAGCCCGAGCACAGAATTTACTCACTTATCTCACAGCACTTCAGCCATTCCATGCAGTCAGCTGATGGTGTGCTTTGGAAGATTCCTAAGATCCACCCTGAAAGAAGATCTACTCTGCTTTAGGAACATACTTGTCTTGAGTGGTTTCAGACATCATCCTGTTGCAACCCCTGACTCTTTAGGAGGCACCCCTGTGTCCAGCTAAGGCCCCTCCCGAGCTGAGCTGGGCTCCTCTGTTCCGACAGACGCAGACAAAGCAGCCTGCGCTCAGTCACCAGCAATCAGACTGCAAAACAATGTCAAGGTGGAGTTAAATCCTTTCCACACTTCATGTTCAATGCCCGTATTCGACAGTGCTCAGTGCAGCACTCCTGATGCCTCACACCATTTTCTAAGACTATCAAATTTTCTGTGCTTGTTAGAGTTTATTACTAGCCCTATTGATAAACCACTAGAGAGTTAATTCACAAGGAGATTGGAGCAATTCCTCTTGTTAACAGAGGCTGTTGGACAATTGCTTTTTGTGTCCTGACTGACCCTCAGCAGTGAAAAAGATTTCAAAACTGAGACCTTAAAAGACACAGAACAAGTAGGGTTATATGCCCTACCCATGGAATATTCAGCTAACAAGTCTTTTCAGTATGAGATGGATATTTAGAAAACACAGTAATAGATGGTTGCAGGGCATTTGTATATCACCAGGCAAAATAGAGAAATAAACCAGTGATGAAGAAATTGAATTGCAAATAAATTCCTTGGGGCAGTGGATGAAATCCTACATGAATTAAATGTATCAGCATGCTTTCCAGTTAAGGATGAAGGACAAAGGCGCAGTGTGCAGAACAAGCGAAAAAAAGAAATAGAAGACCAAGAAACAGAGATTAATTTAAAAGTGCTTGATGTATACTTGACTGTGCATGAGAATAGCTTCCCCTGAATATAAATGTACGTCTGAATGCGTGTGAGAACAGCTCCCTCGAACATAAAGAAGTGTGTACAGAAAGCTTTCAGAGGAAGGCATGATACAATACAATGTTTTTGATGGGAGCAGGGAAGAGAAAATATATATCTCTATAAACAGTTACACTTTGAAAAGGATAACAAATAAAACCATAGTCAAAACGGACAGTGACCATGATGTTTTTCCCCCCTTTTATTTCTGTTTTTTGTTAAACTTCCCGTCTCTAGAGCCATATCCTACAAAAAATCACAGGGTGGCTAATGGAACGGGAAGGAGGGAAGAGGAGACAGGAGGGGAGTTTGATGGGAAGTCACTTAAATACCTCATGTGCAGCCAATCTCCCAAAGCAGAGGGAATTCTGCTGATGGCTCTGGAAGCATCAAGCAACTTCTCCAGCCCACATGGTTGTTAACAGGAAAACATGACAACTCCTTCAAGAAAGTGAAGACAGGAAAGCATTTTATGCCACCCTTGGAGCGAAGGAAAAGCCAAGAAGGAACTGAGAGTTGCAGCAGACAAGAGCTGGGTTCCAGGAAACTCAATTCAGTGGAAGACCAAGGCTCTTGCATGAATGGAACTGGACATGGTTAAATCCACACAGACACTCCATGGGAAAAACAGTGCCTCCCTTAACTGAGTGCTTGGAAAAGGATAACCAAAAAAATTGAAGGTACAAGGTGGACAGTGAACATAATTTACACTGATTTCAAGAAGGTTTAGTTGAATTCCCTTTACAAGAGGATATATTACTGAAAAAACCAAACAAACAAAACCAATGGAAAAAGGGCAAACTATGGTCCAGGTTCAATAATTAGAGAAAGCACCAGGCCAGCAAGAATAAACCCCTGCTCCTCAGGGCAGACAAAGACAGCAGATGTGCATCTGAACCCCCTGACTGCAGTTTGTGCTGTTCAAGTGTTCTCAGGCTCAGCTTGGGCTTTTGCTGTTCAATTTGGGGCAACTGGAGGCACCTGACTTCCAAAAGTGATGGACTTCTTGCCTCATAAATTCAAAGCCCTTTAGGCCTTGTCACCTTGGAGATGACAATCTTTCACCTACAGGTCTTTATGCATATTTCTCCTTTCATTCTTTGTGTGTATGACAGTCTTCAAACATCTGTATAATCTTATAAAGATCATTTGGGCTACTAAGGTTCTTTCAGTCACGAAATTAAATCTTTCCAGAGTTTCAGTCAGATTTTTGGAGGGTGGCATACAGGAAGAGCTGAAAATGAATAGCGGCAAAGAATTAGGAGTTACCATTTCACAGAAACTAATAAACCCAGACCCATCATAGCAAAAAAATAAATACAAACTGCAGAGTAGGAATTCATAATGAGACATACTGAAAATTCCTACTGAAATCTTTCAACATCTAATACACGTTAGTACAAGTTTTCATGCAAAAATTTAGAAAACAAAAAGTGATTTTACCTTTAGGTTTTAATTTCAAGTTTTAGACTCTGTATGAGTAGTCTAAATAAAATTTCAAAAGGGTGAAAAGAAAAAAGTAAAATGTGTTATTCTCAAATTCTTCCTTCTTTCCCATTTTTCTTCTTTTTAGAAAAAAAGATAACAAATGTAGGTACAATACAGTCAATAAATGCAGATACAACTTATTTTTCCATGTCCATATGCCAACATTTCTGTTTTAGAAATACTCGAAATGAAAGCTTTTTTTTAATAAACACTTCTAGTGAGACAGTAACACACATTTTAGGTTATTAACACTCAAAATGAGATGTGTCACTTTAAAAATAAAAAGAGGCACTTCTACATTTCTATATACTCAGATGTTCTGAAATACTTCTATGTATAACAAAACACCAACCTAGGAAGAAAGTGTGGGAAACATAATTTTCCCATATTTTTGAAACTTCCCTAATAACTGGAATTTCCCAATGGAATAGTTAGGCTGCCTCTAGTAATTAACTTTGTAGAAGAAAACCAGCTTAGCAGATTTAAATTCTGGGAAAACCATGCCAAGACCCAGGATTAGTTTGGCAAAGAGACAAGAGGGTCTCTGTGATTCAGATCAGGGAAAAGAAAAGGCCAGCGAGCGCTGGATGTAATCAGGATGACTGGATATTTAAAGAAAAGAATGGACACTGATGTCATCAAAAGGTGGATTTAGAGTGTGCCATGAGCTCCACTACTTCATGTCTTGCCACCAAGTCTCACACTCCACGTCACTGACTGAAAAATTATAGATGACAGTGCTAGAAGTGGGGGGGATGTGACTGCTGAGTTTTGGATTAGTTCAGTTAGCACAGGATTTAAATAAATCTCTTACTGCTTAATTCACCAAGGAAGGAGAGTTCAAAAGGAGCTGGTCAGAACTGAATGGAAGAAAACAAAGGCAAGGAAAGAATGGCAGGTACAACCATGAGCCAGACTCCTTCTTTCAAACCATTGGGTGACTGATTTAGTCCTGGATGGTTATCTGGACAGCATGACACCTATTTAAGTTGGAGTGGGTCTAAGATGATTACCACAGGGCACTCAGATGAAGAATAAGGCAGTCATATGAAGAAATTAAACAAGAAATATTTCTTCATACAGTTTGAAGTGTACCTGCATGCTTGCCTGTTTTGGGGAATGTAGGGTCAAAAGTGGAGGCTGGGTTAGGGAATGAAAGGAGCATTTTATTACTGCTAACAAAACGTGTCATTCAGTGTGATTTAAAAAAGAAAACCAGAAAGAAGAGATAATGGAATCTCATGGTTCAGTAGGAAAGTTCCCTATGGGACTTTGGGAACAATTCTTCTGCCAAGCTCTTTTATTATGCAATTGGTTAGATACGTCATAAGTCTCCTTCCAACAGTTCTGAAATATTAGCTCTAGATCCAAGGAAAGACAAGTTATTGGTACTATTTAAAGTATTTGCTGCGCTGGGAAGGCACACGAAGAGAGAAAGTTACTGATTCCTCTTCCCTCTCAAATCAGGAAGATGTGATTTTTGACTTGGAATCAAAACTGAGCAGATTTATTGCATGTCATTTAAAGATGAGGGCAGGAATTAGAAAAGTTTACTAATCCCCTTTTGAGGTCTTATCCAATCAGGAATGCAAAAGTGAGCATGACTGGATGAATCACGCCAGCTCCGAAAGGTTCTCCGAAGACTCACATTGGATGTGACAGAAAGAGCTGCAGCCCATGTGTGTGAGTCCCTGAGCTGCCAGAGCACTCCTTGCACTGCACTTCCATCAGAAGAAAGACTCCACATGCAGGATACTGCAGAGGACCTATCCTCAGGAAGTTTTATGAGGAATTGGATTTTTGTAATGGCAAAAAGCACTCCCTGAGAACAGGAAATGGACAACCGTGGCAGTCAGCTTGTGAAATTCTGTAAGGGATGATTGCTTTAAACACTTCAGGCAGGGACTCTCTTCCTGTAAGCCTTCATTGATCTGCAGAGATTTCATTTTACACTCACACACAAAAAGGTTTGCATGATGTGTGTCAAACCCAATCAGATGCTTTGCATTCTTTAAAACTCCTACAGAACCTCAGAGGTGTTTGTAGAATAACTACTGTACAACCCCCCAAGGCTCAGCACTAATAATTGTTAGGTTTCTTCATCGTGCTGCTGTTTTTTCAACATTATTTTAGAGTATGATATTCTGGGAGTGCAAAAAAATCAAATAAAAATCTAATAAGAAGTCAAATAAAAGTACAATATAAGACCTGTTAAAGAAACCAGGGGCTAAACCTGTTTCAGGGCCTGCCCTGTGGAAATGAGTAGATACAAATAGCAGTGAGAGCTTCAAATTTTGAGAGAACCTGAAATTTGTGACATAAAAATGTGATATCCCCGTGTTCCGAATAATGTTATGTTTCGTGAAGGTGCACACAGCTCATAAGAACAGTAGTCATTAATACTGCATCACTAATACATTAACACTGTATCTGCTCAGGTGCATGCAGGCTTGAGGAAAACAGTGGTTATCTCATGGTGTTGGCAACCTGCTCTTAGGTGGGAGACCCAATTTTCCTAAGGAATCAGGAGGGCAGTCCATGAATGGAGGTTCTAAATCTGTGATTTTATTCTGTAGTTTCAAAGCAACACACTGCATTGAGAAACAGGAAAAGAGGCTGCTGGTTTTGGAAGTGACTATATTTTAAGTTTTCATGGACTTAATAAGAAGGTGTAGTATAACCGAGCTGTAAAACAGTAACATTAATATCTATTTTTATTACTGCTACTACATTATTTAAATTTGTTTGCTGTGTCCCCTCTTATATTTGCTTCATCCAGTTGTTCACTCAACTAGCTAATTCTTTGTTTATGTAAAATTACTACTCAAGGAAATTCCTGCTAGGTTCCAGTAGGAGCTTTGCTGTAGAGAAGGATGCAGCACTTGACAAGGAGTGTGCATGAGTATGTTTTTATTACTCTGTTCTGCTTTATTCTTTCCACAGCAAATAAGGAGGATTAAGGGTGCATATCTTGAGTGATGGATGATAATTCTAAGCGCTGCAACTAAATCTTTTGACTGCCTGGCTTAGAAGTACTTATTATCCTCATCAGCTTCCCTCATATCAATGCTCCCATGCTGTTATGTGTCTTACACACTGAGATACTCTAGAGCAGGCAAAGGCCAGCTTAACAAAAAAAAAAAAACCAAAAAAAACCCCAAAAAACCCAAAAAACCCCAAAAAGAAAAAAAAAGAAAAAAAAAGAAAAAATTGAAGACCATTAGCTCAAACTTAATTCTGATAGCTGTCCTGGAAGTTATTAGGAAACATGGAGGAAAGACATACACACACTACTCATCTTGTCCCTAAAAGGGATAATTCATCCATTCTTTACTCTGCTATAACAGCTCCTTTGTGTTTTGGACACACTGGCATTATCCTATCCTTATTCCATTTCAATTCATTCCCTTCATAGTATGTTCACATCAGGAACTTGGATACACGACCACTCTATTTTATTTATCCTCATCATGGCATTGTTACGTCACACATGCAAAGGTAAATCAGATATTTGCAAAACAACCCCTGAGCTCAGTGTGGTTTGATGTGGAATTTCAAAAGATAATGAAAAAGTTTGCAAATTTACCCACAGAGGAATAATTTAATTGTTCTCCATGTCATTTGGAAAATTTGGTTCCTTCTCTGAATATGGTAAGAAAGTTGTCAATTAAATAGATAAATGGATTTGGATCCATTTTAGGAAGCCTCATCTGTTAGGAAAAAAAAAAGACAATGGACATCAGAATTCTTCTGGCATAGGCCAGTCTTCTATTCTGGTCACTACTGAACTGCATCTTTCAAATTCCTGACCAAACAAGGATTCACATTTTTCTTGTACACTGAAAAGGGATCTCCGACGTCTTTTAATTCCTTTTCCAACCATTCCCACATTTTTTAGAAGTTTCTAGAAACAACAAAAATAATTTGTTTTGGAAAATACAGGAAGAAAAAAAAGAGTAATCTCATTTGTATTTTTTTATGGGAGTTGATAAGGCTGTGAAATTTCAGAACACTGCTTTGAAGTTTACTATGTGTGTTACTATAGATACCAACCTTCTTATGCTGCCAAACATCTGTGCATGTCCCAAAAATCTTCCAAAATCTATGTGGAACATGTGTCCAGCTTTTGTCAGCATTATGTTGTCACTGTGTCGATCACAGACTCCCAGGATGAAGGTAACAACACACCAGCCAGCACAGGAGTAAAAGAAATTCCTTACTGCCTAGTGAGTAAAACAAAAGCACTTACATGAAATATCCAGATATATTTGTTTGTGATGCTAATAAAAATAATCATAATAAAAAGCAGCTCTACAAACGCTGTGCTTGTTGGCAAAATTATTACAGGTAGTATTGAAAAGAGATTAATGAAACAGGTCTGAGTAGGAATGGTATAAGAATGGCACTCAAACTTTTCAAAGTTACAGTGCAAGAGCAATTTTACGCCTGAGGTTTTCAGCTTGTGTTCCAAAGATATCTGGAAGTCTACAGAAAACTCTAAGGTGAAATGTGCCTAAGAAAAACAAGCCTCTTGGCAGGAAGCTGACATTTTCTGTTCAATGTTCTGCATGTATATTTCACACACAACTGCCAGGAAATTATTTGAAAATCAAGTTTAACCATTTACTTTGTAAAGGATGTAGGTTGTTTTACATTCACTGCCCCATACTATACCTACACAGATTTTTTTTCTCCAGAACTCAGTCCATATCCCATGAATCTAAATCACAATGGAATATAGAAACCCAAACCAAATCTGGATCCTAATGTTTTTGGACAAAACCTACCTTAGCCAAGGCAAATGATTATTTAGGCTTTCAGGAATTCCCTGCAGATGCAGGATGCCGCCTGCAATGGCATGTGCAAGACTTAGGCCACAGCAATGGAGTTGGCTGAATTTTATGTCTAACTGTGCTACTCACTCACTTTGATGACCTTGGATAAAACACTTAAGCTTGCTGTGATCTTGTTCACCCAACTGTAAAATGAGGATGTTAAAGCTTGTTCTGCACCAGTTTTCTAAGCACCTTAGATCCAGTACTGTATGAGTCAAAAATTGCGGAAGAGTAAAAAAAGAGAAAGGTTCATTCACCAGCAAGCACAAAAAGAATGCATTGGAGTAATTTTATGCATACCCCACGTAATCAGATCTGACTGCATTTTATGCACTTAAAAAATTGGAGGAAATTGAGTAGGAATTGGTTTTAGAATATTCCACATCAATGGCACTTTTTACAAACAGCAGCAGCAGCAAGAAATCCAGTTTTCAATCGATAATTAGCAGTAGCTCATTTTGAATTGAAATGTTGTCTGCATTTCTACCATAGAACTGTAAACACACAAACTTGTAAAAGAACCATTCCACACAGATTGGTCCTGTTTAATTGAATCAAATGATATATGAGGAATTCAAGTGTTCTTAGTCAAAATGTGGATGAAAAAATGCCTCTGGAATAATTACAAAATTACTAAAGTTTACCAAACATATTTATACTACATATCTACTAACAAACTGCTACAAAAGCATTTCATTCTCAGAGTGGTAAATACTTGAAGCACTCCTTTAATTTTAAAATTTTGCCCACTAATTTATCATGTGCATGGAAAAAGGATTATAAAAATTGTCCCAGAAACACAAAAATTGAAAAATTTTTCAGGGGCCTCTGAACAAGCTCACCCAACAAAGAATTGATAGAAAGATTTCCTTGGAAAACCTTTGCTCCTATAAATAAAATTTCCAATTGTTTGGCTCATGCATAACTTCTAGTTTCATAAAATCAGATGCCTTACGTGGGATCCCATGAGAACATGTGGTATGAAAAGCATGTTCTTCTGTATTTCGACTATGACTAGGTGGTTGTGATAAAACAGCTTTCTGAAACTGTGGGTGTTGGCATGGTCATTCCTAAACACAGGAAATCTGCCAAGACTTTATATGGTTTATATATAACAAAGAATTTAAAGAGCTGACCTAAAAAATAATTTTTTTCTGAGTTCAAGACAATTTCTGTTTCAATTTCTCTGCACTTTACTGCTAAATTTCGAAACATCTCTATGACACATTTTTATAGAAAACATAATACCATGCACCTGATAAAAAGCAATATTTCCTTAGAGAGTGGTGTTTAAGTGGATTCCCTGGTTTCTCTACATGTGACTTGTTTGTCTCGTGTCTGAGCCACTCGTTTTTGCTGCCTGCTGCAATTTGGTTCTTTTGTTTCCCCACGGCATAGCAGGAAATGTGTAATAAGCTTCATTATGATGTTACCTCTTGGTAACTTGATTCCAGAGGATGGTGATGGTGAAACCACTTCTTAATTGTGTTTTCTTTCAGTGGTCCTATCAGTCCAGACTCCCTGTGGATCTTCGCTAGTGTGGTAGCATCTGGCACCATCTGCACCAGTCCTAATCAGATGGAAAAGAGTTTGCATGAGAAATCCTCAACTTTAAAAGCATAGGAAGGCAATCAATGCATATTGCCTGTCGTTTGATCATTCCATGAAGAAAAAAATAAAAAAATAGTTAAAAGCTTATAAATAATGAATGCAACAGAAAACATAAATTGTTATTGTTTTACTCTTGCTCTTTGGAAATTAGAATTAAAGGGCACTGAGTGGAAAGGGGCAGTTCTGTGAAGGAGAAATAAAATCATCAGTAACAATATTGTGAATATAATGCCTCAAAGTACCAACAAGGTGAACAATTTAATGAGATTCAAAGTGGGTAGAATATGTACAAAACTAAAAATATGAAAAAGTAGGATCAGATATTTACCATTATATATAAAGTTGTTTCATATGCATTTATTGTCTAGAAAGGTGCAGAAATTATTCTGCAGTATGTGATGCTGATCACCGCTTGGAGAAAGGGTACTGGATAGCAGAAATTAGTCTGATCCAGCATGTCACACACTGGGACTCCGAAGTGCAGAGAGAAGCCAAGCACTCTGCAATGCTTCACTTGAATCCTCTGTCTCTACTGCATGCGCTGAATTCCTTTTTTTGGTACTGAGACCTGGCTTTCTGTGCCTGTCCCCATGTGTGGTCCCCTGGCACGCCACCCTGCTGCTCTGCATTACAGGGAGGACTTTCTCTAAGACTTCTACTTGGTGACAGGCTCCTCTACTTCACTGTGCCTGGAAAGGGGAATTCTAACAGTGCTTTATTCAGTTTTCACTGAATTTCTGTGAAAAGTGATTTCTGTGTTTGCATGGCCATGAAATTACCATCTCCTACCCACCTTGTGTGGAAAAGGTGGCCATGGAGTAAGTCACTAGCCTAGGACTTGGAAAGCCTGTGTACACAAATCTCCCTAAGCACGGGTCCTATGTGACCACAGGCATGTCACTTGGTCCTTTATCCTTAATTACTAACTGTAAATTAATTATATTAACAGTGGTGTAACTCATAAGGAAAGACATCTGGAAAAACTGTGAGCCACTGAGGGGTTTTTGCTGCTATGATGCTGAAAGGAAGAGACTGTCAGGGAGAGGATATTATTTGCAGATGATCCCTGTATCCCTCTTGGCAAACATCAAATTAAGTGTTGGTATATAAAAGAGTCTATATATAATGTCATGTCCAGAAATAGTATTCTTGTCTTATCTGCCTTTGAAGCAGAAGCTTTCAAGCTTTGACTTCCATCCCTACAAAGAAGGGAGGAGTTTTTTCCAGGTCACCACAACCACATGCCATGTGCCTGAACTCATCTATACTTTCTCTTAGTTCCTTTAGATCATTCCTCCTCTCTCATGTTCGCTTTGTGGCTCAGAAAGCAATGATTTTCTTTTTATTTTTCTATTTTAATAGCTTTTGTACAGCAGGTAATCTGGATACATCAGCCTTCTATTTGAGCTAGGATTATTTCCAGTAGAAGATTTGGTCAGGGAAATATAGCCAGCTTACTGCTGTCAGCAGATTTCTAGAGCAAGCAATCGGTATCCCTGCTGCAGCTCGGCTGTAACAACCATAAAAGAGAGAAATAGAGCTTTCAGATGAGTCAGGCCTGCCCTAAGCAACATAAATCACAAGAATAATATTTCAAAATCAACAGCACAAAGCTGTCATCACTTGTCTGCAGGTACTTTCTGTAGCCACATGCACCTAGGCTCATTTAAGCATCTATGTAGGACTGCACTGGATTAAAACTTCAGTAGCTATGGCCAATTTTCTCCAAAGCCCTCTTTTTGATATGTGAATTTAAGGATGTTTTGCAAGCTGACAGTGTTGAGGCTTTTGGAAAATTCTGGCCTAAGTTGCTACAAAATCCAATGAGTTCTAGAGAGGCAGAATAAATAAATTTTATATACCACTGTTTTAATGAAATATGAACAATGTAATACAGGTTATTTTCATAATTTGAGACTGACCTTGTCCTTTCCCTGTAGATAAGCACCTATAAATGATCATTTGCATATCCAATCCCTCTTGGAGCCAAATGCTGTCCATCACTCGAATAATTTGCAGAACCAACATATCTTGACGTAGATCATCACCTATCTGTGAAAATTGCACATGAAATTCAGCTTTCTCCTTCAATACCAGAAAGAAATGATGTCCTATTTAATTGGGACCTTTTTTGCCTACCAAAACAGCTGCATTCATTTCACAGTAACTATGTCTTGTTTTCCTTCAAAGTTCCTACTTACCTTTCCGTGTCAGAAGAGGACAGAGTAGATGGCACACACAGGCAGGAACAGTTTGGGCAGCCACTGAGATGGCAACAAATCATCCCTGCTTAACTGCAGCCTTTCTGCTCATTATTCCTATGCAATTATTAGAGTTTGAAAATTTAATCCGGAGGTAGGATCCTAATTTAGTTACATTCTAAAGTCCACCTAATGCTAGATCTCTTTTCACAAACGACAGCGTTTGTCTAACGTTAAGCCTCACAACTTGGTATCTGCAAGGGAATTTTATCATGAATTTACATTTTATCCATAACATGATTCACATTCAGTTGCAAACAGTGATGCAGTGATGACCCCTCTCCCCATGGAGTTAGTCAAACAATAATCTCAGTGAAATGGGGCTTTAATTGTAGCCACAAGAATTAACGAAGAGATTATTTTCAACCATGGCTGAGTAAATGGCCTGTGGAAACAACAGCCCTGATTTTTTGATTCCCCCCATCCCACTCCATGTAAAATACATAACTTTTACTGGTATTTTAAGTGCTTTATTCTTTCATTACATTCTTTTTATATAAGCATTCCAATCTACACTTACTGCTGGGAAATGAGTACTTGAGGAGACATAAACTCATCTTTAAAAGACAAAATATCTGAATCTATTTTTCTCTCATCAAAAGGTAATCTTGACTCCAATTAATTCTTCTTAGTACCTAAAATTGCAAAAGTCCCTTATTCTCTCTACTTACCTTCCCTCACATACACAGTCAGAAGAAATTTAGTGAGATACTCTTATCATTTATTGCTCTTATCACTTATGTATGAGCTATCTGTCATGAATAAGCAATACAACTCTAGTACAAATAAAAGGTATTTTAACACAATGTTTTGCTGACAGGGGAAGGTGACAGCAGCTATAATAATTCTACAGCAACTGGACAATGAGTTGATTGCTGAACATTGCTGGGTAGGAAAAATATTATCTGAGTAGAAACAACACAATTGTTTAAAAGCCCCATGAGCAGGTATTTGCTCAAGTAGGTAGGAACCTGCTGTTTAATATTGATTCTCAGATGAAACAGCATATGAACCAGGTTTCTAAATGTTCAGAAAAACTTAACATTGCTAATTTCCCTCCCTAGCAGGCCTGGAAAGCATGCTTCTGTTTCTGAGAATCACAGCCGTTCTAAAGGGCAATTTAATTTAAGACAGCACAGAATCTATTTTTTTTTTAATTTATTTATATCAATTTTTTAGATTTCTCATTTGGAAAATGATTCTGCAAAAGATCTAAGAATAATGCCATTGGCAACCAACTATTTTGCATCCATCAGCCATTTAATGAACTTGCGTTCTTCTCTAAAACCAATATCCACTTTTAGGGAAGACTTTTGCTCTTTTGAAAGAGAACTAACTTTAAAATGCGTGTATTGCCTTTTGTGGATGGATTGTTCTGAATTCTGAAGCTTTTCTAGGTGACAACTGCAAAATAAAGTAGAGTTTATTTTGAGTCCGTTCCTCCAAGTCACTCCAATGAGACAGAGCTGTCTCCTCCACCTCCATCTTCCTCAGCCTGTTCCCCCAGCTGGCTGATAGGGGCAGCATTAGGTCTGTGTGGCAAATGGAGCCTCTAACACTCCAGTATTTTGATTTTTATGGACAAAGCTGAAGGATTCAGTCATTCTGAACTATCTCTTCCCTGCGACTTGCCCTCTGACTTCAATGTCCTTAACAAACCAGGTTTAAAATACGAACTTTATATTTGAGTTTTGTTGTCTTCACTAAGGAAAAAAACTGCCATAAGTTGTTTGATTCTCTGTTGATCAAAAAGGTGACACTTCAGTGTATTGTCTCAACATATTTGATTAAAAGTTCTAGTGTCAAAAATAATAGGGATAAACAAGCAGCAGAGCCAAATCAACTATTCTCAGACTCAGGATTTAAGGCGTAAATTAGGTGAATTTTAAATCATCATTTTCCACACCAAAAGCCCTGAGGATTAGAGGAAGAACATACCTTAAAGATAACGTTGATGTTTCCACTTGGAGCATTGGCATTGACGAAGGAGATTTTTAACGGAAAAGCATTGGATGTAAAATAAGAACATGACTGCAGGGGAAAGAAGGATGAGACAGAAGAACAACAGTGTCACGTATACAAAACACCAGGCCAGCGCAATACCTCTGAAAAGGATTCCAGCTTTAAACACTGCTCAGTAGCAGTGGCAGCAAGAATAAATTATTCTTGATATTATTGACTGTTTCACCGAGTCTGAAAAATAAGAAATTCTTTTCCCCAGACAACCTGCTCCACTTAAATATCTGAACATATGAACAGATAATATTTTAGATGCTAATTGTTCTTCATTTTCACCCAGGCCTATCAATGATAAGCTTTGGCTGGAAGTGAGTGGATGAATTATATAAGACTGATCTAATGAGTCTTAAAGCATTGAAAAGCCTTTTCTCCTATTATTTTCTAAAAAAACCCAGCCTTGCCCAGTCAGGAACCTGCTAATCTCCTTGATGACCTCACTCTGGCTGAGGATACAGGAAATTTTGAAAATCATGCTCTATTTTTTGTGGAATTTATCTTAATTAAACTCTGACTTTCATGCTCTACAGCTCCTTCTGCCTGAAGATCTCAAAGGGCTTCAAAAAGCATTAATGAGCCAAGCACTGCAAATCCTGTGAGAGTTTAGGGTGGTATTATTACCCTCGTTAAAACTATCCAAGGAGGGTGGCGGGGAAACCCTAAAGACAATGGTAAATTAAAGGTTTGGTTCCCGGAAATAACGAGCATCCCACAAGAGCTGCTGCTGGCCTCACGGGGCAGGGTGTGAGGGAGGCTAATTTGAACTCCACCACCACTATCACCACCAGACACAGCTGTCTGCTGCTTTTCATCCTAACACCTCAAAGCACGGGACAAGCGTGCAAATATTGCCCCAGCCACACCAGAGCTCTGCGACGGGCCAGAGCCGTTATCGGCGACGAGATCCCGACCCCCCCCACGGAATTTTGCCAATTGAAATGTCTCAGTGAGTGCTTGAAAGGTTCCTGTGAGATAATGCGGCTCTGACAGAGCTGGGAGCAGGGCTTGCTACTGGTAAAATCAATAGATGACACCAAAATGAATTAAATTTAGGTAATTATAAGCACTTAAAAGTTCTAATTTGCATGATTATACTGACGTACAGCTCAATCAAGAAACTACATGTATTTATAGAAAGATAATGTCCTATAATGATATAAGAAAAATGAAAAAAAAGTCCCTCTTCAGATATTACATTTAAAGATTTTTGTGTCTGTCCAGCCAAGCTGGTGCAGTATAAATAGCATGACTTTATGGTGAGATCCCTTTCCATTAGTCATTATTTCCAAAAGCCTGAAAGCAGGGAGAAGCAGCAGGCTTCAAATCCTTCTGACTTGTATCACACACAATTTGCCCCAGTCCGTGAGGTGCTGGAGGACCTCTGTTCTCAGCCAGATCAAGGCTGAATAGCAATTACTTGGAGAAACACAGGTCAGAGGCAATTGAAGGGATCAGCACCTCTTAGAATCAGGTCCACTATGGATAATGAGCCAGAGAGCAAAAATAGAGCACAAATTGCTGTAATTAGGCAGCTATAACTGGTAATATATGTGGCTGTTCATGCTTGGTTTTTTTCTTCATGCTGGATACATTTTCCTTCTCCAGAGATGGAGCAGCTTACTCCTGGCATTATGTTGTTTATGAAAACTTTTCTGAACAATGAATAACTGAATCTCAGTACTGCGGTCAAAGTCAAGGCAAGTAACACCGAAGAGCATTGCTGTTCCCTTTATCCTTAAGTCATTTTTAATAGGGGTCGTAGATACAGGTAAGCCAGTGCGAATATTTAATATTTTAGCAACTCTCCGTCATGCCGCGAGTCTCAGCTCAACAAACAGACAGCTGGCTCCAGGCTTTTAGCTGCTCCCGTACCTGACATGGGAGAGTCTTGGATGGATAAAAAACCTGTCACCAAGGGCTACCTGGTGGGAGCCAGGTCTCGGCTTCAAGGTGCCCTTGCCAATCCCAACACCACGGCAGGGCAGCCGAGCTGGGAATGGGCTGCTCAGAGTTGGAAATCTCTGGTTGGTGTGACGTGCATGCAGCACCCACCCCACCCACCCTGTCACCTCTGCCTCAAACAAAGCTTTAAAGGGGATTAGTCTGGATGTAAACCAGCCAGATGATTTATGCTCGATATCACTACGAACATTTCCCAGTCAATGCAGGCATCCATTCCCTCTCCTCTTCATACTAAACACCAAACCCAAAATTAAAAATGTAATTGTTCACACTTACATCTGCCTCTATGCCTTGGACAACAAGAGCGGGGTTCAGGGGGAGCCGGCAGACCTTCACCTCCTCGAAGAGCTGCTGGAGGCTGCTGAGCTCCACGTTTAACACCTCCTGCAGCACGTGAATCATCATGGCAGCATGAAAGAACACAAAAGCACCTTTTTTTTTGACTGTCTTTCTGTACTTTAAACAAGCAATGCAATTTCCGGAGCCGGTAGCATCCGTGTGACCTCATAACAGCTAAGTGAGGTCACGCCGAGGTATTAAAAATAAGAACTGTAATTTTACTCCACATTGATGCTTTTCCTGCCTAGATGTGCCACCAGCTCATACTGCCCTGTGGGTTCAGATGGAAAGTGACTTTTTCCAAGGGCATGGAGTGACAGGACAAGGGGAGATGGCTTCAGACCGAAGGAGGGTAGGTTTAGACTGGATGTTAGAAAAAATCTCTACCTGTGAAACCAGACTCGATGGGGCAACCTGGTCTAGTGGAAGGCGTCCCTGCCCATGGCAGGGGGTTGGAATCAGATGATTTTTAAGGTTCCTTCCAACCCAAACCATTCTGTGATTCTATGATTCAATACCCTTCCTTAGGGGTTGATTAGCCTTGTATTGCTCTGCTGTATCTCATGGGGTTTTTTGCCTTGCCTGAGAACTTCCCAATTTGTTGCTTATTGCCTCTGCACTGTGGTCTCCTTTGCCTAACTCTGTTGGCTGCAAGGTTTGGGAGCTTCTCAGTATCATAGTAACTGCAGCCTTGAGATTAATCTCTAAAATCTGAATTATGCATCAGCAATGTATAATGTATCACTACTATTTCTTTTTCTTTACATGGATTTTCCTTTTGCAAATATTTTTGTCTTTTTACTTCCATGTTTGCTTTGCTGCTCTCAGTAGCAGCACTGAGAGTTTTCTGAGAAACCCTTTGAAAATCTTCGAATCCTTAACAAGGCAGAAAGATTCATGATATCGTTCATGAAAACCAGCAGTGGCAAGTATATTTTTATTTGGCTTCCTGCTCTGCCTTGCTGAGATTTCAACAAGAAGCAGTTTTACACATCGGGTTAGTAACAGCAGCTGTCCTGGAAAATTAACAGCTCTGAACTAGAAATGTACCTATGCAGTATAAAAGCTGTATCTACTGGAGAAAACAACTGCAAGTTTCTACTGCCAGGGAGGAATCTCTTCAGGTATGTGCTCAATGTTCATTGCTGAGTGCTATATTTGAGATATTAACTACATTCCACTGTGGTTATCTTTGTTAAGTAATGAGGATGTGTCCAGCCTGCCAAGAACAACTCTTAGTGAAGCTTTCGAGAAATACTGCGGCTCTACAGGAGTCAAATATTTTGGGACAAGGTGCTGAATGTGAGCATTTCTCTCAGTGAAATGATAATCAGCTTTGTTGACATTACTTCTGGCCACCTCCAAGTCCATTTGAGAAACCACTGATAAAGGAATTTAAATGGCTTAAAAGATCTGCAGACCTCATGAGTAACAGTGATGAGAGTTGTCCCATTAAACATCTATGTGTCACCTGTTTTCAGAGCAGAAAAATGTTTATAAAGTTGAGTTAAATCTTTGGTTTATTGATGGAAAGGGTATTAAAGGAAAAAGGTGATACCTTAGAAAAAATAAAATTCCCTAAAGAAACTTAGATGGAAGGGGCAGTATTTTTTAACAAACCTTTCTTTTTGGGTCACTGGCAGCTTTCACTTTTGTGGCAATGTCTTCCAGAATTCTGATGAGCTTTTCTTCCTTAGAAAACTCATTGTTCAGGGTTTGTCCAGCACAGAATTGGAGAGCAGCCAGCAGTTTCTTATACCACATTCTGAAATGAACTTCATTCTGTGCATTCTTCAACAGCCTGAAGGAAGGAGGGGAAAAAAGCATCAGTATATCTAAAACTGAATTTTATTTTATATCGGTTCTAGCAGGAACAATAAATGGACTCCAGAGTAATCTACATTTGGTCACTTTGGGCAGCAGAGAATGAAAAGAAAATGTTATTGTTTGTAGGCAATGAGACTTGAGTCCCATTTGATAACTAATGGGATTCCAAACAAGTTGAATAAACAGAAAACTGTCATTTCTTATTGTCATATGTAGTGCAATGCCTGTATTGCTTCTTATTTCTGCAAGAAAAGTTTACAAAGTGAAAGGAAGTTGCATTTTGGAATTCCAGTGTTAAATATATATACCTAAATATTTTTTTTCTCCTGTCAGTACATTCATACAAGCAAGCACATCTTTCAGCTAGGAGGTGAATTTAAAGACTGTTTTAGTCTCAGATGTATCATCAATTCTAGAAATTTTCACTATTTTAAGCTGAGGAGACATTTCTGAAATTGGCTATACTGCTAAAAAGAGTGAAATGAGCCCATTTTATTCCTTTCTTTACTAGTAAGTGTTGCTCTAAAGCAAAACTCAGCTTTTAGTTCTTCTGAAGCCTGCAAAAGCTCAGGGATTGGAGTTACTGCCAACATAAAAGTCAGAAATAAAACTAAACCCATACTCTTTCTAATAATAATCACCATGCAGTCTTCTCTAATTACACAGTTATTTGGGTTGGGAAAGCTGGGGAGTGTAGAGGGTTTTTTTTAGTTAATTGAATTGATCATTGGGAAATTTTTTCCTCATGTGGGCCAGAGGTTTTGTACACTGCTTGAGTTATTTTTGTAAGTGTAGATGGAATCACCAGCTCTGTGTTGTTCTTAACATCCTGCCCATCACCTGGGATTTCCCTTTGCCTGAAGGACTGGTGAATTGCTCTTTGCTTTTGTATGAACTTTCCCCCTCGCAATGTCATCCTTAAGAACATCTCAAACCTTAAATTCCTTATAAATGTCTGAATCTTAATGCAGTTTCCCCAACCTAACAAATAATGCTACTTTTCACAGGACAGAAATCAGAGAAGCTCTTGACTTTCGAGGCTCACCACGTGGATGAATCTGTCACATATGAATATGTCACATAACAAAAAACAAGAACAAGAAATTATTTGAAGTACTGATACTTAAAGGTGAAAAACTCTAATTCTTATAGACACTTCAACTTCTTCAAATCATATATAAGGGATTACAGCATTGCAACTGCAGCACATGCCTCTTCTGGTGATGAGGGATTCTTGACATCTTTTGTAAAGCAATGATTCTTGTAGGTCCTCTTTTCCTACATAATTCAAGGCAGAACAATATCTCCTACTGGTTTCTGAAAAGCCTTTCCAGTTACACAAAACCTCGGAACATCTGAGGGTTTGAAAATCTTTAAAGAATGAGTGGTGATTCTATCAGAAACGCCTCGACATGAAAGGGAAGCAATATGAGAAGTTTATCATCAACACTCTCTGGAGGAGTCTGAAATGACTTTTTTTCCCCTGTAGACTAGTAAAAACAAATAATTACTTTTTGGATCTGAAGGAAATACAAGTTGTCATTGCAATGCCTGGTGGAAGGCAAACCTCAGCACGCAGAGGCTGCTGTGTTCTTATCCTGAGCCCTTCACAAACTGAGGAAGGCTGAGAGCACATGCATACACAGCAGTGGACAAACAAATTCTTTCATATTTCGATCAGAGTAAGTCCCAGAGTCCACAGGATGGGATTCATCTGCTTAAATGTCAATACCTCATGCCATTTTAGATATCCTAGGAAACCCACCTCCTCCAGCTGCTGCCTTGCAAGGGCATGGATCCACTAGAGGCAACATCTCAGGTGTGCTGCTCCCATGCAGATGTCTCAGATTCCCTATGCTGTCTAAAATAACAGGTGTTTAGGGCACTGCATCACACTCTGCAGTGGCCCTTTAGCTCAGCTGTAGGCAAACAAGGCCATTTAAAATAAAAACCTACTCAGTCCACTTCAACAGCAAGTAGGGAAGAGGCTTGGTGATTATCTTCTAAATAAAAGCATCACTGGTACAGTCCAAATTGGTATGGGCAGGAATTTTAGTCTACCAAAGCAAAGCCCAGCTCACCCTCAGTCCAGCCAAACAGTTTGCATTTTTCTTGACACACAGTCAGACTGAACTTGGACACTTTTGTCCTGCAAATACAAGTGCACCTAAGAAAAGGCGACTACCACTGTGGTATCTATTTTGAACTGGACATCTAATGCTGGTGCAGAGCCTTGTCTGCACTGAGGCTGGCATTGGAATCAGCTCCTGAGTATCTAAATCATATTCATTCACTTACTCCATTTTTAATAGTACGCATTCAGGGAATCCATGAAGGCTACCTCTTCATGTTTGAATGTCCCTTTAATCCTCTCAGATATAGAGAACATTAAACCAGCTTTTATTTCCCTAAAATGAAAGGCTTAGGATTTCACATACAGGAAGCAAAATAGCAAAACCAAAATGGTTTACTATTTTAAACAGAGCTACTCCCTGCATAACACAGATCAACTTAGAAGATCCATTTTTTGATTATCCTTGTGGCTGAGTGTTCACAGGAAATAAGCTTATATACACATACGATATAACGATTTCTTTTCAGCCTGAGAAAGGATTATGGGCCAGATTCAGAGAGCTTATGCATAAGGTGTACATGAGGACACAGGGTGTATGGAGTCTGAGTCTTCTCATGTGTGGTTCTTGAGCCCAGTCCATGGGGAAAGCATCATGATATCACTGGTAAAACCCATTTCCCTGCCAGCCCACGCTCAGTCTGAACACACATGGCAGCTTTGGATGGTCCGTGTGCTTCCCCAGCAGCTCCCACAAGGGACTGCTTGGGGCTCTGCTCTCAAAACGTGTCCAGGGACTGGTACGGCAGCACGGCTGTCGCTGTTTTCCCCACGGACGAGTAGAGAAACGACACAAAGTCCAGGCTCAAGGATAAATGGATAGGGTTTTAACGAATTCTCAGAAGACTTTTATGTGTTAGTTCGCAAAGTGTATTAAGTGGCATAAGGTAATTGGTTTTTGCCATCCACCCCCTAAGGGGATTGGTCAAGTTCTAGGACACCCATCTCTGAGTGTTTTTCCAGTTGGAACCATAACAATTCTACCAAAACAATCCGCACCTGCAAGAAGTGTACAAAACTGTAACATTGTTTTGTCTTGCTTGCATGGGAAAGAAAGAACTCTCACAAAAATGCTACAGAGAGCTGAAGAAATTCTCTGCTGGAGTTTTTCAGCATCCATACATGGCTTCTGCTGCCTGCTCACTGGGGCAGGCGTGCTTCTAAAAGCCTGCAGACCCTCATCTGCAAAATGAGTTGCATGAACTGGGTCTGACTTTTATATTCATTCTATAAAAGTGGTCCTGAAGAGGATACGAAGGACAGCTTTTAGTGTGATGACTCATTGTAGGCTTCGCTGAAATGTTAATTCAACAAATGAACGAATATGTTGTTGCAATTCTGTCTTCCCAGCTTGCTGGCACAAACGTCTTCACCCTGCCACGGTGAGAACTCAGTGGAGATGGGAAAATCTGCAGCTTCTGAAGTTGCAGGATGGAGAAATGCTGAAGACACTAATGAAATTTTCAAGTTTGAACAGGATGCCTAGCTGTGACAGAGGAAGACAAAATTGGAATGATTTAAAACCCAAGGCTGTCAGTAAAGAAGCATGTGAAGTTGTTTTTCTCCTGATAATTTTCACAGGACTCTGAAAGACTTCTGTCAGTATAAAAGCCTGGCTTTATGCCAGGCCTAGGTGGAGCATCTTGCTCCCAACAACAGAGAGACTTCCTTACTCTTCAGGTTCTCAGATTCGGGACAAACACCCTCGTTCTCAGCAAGGCTGGTGAACTCAGACACTGTCCCCAGGTCACTTTTGTGAAACAGTACAGAGGGAAGTTGACCTGAAATCTGGAAATGGAGTAAGTCAGGTGCAGGGGTGCCCTGAAAGATGCCTCTGCCTTCTGCAAGAGCTGCTTCTCCTCCTTTCTGCATGCACCTGCTCCATGCCTGCAAGGTGGCTCCAGCCCCATTTCCTGGCACTCACAGCTGCAGGTGTGTGTGAGTTTTCTGGGTGTAGAAATGCAAGCAGGCTGAGAGATTTTTGCCACAGGGAAGAAAGGAACGTGGAATTGAATCAAGCTGACTTGGCTGCTGTGTCAGAGAAGGAGAAATAGAGCTGCTTCTCCCAGCAGCTGTGGAGAAAAGGGTAATTAAGGAAAAAAAAAAAGGAGAAAAAAAAAGGAATGAGATCGGATGGGTCTTGGTAGAAAAACAGGTGAGCTGGCCTCGTTCTCCCTCTGTGGTGCTAGAAGACAGGGAAGCTGACACAGTCTGCTCTCTGAGTAGGATCTGGCAGACAAATGAAAGAGTGAGGTGGCTCAGACAACTCTGCTGCTTGAACATCTGTTCCTTGTCTCCTTCAGAAAGGAGAGCAGGGTGAACCGGAGAGCGATGCCTGACAGGACAGATTAGCTCACAGGTAGCCTGTAAAACCACGCTGTACCAAAAAAACCAAACCCAGCCCCAAGAAGAAAAGGTGAGGATTTCCAGTACCTTATTGCAGGTTTAGGACCTACCTGTTATGAAGGAACAAAGCAGTTTGACTGGGTTATTTAGACATGATGTCAGGAGAGTGACCGTGGTTAATTTGTTTCTAAGTGCTCTTCTGGGATTTATTACACAAAAGTTGTGCCTGCCAGCACACACTCTGTACACTCTGCAAAACTCTGAACTCAGAGATACACCATCAAAATAAAGTGCTTTAGGATTACAAGGTGAGTGCTGAAGTACCTCCTGTTGTTGGTCAATCTTCGATAAACCTGACCAAGGAAGTCAATATGCTTTGTTCTGAAGGTGTATTTCATGTTTGTTTTCTGTTTTGCTAAGTTGGAGACAGGACAAGTCACAGAAGAAGAAAACAATGGTACAAGACAGCTGCTCATTATGGCAATAATTGCTTTAAAATTATTCTCCACAGCCCTTCGTATCAAAGATTAGCACGCAAAAACACTTCTCTACCACTGTACAGCTTCTGTGTCTGAGGTTGCCATCTGTCTTGATTATCCTTAGACATCCTGCAAAACTCCTAATCTGTCCTTTGTGCTTTATTGTGCCACGGAGCTGTGGCACACACCTGAAGCTTTAAACTGATTTCATTTCCCACTCCTTGAAGAAAACATTTTACTGTTTGCACTCTTAATGAGAAGAATGAGTAACAGGGCTGGTTTGCCTGTAGGACTTCATTTAGGCTTTGCAGCTCCTTAAGTCTCAGTGAAAGTCCCCCAGAGACACACGGATGACAGAGATGACAAAAATGTGCAGCTGAAGATGAAGAATTCCATCTACCCTGTGACAGGTCATGAGGACGAGCAGGCAACTGCTGCTATTAATTTTTTACTCAGTTGCAAGTAAAACCTCTCTTTGTTTTTTGCTTTTGTCTCCCCACTAGTACGCTGGACAAGGTTTTTACTTCCCTGCCAGAGAAAATGGGAATAATCCCTTTGTCAGAGGTATCATAACAGTGGGTACTGCACAAACACTGAGCTCCTACGACTCCCAGGTTCTAACAAGTGCCTGTCGCCCTCCATCCCCTACACCAGCAATGCCCTCACTCCTCTGCAGAGTACAGCCAAGCAAGCAGAACATGTCTTTTCAAGTCTTTATCATCTTCTACCTGGTCTGCTCAGCCTCTTTAGACACAGCCAAACTCTCAGGCAGCAGATCACCAAGCTGGCAAGTACGACTGTGGCTTTCCTTACCTCTTTGCCAGTGCCTAGGATGGATGACTGAACTTGCTGAAGCTCCCAGTAATGCGTCTGTAGGATGGCAGCTACTGCTGCAGGAAACAGAAAGAACCACTTGCACTTGTTGCAATGTAATCTCCATTCCCAGCCTCTGTCACAGCCTCAGTGAGACATTGCCCATTTCTGGACAGAAAAATTTAATTAAATTAAGCTTGCTGAAAAGCTTTACAGTGGCTCCATTCTCACAGCCTTTTGCAATGCAAGAGAAATATACAGGCTTCCTCTGTCAACTTCCTTTAAAAAACAGATGCAGGAGAACATGTGTGGTTTTAAACCAGTCCCAAACTCTAGAAAGGTGTGATTTTTGTACCACAAATCAAAGAAAGGCGAACACAGAACCACAGAAACAACAGCACCATTGTGGGTAGACCTATTGGGGCATTGCAGACAACGAACTGACAGACATGAAAACAAACTAACAGGTGAGAAGCACGAAATACCCGGCACGCTGAGAACAATAAAATTTCTGCAGGGGAGAACGGGGAGCGGAGTCAATTAGGCAGAAGTTACTGTACAACAAAGATGGAAGAGACATTGCAATTCTCCCAAGTGACTGGAGTGCTGAGCATTTTCCACAAATTTGCAGAAACACAGAGCGAGGACATCAACTTGACTGGAAGGATGAAGGCCGAACTTCCTTTTGCTCTCCCTTTCTTTGACCAAGTACAAAGCCAGGAGAAAGGGAGGGGCACAAGAGGGCTGGCAAAGCTCTGCTTCATCTGCTGCTTTTTCATCTTTATTTCTATTCTAGAACAAGAAGAGAATGAATTTTTATGTTTCTTGAGTACACTGAGCAAAGCATGGTACATTTTCTCTGAAACTTTGTAATCGATAAGTCTCCAAGATGAAGAAACAGCAGCTGCTCAGTTGCTTGAAGCACCTGTCCACTTTTGGCTCTTCACTCTTCTCACATGAGAAACCTGCAGCCAGTTTCACCTCCTGCTTCCCATAAAAGAGAGCTGTTTTTATAGACTCATTTTTCAAAGCATTACCCTTGAACAGAAAATAGCTCTGCTTAAAGTGAAATTTTGTTTTAACGTACCATGTGATTAATTTGCTTTTGTTTTTCTGATTCTTTTTTTATAACATAGAACAGAAGTCTACCACATTGATCTCCCTTTGACAACAAAATATTGTTGCAGACATATAAAGTATGGGAGTTAGGCTTGAGAAACACAGCATTGCCATTATTTTCTAATCTCCCAAAGACCTTTATGAACAACACAACACAATTTGCATTCAGACAAATCACTTAATTCAGTAGATTCAATCAAGGCAGCTCCTCGCACTCCCACTGAATGCCTGAACTGTGGAATTCATGTCCTGCTGACTCACAAAAAAATTAGCAGATCAGTGAAAACAAAGGCTATGCTACGCTATGCAAGGAAGGTGCCAAACCCTGCTGAGGTTGCCTAGCAGAAAAATGTTTTATTTGATATGTAATATAGTTAGCTGCACACACTTTACATTAAGAAAATGAATCCCAGATAAAAATGGTGTTGTCTGTAGGAGAAAGAGCTTGAAAGTGAAACAGAAATGAAATGAACCTTGAAAATGAACTGTATCAAGAATTAATTTGAAAGTATGATGGTGCATGGGTATCACTATCTCTACCAGAGACAGATGCTGCTTGGCTAAGCTCTAAGCAAGAAACAATCATCCTCATAACGTCTTCTCCAATTTGTTGAATGGATATGATACCATCAATATAAGTGCTACAAGGATCATCTACTAAAAAGCAGTGCTAACAGTGTCTGTCTCTTTCTGCTCCAGTTTGTAAAAAACACTAAAATAAAAAAATTGTTAGCAAAGTGGGTCTTTTTCTAGTCTGCTCCTCTTCATTGGGTAGGATCTGAAAGCAGAAGTTTATTAACACACTATCACAAACACAAAACATACCTCCGGCAGAACACCAACCCAACAACATTTAGTGGTGGTTTCAAAAAGCATCTGTGCTCAACAGTACTGACCTTAGATAACTTCAGAGTCTTGAGTGGGGGTTCATGGTCCACCAAAGATCCCACCCTAATAAAACACCAATCCAAAGCTACAGGAATGAAAAGCCTTCACCCTGAAGTGTCATTAAATACTGAGGGTGACTTAAGCTCAGACTTGCAACTCTAGATCTGACTGGTTTTGACTATTAATAAAAGAAGTACCACCACTGCCTCTTTAAAGAGAGTGATTAAATGTCCTCTCCAAAAACTGCATTTGGAAATAAGAAAAAAACCCAACTGTTTAACAAAGGTAGTGCATTTAATATCTGCATGAACATCATCAATTGGACAGCATTATTTTCCATTCAATGAGAAACTTGGCATTCAGGTCTGGCATTAATTTTGAAAAGTCTGGTTCCATCTTTGCCAGTGCCTTCTTTACGTGACTGAGTACGTTCCCGTCTGTGCTTTTCCCAAAACTGCAGATTTTCTCCCCAGAACAAATGACGTACTGTTGTCAGATTTTCATGCAGTATCTTACACCAGCATCAGCAAGCCCGAAAGCATCCAACAATCTGTCTCTGTGAGAGTTTAGAGTAAATTCATGCACAGGAACAGAAATGCATTCATTCCAGGCATAAGAGAAATTGTTGTGTTCTTCCCAGTGGGTAACTGCACTGGGAGCTAGCAGTGAATGGGATTAGATGGGATAATCACCACTAAAATAAGCAGGCCCAATGGCTTTATTGGGATGCTGTCCAATATGCCAGCAATTAATTGAATACAGGAGGTGACTAAGCTACTCTACTTTCAAACTATATAAATAAAATGCAAAATTAATTCAGATTGAGGCAGTCCATGAGAGCCAATGGACTTGCAAGCTTTGTACTCTTTCTGAATTTAGGCCACAGTTATCACAGCAATACACTGAGGAGAAACTGAAAATGTTTTTCTTCAACTGCCTATTGTTTGGGTAGTTTATGTCTCCCAAAATGGCTTTGGATAGCATCTGTGGTTCCCATTAGCTTCACAGCTGAACAAAAAAATCCCTCATGACACTATAAAACACAATGTAAGACACAGAACTCATTCTGTGTGGTTCTGCATGCACTGGGCAATCCAAATGTACACAAAATTGCAGAATGAAACGAGTTACACCACAGCACTTTGGTAACTTTACTTTGTTTGTTGGTTAATTGTTGGGGGTTTTTTTAAATTATTTTTTTAGTTGTGCTGGTTTTACCTGGGGTAGAGCTGATTTTCTTCCCAGTAGCTGTTATGGGGATGTGTTTTGGATTTGTGCTGGAAATGGTTGATAATTCAGATGTTTCAGTTACTGCTGAGCAGTGTTTGAAGAGTCAAGGACTTTTCTGCTCCTCACCCCAATCCACAAGTGCACAAAAAGTTGGAAAGGGACACAGCTGGGTCAGCAGACCCCAACTGACCAAAGGGATGTCCCAGACCATATGGATCATGCTCAGCAAATAAAGCTGGGGAAGAAGGAGAAAGGGGGAATTTTTGGTATGATGGCGTTTGTCTTCCCAAGTCACCAACGCGTGATGGAGCCCTGCTCTCCTGGAGATGACTGAACACCTGCCTGCCCATGGAACGTGATGGATGAATTCCTTGTTCCATGTTGCTCATGCGCACAGCTTTTGCTTCACCTCTTCAACTGTCTTTATCTCAGCCCATGAATTTTCTCACTTTTCTAACTCTCTGCCCCATCCTGCCGCAGGGGACAGTGAGTCAGTGGCTCTGTGGGGCTTGGTTGCCATCTGGGGTTAAACCACGAAATTAATATACTAACACAGAAATAGCTTCAGGGAGAAATCTGAAATTGTCTTTAAACAAGGTCATTAAGGCCCTTGGCTGCTCATAGCAGGAGCAGTTCCAGATTTTATTCATACATTCTGAGCCAGATCTGCACTTTATAATCCTAGAGTTTTCAGATTACTTTTTTTTTATGACTCTGGGCATGGGAAAATAAGGGTTTGGTTAGGGGGGTGGGGAAACAGAATAAGACAATTCTGTTTTTCAAATATTATGAAACTCAAAAGAACTTGTTCTGCAGAGCTGTTAATTTTCCTATTTGTTCTGCACTCAGCTACAAGAACTTGCTTTGTTTAACAATGTCTGCATTCAAAGCTGTTATCTTTCAAGTAGAGTCTCAGATTTTTACAGACAAGGTGCTCAGATGTCAAGAGCAGAGGAAGGATGTATGAGATTTGATACGTTTCAAATACATGAGGAGTTAATGTTTCTTTTAAGGCAGCATCCCTTCTGCCTCTCTGGAGGGATCTGTCTGTAGATCCATTGTGTTTTAAGCACAGGTAGCACAGATACAACAAGAACTGGTTCCACATTATTTCCTGACATGTCAGTCTTCTGGATCTTTACTTTCATCACTGCTCTAGCTAGCAGCCCAGCTTATCTTATTTTCCCAACATCTATCAAAGGGAACTTTATTCAGATCACTGCCTAACAGGAGCAGGGAGGAAAAATGAGCCTCAGCAGGTACTGCTGTAAGTGTTTCAGCAATCCTGGTACCTCAGTGTAATCACAAGATGGCAAAACGCTGTTTGCAGTAGACCTCTCATATGTGACAGAGTGTGCTTTCTGTAAGATGTCGAGCCTCCTTTTTGTGTCAATTTGCTGTGTGGCACTCAGTGCTGCACAGGAACGAGGGATGCACGGATCAGATCGTGGGATCACAGCGCCGTGTTAGCTCTGTGCCTGTACCCGGGTGACTTTGTCAATAGAATGACTGGAGAGAACTTTCAGAGCTCACATGATGTGCCATCATGAAGACATATGGTCCCTTACACTTCAAAAATAACTCGTTTGTTTTCAGGGAATAGAAGAGAGAAAATCAGACTTTTCAACGGGGGAGTCTTTAGAGTCCAAATCACACTTTATCATCTTTTCATGACTCTGACTCTTTGAAGGGAGAAATCTCTTCGGACTACAGCTCTCCTTATGCATAAGGCTACTCTGAAATCTTCTTCAAATAAGATGATAGCTACCATGTTTTAATTCAATTAAAATACAGGAGACCATGAAAGATGGTGGCAGGAAAGAAGAACAAGACTTTACATGATAAAGAAGAATATTTCTATCTTCTTTCTAAGCCTCTTTTATTTCTTCCTCTCTGGTTTTATTTTCCTTCCTCTTTTCTTGGCCTCTATTAATTTTTTGCTCCACGTTATACTCAGCAATAGTATCTCTTTCAAAGGTAGGAGAGCAGAGCAGAGGTGGAAATAACTTTAGACTTCTCCTTTTTAAATACTGGTCTGGTTCTGATTTTTCCTTCCATTTCACTGCTTTATTGCCACCAAATATTGGCTTTGTAAATAGAGAAGTGGGAATTTAAAGTTAAGCCCATGTACCAGGGAAAGCGTGCTGTAATATATTAGTAAGAGAAAATCTTTCTTTTTTAGATGGCCCAAGGGTATTTTCCTAGTCGACAGCTGGCCTAGTTACCATGGAAAACAGAAGAGCTGGAGGGCAGGCACAGTAGGAAAATGAGGCAGAGACCTACATGAAATTGGGTTTGCACAGGCTTGGTGGAATTAATCTCTCACTTCAGACACCTTGTTGCTCTTTCATTGCTGGGAATAGACATAGAGTTTCATCTAGGTTTAAAAGTCCATCTCAGCTCTGCTGAGACACATTGAGCTGCGGGACCAGGTCTGAATAAACTTTTGAATAAAGTAAAATCGCTTTTAATGAACCCTTGACCAAGGAGGTGTTACTTAAGCTTTTACCAAAGAAATCTTACATCACTCTCTTCAGTTCAAATGGAATTTTTAACCCTGGTGTTAAAATCCATAGATTTTAATGTCAGAAGAATTTTAGGCAGATATGAGAATGAAAATCCATCCTGAATATTACTTGATAGATAACCTTAGCAAAATTATTTCTCTGTGCTTCTATTTTGCTTTTCAAAAGTGGAGAGAATTATTTCTCATAGGCTTTCCACAGACTGCTGTGTTTGTTTCTAAGCTGCTCTTGTGCCAGAGGTAAATGCCACTGCAAATAGGTCTTTTTAATAACATTGCCACCTCCTTCCCATGTGGGAACCCATCTAGCCAGCATCTTTCAATCATATAGGAGACAATAATAGCCCCAGGCATTTTTTTTTGCTCGTAAGAAAACAGAATTAAGATTCAGTTGTTGTCATAAAAAGTCCAGGTCTGGTTCCAAGATTCACAATCACATTTGTGGAAGTATTATTGCAGCAAGCAGATGTCATATTTCCATATGTCCTGAGTCAGGTAAAGAGTGGAGCAAGCTCTCCAGGGGCAGTCACTGCATTGGCAGAATAAATATAGATCAGCCATCTGACACAGAATGCTCCTGGGACTTTGAAGCTCCCTGGCTCTGCTGTTGGCATCCTTCTTGCCCTCATAGTGCTGTCCTTGTCCTCAGTCCGTGTGAGGCTGCAGCTGCATGGAGGACTGAGATGCAGAAATCCCATCTTTCCTCTCCTACCATATACATGCTCTGTGAGTGCCCCTGAACCAGCCACACTTCTTCCTAGATGTGTACTCTGCTGACAGACCAAATATCTGTGCATGCCAAAATGAATATGGATAAGTGCAATACTCATGGGGTGGCAGGCATGGGTGAGCCAGGCACATTATTATTTAAATCACCTTTAAACCGCTGGTTAAAAAACTCCTTATACCAAAGCTAAGCAAGAGCTGAAGACACCACGTGTCAGCTTTGAATTGATGCAAAAAAGATTTAAAGTGGGGCATCCTTTGAAGGAGGCTCCATTTTCATGCCATGACCAAGCAGTGTCCTTCTGAGTGACACACACAACAAAGCTCTGGCAGTTCAGGAATGTTTGCCACCATGGCTGCTTCAAACCACTGTGACAGACTGCCCTATCCACAGAAGCACCTACATGGGATCTGAGTCACTCAAAAGCTGGCTAAGCAGCGCCTGTTGGAAACGTTTAATTAAATTAAAATGTTTCTCCTGATAGAAATCATCACACCCACTGAATTACATTGTGGAGCAGGTTAAGCAGAAGCATAAATACTGACTTTTAATACCAGGCTCAACAAAGGAAATGCTACAGAAACGTCGAAGTCTTGTTTACTGTTTGACCTGCTCCATGCCCAGTGCTCACAGGATAATTATTGCAAATGGCAGAAGCTTTTTTCCTCAGTCAGAACCCCACTTCCCTTGCTGATATACAAATGAGATCTTCCTTCAGTTAAAAATGTATAATGTGTTACAATACTCATGATGAGGGGCTGTTCTTTCAGTTAATCCAAGCCAATGAATTTGAATGTGGAAATCCCTGTTCAGTTCCTTCTTCATTAGCCAAGATGGCAGCTGCCACACCAAAGCTAATGAGCCTGATTAATATCAATTCAGTAAATTAAATTTTTTTTTCCAGACATCAGATAATTTTGCACTAATCCAGACATTTATACCAATTTAATATCAGCTGACATAAAATAATTTCTCATTTAACACTAATTGAAAACTACTGGTTTCTTATTCTAAAGAGCATTTGCTGTCACTTATAACTTATGGCTTTTTATAAAGCTATTTTTCAAATAATATCATCCTTGAATTTTATGTTTTCTGCCTAGCTGCAGAACCTTTATATGCAAGCATGTGACTGGTGACATGGGAAGAATGGAATAATCAGGTAATTTCTCTTAAAGGTATTAATTTTAACAACTTTCCTTCATATTTTCCATTACATATTTGTAAAAGGATTGATTGAAACAAATGAACAAGAGAAAAAACCTTTCATTTAAGCAGTGTTGATCTCAGCCCCTCTAGCTATTTTTTTTTTCCTTCTAAATAATTTTGGGTTTGTTCAGCTTGCCTTCAGGCTTGGTTTCTTCAGATGCTACAGAAGAAATAGCACATCTCTATTTCTGTGCCATTTGCTCTTATTATAATGTAGAAAATGTCTATCCCGTGGGTTTCACCGTGACACTCTCTCAGCTGAACATCACCCATGTGGAGCACTACAGAAAGTTTTCAGTGAAAGACTCCATCCAAGAGATGGCACCTGCTGCAGAATTGATTATTTGGAAAACACTCATAATTTCCCAATCCTTCCAAAGGTGAGAGCACCCTTTGTGCAAGCCCTTATCTAAGGACTGTCCTGGTGGCTCAAGAACTGAAGGAGTGTGGAAATAGAATCAGTAAAGAAGCAAAGACAGGTGCAGAATCCATTTGCAGCGTACAAGATCAGGTAAATGATGTCAGGAGGGACCTCTGAAGGTCCCTTGCTCTGGCCCCTGTTCTAACCAGAGCTAGCTCTGATATTGGATCAGGTTGTGCAGAGGGTCTGCCCTCAGCAGCAGGTCGGGAGAGCTCCTGGGGCAGCGGAAGGAACAGCAACTTGACCGTATCATGTTGGGTGCCCAGAACTAGAGGAGTTTCAAATGACATAACCCAGTGACAGGCAGGCCTGTCATTTGGCCAGGAACGTGAATAAGTGTGCCAAGAGCTGCTTTTCTAAGTTGTGAGTATCACGCTGCTCTGTCTTCAGTCCCATGAACGGCACTGAAACTGGAGGGCAATTTCTGGCAAGCCCTTCGAGCCAGGGCCCAGCTGTCACAGGAACAGCGAACATTTCAAAATTCCTGTGATACAGATTAATTTTAGGCTAGGAACAAAGGCTGCACATTACTCTTTACACTGTCTAAGTGTCTGTCAGAACTACCCTTGTGTATAAAATAGCAGAGATTGGGGTTTTGCCTATGGCACTGCCTGGGCAAAATCCTCTTATGTGTTCGCAGTGCACAAAATGTAAGGGCTCCATTCTCTGCATGAACACCTGACTGTTTACCCCTCTTTGGCCCCAAGTCCTTCAGGTTCTCAGGGAAGTTATGTCAGGCAAAGGAGGGACAGTTCAGTCAGCCTCAGGATTTGTGGGAAGTGATCAAGTACGGGTCTCCAGGGGCTTTTCCAAAAGGAGAGCTGATGTCTGTTTCCTGGAATCTGTACCTTAGACTGAGACAGAAGCACAGAGAGGTTACATTTCTAGGCACATGGGTCTTCAGGGGAACATACAGCAATGTAGGAATCAAAATTACACTATACAGGAAGGGTAGGGTAGTGGCACAGGTTATACTTGGCAATAATGCTTTTTTATGGAACTGCTTCTAGATCTCCCAGTTCTTTTGGGAAGTCACCTGAATCTAAATTTAACTGCTGGTAAAAAGGATTATTAGAACACAGCAGAACCGTGTTACTTACAGTACTACTTATGTCTGCTCTCCTCTTGTTTTTCTGCATCCTTCCTCGTACAAAAATATTTTGCTTGCTGTCCTTTAGTCCCTCAGTGGTCACTCTTTGCTCCTTTGCCTGCCTAAAGCATATTTTGTGTCACTTCAATCAGACCCACACTTAAACACTGGGAATATGACGGCAATTTCCTCCTTTCCCAAACCAGTGAACACCACTCACACTTCTGTTTCTGGGAGAAGAGTTGGGATCTTGAAGCAGAACAGACAGAAGTGTTTGCAGAGCCAGGTGGAGGGAATTCCCAGTTTCAACCCTTTCCACTGCCAGAATCTTGCTACTTTGCACATTACATCCTCTACCCACTTCCAAGTGAATCTAGAAGAATCTTGGGAATGAAATGGAAGGAGGCCTTGGGGGAACAGTTATTTTAATTTCACTGGATGACAGACTGTGAACAATTGCTGGGGGAGGCTGAACAAGAAAACTGAGCACTTATGTAAGGGAAAAAAAAATTTTTTTCTTAATCTACTTGGATATAAGCCTTGCTACACAAGCTAGAAAAATCAAGTGTAAGAAGCATAAAACAGGATTTCATTGAGAGATATGTTGAAGGTGGCTTTGCTGTTTACACTGAAATACTTAACGGTCACCCTTTACGTCCAAGGATTTGAGCTCTACAAACCACTTATTAGATAAGAAAGGAAATCTCATTTTGTGAAATAGGGAGGGTGCTGATTTGAAAGGATCATTCACCTGTGTACGTGCTACTGTTCCTCTATTCAAGTAAACACTTAATAACTTTTGTTACCATGTTATATTATTATAATACCTATATTACCTCTGATTCTGGCAAAAGATACTGGCTTTATTTCTACATCTGTTTATTCACGCAACAGAACCTTCACCACTCTAGAGCTGCTCCACTGTGCTTTGCTTGCACAGCTTGCAGCCACTTTTGAGCCAGAAAGCACTCAGCCAGCACGATATTTTTCTACTGTCCACTAAATCCTGAACTAGAAAAAAATCCTGCGTAGAAAAAAAACCAATGAATATGAACAAATTTGTATTCACCATTTAAAATTTTCAGTGGAGGCAATTTGCACTAACTCATTGAAAGACAGACAAATGAAAAACAATAGCTACTCCAGCGCTGAGGCTTTGATAAAATTTGCAAACAAATAATTTCCCATATATATGCTGCCCGCAGTTTATCCCACTTAAAACCCACGCTCCACTTCAAAACACTTTTTTTAAACTTCATTTAGAATTGTTTTTCCTTAACATAAGATTTTCCCTCAAGTAAGAGCCAGCAGTGAACATCAGCCAGGCAACACACTGCAGAGGTGAGATACCAATGGTATTTCAAAAATTACTATGCCTAAAAGACGGTGTGTTCTCAAGCTAAGAAATAAGACAACCTGTGAATGGAGTAGGATTGAGCAACTAGGGTGAACACCAAGAGAGGGAGATGTACCTGGAATAACAAACTTTGCATTAGGGATTGTCTTAAAACATGCATTGCATCTCTAAGTTGAGTGGGAAGCACGCTGGTGACTTGCTTTAGAACAGATGGGATGATTTACAACAATGGAGAGGGGAAGGTAAATGGTTCAAAATAGCTCAATGTGGTTACCTCAGCCACAAGTGTCTGCTTTCACATCTCCAGTGACAAGCAGAGGAATTAGGACTTTTTGACATCTGAATGTTTGCACCTAAGCTCCATGTTTCTGTGAAAAGATTTTATTTTGATGAACATTTTAAAAAAAAGTCAGTGAAAAATTCCTTGATACATTAAATTTCTCTGCCAGCCACCCACCATTGATACAATACTGTAATAACTCTGAATGCCGTTACATAGGAATAAAGGCCTTTTGGAGACAAAATTCAGTTCTTGCAGCCTGATTGTCCTTCTGCAACAAAAAATGATGTGCTGAAATCTACCAAACAGCATCCTGTGTATTTGACAGACACCGCAGAGAAAGCTAAAGGACAATTCAGCTGTCTGTCATTTGGCAGAGATGCCTATGGCTCGTATGACCCATTGGGTAGAATTTTATTGGTTTTAGATTTGGAAGGAATCTTAATTCTTTTAGATTCACTGGTCACTTTCAGCTGTTTTGGTGCCTTAGGTTTTAACTTTCATATTTTTCAAATCCTGCACTGCCTGGTGTGTAACTCTGGAGTTTCTTGCAGCCTGTTCACTTCTGCTCTCTCGTGCCAGGCAGACATAACAAAGCCTCTCCGGGCCTGCTCTCCAAGGACACTCAGACCGTCCTAGGCCCAAAAAGTATAAACCAAAAAGTCTCAAAGGGGGGCAAGCTTGGGAAAACGACATCATTAACTGAAGCTTTAATTGGAGAATTAACCCTGATATGCAAATGAACCAAGCCTATAAAAGCGTGAAGAACTCGTGACCTGTCGTCCACCTTGGGGTCCATCTTGGCAGTGGCCTCTGGCTCCCCAGGGGTACCTTTGAAGGCCTTTCAAATAAATACCCACCTTTATTCTCTTCCTCCTGTCTAGTCTCTGTTTCTAGGTGGCCTCTCAAGGCATCAGTTTAATTCATGAGTCCAACATACACCAGTTACAACCAAGTGGTCTCTTTACTAAAAAAACACTGAAGGAGAAAATGTGACACCATGGTCGCTTGAAGAATTCTCTTGCTTAAAAGGAGGTTGTTACAACATCACAGCAAAGTTGTTCAAGCAAAAGAGCCACGCAAAGACAACTCATCTGACAGCTCTTTCTTTCCTCTCAAATGATTTTTAATTTGGTCGCCATCCAAATGACATCATTCTGATTACAGACTAATATACTGCTGAGTATGGGTGAGCATTCTGAAAGCAATTAATATTGAGGGAAATATTTTCAAACAGTGAGGGCTTTATGAGTTTAATCCTGACATAGTCGTCGTCTGCAAACACCTAAACATACTGAATTATAGGAATTCTGCACTGTTAGCCTGACAGGACTTTTTATCAATCCTTCTCCTCTCCTGCCTAGAAATATTGTCTTTTATTTTAGTTTATTTATTTATTTCTTTTAAAATGTGCTCATAATTATATTTGGGGTTCCATTAGGGAATTTTTTTCTAAGAAAAAATATCCAAAATTGAAGGAATATTACAAAGTATTTTTCTGCTAAATCATGCACTGATGGAACATATTCAACAATGTCTAATTCATTACTCTATTTTTTCTAATGTTTCAGTTACCTAGGCAAAGGTCCAAGGCCCAGTTTTCAGTCTGGTGGAGAGTGATGACTAAACCTAGAAATATTAACCACAGAAAACACACAACCGACAGCAACTTTAAGCCAACCAATAACTCATTACACTGGATGTCCTGTATCCACTTGAAGCCTGTTTATTCATACTTTTCCTTAAAGTTCTCACTGACAGAGTTCAGAAATAGAAATGATTTACAAAACTCCAGCCTGTCACACCAGGCTGTGATCAACAGCCTAACTAGAAACGAGTACTCCAAATATACCAATCCAGGGAAATCAGGGCCTGAATTGCATTTATTCAAGTCATGAGGCAGAAACTTTGTGTTCCAAGGAAAATGGATTGAAAACAACTCTCTGGGGTAGCTCAAGTCAAATTTTGTCAAAACTTGGTTCGAACAGCTATAGTTAAAACACAAAAGCTTGCTAAGCTGGAAAGAGAAAAAGACCTATAACAGAGAAAGACTTATAAAGTGTTTTACATAATGTGATACAATTTTGAAACATCTGCAGACTCATTTTGAGTACAATAATTGCCATTTCTAGCAGAACAAAAGTTTCATACAAAGGAAAGAAATTTAATTTTTTTCCCCAAATATTCACAAAATGTAAAACCTGAAAGTGAAATTAATTTTTTTTTAGATAATACATCTGAAAAATTTGCAGTGAGGCATCCTCTCCCAGTATTTCACCTGAGCACACAGAATCACTGCAGCACAGAAGCAGCCCACTGGAGGACCCCTCTCAGCTGCAGGATTGCTCTGGGCTGCAGCAGTAGCATTTCACCAGTGGAACACAACAGCAGCTGCTCAGCTGAGAATCACAGGAGATTCTCTCCATGCTGTTCGCTTTCCAGCTGTGGCTTCATCCCTCCAAAATCATTACAACCTGATTTGGGAAATTTGCATCATCCTTAAATTACAGCTACTGTTATTTATGATTTGGACATTTCACAGTATTGAAGTTGGCTACTCAATATTGGCCACTCAGTATTGGCCTAGCCTAAAGAAAATTTCAGTGTAAATGAACTAATTCGAGGGTTACATTCAGGCATCTTTTTCCAGTAGCTTTGCACAGTATGAAAAATCAAAATAATTCCGCATCCTTCAAATTCATGACTGAAAATTATCCATGTGAAGCGACAGAGCCAGGTGAACATTTCCTCAAAAAATTTTCCTGGCTTATTACTACTCTGGTTTACATCCTCAAATGTTCCTCTGGGACAAGCAAAGACTGCGTGAGGTATCCATCAGGAAAGGTTTTGTTTTTGAAAGAAGCAAAAATAAAATAATTTTAACAGGAAAAAAGAAGAAAGGCACAGATGAAAGCTGCGTGTGACACCTGCACAGAACCCTGCTCTGAATCCCTTCCTTGGCAACGCCCTCTCTGCTTCCTCAGAACTGCTCAGCTGCACAGGAGAGGCACTGCAGCATCACACCCCAGCATCAGAGACACTGTCAGAGACCACCACAGTGCTCTGTGCAATCCTTCCCACAGAGCAGATCCAAAAGGCAAACCCATCCTTCACATTCAGCTCAATTACTGGAGGGGTTAGGACAGACATAACTTGAAGCTTGTAGGGAGTTTTCTGGCATAGCTGAAAAAGTAGATTTGTCAGCTTCAGAATTTTTAGCTGCAAAAGGAGACAAATGCAAAATAAATCAGACAAGCAGTGTTTGGAAAAACAATGTACTGAAAAAGTTTTGCCTTAGTGCTACCTTGTAAATCATGAAGCAGCTAAAAGGATTAAAGCTTTTCAGAACTCTGTCACCTTTTCTAGTTTATCTTTGTGGTTCTAAGTAGGTTCACTTGTATACACAGTGGTGTGTTCTTTCATGACAGTAACACACACTAATAACTGGCATTTACAGACTTTTTATGCTTCGCTTGACAACCTTAATCCTCCTTGAACATGACTTTTGGCATGGAATTCCCTCTGTTCCAAAGGTGGGACACACACAGAGTTATCTCTGTGTTCAGTAAATTATTTAGTGCAGCCGAATATTTGCCTGCACCAATAAAATTAATGATGCTTCACTCCATGCTCACACTGATCTATGATTGTCAGGGTACCTCACCTCTTCCCTTTTGTGCTTGCACAGGATGTGGAAAAACACCCAGCATTCCTACATTTCTAGAGATTCAGGAACATGTTCACTCTACTAAGAATCATTAAAGTAATTAAAAACAGACACACGCACAGCTATGTTATTTATGTCCTTTTTCAGTGACTCACCAGATTCTCTCATATTCACTAAATTACAAAAAAGCATAGCTTTGTGCTTTAATAATTTTTAAACAGATTTCTTGCTTAAAAAGCTGTAATTTTCAACAGTGTGGGAAAACTAACTCCTTCTTTTTATTTTAAATGTTAAAATGCCATACTTAGATTCTTTGTTAACCTTTCCCAATAGTGTTTCCAATTTGATTTTTTAACTTTTTGGAATTTATTTTCATTTTCCTTTTTGTTAGAATTTTGAAAGTTTAAAAGGTGGTCTTGCCCCACAGTCCTCTATTCCTCCAGCTAGTACCTCCTTCTATCAATTCCAGCTGAGGTCAAAGCCAGTTCACTCCTCTGTCTTCAGAGATGGCAAAAAGTGATTCTAAAATACTGAGTTTTTTCTTAAGATCTAAAATGTGTTTAATTAAATGTAAGATATGGTTTTGTTGATTTAAATATACTGTTTTCTCATTAAGTCTGTAACTATTAAAGGTCAAGCCCAACAGTTGTTGCTTCTTCACAACAATCTCTTTGTTTCATTTGACATCACCTTTTTCTAATACTGGAGTCCGAGAAAATGGAAAGTCTGTAAATTAGGAAACAAAATAATTATCTGTCTGTTTTACAAGGCAATAACCCAAGGCCCACACAGCTAATAATGAAGCACTTAGCACAGAAGTTGCCTGAATCATTATCTCACGCAAATAATGTTCTAATGGTGTTATTAATGATACCGATAAGTAACCACAGAAAAACCCAAATTATTGGCGTTACATAAACAAGAATTATGATTTCAGAACTAAAATCCCAAGGTGTGATTTATGGTTGAGGTTCTCTGCAGTCCAAAACATAATGATCACATCAAGTACTCTGAATTCCAGTGAAATTCATAATCACCACTCAGTTGAATCGAACATTTGCTTGAACTGGCTATCTCCATACAGGTTTAAAGTTACACACATGATTAAATGTGTTTTGATTCTGCTCAGTAAGTAGGACCAAATTAATATGAAAACAAGAACAGGCATCTTTTGTATTTACATTCATGCCATTTTAATGAGCTGGGGTTTTCAGCCTGCTCTGCACAGCTATTTAGGAAGTTCATTTAGTAATTAGCAGGCTTGGCAACTTCTGACTGTCAGAGAAAGATATGATAATGCAGGAAGAAAAAGATCTGGAGGATGGTCATCTGTTTAATGTTCAGATAATTAAGAGTGTTGGACAAATGAGTGTCCGCTCAATTTATTCCTTCTTTTGAACTCTTTAAGTAAATTATGGTTAATGTAGACAGGTTTTGACAGTTAAAAATATATTTCCTTTCGGAAAATATGAAGCAATTCTTCCAATGCTGGAGTGCTGAATGAAACAGTGGTAATGATTTTGGAGAAGAAAGTATTGAGGTAGGAACCTCCCAATACCAAAAAATGTAACTGGGGTCTTTTAAAAATTTTATACATTGCTTATGTTCTTTCTGCTTCTTATAGTCCTTTTTCTGTATATATAGATAAAGAAATAAAATATTATGTTCTAGCCATGAAATCAATAGTCTGATTCACACTGCTTCCAGCGTGCTGCATTCCACCAAGTTCCTTTTTAATCTCACATTCTTACTTTTCTACAAGATGTGGACTTGGAAAAGATAGAAGATTACTCCCTTTTGTCAGTCAACATGCAGCTTAGAAATGCCAAAAACTAGGAAAGTTCTGCAAAGTTTCAGTGACTTAGAAGACAAACTACAAAAGGACATTTTGACTTCAGCAAGGCTTTCACCTGACTTTTTCTTTTCTTGAGCTAAACAAACCAGATTCTCATGCTCTGGCAAAATTTACAAACACTCCCACTCGTCCATGACGATGGAATCTGTTCCTTAGCACCACCTTCAAGCAGCTGCCACAGATCCTGGAGGACACTGTATTTTTCCCCGTTATTCAATCCTCCTGTGGAAGGCAACCATCTGTGAAACATTCTCCTGGCCACCTGCTGCCCCAGCCAGCTGTTCCGATTCCGCCCTGCAGCTGCCACCTGTGACAGCAGCTAAAAGCCAGAAACACTCAAGCAAGAGGGAAACTGACTGGCAGGACGCCAGGTGGATTAAAACTCCAGCACAAAAGCTGACAAAAACCCACCTGTGTGAGAAACATCAAGTAGCAAGGAGATAAACAGCGGCTTTACGCGAGCAGAAGGGCCCAAAAGGGCTCAGCAGGTTTCTTTCCCCTCAAGCAAATTTTTGTGCTTCACTAGAACCAGTTTAATAACTCGTCTCCATAGCTCCAGGGAATGGGGAAACTTGCTCCAGCCTTCTTGCCTCCCAGGAGCTCTGGTGGGACTAGCACCAGAGAGAATGTCTGGAAGGTAGTGGGATAATTCTCCATGTCTCGTGGACATTGGGAAGTCTTGCAAGAAGACTAAAATGGGATTTAAGTGGTACACGAGTCCTGTGCTGGCACAGTATGCATGGACAAATTTTAGCCTCCTGAGAAGGGGAGGGTATTCAGAAGGACCAATGAGGAGATAAAACACTGACGGATGCAAATGGCCCAGATTCCTCGAGAATTTAGAGAAGAGAAAAGACACAAATGATAAGAAAAACCCCAAACATTCAAACAGAGTGTAAGATCCTTCTCATTCTCAAGAGCAGAATGAATGGAACAAATCTGCAACAGATACAAGCAAAGAACAGTCTGAAACTATCCTGATTTAGAACACCTGAAGATATGTCCCAAGAATGAATATTCTCTCTGTTCTGTCTACCTTTGCCAGCTACTGCCCCAAAATTTTGAAATAAAATCTTCAGACAAACTTACCACTGTTTGATGAAAAGAAATTAACAATTTACCACCCAACCTTAATATTAAAAAGGTGATGAGATGGTACACCACTGTTGGGTAGCTGCTTATCTCTGACCTGCAGGGAAATTGAGTCAATTTGAAATAATTGACATCGTATTTTAAATAGTATTTGTCATTAAAATAAGTTAGTGTTGACAGTCACCACCTTTTCTAGTAATTAATTTCTCGATTTACAATAGAACTTTAAAACAAGGGAGTTAAAATCAGTTGAATTTTCCCCTGTGGCTCTGAAACCACTTCACCAGTTTTCTATATTGCATTAGCCTTCTTTACCAAGTTTTATTTTGGGCAGGTACAGTGTGCACATTGTTGTATTATTTAACAGTAGAATGCTAATGTCATTTATAACAATTAAAAATAAATACAAACTTGTTACTAGAGTGGTTTTTTTACTAGTCCTTGCTTCTTGATAGCTAATTTGGTAATGAAACAGAATGTGACATGTGAGAATAAAACATAACCTAATCACATTTCTTAAAAGAAGTTATGTGAGTGTACGTGCACACATGTGCTCTCCACATTATTAAATCATTGAACTTCTTTTAAAAGTCTTTTTAGAAATAAGTGGAAGAGAACCTCTGTTTTCCCTTACTTTTATAATGACTGAAATTCAATTTCTGAAGGAAAGCTTCTATTAATTATTTAAGACTTTATTAATAAAAGTCACGAAATTACTTGTAAATTTTGTAAGTCGAATTTATGGCTTGGGAAACTGCCTTTTAAAATATGGGAACAGGAATATGAGAAATTAAATAAATTGGATTGTTAGGTAGAAAGCAGTTTACTACTGAAGAACATGGTGGAGCAGAGTAACCAAAAAAACCCCTAGATGTATATGACGAATACAAGCAGCAAAGTTTAACGAGACGTTTGCCACATTTAGGTCCTCAGTTTAGATTGAAACATTTGAACTAAACACTTAAATAAAAGAGGTACCCAGCATGAACAGGGCTACTGACAGCTGAAAGCCAGAGAACACAGTGAGCCTTGAGAAATAACCTACTTGATGTGGGTGTAGTCACCCTGTGCATTAAGCTATATATAAAATAAATTCATTTTGCCACTTTACATTGCACTGTGCCAGATAACCATATATATTATTCAGGACAGAATACCTGCTCTATATTACCCAAGATTATAACATTAGACAGCTTGAGCAAAATTTGGGGGAAAATGGGGATTTGCACTTCAAAGTAAAGAGGAAGAAGACTGCAAACAGTCATTTTTCTTCAGAGAAGAAGAAAGGAGTTAAAGGAAACACAGGCAAACTAATGATGATCCCCTGTCCACTGAACCCTAGGTATAATTTCTAATTGTACAGGAAAACTACCAACTCTTAGGGCATATTTAAGAACTCCAGACTGGATATTTTATATCCAGTACGACTAAGTTTAATATTAGTAGAAATTGTCTCAGGCATATTTCAGGCACTGTAGAAAAATGGCTTGCTAAATGTGGCTCCTCTTTATTTGAAAGATATGCTCATTAAGCACATTATCCTACTCATTTCAGTAAAACAAACACATTAATAATTCTGTTTTATCCCCACAAACACTTCCAGAGACCATGCAGGTATGAAAGTGTTATTTATGCTCTTCCCAACGCCACACTTCATCAACCAAATGACTACATTTCAAATTGTTTTCTTTCCTTTGCAGGGAGGAAAGCTTTGGTTCAAGGGATCTGAACCAGTTGAACTGTAAATGAAAGCTCAGTTCATCCATCATTACTAAAGATGGGGGGAAAAAAAAAAACCAAACAAACACCCCAGAGTTTGATTTTCACATCACAGGGCAGATGCTGAGACATCAGAAAGCCACATTCTTTCTCAGGGAGCCTTGAGGTAACAGCACAGCAAACGCAATAATCACCTCATGCAATAACACAGTAAGAGGACCCCTTGTATTGCAGAGGTAGGTGGTGAATGGCAGTTTCTGCCAGGCCTGGTTCATCTCCATAATCATGAAAAGGAACTGTTGGAAACTCTACCACCACGAGTCAGACTGATATAAGAATGGGTAAGACACGCATTTTGACACACATGAGAATTCTGAGAACTTCAAGAGAGGTCAGGGAAATCACAAAAGCGGCATCCTTTAAAAGTAAACCAATGCTTGTAAATTTTGGGGAAGACTATTTTTGGCTCAAACCAAAAAATGCTGAAAAAACCAATGGTATCTTACTTAAGGGAACAGAACTTCCCCCTCTTCCACCTGCCTAGGGGCAGGATGAAGGCAGAGATAAGTGGGTCTTTTATACAAGTTACCCAAACCCAGTGCTGAAAGGGAAGGAGCAAAACCTAGTTTTTCTGTTGGCTTTAAACCAAAAGAGGGTTTTCAACCAATGGAATAATGGATAAATTTCACTGTGACAGAAAATGACCGTGGTAGCAGTGGCAAATATCTTACCAGTAAAGCTGATGGGCTACTTGGATGCTCTGAAGAGAACGATTCAGCAAGAGTTTCACCAGAGGGCTTTCAAGACTCCACTCAAACTTGAGCACCTTAACAGAAAAATTCATAATAAAAATCAATTTTATGCTGGCCTTGGTGTCTTTCCTTTATAACAAAGCTAATCAGAAACGACCCAGTGCTTAGTTTGAACAAAGCAGTCAGACACATGGAGCTTGCTCTGGCAATGCAATGAGCAGAGAAACTTCAGTTCACAAGGGTCTGGCACCACCTGTAAGACAGACAGACACCACCCTGATTCTGTGCTAACATGCATGTAAACATGCAGCTTCTCTTCCCCCACTTTTTATCTGATTATCTGGTTAGGAAAATAAACTTATTTTAGAACAGAAGCTGTGGAAGGTGAGAGGTCACAGCAGTCTGTGAGTGCTGGAAAGCTGTGAAGGTTCCACTGCCTCACAGTAGTGGAATGTGCATGAATGCATTCATAAATGCACACAGAGATGTCTATCTAGATAAGCATATATCACAACCACAGAAAGAAACCCTGAGAAACTCTGCAGCGTGGATAGTGAGACATCCACATGCACAGTGCTGTGAAGTAAGGGGATAAAGCTTTCAAAAGTTCCTGCTCAACTCCAACACAGGACCTATTCAATCACCAAGTGCTTTGCGAGCAGCGATGCCATAACTTGCAAAGCATTAATTTCCAGTAAAATGTAGTGTACATCTCTAAAGAGACAATTCTACACCCAAATGTCCACTTTACTCTGTGTTGACAGTGGTTTTCTCAGTATATGTGGAATTAAAAACCCAGTGATTTGTGGCAGCAGCACTTCCTTCCTTGACTGCAGTGAAGCCCTGCCACCTGAGCAGAATTTCTCTTGCTCTATTGCACTTTTTACTTTTCTTTGTTACTTCAAAATACCTTCATGTGCTATATATGAAAGCTCGATCAGTATGCCAAAACAATTCCATTCTCCTAAGTTGGAAACAGTCTCTCCCCCAGCCCTGTGTTTAACCCACTCATTGCATCAGTTGACCAGACTTATTTGTTCCTCTTACAAAGTATCAACCAACCTGAAAGCATCAAAAGTATTTAATGAAGTTATTGATCTGGACAGAAGACTCCCTTGGCTATCAATTTCCTCCTTACCTGAACCAGCTGTGGGAGGTATTCTAACAATTCATCATTTGACACATTTTCTATTTGTTGGACTGCTGCCCTGCGAATATCTTGATCTGGAAAACTAGAGCAAAACAAATAGGTATCATTAAGAGCTACCAGACCACTGCAACTCTCCTGAACGCTCACTGATAAAAGATGCTAGAAAAACTGATTTTCTCCCAAAATGGAACAGGGAAAAAAAAAAATCAATTAATTTGCTTTATTGTAACAAGAAACACACCACAGGTGACTTAATTGGATTGACTGTTACACTGCCACACAGGGGAAAAAACCCCAACCTGATCTTCAAATACCTTTTTTAATTTGAACTAGCATATATTGTAATTTGCCAAAATATGAAGCAAATTAATGATCTCTTGCTGCTCTTTGTTACCTGAAATGGGAAATTTCTGAGCCTTGGGAACTTTTTACAGTCACTTGAAGGCTTCGCTGGATCTGAGCAACAACATGAAAGCTTGAAATTGCCCATAGAAAAAGGGTTCATTTCAGATAATTTGTTCTCAAATCAGCTCTTCTGTTTTCTGTCACAACACAATCAAAACTACTTTTTAAACAAAAGCAATTTTGAAAATGAAAACACGGATTGGGTATTTTTAGGATTTTATTATGTGAAATTTGGTAAAAAATTAACAACGTCCCCAGAAAGGGTCCAAGTCAGTGAAATAGACATTTCTGCTGAGAAAACATTTGAGAACTCAGCATAAGCTATATTCTCAACTATTTCTGGCTGTAACCAGGGTGGCTGTAGCCTGGTATAGGTTTTATGACGGAGCTCTCATCGTAAAAATGATAAAAGCGGAAAACACAGTGTGGCAGCAGTGATAATGCAGAAAAAGAAGGCTGGATAATATAGATGGTAAAAACATTTTCCTTTGAAAGAGAACGAAATTTTGATGTAACCTGGTTGATCAAAACTGACTCTTAATAGARTATTTTCCCTCTTCTCAGAGAAAAGGACAGAAAATATACAGTGTCACTTTTAATATTTGAAAGCCAAAAGATAACCTTTTAATGACTTCTTTTGAAAATCTAAAAATAATGTCTACCTTTTCGTGTTTTGCAATTGTGAAATCTTTAAAGTTTGGACTCGATGATCTCAGAGGTCTTTTCCAACCTCAATGATTCTACAATTTTATACACAGAGAATTTCACAAACACAGACGTTGCCTATAATGGTTCAAATTTAGCTGATTTGCTGTGGTTCTGCTTTGACAAGGAAAGGAACAGATGTGCTCTTCTGTGTACGTCTGCTACGAGGTGTCACCCTCAGCTGTGTATCAGTCCTGGCGCGTCCCAAGAATATTTTCTGTCTTCTCCTGAAGCAAACTGGAAATGTTCATGGAGACCTTTCAGTTACCAGAGGTGCAAGAAGGGTCATGGCTGCCTAAGGGGCAGAAATGTCTTCAAACAGCACCACAGTCAAGTGGGTATTGTTCAGAAGAGCTGGTGGGCTTTGATCCAGTTCCCTGAGGGCGACCACCTGCCCCACAAAAAGCAGTGAATCCCTGCCCTCTGAACTGCTATGGCTATTAGGCTCTTGGGAGAGGCCTCTGATTTGGCAGTCTAGGCACACAAAAAAATGATTTCTAAAGGACACGGGTTATCCTGTCAATTCACCATGAGGAAAGCCCTTTGAAATCAGAACCTTCATGCACGGCAGGAGATGTCACAGGCCAACAGTGTCACTGCTTCAAGAGCTCAGCACAAAACCAGACTGCTCTCTTCCCACCTTCCCACCTAGCACCTTTTGCCAATAATATAGAAATAAAAATCAGAAGTGAAACAGAGGAGGCAGTACCACACTTGCAGCAGTGACTGCTTGTTGCTATCACGATAAAAAGAGAAGAAATTGTAAATCTAAGTGCTCACCAGTATAATGGCACCTGCTGCTTGAATCCTGATCTTCTAAGTTCAATAAAACCAGCTGAAGCAGAACAGTATGCACACTTTGATCAGCAAATTAACTAGAGGCCATCTAATAAAAATGGGGATATATTGATTAAAAAAMAAAGGTGGACGGTTGGACTTACTTGAATTAACTGGTTTTCAGGACTGCAACCTGTAACACTTCCCAACCCCCTTTCCCAACATGGCTCAGGTCCAGTTTTACTATTTTGTTTTCCTTTTATGGTCCATTTTTAATGACGTTTCTAATATGGTTTATAATTCTTTGTCTAATGCTGAGAGGGCCTTGATGGGAAGAGGAGGAATACATTATGAATAAATTATCATCCTAGGCCCAAATTAGTGTATTTTGCAAGGYTTATTTTTTTACTTATTTATTCTAGGCAACCTATTAGGAATGAGAAGTTGTTACTTTAATATTCACATGGCTATTTAGAACAAAACGTATTTGAAGGAGGACTACATATTAAAAAAAATAATCCCTTCCATATCATCCTATTTTCTAAYTATGCAATTGCCCCAAAGGGTTGTGTGCCAAGCATGTGCAGATAATATGGAAATGAGTTTTTCCCTTCCCCTTCTTGCCTAGTTCAACAGGCTACTGAACAGTGAAATACGCTCTAYACAGGCACAAGGCCAAGCAGAAAAATGTTATTACTTAGTTACAGCTTGTCCTTACCAGCAGCCAAGATCTGAATACACTCAATGCTATGAAGAGAGAAACTCCTAGATTTTTATCCAGCTAGGCCAAGAATGAGAAAATTATTTTAATCCCAAGCTTTCCAGAAAATTCAGCAGCTGACATTTGATTTATTTAGAATTGGTTTGATGTGAGTCAAAACTGGGGCTATGTCTAAGTTACCAGAGGCAGTGCCAGGAGATGTGATGAGGACAATGACAGGCACTGTGGTGAAATACCTGCAGGGTAGTTTGCTTCAGGAAATATGGCTCTTCTCATTCTGTTTGAATGAGATTTTAGTAATTTGTTGGTCTTGGTGACTAAATTGTTTCCCTCAGCTTGTAAATCTTGAGGTCAGCTTAAGGCTTAGTTCAGTCTTTTGAACAGAATGGGCAACTAGCATAATTTTTTAACTACCTGACAATTTGTTAATACCTAGACGTAATAGCCCTCACTTTTTTTGAATTTCAGCACTGTTCAGGGCCACAGGTGCAAGTACAATATTGAATTTGTATTTAAATATTGTACACAGGCACGATATCGAATTCTATTTGTTTTCCCCCTTACATTTGCGTTTGAGCAAACATTTAACATCCTCAGAAGCACTGGAGTTACAGCAAACTCTCATGAACTTCACTAGCATTACATGATGCTTATGCTATTCACGCTTGCACACACCAGTTTATTTGCTAAAAGCCAATAAAAGGGTATGGCTTAGAAGCAGATCTGAGCTAAAAATCCCTTCACATGCCTGGAAACTATGCCATCTTAGTAGTCTGGTACTTAATTAGTGCTGGAAGGTTTTTTTTCCAGTGAATAATCTTGCAAATGTTTGAGTTGCATCAAATCTGATTTTAGTAATCCATAAATTAGCCTTGATTAGAGGACAAAATTAATTGATTTTTTGACTCCAACTCAATGCAAGAGAAATCACTTCAGGCCTAAGAAAAAGAGCTTTACAGTTTGGATATTAGAGGAGAGCTGATTTCCAGGGCTTGCTGCAATGAATATGCAATTATTTATTTACACATGCTGAAAACTCTGAAAGCAGGGAAGTGAGACAACTCTATCACAACAAATTCAGTGTTCCAGTCTTTAAGGGTGCACTCCTAAGAAAGAGGAGCTCATCTGTAGCACAGCCTGTCTACATCAGATCAATTTTTTGAAGGCTTTGAAGAAGAGGTTGTCGAATTCCTGACATGTGGCCTCTGACTATGGCTTCAGAGAGGCAGGACCTTCAAGGACTCCTCTTCCTAGCTGCTTTATGGCTGTCACCAAAATGTCGGAGAATTTAGCTAAAATAACCCAGCTTAAAACAAAAGCTTTTAACAATGCTCATAAGATTCTTTTTTTGCATAGTTTCAAGAAGGTAATTGTCATGCAGGTTTAGGTTTCTACTCACTTATAGTTGTTTTTTTCCCCCTCAACCAACAACTTGTTGGTCAATAAATACTTCAGTGAATAGAACCATTGTGTTGTGGTTCTCTTCACTGTGACTAGAGCCAAAGTGTTCCCCATTTATTTGCTTGGCTGCATTGTAACATCTTTCAGCTTTCTTCTTTTGGCCAATTTAATTGTTCTCTCTTAAGGCAATGAGTACTCCATAACAGAGATCATGACTTCTTGCATATTTGTTCCAGGTTTAAACACATCAGGAACATCACAGACTCTATGAAAAAAATAAACAATATGTAAATTATAGTTGTTGAGTCGTCAGCAATAGGTCACACTATGCAGGACTTCAAATGTCCCCTTCACAGCTTGTTTCACAATTTGGATTCTCCATAAGTCACRAAACTGTTTTCCTCTGATTAAACACTCACCTATTTAAATTCAACACCCTTTTTGGAGTTTTGTTCTTACCCCTCTGCGTGATGCCAGTGATTGACAGCCGCCCATTTTTTATCTTCTAAGTAGATTATTAGGTCTCCCTTGAGACTTTAAGATGTTTTTTGTAAAAGTTGAATTTTGAGCTGGATGAGCACAGGTTGCCATTTGGTTTAGAAATAAGGACAGCTTTCAGTCTTTGATTTTTTTCATACTGATAGCCAGTCGGGAGCTATTTGTCTAGCTGTACCTTTCAGCTAAATCAGATTCAAACAGAAAACTAAGCACTGCTGAGGTGTCCTGTGGCTCTGTGAAAWTCTCTTGAGATTTTAGCATCTGCCAGCGGTGAGCTGACTGTAAATGAGAAATAGATGTGCATTTCATTTTTAACAGTTTTATTATTCTAATTTTATTGTGCTGTCTCAGATAGCCCTGTGCCGGAATATATTTGTCAGGTAAGCAAAACTGCTCAGTTCTCTACATTTTCTGGCATGTGATGATCTCTGAAGAGAACAATGTAGCCTTTCACAGGCCTTCTTTTAAGGTAGAGGTTTATACCRTGCCACTTATTTCTGCATTTCCCTTCACATTTTAAGTTCTGTTGCATTTTCAAAAAAGAAAAACTTCAGTCCACGAAATGCATGGTATTAAGTCCGGCAGAAACAAAGAAAGCTGAACTAGCAAACCTATTGGAATGAGGATACCAATTTAAAACAAAAAACACTTTAAGTAGTAAAGGATATCATACCATTGATGGATGCAATTGGGCCAGGAGAGAAAGTATGGAAGAAATGCTTAAAAGAATAGACAGGGAAGCTTTGTGAGGCAGTTTAAGTATTTTAAAAGCAATTAGACAGGAAGAGGGAAGAAACTACTGGAATAATGATTAAGGTGTATAGCTTTAGCTTACAGATAGCATAAGCAGGACTTTCTGTTGGTGATTTTTTTCACTCCTTTGAGGGCTTCCATAAAAACCACTGTGAGTGTGTGAAGGTTAGAAAATGGTAAGGACTAAAGGAAAGTACAGAAAGATAGCAAATACCATCAGTAAAAAGGACAGTGCATTTTCATAATTTTTTTTGTTGAAAAAGAGAAATTCACTCTTCATTGTGGGAAGTCACATGGACCCTTCCCAACATTGCAAATGTCATGGTCGCATTCATCAGCTTTTGCTTTGGCTGATTGATTGGCAGATAGAGCTGTTGAATTTACTCACTAAAAATATACTTTCAGTCATGCTCACATAGATTTTCTACAAGAAATTCTGACTGAAACAACTAAGAGTAAGTTTAAGATGTCATGGAGACCACCATATGGTGAACCATATCCTACGACAAGAGTAGGAAGAAATTACCAAAATGCAGTTTCCATTTGAAACCTCTATGATCTAGAAGGTTCTTCCCACCCCAGGGACAAACTCCTCTGTTACATTAAAACTGAAGATTAAACCATGGAAAACATGATTATTTAGATTACGCTTCCTGAYTAGAGTGCACATTTATGCACAAAAAGCATGCAATATCCTACATAGTTTTCTTTTGCTATTTGTCCTACCAAAGCATTCTGCTGCAGTACCTTCATATTAATTGCCAAGAAAGCTAAAAATGGTTAAAAGCAGTGAACAAAAAAAAAAGAATTCATCATGTTCCACTGCTTAAAGACTTGTCTGTTCCTAGCAATGCATATATCACCATCTAAGTTATCACTAAATTTCATGTATATTAAGCATAAGCAGTTTTAGAGCTTTATCAGTAACGTGTTCTGTACATCAAAGTATGAAATTAATTGTGGGGTGTTGCTTTGTTCTTATCTTATTTCTGTGCATAAGCCTGTGTTTGCTCTCCATATTGATGCATAACTACAGCCAAGAAACAAGATGCAAATGGACAAGATACGCTCTACTTCTATCTGGTTTATAAATACTCTGCCGGGCATTCCATTGTGAGCTCGAAGGGAACATTTTAAATTCTCCTTTTATTGAAACAACAACAATCTGATTCAACAATTCTAAATCAATTTGGCTTCCAAAGGTATTAGAGCAAAATCTGTCTTCGAGGTATCACATTTTATTATAATTATTGGTTAGATATCTGAACCTCTGAAATGAAATAGCCACTCTGCTACATAAAGTGAAAATCAAGAATAATACTGTGACAGTCACAGGCTGAGGGATGTGTTGGGGTGCACTGTGTGCTGGAAGAGAGAYAGGCCTAGAGGACCAGAGAGAGAGCTTTTTTCTTGGCCTCACAGGTGACTCTGGGAGTGTTTCCAGGTCACCAGGGATGGGCTGAGAGAGGATTGTGGGTTTCTGGGTAGTGCTGGACCTATGAGATGTGATAATTGTAGTTTGTGACTTTATAGGGTATTGTTTACTTGTTACTATAATAGGCAATGTCTGTGCACTATCCCGGGTGATTGGGGGACACTGTGGTGAACATCTTTCCTGTTTCTATGATGTGATATCCTGTTGGGTGCTGGTATTTAGGGAATATTCACTGCGCAATAAAGGTCTTTGTGTGCTCTCCATCTTGTCTGCGGAGTCGTGCCCATGCGTGATTACTGCAAATGGTGCTTCGTGCGAGGAGTGATAACTGGCTTGGTTTTTTATATTTGTTTATTTAAGCCTCCGGCAGTATGAGCCTCACGGACTACAATCCACTTGGGGGGAAGTGGAAAASCTGGCCAGCGTCTAATCCCTGATGGCTTTTTTCAGGTGAGCCATGAGTAGCCTGACGCGTTCAGTCCCRGAYGGGATTGATTTAAATATGGGCAATCCGACTTCTCGTCCCGCCCAGCGGTCTGTATTTGACTCTTTGACCCGGCTGCTGGACCTTTGTAATAAGCCTATCTCTCTTCCAGCACACAGTGCACCCCAACAGGATGCTATAACCAAAACTGTGTCTGACACCACTGATTTGGCACATGGCTTCAGAGGAATGTCCCTTCCTGTGCACTTRCCCTGACAGAATTAGAATTCAGCAGGAAGTTTCTAGGAAAATTTTTAAGCCTAACAGGGAGGTTACATCTTYACCTCTCCAATCTATTTCAAAAAGTTCTCTCATCAAAATGGTTGCAGCCAAGCACTATGCTGGAAAAAGACATGCCTTCCATGACTGTTTCCTGATTCTAGCTCAATTTCCCAATTCCTAGCCATGATACCTCACAGGGCTGTAAGTGTACTCTAAATGTGCCAGAAAAAAAAAAAAAGCTGAAGAAGACATTTTCTATTTTGATTAACGAACATGCTTGGACTTTCCTTTGCAGTAATTTGAATAGCAAGATAACCTGACTGAAAATTCCAAGCACAGTTGTTCTAAACATAGGCAAAACATTGGCCTGCTAGCAACACATCATAAATGGTGGCATTGCTAACCCTGCCTTTGGCTTCTTTCAGTCTTCAAGAAAATGCTCTGAGTAAACGAGTGTGCTGGTGTTACTTCCCTGGCTAGTGTGCCACGCAGTGTGGATCCAGTTATAGAAAGCTCTAACCCACTAAAGCTTGGCTTTTTACCAAACTCAATAAGGGAAGGCAACGGCAAAATGCACAGGGCACCCAGAAGCTGTTCTGTGTAGGAGGGACCATCTCTATAACTTCTGCCTTAGGGATAATTTTATATYTCAGGCAACAGCTTACAACCATCCTTCCCTGAAATTAGAGGTAAGAGTGTAAAATCTTTTTCTGCACTTCCCCCTCCCATTGTCTCCATCGCATCTCTATTGATTAAAGAAACATTAATGGCTTTTTAAATTCCTTTTTTTAAGCATTGGCTTCTGGGGCTCTAAGAATCAATGCACTTGCTCCAAGTACTGGATTCAAGGTTGCAACTGAATTTATCTGTGAAATGTACCGTGATCGTGTTTTCCATTTATGAAAGTTCTTCCTTTCCACTGCATAAATGAGCATGTTATCATTTGGCTGCCTTGAGACTTGCCTGCAAAGTGCAAGAGCGGAAGCAAGAGAGACGCCCAAAGAACAAGAAACATCTATTAAAGAGTGTGTTTAACTGTGAGATGAACAAAACAATTTAGAAGTTTCAGAAAGTTGCAAAGAGCTTTCCAGTTCAGATTCCTGATAATGGGGCTTSCTCTGACGGGCTGTGATACCTCTCGCCAAGCTCTGTGATGCTGCCTTCTAACCCAGGCCATGAGGAAGCACCTCCAATGGTTTTCATTTCTTTACCCTTGCCAATGTGAGTTTGAGTTTAATCATCAGGACAGACGCTGCTTTTTTTGCTCTGAGAAGAAGGATAATTTAGAGTTCCCAACCCAAGGCTTGCAGAASTGACTAGTGATTTTGAGAACCCTTTCTAAAGAGTGAGCACATGCCTGCAGCACAGGTTTAGGTTCTCTTTAAGACACTGCAAACTGAAGTTCCACCAAAGAAAGCGTCCAGAATTTGGAGCGACTGGAAACTCTTGGTTTCTTTTATGGTACTGATAAATGGTGTTGCACAGACATAACACARCATAGAGCTAAGCTACAAATCTCCTTGCTTTAGGTTGTACTGTAAGCTGAATATTTATGCAGAATCAGTTTTAATTTGGGAAAAATAATAGAATAAAAATGCAAGAGGGCTCTTCAACAAAAAAATCTGTCTGAGGAAGCCTCTGAGCTGCAGGTTACTGAAAGTCGGGAGAGTAGCAGTGTCACTATGTTTGGCCCATTTTCATTTTCTTCCCTGGGTAGCTGTTGTTGGTCACCACCGGAGAGAGGATGCACTGGGCTGACTTTTGGGCTGATTTAATGCAGTTGTCAGCAATCCTGTCAGCAATACATGTAGACAAAGATCAGCTCTAATTCATTTTCCTTACCCACAGTTTGATAGTGATGGTAACACAAGTCCTTAAAATAGACATGAATATATGAGGAGTATTTATTTTATATTCTGCTCATGTTTTATATGAACTTGGATCTTTCAGCCGTGTCTTGGCAATCACAAGAAATCAGAGAGCTGTTTCGTGGATGATAGAAGTGAGGAACTGAGTTGATGAGTTGTCAATGCCAAACATAAAACAGRACAGTGTTGAATGAATGTTCAAAACCAGCTCAGTTAAAGAGCCTGTGATCCAAAGTCAGTGAAGGTAAGGGGGAAGTAAGGTTGGACCCTATCCAGTGCTACTGTACTTTTTTCAAAACGATAGAAATCTGAGAAATAGAGAACTAAGAGAAGAAACCTCAGAAATCCATTTATATGGAAAGTACTCCTCTCCTTCAACCCACTCTCTCAATTTGCATATCCATGTGTCTCAGCAGTTAAATCAGTGACCCAGACATTTTTGAAACTTGGCATCTTTAAGGAAATGTAATCTCTCTGTTTCTGAAGGTTAGCTTCCCAGTTGTTCAGGCACCTACAAAATATTGTGGATATGAGAAGGATAGKTTTTTTTTCTTCAGAGGATTTGTTCTGTGATCCAGAATTTCTTTCTGCAGTGTTACCATGAAGCAAAAAAAASGGCTCGATATTATCTTCTGTGAGAAAGAAACTAAAGGGACAAGTCATCTAAGATCCTGATCAGGAGAGCAGTTCTTGTTCTTTGGCACAACTGCAGGTGCCAGCCACTCCCAATGGTGGCATGAGAGAGACAAAGTGATGACATTTTCCTCTCTTTCCATGCCGGCAATCTTTGTGGTAGCCAGAATGAACAGTGGGTACACTGCACCCGATGTGCACTGAGAACATCCCTGCACACTCAGGGACAGACTGAGTCATAGTAAATACTCTCTGAAGCACCTGAAAGGACTGATATTCTGCACCACACCCTTGTGCAGAGCTGAATCTTCAAAGAAYAATCAAGCTCTTCACTTGCAGAAATGCCACCCAGATACAGAAACGAAATCAGGCAAAAGGTCTGATCTAAAAGCCTGGCATGCTCTGACAAACCCTATCAAATTCTCTTTCTACTCTGAAGTCTGGAAGGCAACGCACTGCCCATATACTCCTTTCTACATGGATCTTTTATAAATGAGAATTGGATCCTAATAATTTAATAATGATAAATAACGTCATGCTTCAGAATCTGATCTGTCAGGATCTTTGCTTCCACCATTCCCACTACACATAAAAARGACATGTATGCAAACATGTGAAACTGCTAACAGTTCAGACAGAAACCTGGGATAAAAGTATTCTTAGGAAATTGCATCCAGAGGGAAATAACAGAAAATAACCAGTTTTAGATTATTAAGTATCTACTTTTAATAATATGACAGTAAGTGTATCAAGTCACAGTATATTTCCCGAGTAAAGCTTTACAGGAGGTTTATTTTTTTTCTAAAGGTACAGCATGAAACCAAGATTRCAAAACTGGTGTAGCTTGTGCTTCCCCGAGACAAGCAACAGCTTGATAAAACAAATTTGCACAAGCATTTCCATCTGCATGTGTAATGTTTTTACAGGTCACTTAATGCAAAATACCTCCCAAGTTTTTGGAGGGAATGTAACTGCTGACACAGATTCTGTCCCCTGACATCTCTGTTACATCATGGGTAGGGCTATCTCCAGCATCAAGAAAGCATCCTGGCAAACAATCAGCTCCCAGTGTAAGAAGTGGGGGTGGAACACAAGGCACCACAACAGAATTTATTTAACTTACTTCAAAGTTTCATCCAATCTCCTTCAGGAAGATAGGTTACACGTGGGACTGCACGTATTTACATAGATTATTGTGTAATCTAGAGATATATTTCAGTCCTCCTTATATCCCATTAGTCATCTCGTGTCTGTACAGTAGTTTGAAGTTACGGAGTGCCGTGTAAGTGCTAAGCATTTGACTGATCTCTTGTTACCAGAAACTGCCTGAATCTGTCCTAGAGAATGAAATACTCTTTTCATTATCCTGAGAAATAGAAAACCTTCTCAGCCAAGAAGACATGGCTGGCACACTCAACTCAAGGTCGTCACAAGAGTCRCAACTGCATTTTCACTTTGACACAGAGAGAAACGAAGGCACAGCCAGTGAGCCAGAGCCGGATACTGTGCTGAGCAAACTGAAGCACTGAATTAACCAGCATGTGATCATTCTGTTTATTGTTACTTTCCTACTTGGGTAGTTGTCCCTTACCTGAAAGTCAGCAGCCCAAGTGCCTCTAGAGGGTCAGAAAATCTCCAGCTCCTCAGCAAGGCATACATTTCTGACACAGTGGTTCGATCCCAGCTGGGTGCACTGCCCAGCACCAGAGGAAGCGAGCAGTTTTGATTATTGCAGGAGTAGCGATAAAACCATAAGATTCTTCTCTGTTGCTCTGAGAGTCTGGAAAAGAAGATTAGGAATTCAGTTTGAAATTAAAACCACCTGAAGCTTTGTGTAGCAACAAAGTTTATTGTACAGAGGGGCCAAGTCACACAGTGCACTGCTTTTCAGCTAAGTGCATGTTTTCCTTGGGGTAGGACATCATTTTCTGCAGACCAGCTTTTATAAGAAAAGTGATACTTATACTCTGGATCTGTCAGCCTTAGGTCATATAAAAATGAAGTGTCAAAAAACACACACATATATATATATACGTATTTGATTATTTCACATTCCAAGCACTCTCAATTTTCTTCTCTGCTGTCTCTATTGTTGGTGTTGTTTGTTTGTTTTTACTGGTCGGGTTTTTTTTGGCAAAGAAGGTGCAGTTGTCACTGGGTAAATTATTGTTGCATCCGTCTGCTACAGATCATCTCTAACTAATTTTCGTAACTAGGCACACAACACTGCAAGTCATAGCTTTCATTCCTGCCCTTGCTTTGACTCCTTAATGAAGGTGTGTCTATTTTTAACATTTATATTTGCTTTTAAATAATGTTTAGGCACATCTATGCACATGCACAAAAACATGAGCACAGGCACACACACGCAGAGTGTGATTACCCCTAGCACTGATATGAGATTGGAAAAGAGAAGAAAAGCACCCAGCAACTTCTATATTTGTTTGAAAAGTCTAGCTTGCCATGCTCTACTGTACTCACAAAAAAAAAAAAAAAAAGAATGCAATATACCAGAATCCTCACAAAGATATTAGATATCTTAATGTCATATTGATAAAATGGTCAGTCACCACACCATATTTCACCACAGTGAGAAATGCCTCAGAATAATTTCTGCCTTATATCATCTGATTTGTCAACAATTCAGATGTCTTTGCCTCATGCATATTAAATCTCAGGTTCTGACACATCAGAAAACAGGAAAATAAATTTCCCTGGAGAGATAAGCTCAGACAATCGCCTTAATTTGATATCAGAGCCTTCAAAAAAAAAAAACTCTGAAAGAGCAGATTGATCACCASTCCATACAAATAATTACTGAAATCAAGAAGAACATTGTTTCCTTGGTCATATTTGACCAGGTTGGCGATGCATCTATTTAAGAGCATAACACAATTGTGAGTTTAAATAAACCTAAATATTTCAGAATGAAGTGTGAGGAATCTAGTAGAACGCAGTAAGTAAATAGTTTGCTTCCAGACAGGCATTTAATTATCCAGACGTGTAAACAGGGCTCAAAATCCAAGTGTTTACATTCTTTCCGAGCTTGTCTTCCTTCTATTTGCAATGTTTTGGGACATTCTTAGCCAAAAAAAAATCTTAGCCCCACTCTAACTGTCAAGATTGTGTCATTCACAGCTCATAGAAATGAGTTCCTCTGGCTCTGTAGGCACTAGAGAACTTTTCTCCCTCACAATTTTGAATTGCGAAGTGTTTAGGAACAGAGAGCAGCAGCACAAAGATGGGCACGTTTTTTTCCTGAGTGAATGTTAATTTCTTCCCTTTAGGAGAATAAGCTCATAAATGTATGCAGAAGATGAACTTAACTGTGATACCCATCCTGACTTTCAGTAATCATTTCAGGAAAAGTGTCATTYTGGTAATGACTTCAAGAAACAGCTTCAGAATTCATAGCATGTCTTCTGTGACAATAGATAGATGCCTTTGTGATCGTGTGAAAAAGTCACACACAGAAAGAGAGATAAAAGTTGGCCTAAAACTTCATTGCCTGTCTGGTCATCTCATGCATTTGGATGACATTCTGCAGGACAGTTCAGCTAAAGGACCTCTTTTATATGTTAACTTTAAGCAGAGATTTCAGCTTTCAAACAGCATCCTCCAAACTAGACAATCTGTTGTTCAGATTAAAGCAGCTAAAACTTCTACTGAGCTTGCAAACAGAGATAAGAAATCAATCCTTGTATCATGTTCTCTGAATAACAGATTTCTCCCTCTGACTTTACTCAGAGGCAATGCCATATTCTCTTTCCATGCTTTAAAGATCAGAGAAGAAATGAAAGGGTGGGTGGGGTAGGAGTATTTTAGGTTTTGATTTTAAGTTTCTTAGTTGTAACAAAAGTTTATATAAACATGTAATAAGACATTTAACATGGTAAAAATATTTTACATACATATGGGATCTGAAGATTGTTATGAAAATAAGGGCAATTCTTTGTCTCTGTAGGGTTAAGATGCTAATTAAACCTCCTTTTTTGATAAAAAATTAAGTTTATGTTTTTTTAGGTAGAGTTGTATCTATATTTCTCTCCATATGAGAGGTATATTAAAATATATAGCCTTCTGCTTAACACAAATAAAACCAAAATACTTTATAAACTAAATAATTCAGTAGTTTTCTGTTCAGGTTTTGATTAATCCCTTTGGCTAAATGAAGAAAACAGCTTCTCTGAAGGTTTTGTCAGCTGTTAATTGTTACTTTTTTGGTAGGAGGGGGAAACAGAAAAAAATTAGTTTAAATGCTTCTGAGCTGCTTTTGTTTTTCATTTTCAGTACTAAAGGAGAACAAGACAAAAGGCAAAGACAGGAGAGAGCAGCAAAGATAGAAAATGCAAATTTCTCTCCCCCAGCACTGATTTTCACTTTAAAGTTTCTCTTCCAAGGACAGAGTAGAAAAGACCTCTTCCACTATTGACCCAACTGGAAGTAGACTTTCTAACCACACCTCATCACAACGGGACTCTTGTGACCACTGGCAGGCAAACTAGATTCTTCCCAGCTAAGTGGCAAAAAGGAAAAGGGAAGCTGGAAGAGAGGGAAAAGTAAGGTAGAAGGAAAAAGATGAATGAAGGAAATAAAGATGGCAGGAACCAGACTGCCATGTTCCTGGCTTCAAACTGGTCTCCCATCCTTTCACTAGGATGCAAGGAGGCTGCATCAGGTTCAAAGAGCCTCCTTTATCTCAGATGCTGAGTTTTCTGGGGCTTGTATTTCAAACACAGTAATCCTAAAAGGAATCAGAGGCTCGCATCTGAAATGTTTTCAGAAATCAGCCAAAGCAGCTGGCAGTAACTAATGAGTTCTCCTCTTGGCTCTCTCTTGTCTGGTTTGGTGATGATGCCAAAGATCAGAGTGTGGGGCTGTGAGGAGCACAAGATCCATGTGGGGAAGTTAATTTCCTTCAGTCCCACTGAATAACATCTTCCTTAATCAGCATCCAAAACATGCTGGCCACAGGGACCAGTGATCTGAGCCACCTACCAGAAAGACAAGAGTCCAAGCCTCTGGGAAGGCCAAATGTCTGGAGCAGATACACATCCATGTAACAGCAACAGGCCCAAGCACCAGCAACCAAACCGTGTAGCTGTGGACCCTGAGGGTTTTTATGCCTGGGTCTCAGCAGCTGGGGAGAGCAGGGAGATCTGCGTCCAGCTACTGGATAGACTAAGCATGACTACTGGGGCAATCAATTTTTGATACTATATATAAAAATATCACAGAATCACTGAATCACTGAATCACCAGGTTGGAAGAGACCTTCAAGATCATYGAGTCCAACCCATGCCCCAACACCTCAACTAAACTAAACCAYGGCACCGAGCGCCACATCCAATCTCTTTGTCAACACGTCCAGGGATGGTGATTCCACCACCTCCCCAGGTAGACCATTCCAATATTTTATCACTCTTTCTGTAAAAAACTTTTTCCTAATATCCAACCTATATTTTCCTTGGTGCAGCTTCAGACCGTGTCCTCTTGTTCTGTCAGTTGTTGCCTGGAAAAAGAGACCAAGCCCCACCTGACCACAACCACCTTTCAGGAAGTTGTAGAGAGTGACAAGGTCACCTCTGAGTCTCCTTTTCTCCAGGCTGAACAACCCCAGTTCCCTCAGAYGTTCCTCATAGGGCTTGTRTTCCAAGCCCTTCGCCAGCCTTGTTGCCCTCCTTTGGGCAACATACATACATATATATATATATGTGCATCTCTTCCCCCAGCAGACTTGTATCCTAATCATGCAGAGAGGAGGAACAGAGCCGGGCTGTCCRTGCTGTCAGTTTTGTGTTAGTGTTGCACTTGCAACACTACTGGATTCAACAACCTGTAAGAAAGACAACCATGCAGCTGCCTGGTTTTAACCACTCTATGTTCCTTTTCTACCATTGGTTTAAGAATTTTCTGTCCATTAACATATTCCCTCTGCTTTCAGTAGAATGAACAGAAGGATCCTGACAGCCTGAGAAAGGTTTCTTGTGTCTTCTGGCCACAGACACCCACTTATTTCAAAGTCATATTTGAGGCTTGTAAGCCTGAAGCATCATCGCAGAGTGATATTGCCACAAAAAAGCTGCCTAGATTCCTCTCTTTTTCTTGACATATGGAAAAAAGGAAGAGAAGAAATCTTCGGATATCATGGCAATAATGTGTTTGGATACAAATATGCTACAATTTTTTAAGAGAAAGTATCTCATGAATGAGGAAGGCAAAAAGAATTCCTCTGCTACATATACAACAAAAATTACAGGCTGACAGATTCCTCTGGATTATGAAGTACTAAAAGATGGAATCGCTTCATTAAGCCCCAGCTATGTTACCCTTCACCTTGATGGCCCATTTGTTAGACCAGCTTTGCCTGTAAGACGTGAGAACAGAAAGCAGCAAACTATGGGAAAACGCGGGAGTACCATTGTCTTTCCTCCAAGGACCCAGAACTYAGCACAGCCTTAACTCCAAACTGATGACTTTCAGTGGTCTCTTCCCTTCATACTCCCACAGAACCCAAAACTGTTGCATTACAGATGTTATAGGATCTACCCTTGCCTGGTCCCTTGTAAAACCTATTGATGGACCTGTTATCCATGAATTTGTGTTTAGCCTTCCCGAATGTGGTGATGTTGTCTGCCTTCACAGCTTTGTGACAGCAGATTTTAAAAGCTCACCACTGACTGTCTAAAGACATACTTTATTCCATTTATTGATAACTGATTTCCTACTTGTTTCATTGAAAATCCCTAAGTTCAAATGCTGTAGGACTTGATGAGGCATTTACCTTGTCTATCACCACCATGATTTTACAAAAATTAATTGTACACAGCCAGACATCCTCCAGTCTTCTCTCCAAACTGTAGAGTCTCAGCCTTTTTAGCTTAACCCCTTCCATGATATTTGTTGCCCCTCTCTGCACACTTCCCACATCTACTGTGTCCTTCCTGAGTCCTGAAGACAAGAACTGTGCAGCGTTCTCAATAAAATGGATGTCAAGGGTTTTAAGCAGCAGAGAAACGGCACACACTGTCTTCTTTGACATATTACTTTGTACTTAGCTTATTTCTTAATGATCTTATTCCTTCTTACCGAAACCACCATTTTACCATGGTAACAGAGGTCACAGGCTTTCGGTTTGAAGTTCCCTAAATCATTCTGAAGCATATTTTGCAGATGGAAATTTTACTGGTACCATGGCTGTTCACAATAAAATACTGACATCCCATTCACATTTTAAAATAAAATAACAAAAGCTCAAATCACAGATCCTGTGGTTAATAAAAGTAATTTTACATTTCATCTGTCTTTGTAAAAGCTGTGTTAAACATCAAATGCAACAGCAAATTTGTCTCTTGCTTTTTTTTTAATAAATTAATTTAAAAAACCTTCAAACCACCAACATAGAAATCAGCTCAGAAAAATCTTCTTAACAGATACATTATATCCCACTGAGAGTGCTGAATTGAGTTATTTAGTTATTGCACAACTAATGCATCTTTTGACCTTTGATGGAGGATTAATTCACACAATTAACTGACATTAGTATAATGGCTCTCTGTAAGCACCTGTGTTTCAAATTCCACTCTGATTACACCCAAAATTACTTTATGCAGTACATAATCCTAATTGGTAGTACAACATTCATACAGCTGAGCATACTAATCTGCCTCAGTTCAGAGTGTGTTTGTTTTGTTTCACTTTGTCTTTATCCACCTTCTGTGAAAGCTGAACTTTCCACACTTCTTTCCTTGCTTATAACTTGAAATAGATTTTTCAAAAGCCATTTAACAGCTCTATCTGAAGTCTGAGTGTTTAATAACAAAAGGAGGCCAATTTCCATAGAACCTAAAGGTGTTCTTGCTAATACTGATGTACTGCATTACCTGAAAATCTTATGTTTTGAATGAAAAATTAGTTTCTTGCCTCAAAGACATGAAAAGATGTAGTAATAGAAAGAGGAAAACAGTCCTTTTCTAAACTGATAAAATACACTGCCACCTCCAGGGCCTTATCAGGCCTTGCTGTGATCTATTCTTTCATTTAAAGGTGTTACTTCTCAAATCAGCCAAGTTAGGCTCCTTCAGAGGAAAATTTTCTTTTTAACAAATTGGATACATTTAATTATGATCAATAGGATAAGTACAGCACAGCAAGAATCAGCAGGGTTAGGTGGGGACAACTTACAGCAAGCGAGAACCTATCTGTGAAAGTCTTGCAATGTGCTTCAGGCACTCCTGGGTTGGCTCTACAAGATCATCTCTTCTTTCTTCAGGTTCAGGTTTAGCGAACTCCAAATCAGTTTCTGGGAAGTCGATCTTTATTTAAAAAAAAAAAAAAAAATTTAAAAAAAAACAAAGAAAAAAAAAAAGATAGAAGGACTTTTAACAATGTATAATCTCAGATACAAGTGTCAATAAATGCTATCTTGGATTTGTACAGGGAGTGTACAAAGTACAACAGAAAGAAGAGGGGATAATTATTTGAAGATGCTCACTCTATCTAATATGTTACTTAAATGTTTTGGTGATGAATTCCATCCACAGAAATCAGTGGGACCTACATTTCCTGGGAGAATTTCATCCACCATATTACAATTTTATTAGAACTGCATGAATTCAAATCTGAAGCAATTTCTTTTTACTTTTTGCCTCCTTTACCTTTCTACTTTTTGCCTCCTTTCTTTTTTTTTTTTTATGAGATGGTTCTCAAATGAAAACCTTTCATTAATGTAGATTTGTTTTGTTTTGTGAAAAGTAAGGCTATTTCTGATGTGTAGTTCGTCACTGTAAGAGATGGAAATCAGATTCCTGATTTCACTTCTGGATGTTCTATATATATATATATACATATAGTACAACATCTACCAATTTTCCATGCTTAAACATGCCTGTCAGAAATTTAGGATAATGTTTTTTAAGATACAGAGAAAGTAAACATTCAACCAAAACTACAACACTCAAGGTACTTGATAAACTGAGTAGAGGTATCTGAAAATTCAGATTGTTCTTCAAAATTCAGCTCAATTTGCATCCAGCTTTGGTCTATTAATGAACACCAAAATGTCTTATCTATACCTACTTTTTAATATAAGTATTTGATGTGCACCACTCTCCTAAAAGTTAACAAAGTTATTCCCTATGAAACATTCAGGCACATCACAAAACTAGATGATCTTTAAGGTCTCTTCCAACCCAAGCCTAGATTTTCTATGAAAATATATATTTATAACATTTCCAGCATGTTCACAAACTGTGCTACTGCTACGTGGCTGGGAACAACTGAAAATGAGGGGGGGGAGAATGAGAAATCCTGTTTCATTTCTTTCAGTACATATTATAAATTAATAGCCATTTACTGTCTCAACTTCCCTGTATTATTAATAGGGGATGCTATTTTAAGGCATGGTCTTTGACTGAACTCCTCAGCCTGGAAAATCCCCATTTGCTTGTCTGTTAAAACAAGGCTATTTTTAGGCCAGGCTCATTTATCTGCATTTTCTGCTTTTACATTTCATTTGCCAACAGTCATTCGGATTTTTAATAGAGAAAACAATTGGCTTTGTCCTTGAAATACCCAGTTGCTAACTTAACCCAGAAAGGTGACAAAACTACTGTGCAGACCTGAGGTATTTCTTTGAGTGGCTATAATGGAAATACGATTTTGAGTTTGGGTGGTCTCGATGAGCTGCGGGAACATCCCTTTTCCTTGCACTTTTTTGGAAAACAAGCCTTTGCTTTGCCTTCTGGCCTTCTCACCTGCAGGGTGACTGAGGTTGGTGTCTCAGTGCTGCAGATGCCTGGGGTGACCATTGTTGTGGGGAGTGTGCTGCACAGTGCCATGCTGAGCAGCACAGTTCCGTGGATGAGCCTCCTGCAAGAAGCACAGAGAGAAACACTGCACTGGTGAGAGGCTTCATTGAAATCCCATCAAAGAACGTGGAGCTGCAGAGCTTAAAAGACAAGCAAAAGGAGAGGAAACCTTTTATCTTTATGTGACTAGTACAAATCTGGCCTCAACCAGTAGAGGTTGCATCCTGACGGCCTCACTGCCACAGCAGTATCTCCTCATTTGCAGGGCTCATGAAAAAATCACTCTGCCAAGACATTCTGAGTCAGCTCTGCACTATACCACTGGCTTCTTGTGTGACAGGGGCTGCCCTTTAGGCCAGGTGTAAAATAAGGATAATGCATTATTTCTGTCTCAAGATTTAATTTTGAGGACAAATATGGTCGAGACTGTGAAGCACCAACACACTGCAAGGTGGAGGGCAGCATATTTATTCCACAAAAAGAAGAAACTCATGGCTATCTGCTGCAACCACAAGGGATCCTTGCTGATTTTCTGTGTAGATGGCAGGGAGAGGGGAGTATGATATGAGAGCCTCCAAAGAGCTGAAAGAAGTTTGAGTGGGATAGTTTGTACCAGATGTGCCACATACAGTTTTTGGACAGATGAAAGGTTATGGTCGGAAGTACCAGTCTGAGCACTACACCTACAAGCAAGTCTTATCAGAAAAACAGGCATGCATGTGGCCAGCAGATAAGAAACCCAGCATGATTTGGCAGGTCAGCACAATTCAGTCTAGAGAACTTGAATAAAATCAGAAAGTTTGGGTGTAAATTCTAAGCATAACGAATCAACAAATTAAGAATGCAGCACCTGAATAAAGAAAGATATAATACACTGGGCTTACCCCTAATTTGTCCATATCTTAATGATTAGTGAGGTCAGAAGTTTGATAATGTTAAGTAGTCTTCTTTTACTGACAATTAACTTTTATTAAGATTTTTTTAAACACTACTCAGTCAAAACAACCGAGAGAATGCACTAGATACCCTTCTGCCCACTGCAGCAGAAAGAGCCAGCCAAGGTAAATGAGGTCTGAATGCCTGCCTTTCACCTGAGAGGAAGATGTTAGAGGTACAAGAGACACCAGATGGATTATTTGATCCCAGCACGAGTTTGCAGCTTGCTGTAAAGAAAGTTCCTTTTGAATTGCAAATCAAAATAAATTGCTTAAAGTCATCTGAAGAAGATTTAAGAAACTCCCACAAAGTGACTGTTATAGTTAACATAAATGAGTATAAACCTAATTCAGGACTAATTTTTCTTTTTCACTTCTCAAGCTGTTTAGGTTGTTAGCACAGACATTTTATTTCATTTTATTGTGAGAACACAGCTCAGGAGGATTAAAGACAGCTATTTTCTGAAGTTTCTTTTGCAGCCATAGGTGCATTTGCAGGGGACTGGAGGCAGAAAAAGAGCCGTGATATGAACTAGATAGCACTTGGAGGAAAACAATTGTGTGCTATGAAGTCTCTCTCATTTAGGTAATTGATGTGAACGAGGAAGTGATCAATGGTGATTCAAAGTGGTTTTCCTGTGATGTGTACTCGGATGACCTTTAATAAACGAGTCRCATCTCTTCAACCAATCCTTTGTTGACAAAGATTTACATCATAATTTGAACTAATTGGCACTTTTGTTAGAAGGGAGAGGAGCAGCTGAGAATAAATGAACATGAAGACTAAATTACCCTTTTGAGCTCTCATTACTGCTAATCACTTTCATATTGTGCTCTAAAACTATGTGGGCCTTTAAAAAAGAATACATACAGTGGATTTTTTTCCTGGGAAACCTGTGTAGGCAAATACAAGGAGTAGCACAGAACTCAGAGGTATTGTAGACGTGTTTGAGACATTTCCTGAGCTCATTTTTTCAACACATTTACACCTAGAACAGATGTGGCTAAGACTGTCCAGGAAGACAAGGAAGAATCCGCAGATGGGCTTCTCAGAGTCCCCAGCTGAAGAAACAGCAAGAAAAGCAACATGCCTRCATGAGTTCACATGTTAAAGCAGACAGGACTGTGAGGAAAAACAAAGCTATTAGGACACACCAATAGTGTGGAGATAACATTTCCTAACTGAAAATAAACTTGTCTTAAAAACTAAACATATTTATGCCTTGTATATTGAGTGCCCTAATCTATACCTTAACAAATAAGTGAGCAACTTATTTATCTTCCATCAGTAAGTCACTCTCTGGACTGCAAACACAGGAGGCATTTTTTRCAACCTGTAAAGGGGCACTGACAACTGTGTCATAGAGTGTATGTTTTTGAGGCACAGCTTTCCCCAGCGCCAAAACTTAACCCCAGCCAAGCCCCACACAGCCACTCACTCACTCCCCTACCAGTTGGGTCAGGGAGAGAATGGGAAGGGTAAAAGCTGGAAAACTCGTGGGTGGGGGTAAAGAGAATTTAATAGGGAAAGYAAAAGTCAAGCACACAAGCACAGTAAAACAAGGAATTAATTAACTTCTTCCCATGGGCAGGCAGGTGTTCAGCCATCTCCAGAAGAGCAGGGCCCCATCACAGGTAATGGTGACTTAAAGAAGACAAATGGCACCACTCCAAATGCCTCYGCTCTTTCTCCTTTATCCCCTCCACTTTACACACTGAGAATGATGCCACATGGCCTGGAATATCCCTCTGGTCAGTTTGGGTCATCTGTCCTGGCCGTGTTTCCTCCCAACCTCCCAGGAAACCCCAACCTCCTTGCCAGCATGGTAGCATGAAAAGAAGAAAAGGCGTTGGTTCTGTGTGAGCCCTGCTCAACAGTAACAAAAATATCTCTATATTATCAACCCTGTGTTCAGCACAAATCCAAAACGCAGCTCCATACCAGCCCCTGGGAAGAAAATTAATTCTACTCCAGCCCAAAYCAGCACGCCCAGCAAACTTTGGGGGCACTACATGCACAGTAAATATTCCTCAGTTGGCTTTTACACACAGAAATGGAACAATAGCAGGGGCCAAGTGAGTGAATGAAACAGTGAAAAGAAGCATCACTATTTTTAGAAAAAGAAGCAGGAGAGAGTGCAGGACCCATTCAGAAAGTGAAGGAATTAGCATCATGAGCATGATAACCATATCCTTTAGTGAATAGACAGATTCTTCTCTCTGCTACTTGGTGCTGCTGATGAGCTCAGGAAGGTCACTCCCTATTCCGCCTACCATTCCAGTTTTTCCATCTGTGAGGTGAGGGTAATGACCTTTTAATGACTGTATAATGATCATAGCCACAGAAAACAGCTTTCATATAACAACTTCAGCATCAAGCAGATCAGAAAGTGAATATGCTGCTCCGTGCCTACTGCCATTTATTTATTTTGGAATTCCACAGATTCCGTTCTCTCTTTTATTACTGGCGCTAAAATAAACTTGCCATCTTGTTACAGAAAATGACATTGCTATTTAAAGGCAGCTCAAGCTATCCTAACATAACAAAGTCAGCCTTGTGTCTTGAAGTCCCATGGCAGACTTCCCTCACCACACCCCGCAAGAGGAAAGTTTTGCTGCTTGCTCTGTCTGATTTGGAAATACCAAAATAAATTGTGGTGTTAGAATCAGTGAAGCCAGAGCAATGGGAACTGTGGGGGACATTGCAACTCCCGAATTGCCCCAAAATGATGGGTTTCTGACTTGTTAATTAGCTCTGAATCACTAAACTGTTCAGTCCAAGAGACAAACGCAGTTTCTGATGTGAAGGAATGGAAGGTTGGCACACAGGCTTCCAAACATTTTTTGGGCTGCCTCTAGCATCTAATAAGACTTCTTGATACAGATGCACCATTAAAGGATCTACTGGCACTGATTTAGGGCCACTGTATAAAGTCAACTACCTGACAAGGCTGAGAAGAGCAGATAGGATGGCTCACCTACTGGGCAAGTAGGCAGCTACACTCATTATCACCGTGTTCATTCACAAGTGGATACAACATTAGAGTAGGGTTACTGCTTAGGCTGAATAAACTGGGAAAATTAGGACAAAGYACTGTGTAAAAATAATGTAAGTGTGCCCAAACCTGACATCATAAGTCTCAGAAGTACAGAGTTGAGGTTAAATTTAAAGGAAATGCAAAGCTGCTAAGATATATAGAAAAACCCTTCCCTTATCTCATGACCCAAGCAGTCTTAATTCTGCATTGGAATGATACTGTGAAATAACTCCTTTATTATAATTACAAATACTACAGAGTTCTAGAAAATTCAAAATAGAGACAATTTTCAACTGCAAAGTAATGCTAAATGTACTGTAGACATTTACAAGGACCACAGCCTCCATCCCCATGGTTTCTAGTTTAACTTCCTTAAATTTGTAAGTGATAATTACATTGAGTACGAAATTAACAGGCTATTCCATACTTTGAAAAAAATCTTGCAGTTATGTTTCTGATTACTTCATAATTTTTATCCCAGAAATATAAAGTCAAAAAATTAGTTTACAAGCAACAATTTTAGAGTAAACAACTACATTTAGGCAACTCTTGGAGAATACTTTCAGGAAGTCAGTTTGATAAGCAGGAATCCCAACACATGTTTGGCAAAGACTACAGTGTATCTGCAGCAGCTAATCATGTTATAAATCTGCACACTGGAAGAAAACTTCCAGAAGAGCGAAAGATAACACTAGAATTCAGGAAATAATGTAAATTACACAAACTTGAAATTTGCTAAACATCTGTTCACTGACAAGTCTTTAGCAGCAACAAAAACTCTAAAGCTAGCCAAATTCTTGAGGATGTTTTTAGGTATTGTGTGGTTTCAAAATGGGTCAGGTACGAAGAAGAGATTGCAATATGAAATATTAAGTAATATGCTTTAAATAAAGAGCTAKATTTGTTTCTTTATAAATATATATATACACTTCTCATTCAATTTTATTAGTACTTTTTAGAGGAGAGCTAGAGGGTTAAACTCTCAGAAAATAACTACAGCCATTTGATCTGGCAAGAGACTTTAACATGGTCATGCCCAAAAGCATGAGAAACTTCACACCTCTTGAAACAGATGAAAAGAATTTGTACACATGTTAAAATAAGTTAGTGTTTTTTTAACTTCCTGTTCAAACTAAACATAAAGAATTAAAATACAAAGACGAGACGTGACCATACGATGAAAATAATAATTTGGGAAGAGAAATTATATATAAAACTTACAAAGAGGAGTAAATTCAAAGACTTTAAAATTAGTGTTCTTTTGCCCTAACAGAACAAGTTTCCTAAGTAATACCTGGGAATAACTCAAAACTGGTTTTTTTGGTTTTTTTTTTCTTCTATCTTTAACATAAGCCAAAGAAGTCTGAATAGAATTTCTGTGGTTTTAATCAGAAGATGATATAACGGGACAGAAATGAGGAACAGTATTTTTAAAAATGTTTGACATTTATTTTCTTTTTCCAATGTTTAACAGAACAATCTTTTTTTTTTCTTTTTAACAAGCATCTGAATAGAAAAAGAGGAGCCACAGTCTGTCCTTATCTGCACTGACCCTGAGAAGAGACCAACTGGGACAAGGATTTGAACCAGGATGTTTGATGACCCAGGCAAATACCTCAGGGCAGCTGGTTTCTTCAAAGAGTTTATTTCTGTCCTTTCCCTAATAAATGAAATTCTAGACATAAGAATGTTAAGACTTTTATAGAACTCAAATTCACTCCTGAGAAAAGTTTTATTTTGAGGAAGTGTTATTTTCCAAGCTAGAAATGTTTTGTTAAAGATTTTCTGGTCAGATTTCTTTAATCTCTTTATACACATTTACAGAGTTTGTTATTTAAAAACCCTAATACCATAATCTTTGCAGTAATACAAGGTACTCTTGACATATTAGCATGACTGACACTAGAGGTACAAATCTTTTCTTGGTACATACTTTCAAGTTCAGAAGTACTCTACCGAAATAAGTCTGGAAGTTTAGTTGCATTCCAGCAGCAAGGGGAGTTTCAGGGCAATAATTATTTTCAAACCAGTCTGTCTATCAATTGAAATGACAGGGAATGAATAATCCTATGGAGCTGTGGAAGGCCAAAGGAGAAAAAGGCATTTAGGCTTCTTTGTGGTGGTAATTACTGTAATTGTAAATGACACAGCTATCAGGTCAGAGGGTGTTGAACGGGCTATTCCTAAATCATTCCTGCAACAACTCAACCTTGATTTCTGCTTTGAAGGGTCGTTTCAGCAGTGATCTCTACAATTACACAGCAAATGAAAGGGAAGTAGGACTCTATCCCCTTCACTGTGCTGATTGTGTGTTCCAGGAAAGAATGGAGCCATTTTCCAGTCAAATTTTTGAAAATGTCAGGGTGGCGTGGGGATCTGCCTAATGAAAACCAGCGTGCTTGCTCTGATGGCATACATGAAAAAATATACCTCACAGGGAGCTGAGGACATTCAGGCCTTCCAAAAGTCATTCCTTTTAGACTTGAATGCTGGAAAATAAGAAAACGTCCAGAACAACACAGGTCCCCAAGAGTAGAATTCTCATATAAGCACCTTTGGAGTTAAATGGGATAAGCGTTCACTCATTAAATTCTCATGCCTCAAACATATTTCATGCTTTCTTTAAAAATACACACACAATAAAAGAGTGAAGTGCACTTCTAGAGACTAGCTATGAAAGAAAAGTCATTGTATAAATTGCCCAAGCACTCCTCGGAGCAGAGGTTTGATTCATGCTTTTTTCCTTCCTTCAAGCTAAGTGCTCTAAACGCTAAGATACAAAAGAGCAGAGTAACCTYGAATTTTCTCTGGAAAGATGGAAAAAGCATCTAGCCCTGTTGAAATGATTTCCTACACCTGTCAGATTGAAAGTTCAAGGAAACACAAATTAATTAATCGAGGAAACACAAGGTCTTTCAAATATAGCAAATTAATACACACAAACAGATTTATTTTTTTCGTCTTATTTTGTTTTAAATGGCAATTGCCACCATATAGAGAAGTAGATCAAGATGTCTCAAGGCAAGGAAAGAGCTGTAGCTTAGAGGTGGATGGTAATGCAGAAACTTGAGGGGCTTGAACGTATCCCTCTATTACACAGACGGTATTGCAGGGCTATGGAGTCTAAATAAAAAATTCGTATCACTGTAAAGATTCAATCTAAATTCAGATGTCTCAGTGCTACTGAAACATATTTAGAGCACTGCAGAAAATTTACCTTAGATCTCCATTTATCCATCACTGCAGAGACATTCCAACTAGAAGCACCTTTAAACCACTGTTACGTTGTGTACTGTGTAGAAAGAAGTGGTTAGAAAAGAGAAGAAAGCTTCTAAAGCGCTGTGGAGAGTGAAAAGTTCTCATTGTGCTCACCACTAACTGTCCCAATTTAAGCAGAATGAATGTGTGTGAGAACAGAAAAAAAAAAAAACCAAACCAACCACAAAACAACCACTGTGAACAAGAAAGAAAAAGATTTGGCAAAGCTACAGGAAAGGGCCTTTCAACAGGCCTAGGGAACCTTAAACAGTCACCTAAACCAAGGAAAGCAAGCAAGTGAGAAAGCGAAGAAGGATGGATGGATGGATGGATGGATGGATGGATGGATGGATGGATGGATGGATGGATGGAAGGAAGAAAGAAGGAAAGAAGGAAAGAAGGAAAGAAGGAAAGAAGGAAAGAAAAAGAAAAGAAGAAAGAAGGAAGGAAGGAAGGAAGGAAGGAAGGAAGGAAGGAAGGAAGGAAGGAAGGAAGGAAGGAAGGAAGGAAGGAAGGAAGGAAGGAAGGAAGGAGGAAAGAAAGAAGGAAAGAAAGAAGGAAAGAAAGAAGGAAAGAAAGAAGGAAAGAAAGAAAAAGAAANGGAAGGAAGGAAGGAAGGAAGGAAGGAAGGAAGGAAGGAAGGAAGGAAGGAAGGAAGGAAGGAAGGAAGGAAGGAAGGAAGGAAGGAAGGAAGGATGGATGTGGCTCTTACTGGCACATCAAAAGCAGTTTGCTGTAAGTGACCCTCTCAGTCTTATTACAGGAGCTGCTGAAAGGAGTAATTTTGTCTTTTTATAATTCTCCCAGGTTGAGTGCAACACTATTCAAGAATGGTTTTTTCTTAAGCTGTCAAACAAAACCAAACTTACTCTTTTGCATACAATGGGGAGCATGTCCAAGCAAGCACTTCTGTATTTTTAGAGGCGCTGTTTACTCCCAGTAGTTTTATTGTCAGCATAGTTTCCCTCGGAAGAGCCTTTATTCGTAGAGGGAAGTTGACCCTAAAAAAAAAAACCAGAAAAGATAAAAATTAAAAAAATCTGAGCATTTTTACAACAAGTGAGTTCTTTCTACGTTTTTCTAGATGCCCTAACACATAGATCAAGCTATAAATTACAGACATTGGACTCTGAAGGAAAATGAGACTGACAGATCCCTTCAATACACTGATGAGCATTGGCAACCATTAACTTGAGTCATGGTATTTGAGAAGAGGCAGATAAAAACTCACTCACTTCAGTGGCAACTACTAGAGCTGGCAAAGGCAGGAAAAGCTTAATTAAACTTTGCTTTAGAATTACCTTATCAATGAAAGGCAATTTCAGAATAAACAACCCATTAAGAGTGAACTGTAAAGCAGTAGTTGTTTGCTGTCTTGTGTCTTCAGAGGGAAACACAACTTAAGAAACCAAGAGTTGCTTCTGAATATGATAATCATTCTCTTGTTCAGGTGTGCTTTGGTGGTGTGCCATTTCTCAACCACAATTTAAAGGCAGACGTTGTCTTAACAGCAATGACAGATTCGCATTTTTTTAGTGAGAAAATTCAGTTTTCATCAATATTCATCTCRACTTTGTATTGATCATTAGCTTGCTTGGTCATTCAGTTCATTTATACAGTTTATGAAAATTGACCTAAAATCGTAACTTAGAATTATTCTAATAAGCCAGAYAGTTTCATGCTGTATGGAAAGATCACACGTGTAATTACCCAGACATGTGCAAGTTTGCATTTTCTTTTCCCTGAAGAGAAAATTTTCTAGCTTTTCCCATGTATATTCAGTTGAAGCTCGAATTTCTCGGGTGGAGAGTAAAATTAATTACATTTTTTCTGTATAAACAAAATCAATATAAGGAGCTAGGAGCTAAAAGGATTATTCCACATTGATAATATAATCATTAAGAAAACAAAAGATCTGCATAAACTGGAGATTAGGAAAACAGACTAAAAGATAATTTTGAATAAGAGTGACAGAAGAATGCAACTCAGCATTTTAAAAAAGATATGGTTATACTTAAACAGCAAGCAAAAGTAGAAGCTACATTTAAAAAATATATTAGCCTGTAAAACACAAGAATTATGGGTGCTACAAGTAAGACATGGTAACAGGATAAGGAAAAATCAGCATAAGATTTTGCTCCCAGTTCCAAATCTAGCAAATTTCTATTGAATTTGAGAAAGTTTCCTTGAGTGTGCTGAGCAGCCACTGAAAGAAAGTAGATGGTTTCCAGCTGAAAATCTGAAGTACTCCAAATTAGCATTAATGTCAAAATTTCAGATCATCAGTCTTCCAACATTTGGAAATTATGCAAATTTGCATACCTCCCTCTTTGAATAACAAAGCAAGACAACCATTTCCCACTCTTTCTGATTACCATGAACAGAATTGAGAAGCAATTCTCAACTGTCTTCCCACGTGTCCCTATTTATAACTTTCAAGTTTGCTTTCCCTGTCTCATGCACTCTTCCTTACTCATAATTAGTTAGACACAGTTATTGGGAAACTGAACTGGCTTACCTCCTAAAAATAACTTGTTCTGTCTTTTTCGCTGAGAGGCCAACAACACTGCCCTTGTTACATAAAAATGTTTGACAGAGTTACACTTAACTTTAGAGAACCAATAATGCTTTGAAGAGACAAAAATAAAAAATCAAGACATGCATTTTCTGAYACAGACAATTGTTAACACTCCCTGTGAACGTGGAGCAGTGAGAAAAACCTCTCAGTATCATCACTGCAGAAAGCAAATGCTTGCCAGAGTTTCCCTGGGACACATTATATAGCACTTTTACCAGCAGGAAAAGAGCCTGGAAACTCTGACATGCTACAYATCCCAAGAGTTAAAGTATGGGCCAAAGAGGACCAAAATTTCCCTTCTGGTRACCTGTGATACACAAAGGAGGGGAATATCTGTATTGCCTTCAAGAACTTTAATTGATGCCCATCTGGGCTTACCCAGCTGGTCTCACCCGTTGTGACTGTGGAAGGCTGAGTCAAATGGATGACTAAGAAGAAGGGGATGGAACTCTGGCCAGGAATGAGATTGTTGGGGTGCACTRTGTGCTGGAAGAGAGAYAGGCCYTGAGGGCCRSAGAGAGAGCCTCTTTCTTGGACCYGGAGGTGAYCCTGGGAGTGCATCCAGGTCACCAGGGATGGGCTGAGAGAGGATTGTGRGTTTCTGGACAGTGYTGGRCCTATGAGATGTGATAATTGTAGTTTGTGACCTTATAGGGTATTGTTTACCTGTTACCATAATAGGCAATGTCTGTGCACTACCCCAGGTGATTGGGGGACACYGAGGTGAACATCTTTCCTGTTTATATGATGTGATATCCTGTTGGGYGCTGGTATTTAGGGAATATTTTCCTACACAATAAAGGCTTTGCATTTCTCCATCTTGTGTGCGGAGTCGTGCCCTTGCGTGAATACTGCAGAGACATCCCATGGGTGAATAATTTCAACAGCAGTTGAGAAAAACAAAGAGGCTGCTCATTGAAAAGGTGCCATTCACAAATATCAGGTAAAGTTATACAACTTGTGTCCTAAAAGCACTCATCACAGAAGAGCTCTGGGGCAACCCAGGCTGTGCCCTGAGAGAGTGGAAACAAAACAGACAAGCCAAAAAAAMCATGGAGAAGAGGGAAACCCAGCGCCAAGAAGGTATCTGAGGTGATGAATGGTAGGCTTAATGTTAATTCCATACTTTATGTCTGTAGGCTTAACGTGAATTATGAAGGATGGAAAAAGAGGAGATGGTGAAATAAATAAATTAAGAGCAACCAGCTAAGACCAAAGAAAATAACTAAGAGATCTCAGCCACTGAAAAGTGAAACTGATGAGAAAATAAGGGGGCAAAGTCTGGATTTTAAACATTATAAGCTAAATGATACCAGCCTGTTTGGACTCTGCACCAAGAAGAAAATCACACTTTCCAAAGGTAATATACAAGTTCTAAAGCAAAACTATACTCTCAAGAAAGAACAAATGGAAGAAACACTACACAAGACAACCTCCTTAGGTATCACATTATTCCCATAGTTTCTGAGAACGTTCTGGGAAAGATTAAATATGATAACAGACTTTAACAGAAGCTCATATTTATGCATAAGAACACATCAAGTTAAAGTTCAGACACGCACCRGTTAAAGCACTTGAAAATAAAAACTAAATTCAAGAAAATCAGCAAACAAAGCAAGCCTTGTCTTTGGTAGAAGCTCTCTACCTAGATTCCTAATCACCAAAACACTACTCTCCATTTTTTTTTCCCCCTGTTCAAATCAATCCTAATGTAAGATCAGAACTCATTTTGAATTAGCCAGGTTTATTTTATGGCCTGACTGATCCATAGCTATATAGAGAATATCTGACTTCCTAATGTAATAGATGCTTTTCTTGGTGACCTTTTACCACATGCATTTTTTCACATCTGTGGTCAGCTTCTCTGGGCCACATGTGCTGRGGCCTCCCCACACTCAAAGTAAAGAACTTCTCATTAACATCTAATCTAAACCCACTCTCCATTTAAGGCTGTTAGCTGATCCAAAATACTCACCTGGTATCTCTATTTTGACTCAAAAAAAGCATTAATTCACAAAACCCAATTTTGGATACAATTTAAACATACAAAAATAATGGCATACCTGGTTCCCCAGATTCTCAGTTTGGACCTCAGGACACTGGGTTCAAGAAACCTCCCCTCATGTATTGAGACTTAAACAAATCTAGATCAATCAGTTTGAGGTGGAAAATATGTGAATACCTTTAACGTTTGAGAAAAATATTCAAAATTCTGCAGACAGATATAAATTTTCAGGTTTTTACTTTTGAATCTATTTGAAATGAATTTTGAAAATTTTTTTTGAAACTCAAGCAACAATAAAAAGTAAAAAGGCGCTCTTACAAACTGATGCTGTTATGTTTCACACACTTCTAGATCTGATATGAAGAGCCTCTTAGAAGCGTCTATGACCTATGAAAGGATTTGATCTGCATATTTAATTTCTTCTTTTTCCAAGAAGCTTTTGGATGGAACTGTGCACATTCAATAATGATTTTTCAAGGGAAAGGTTTTAATGGAAAGCCTGAAGCTTCAGTCTGATTGCTTTACATTTTCATGAAATGGGAGAAGAGCAGATTTCTGCTTCAGTTATGCTAAAAAATTTATTTCTATTCTATCTTCTGTTTAAGAAAATGTTTGTAAGATGCATTCCAGAAAGGCATTAGCCACATTTTAGAAGCCAAAACTGCTCATAAGAAATACAATCCTGCTCATACACTTCAATGTTATCTGCCTACATGTACCCTAAGAAACTACTTGACCAAAACTGGGACAAAGTGAAAATTCCTACAGAGGAAAAGAGAATGATCTGATTTTTTAAATACAAGGACAGCAGCTACTTTCCAATCACTCAAAAGACTGAGGGTTATGTACTCAAATGCTACGGACACAACTGAGGCAACAAAGCAGATGTTAAGCCCTAAAATAACTTATTTGGATGCTTAGCAGAAGTGCATCCATTTTGTTTCTTAATCATAGGGCAGACACACTAATCCTCCTATATCCCTCCACTAAGATAAATGTGTTTGACATATAAAGCTCTTTTTCCATTTGACCAGTTTGAAACTGTCGTGTGTCTCGGAAAAAGGCAAACAGAAGTTATGAATTACACTCTGTATTCAACTGTAATTAAAAAATCAAACAAATCTTTTCAGACTTGTAGCCTTTGTTCAATGCTAATGTAATCAAACTGCTTTCACATTTAGAATACAGTAAACASTGATGTAAAATACCAAAAATTTCAAAGATTGTAAATGTAAATATATCATGCTCAAGAAGTTGAAAGAATTCCATATCACCACCAAATCATTAAAAAAAAAGTGTATTTCTCTCTCATCTATTGCAAATATGCTTTTTGTCATGTCATTGCCTTAAATGAATGTTGTTTRAGTTAGATAGGTAACAGGCAGCCTTTACCTTAAAATTCCAGTCTCACATTAAGGTACTCATTTTAAAACTGCAGATCCTTCTTATAAAAAAAAAAAAAACAACAAAAAAACCCGAACAAATAAAATAATCCCCAAAAATTAAACAAGCAAGCAAACAAATAAAACCCCAACCCAACAACCCCCAACTGCCTTGCTGTTTTGTAAAAAAAAGAACCTTGAAGAAATGCTACAGTAGGTTCTCAAGCTGGATTGCAGATGTACTAGAGGTAGTTCCAAAAGGTGGAATTCCTCAAAAGAACAGAAATACAGCCGTTGGTTGCATCTCCTTTCAGTTCCAGTACTCCTGGATGCCTCCAGTGAACAAAAGCTGTTCACAGACCAGCTTAGTTTAGTTTATTGCCAGCCCAGACTTACCTTAGCCCTATTTCCCTTCCTCTGGCTATCCCATTTGTTTCTCATTCTGATCTCCTTAAGTTTCTGTGACTTCTGTGTAGTTTAATTTGCTCAGAAGAACATCCATAAAAAGACGTGTGTTTGTTTTTTTTATTTTTAATTAATATTTGATGTGTAATATCTGTCAGACAACCATATAACAAACACAGACCAAAACTTACTTCTCATTCCAGTCAGCCAGGAAAAAGAAGGATCTTTTAACCGGAGTATTTTTGCAAATCTTCACTTGACATATTGTCTTCCCAGCATAAGTTAGTGAACAGGAAAAAGAGAAAACTTTGTAGCTACAAAGGAGAAAAAAAAACCAAATTGTAATAAACCGTGTCCAGAGCAGCATATTTGGAGTTAAGCCCTCAAATTCAGGAAGAACCACCCTTGCATGAGAAAAGAAACTACAATAATTAATCTCATATTAATGTGTGTGTGGAGGGGTGTTCAAGTTTGTTGTCTTTTTTCCTTAAAGTTCAAGAGAAGTCCTAAAGAYTTCTAGACCCTAAAGACCCGGGTTCTGTTCCATGTTTTCGTCATTAACTTTTTTTTTCATTATTGCAGTGAATGAAAGTTTGGACTTAAGATGTGAAGTGTTGCTACTTGCTCATCATACAGTCAACAAGAAATCTCCCACCTGGAGAACTGCATCCAGCTCCAGGGCCCCCAATTTATGAAGGACATGGAACTGTCAGAGCAGGTCCAGAGGGGGACACGAAGATGCTCAGAGGGCTGGAGCATCTCTCCTGTGAAGACTGAGAGAACGGGGGTTGTTCAGCCTGGAGAAGAAAAGGCTCCAGGGAGACATTAGAACACCTTCCAGCAGCTAAAGGGGGCCTACAAGAGAGCTGGGAAGAGACATTTTACAAGGGAATGTAGTGATAGGACAAGGGAAGGCTTTAAACTGAAGGAAGTTTAGATTGGGTATTAGGAAGAAATTCTTTCGTGTGAGGGTGGTGAGGCCCTGGCACAGGGTGCCCAGAGAAGCTGTGGCTGCCCCATCTCTGGAAGTGTTCGAGGCCAGGTTGGATGAGGCTTGGACCAACCTGGGAGAGTGGAAGGTGTCCCTGCCCATGGCAGGGGGATGGAATGAGATGATCTTCAAGGTTCCTTTCAAGCCAGGGTATTCTATGATTCTATTTATACCTTCTTTTCCCAAACTGTAAAAAACAGATTAGTACTCAAGGGAATCTATGCATTTTTTACAGCAGAAGCATTAAAGCCCTCTGTGTTGGCCTTCAGAGAGTGAACCGAGCAGCTTCAGAGTGAAATTCAGGTCTGGGAATATCTCTTGTTTCACATTCCTCTTACTGAAATCTTTTAAAATATTAGTCAAAATAGATTATAAATATCTAATGTTACTACTTAGTCTWGTAACTTCCAGATCTTCCTGCCAGGCTCAGCTTTAGACCTCGTTCTGGACAAGAATGATGAACACAGGAAACAGTCAAATGTGAACAGGAAATTTTAGGCAGTTGTAGATTGAAGGTGCCTGACTGCCGTATTCATAAGAATGATGGTTTATCTCTTCCGGAACACTGTAACATCTTTTATAATTCTTGTTTTTTAAATTTTTYCTCTCTATTTTAAAATTAAAATAAAATGATCTGTAGTCTGCAGTACCTATCAGGTGTCAGTGCAGAGAAGGAAAAAAAATCCCTGTAGGACTCGGAAATCCTTCCCCTAGAGTCTAGACTTTACAAACAGTTGGAGGATAGTTCAGGAAATAATAGGTTTTAATACAATCAAATGATAAARTTTTGCTGTTTAAACAGCAGTACTGATACATAATACAACATATATTAAAATATGTATACTTTTTTATATAACACATTTTATGCATTATATGTATTCAGGAATAAAGACATATTAAAATACATGTTTATGTGTATTTTATGTACATATAAATATTTATTAAATATTTATTTTTATATATATATTTATAAAAATATATTTTTTATATATATAATATTTTATATAAACAGCTGCAAGATCACAACATGACCTTTGGAAAAGCAACATGAGATCCATGACACTTCCAGCATGAATTCATGCAGTGCAGAAAAATAAGGATGGGGAACACACGTGTGAATGATGTTAATAAAAGTACTTGAGGAAACCAAGTGTTAGAGAAGCAGTTCATATTAGGAATTCCATGCCGTGCTAGCCATGAATATTGGAAAGACTGGAAAGGGAGTTTAAGGAGGAAGAAAGATTCTCATTTTCATGTGCTTGAACATAGCATTGAAGTCATAAGTGGCCTTTAGGCTGTGTGTAATATCACATTTTCCTGGTAAAACATGAAATACAGTGGGAATGGTACAACCATCTGAAATCAGGATAGTGATTATAGTTCTGTATTTATTACCTTAACTAATGCAAAGTCCCTCAGATTTTTATTAAGCTGCTGATTACAGGCAATGTTGTAGAGTGCAGTCTCTTGCTCACAGTCTAATTCAAATGATCCCACAGTCATTTGGGATTGAAGGTAAAGAGAGAGCAAAGGGAAAATTAGCAAAAACTTTGAGAACAACTTTTTGACTCATCAAAACAATGCTACAGACTGTGGTCACCTGTCCCCCTTTCATCACACTGGAGTGGTAAGAGAAGAACATCAGTTTTGCTCAGAGTAGGAAAAGCAGCCACTTGAAGAGACAACTAGTTCTACCAAATATGAGCAATGCAGAAGAGAATACTTCTATTAGTTTTATTAAAGTTGTCTCTTTTTTTCTATTAAAGTTGTCTCCTTTTTTTTATTAAAGTTGTCTCCTTTTTTTCTCTGTGCTATGCTAACACTAGGTACACTTAGATCCATAAACTTATTTTAATCCCATCTATAAAGAGCATCACCAATTCAGGTGCTTAGCCACATGACATGGTTTGAACACACCAAGGGCAGAAATTGCTGAGAAAGCCTCACTGAGATTGGGTTCAAGCACGAGCACCCCTCTGTTTAACTTGGCAAGCTGGCCTCCAGCCCTTCCAGTTACTTGTCCTGGCAGAGACCACACCAAATCCCAGTCCAAACGCCCTCCGTGTGCAGCACACATCTTTTCCTGCCTCCTGCTGAGCAAGCCAGACATGGAAACATTTGTACAYATACCCATCAAGGCCAGTGATGTCCCTTCTATCACCTACCGTCCTTCCACACCAGTCAAGGACRAGGAGTTAGGCTTCCCTCCTTGATTTTCCACCTATCTGTGAGGCTTGGAAGTCTCCTAGTCAGTCAAGCTTAGGAAAATACACTTCATGGCAGAAAAACCAGTAGAGATACATCCACTCACTCAGTCTCTAACATTAGTTTAGGACCATCACCAAAGGAGAAGAGGTGAGCTGGTATCTGTGAAAAATTACTGTTGTCAAAGAGACAACACGTCTTCTTATGAACACTTGCTGGACCCTCCTCCTACCTGGTCACCCAGGCTTCTGGGATGTTATGGGCAGCATAAACAGTGAAGCTCAGCTGGGAATTTARGCTGATGTCTGCACATAAAGGGCTTTTAGGTATGCTGGCAAGCTGGAAATTGGCATCAAAGCTGCTGCTGTAGACATGGATGAGACGAGAGATGGCCATGGAGAGCTCAGTCACAGCAGCCTCTATTAACACTGAGAGGAGAGAGAGGAATAAATGAAAGGTTAGCAATAGGTCATTTATGAAGAACTATATTTATCTTAAACCATCAGTTGTGGCTTTGAAATACTTCCTAATAAAATTTAATTAAAATGACATAACCTACAACTGAAGGCAATTAGCCATCTGTGCTTCTGAAACCGGCCTCAGCTCATTTCTGGTGTATCATTAACAGACCTTCATTACAGTGCTTTCAAATTAAGGCATTTTCAAAGTAAGCATTTTCAACTACTGCAAGCTACTGTGTGCCTCAGATATGCCATTTTAGTCTTTGAATTTTTGTGCTGGAAGGATTTTTATTAAGTGACTATTTTGTCATTTCAGCAGTTAAGTAGCTACTTACTTCAAGGGAACTGGCAAGGCAGCAGTAGAAGGGAGAAAAGGCACTGGTTAAATTTTAAGACTATAAAGCTGTTGCAACTGCAGGTAAACAATTAATAAAACATATAAAACAGCAGCCACAATCAGAAAAAGTCAGCATTCAGGTGGTCATGGGTTGGTGATATTACACAAAAATGGACACTGAAATACATATCTATATAAATATTAATGAAATGCAGGCTGTAACCTAACTTATACCACACCTTTATTTATGTCATTCCCTCTGGATTCAGCTCTGCAGTGCTTTTTTTTTTTTTTTTTTTTTTTTTTTTTGCAATTACTGGCTTTTATCCATCTCCCCTCTCTATTTTTGGAGCAGTTTGGGACTGCCTGATTGCCAGTGTAAATTAAAATCCCCAGTCCTGGTGGCAGCCTGCATCAAGTAAAGAGAGCTGTTAAGAGCACTCATTTCTCAAGCATGGGCTAGGTTGAGAGAAAAAGTGTCAGAGTGTATTGAGTTGTTCCAACATCAGGCTGATTTGTCTTCCAAGAGGAGAACCCAAAATTCTCCTTTTTTTCACTCTTCTAACGCACATGATCCTACATGATCAAGAACGTACTCTCACCACCCGTTAGAGTTCTTGACATATTCCCTGGACTTGTCTGGCCACTGAAGTCAGCAGCCATCTATCAGCTAACAGTGTACATTGAAAGAAAAAAAGAGAAGAAAAAGAAGAAACAAYCCAGGAATAGGAAGCCTGGAACTCCTGTTAGCTTTTCGTACTTGGGATAGGTGTAGGATTACTGCCCAGCAACAGATACAGATACCACCATGCACYGGACTGAGCTATCTCAGTTTCCTGACAGAAATGTGTCCAAAAAACCCCTATCCTCACTCGGGAATTTCATTCTCCTTCTTTGATACCTTTTGCCTTTAAACCAGCAAATACCCAGAACTACTGAGTCACAAAATACATTGCAAACAGTGCAAAGAAGTTATTTATCTTCATTTTATAATAGACAAATCTTAATTATGTAACAATAGCAATACACATAAAATTGAAATAGATTGATGAATAATGAGGTTTGCTTCTGAAAATACTGAAAGGAAATTATTGCGTGTAGGAAGGACTGGCTAGAGTACTATACCTTGTAATGTTGTAATCATCTTCTACATATGAAAACTGAATCATTTTAGAGATCAAGAGGTTAGAAAAACCTGGTCCTTCTACTCTCTCTGTCTACCACTTGGTTTTAATTGCCTTYTTATTTATCCTCTTTAGTATTTTCATCATTTATCATCCTTCACCATAATAGTTTTGAAAAAATCTTTGGGTCTAGCAATTTTTTTCCCTAGAATACAATTTAATCCTCATTCCCAGTCCTCTTGGATGTGTAATCATTTAGTACCTCCAAACTAAATGTTTAATTTGCACTGAATTCTTTTACATTCCAAGAACTTACCCATAGTCATATACATGCAACCTTCTTAAGAGGTCCAGAAGAGGACATCAGCTGTCTATTATTTGAACCAGTACTTTATCTGAAAAGTAGCACACTATTTTCATTAAGGACCAACAGCTCCCTGGGAGATTCCTTGTTTCCAATCTGTTCAAAGTGGTTGACAGGCAAATGCAGTGTAATAGCAAACCCCTTATTTATGAAAATTGGCCTATTGAAGTCAATGATTTCTGAATGGAACCTTCTCAGCATTTTCTCCAAAAGAGGGTAAAATGTAGTTCAGAATCTGTGAAAATGTACAGTTGTAACACAATCTATATTATAGCTGTAAAGCAACATTTCAGACTTTGTCTCCAGAGCAAGAGGAAACGTATTTTGTCTCAGCTAAGCCACAGATATAGAAGGGAATACTCAGTGAGCAAAGGATTCCCAAACAGTAAAGTCAGGAGAAACACACACAATGGAGTATTTTCCACAACAGGAAATTTACACGTGCCAGACAAGGAAGTGATTAAGATGCAAGATGCCTATCACTGTATCCAAGCTGCCCTGCCCATTGGCCATGTTTGCAGAAAAATTATTTTCATGGTTTACCTGAGTCACAAAACTGACGTCAGATATTGTCTTGGGGTGACTCTATGATGTGTATGCCCTATCACTGCTCTATGCCCAAAAAACTAATTTTGTGCCTTTTCTGTGCCTTTAAAATGAGCTTGAGAGGGGAGAGGGAAAAAAAACCAAAAAACAAACAAAATTTTCAAAGCAGTTTCTCAAGGACACAGAGATTACACTCCTCTGCGTTCTCTGGCTGCGGGTAGCAGAGAGGGAGCACCCTGCTTGCTTTCTTCAGCCAGCTTTTCGGTTTTTTTTCTCCGGCGTGAGACTGAGAGCTGAACTGTGTTTCCTGGGACTTTGGTTTTTCCTTTTTTCTCTTCTGGACTGTTTCAGCAACATCAGAACACATTGGGAGAATTTTTCCCCAAGGCCCGGGGGTGGGCCCTCACCRACCCAGCTCCGAGGAGGAGAGAGACCACACCTACAGAAGGRCTCTGAAATCTTCCCAGGTTTCTCTCCACAGAGAGAGATTTCATTATTTAGCATTATTATTCTTTTCCTGTGTGTTTGTTAAAATAAATAGTTTTTATCACTTTCACTTTCCTTCAAGGAAAATTTCTTTTTTCCCAAACCTGGTGGGGGGAAGGGTGGTTGTAACCTGGTTTTCTCTCAGAGGATATAATGCTAGATTTTGGCCAAACCGGCACAGATACGTAAAAACCAGACAAGCAAACCAAACCAAATAAAACCCCTCAACTTGCTATAACAGCATGTGAGGGGTGAAGGCAGCGATGGAACAACTGGGGACAATTGGTTCAGCTGCCAGCCAAAGGAGACAAAGGACCTTCAGCATTATTTATTTAATTATTAGGACATACAGAATGAAGATATTTTCAGGAACAGAGTTCCTCAGGTTTAAGCAAATGTCCAAGTATGACCTGGCCTGCAGGTCCAGGATTTTTTTCAACATTCCTTTTCTTACTCTTGCTAGCTCTCAGTTATAAAACAGTCTACAGTTTCTGTGCCAGAATCAGCCCTTTTCCAACCCCCATTCTTCAGCCATTAGGACCAGTAGCAATTAACTGAATTAGAGGGAAACATCTTGGGTAGTCTGTAAACATCCATTACTCACAAAACTTGGTCAGCATTTTTCACTGTATTTTAATGAGCTGCTGAATAGGATATGGTAGGCTGAAATTATATCACCCATTCATGAAGCCAGAGAAGTTTACTGCTTTTAATGCCTTTTATGATTAATGAATCTCAGCTGAGAAAGGACTGTGTTGTTTCACTGATTTACATAGCACAGGCCATGGACTTCCTACAGCAGATTCATACTTCCAGTTACGTCAAAACCTATTTTCTAGAAAGGCATCCCAGGCATACCCAGTATGTAAGAGACCATGAATGGACCACGTTGCAAAGTGAACTGTGACCGAGATTAATAATCTCACAACTCAAACCTCGTGATTTATTTCTGGTGTGAAATTATTTGCCATCACTTTCTCACTGAAGGTGAGGAGAAATCTGACTTGCAGAAATGAGATAAGAACAAGGGAAGTGAACTTTAACCACAGCTGACAGATGCACTTATTTCTGACACATTCCTGTTCCTTGTATAGGAACTCTGAAGGAACAAATTCTACCCTTAGTRAGAAACAGAACAATGCTCACAATCCTGAAAGTGTTAATGAAAACACCTGCAGATGCCTTCAAGATTTAGTAAGGAATATAATAGCTTATTCCTTACAGAAACCCACTTATTTTTTTCTTCTCAGTCCAGTATTACAATTCACATATTATCYTAGTGCCAGTTCTTCCAACAGATCAGGGGCTTTGCTGTTACTGCACCAGCAGATGATGTCAGTTCAATACATGTTAAACAGTCTCTCTGACCTYTACACATTTTCTCCAGGTAAAACATGACAAAAATCTGGTTGAACAGAATTTGGAATGAAGGCTTCTGACCCTTTTGACAGATTAAAAAYAATTTTGAGAAATGGAGCTTGTTTTTTTCTTTCCAACTTATTTCCAGAGAGAAAAAGAAACAGCAAYRTCCTGAATAYAGTTTAGGACRCACACACACAAAACCCCAAAACCAAAACTACAGAAAAAACCAACTCAACCTTTAGGTAAAATGCTAAGCAGCATTAATTAGATCACTATTGTAATAAGAAAGAGGGAAAACMTGAAAAGGCTGTAATGCATATAATGATCAGATGCAGTTTCCAAGCACCAATATTTATTGGATTGTTTCGTCCTACTAGTTGAAGAATCCTGTGGATTATACCTTGAAAGCAACTTAAAAATCTCCTTCTGTCCTGATATCAAAAATATCTCTGCTACCATATGATTCATAATGCCTTTGTCTACTTTTTGTGAAGAACTGAGGGGTTGCAGATATTTAAAAATTGTTCTTGATTAAAAAACCTCTGGCTGTAGGGCCGACAGATCAGGATGAAACACAGCAACAGACGTGAAGAGCCATGCTCTGGTTTGGAAACAGTGCAGGAGACACGTAGAGAGATGAAATGAAATCAGTGAAAATCCCTTAAGATTTTTCCATATTGTGAAACAAAAAGARTTTTTCCCAAAACAAAAATATAATGGGTTTGTGCTAGGAAAAGAAGAAAGTGAATTTTTCAGCTCCAAAGGAAACTCTAACAAAAACCATTTCATTTTTTTCCCCTTTCCTCCCTTTTTTTTTAAAAAAAAAGCCTTTCTGTTGTGAATGCTTTTCCTATCAGGCCGAGAAGCAAYTATCAAACCCCAAGCACAGTTAGAGAACCTTTACTCTCTCAAATGTAATGATGACTACATTATACGTACTGTAAGCATTACATTTCTGCATTCACTTGGAAAGATAACAACTCCAGCAATTCAGTTGGAAAAGACTGGTGATTCAATACCATCAGTTCCTGGTGCATACCAGACTTTCTGGATGGGTCCCAGAGAACTGCTGATCAAATTCCGAAAGCTGCTTACTATGTCTGATCTGGTGAAATCCCTGCCCAAAGTAGCAACGCTGTAGACACGGAATAAACACTCATTCATCAGCTTTTGAGAACCACACACAGGCTCAACTCTGTACCAGCCTGCAGCCTTTTCATTCTCTGGATTGCAGCAAACCCCAATGCTAAATCTCTATTAACGTGAATAATCTTTATTTCCTGTGAACACTCAATGCTGCAGAAAGGTACTAATGTCTAGAAATGCCTATAGCTCCTCCCATTTAACAAGAAATAAAGAAAATATTTTGAGCACTAAAACTTTAATATAATCTTCTAAGGACTTCATAGAGAGGAGAAAGAACATGATCCAGACTTAGGCATAACGTGGATAAGTACTGCTTTATTCACAGCAGTGGCATAAATTGTTCTCCTGAGATAACACTGTTAATAGAGGCAGTTATTGCAACACTAAATCAAGGCTAGATATTTTGAATTTAGTCTTTGACTTGCGTGGTCCATGGTGAATGACTAATAATAAACCTCTGAAAATCTGGTATTAAAGAGCAAGGTTAAAGCAGTTTCTAAACAAATTTTTAAGTAAGGCTTTAATTCTAACAGTATCCTTTATCTTCTTCTCTTTTGTGGTAGAGAGAAGATATAATGGCGAAAAACAAAACTCTTTTACAATACTAAGGGTAATAATCATCTCTTGGAGAAAAAAGGGAAAGGAAAAGGAAATTATTAGTTGGAGTAACTGATTGCTTCCGTTGCTGTTAAAATTTGATCCTGTTTTCTTCAAGATAAACATGAATACATACGAGACACAGAAAGGAACAGTACAAATGGGAAATCCAGTCTGTCCCTCCCTCGGCTGTCAGTTCTGACTTCGTCTGCAAACGTGCTGCTTGAGGAAGCAAAGCACATGGATTTTAGCTTCCCAGAGATCTGGAAAGATTTAACAGCACCGAGCTAAGGCTATGATTTTGGGTCACAGGCTTGCAGATTTTTGCATGCCTGCAACCCTAGACAGCTAAGCATAATGGAGTAAAACAAGGGTGGGGAGCAAATGAGGTGGAAAAAGAAACACAAAGGTGAATTTGGCAGGAACTTACAACTCATCACTTTTTTGGCTTTTACTTCTAGCTTCAGCAGGTGAAAATATCTAGATTCCTCTCAAAGTTGGTGTCCCTACAACAATGGATGGGAGGGCCCACAGCATTATCATGAAGGTGAGTGCTGAGAAGGCAGGGACTAAGGAAAATTTGTGATGCCTAAAAGAGAAGATGTAGTATGGCTTTCTCCACTTCTGGGAGTTCAGACCTAGGTTTTTGTCATTGCACTCACACTTGGTTTTTCTCAGACATGTTCTTAACACCAGCTTTGATGTGCTAGCTCATTAGCCTAACTTTAAATATTTTGCTGACTTTTAGTCTATTTAGTTTATTTTTTAGGTGCAGATGTAAGGCATGTAGCATGTTAGAACACACATGAAATGTGTATCACTGCTTGCAAAAGTGCAATTGGAAATTTTGTTACCTTGGAAAATTTGAATGTAGGTTTCTCCACAGAATGACTAATGGCCTGGCAAGTTCTGACTTGCTATAAGCGAATTGCAGTTTCTAATACTACACTGCCAAAAGGATTCTGCAATTGTTAGGAAATTAGGGTGTGCCAAAAACAAACAGAGAAATCTTCACAGTTGAAGATTTCCTGACAGAAATAAATAGGTACAGAGAAGTAGGGAGTAAACACTGATTCCTTCACTGTTACTCAGTAAATGGGATTTTCCTTGAGAGAGCTGCCGATTCAATGAAGTTCAAATTTGGAAACACCTGTAAGCAGAGGAGTGTTTTAAATCCATTCCAATTACAYTTCCTGAACAGTGTGTGGAGGAAGATGTTTCCAAGGTAGATGTTTATAAGTAACTATTGATTGTTTTTAACATGAGCAATTAGCTGCCATTAAGGGTGTTAAAAAATGCAGGGGATAAAGGACTATGTCCAAGGAAGAAGGTAAACTACATTTACCACCTTCTCCCTTCTGTACCTGCATGTTCTCCCCCCAGTCTCCTGGCCCTCCAGCTGCTTAACTTTTCCTGGCAGCTTACAAATTTAATTGCTGTTTCCTTTCTCTGCTGTTCACGAAGTCAAATAATGCTGAAACAAGCCTGGCATTCGGAAACCTGCATTTGAACCACCCCTGTGTTTGAAAGGCTGCTGAAATCATTGCAGTTGATTCACCATTTTTGCCTCTCTGAGCACACTGCAATTGAGAAAAGCAAACAGAGAAAAGCGAGGAAAAGAGCATCTTGGAGGCCAATTTTTTCCTCAAACAAAACGGAGAGAGACAACCCTTCYACGGCCCACCCCAGTGCTCAGCTGGAGGGCCCTTTGATGGTACCCGTGCAGCATCCCCAGCTGCATTTTGGGCAGCCAGAGGGGTAGAGCAGCACCTGATGTGGCAGGAGCCCTGATGGTGGCTGTTCTCTCCTGGAATCCAAGCCATGACAGAGCAGACTCCTGCTCATGCCTTGGTCCGAGCGGTGCTTCACAGTCATGCTGACAGTGCTGGCCATCTCTGAGCCACGGGGAATTTAAAAAGGCAGGGTCTATAATTTTGTCCATTACTGTTAATTAACCTACTCTTCTTATGACAGTCTATCATTAGACAAGACACTGTGTATAAACAAAAGATCACAAAGAGCTAAAGCTTACAGAGGGAGGAATGTAAGTTATTGGAGTCAGGTGGAAAAGTCACGCAGAAAAATAATTTTTCAGGCTTCCATGAAGCTCATTATTTTCCCTTTTCTCCACACGGAAAGTTGTGATTAAAGAAAACTACCAYGACCACCACCACCCGTACTCAGTTCTTTCACTCTACTATTCATTCTCCTTACTTGAGTCTCCAGATTATTTTGTGGAAATGCTGTTTTATTTAAACTTTTTGATCACTTCAATTTTAGCTTATCATAATTACCTTATAAAACACCTAAACATGTAAACATCTGCAATATGCCCACTCTAACAGTTTAGTAAAACAAACAAATAGCAAAACATGTGTTTTCTGATGATACATCTTGAATTAACATATTTTAAAAATAACACTCTACCTTTGCCTGGTGTTTCCACACTTTGAAGAGAATTCTATAAAGACAAAACCAGAGAGGAAAAAAAGTAATCAATCACTTCAGAAGAGACCAGGTAGCAGTTATAATGGTTGCAAGAGTAGCACTCATGGAAAATACAGTGAAAAGGGGGGAGGATTTATCTTAACATTACGATTTCACAAGACATTACTGGGATTCAGAGCACCAGGACCTGCTTCCTCTAAAACTCAGACAAGCTATTTAAAGACCTGATTTCTGACGGTATTTGGGCATGTCAAGATGCAAAGAAGCACTTATCAACATTAGAAGTGCACACACCTTCTCAGCCTCTGCAGTGGTGCAACAGAGATAAGAATTCCCTCTCCATCCCTCTGCAAGCCTTACACAATCAGATGTGAAGCCCACAAGTGCAGAGTCTCGGTGTCCTTTCAAAGGTGAGGAGCAGCAAGCCTCCACTCAAGTGCCCTCCATTTCACCTACGTTTCTGTGCCAGATCAATGAAAATAGCTGTGCTCTTCCAGGGCCTGTGAGCAGGCAGCTGACCAGAGGTGGCCAACGAGAAATATTAAGTGATGGGAGACCTCAAAGTGCTCTCCAGCTTCCTCATGAGGGGAGGTGACAGGCACTGATGTCTTCTCTCTGGAGATCAGTGACAGGACCCAGGGAAATGACATGAAGCTGAGTATGGGGAGGTTTAGGTTGGATATCAGGAAAAGCTTTTTCACCCAGAGGGTGATAGGGCACTGGAACAGGCTCTCCAGGGAAATGGTCACAGCCCCAAGCCTGACAGAGTTCTGGAAGCATTTGATGACACTTTCAGGCACTTGGTGTGATTCGTGGAGTGCCCTGTGCAGGGCCAGAAGTTGGGCTTTGATGATCCTTGTGGATCTCTTCCAACTCAGCATATTCTATGATTATATGAATCTATGATCAGACTTGCATCTACCAAAGTGACACAAAAATAAGTAGCAAATCTTGACCAGAGAGACTGGAAAGTTAATTCTGTGTTTCAGTGTTGCCTGTGGCTTGCACTGCTTGAACCCATGTCCCCGAAAGGTTTTCTGCCCTTTACAGTCATTAATCCCTTTGCAGTGGGCTGAGAATGCTTCATGTTAGTACATAAGTATTCAGCATGATGCTTCTTAAAAATTACAATGCATGCAGAGGCGGCAGGAGAAACACAATGCTGGATGTACACTCTCCCTCTGGCACCCAGCTTGGAGCTGCCAGCATTTGTCTGGTGAAGACGAACAGAAGTAGTCAAATGCTTACTTGAGGGGAGAAAAGCAACATCCAGGCTGAGAATTAGGTTTTCACAATCTTCATAATGCAGTGAGACAAATGGGAACAGAGACCTTTGTTCAAGTCTCTCAAATTTTGGAAAGTAAACAACCTTTTGGCACAGTATCTATAATTCCAACATAGTATAGCATGCTTAATATATAGTGGATTAGTGCCTGTTCTGGCAGGATTTGATCTCCTAGGACTTTTTGTGAGCTGCTGTAAGAAAGGAATGGGGAGGAAAAAAAAAAAAAATAAAACAAGGAGTGGTGAAAAACATTAATTGTGCATCAGGCCCAGAGCCTCCCCTGAATGGATTTTAAAATCCCAGGGTTAGGTTGGTTAGAGACTGAAATAATCACATTTACAAAGAGATGCAATCAGTTAAGAAGAAACTAGCATTGGTGCCAGTTGCTTTCATAATCCCTTAACCACGGTACAGGAATGCACAGTACTGGCAGTGAGGAGGCAATAAGTACAATTTAATTAAAGACAGAAGATTGAAAGTAAGTTTCTTTGACTTTTTTTTTTTTTTAACCAGAATTAAATAGAAGCAAATTCAACYTTTTTTTTCCAAGTAGGTGAGCACACGTGTACAGATAGGTATAAACAAACATATACTGGCAACCTGTGTAATTTACATTGGAAGAAGTAAGCAGTGGCTTCCCTGAGGCTTTATGTGCACATGTGCCACATGGAAGCATTAAAAAAATATTCCACACAAAACCACACCATATATTACACTAAAGCATCAGGAAACCATGTGAAAAAGTAGTTAGAACTTTTTTTGGCACTTCTTCCTTACCCGATGTGTAATGCTGCAGCACCTGAGATGTAACAGGTAGCCTCAAAAACGTCACTTAATTTGTGGGGCAGTTTACCTGCTTATCTGAAAAAGGCTCTCTTCCACCTAACAAAATATTTTGGTACTATGCTGATGAACGTAATAGAAATGATTCAAGCAATTTGGCAAAATAATACTGCAGCATTTAATACTTTTTTCAGTACCCAAAATTCACATCAAAAATGACCCTACAATTCAGTATGAGTTCAAATCAAAAAGAGGTTTGGGGGAGTTGGTACTCCATCGAAAAACTAGCTGTTGAGTACTAATTTTAAATACATATGTTGCTACAGACAGGAAAGCTGGTCAATTGTATAAATATTGATAAATGGAGATACAATTGGATTTGTTATATTTATATACCATTCTATATGTGAGGTAGTTGCATATAATGTCTAATGACTATTGTCATAAAATGGGACAGTGCTCAAGCTACAAAACATGCAGGAATATATTTTACTGCTTTTATGGCATTTATAGTTCATCTGCTGAGAAAGATGAAGTTCTTTACGGAATGAAAGCCAAACGTTTTCTGGATTGCTGAGGTCTATCGACTGTCCTAGCAGCTGTTTCTCAAAGGAGTAAAAAGCCAGCAGCAGCAACAGCAATTGCTGGTGCAGGAATAGTTGGACTTTTTTTTTTCCTCCACTTGTTTGAAGTCAGTTGTTAGTCAGGTCTGCTTCAGCACAGAGGGAGTCAGAGGGAGAGGGGTGTCAGTCAAGGTCACAGGCAACTTTTACAGGAAGGCTTCAAGGGACACACAACCAGCTCAGCTAACCAAGCCTGAAAGGCAGCGTTAAGAGAACAAAACCTCAATAACTTAAAAACTTTAAAACACGRGAGACAATCTAGTCAGTAGTTTTCAAGAGATATGTGAAGCAGCTTCTCATTGAACATTAGGACAGAAAAATATTTAAGGCTATTCAATCAGGACACAATCTTTTTAACATTCAGAAGAGGCTATTCAGGAACCGTATCATTTTGCTCATTACAGACGAGCAAACAGTATCATTATCATCACCACTTATCATTTGTAGCCTCTGGAGATCACAGCCAGGACTAGCACTCTGCTGTGCCGGAGACTGCACACACAGATAAGGAGAGGCGTTCCTTGCTCTGAAGGGCTTATAACCTAAATAGGTACAAGGGAAAAAGGGAAGTGTACGACTCCCTCCATGTGAGGAAGAACGTGGAAGTTGTTTTAGGAGAACCTGTATATACTGGAGACAGTCTATACAGTGGAGTTGGAAATTTGACATGCCGGAGAATGAGCAATGGCAAACAGGGAATATTTGGAGCAGTGGTTTTCTGTTTGTTTCTTTCTACAACAAGATAGATCAGCTCATAATTTAATTATTTGCCCATTAATAGCCACTTCATCTTGAAAATCAATATTTGCATGACAGTGACTCTGAAGACAAGCAGAAGCAAACGTGAACATCAACAAAAAACCTAAGACTTCAAAAGGATGACCTGTACTCTTTTTTTTTTATCCCATTATGTAATTCTGCCCGGCATGTGGGGGTTTCTGACTTAGGATGAGCCACACTAATATAGGAACTGATTTGTCTCTTTGACCACTGCACCTATTTCTCTGCTTAAATTCAGAGAGGATGGGGCTGCAAATGGACCAAGGGATACTCAGGATATATATGCCAGTTACAGGAGGCAGTTTACACATCGGGTTCACAGGGTTGACCTGAACACTAAAAGAAAAAAAATACACTAAATTTTTCTTCCCTCAAAAAAAAAAATCTTTTAAAAAATCAGTCCCAATACRTTTCTTCTGCTCTAATTCATTTCTAAAGGAAAGTTCTGTTACTGTCCTCTCTTTTACCTGGACCCAGCTCTTTGTCTACCTCTTAAGAAAGATTCTGGATTGAGAAAATACTTTTCTGAAGGGCAAGACACCGATCATCCTGGTGCCTCTTAAAAGAGCCTGGAGTTTAACTGAAAAGCAAATCACATGAATCCCTTGTTACTTCCTTCATCTCTTTCTCTATGGTATTTGCCCTCTAATATCCAAAAAGAGCTTTTCTTAAATGGAGATAATTTTATTTCCATTTGATCCCACATCATGCCAGATAAAATGTGAGCCGACACAGACTCATTTATGCACTAATTTACCCCCAATAGTGACTTCTAATAATTGCTGCCAAAGCACCCATTAAAAGATTTAGGACAATATAGAAGCAAGATTTGCAGTGAATCATGAACTAGAAGGGAAGCAAGAGAAGCCACTTAAGTGAGTCAGCTGGTCAGGTCTGAGCAACAAACCAAAAACCCTAGAGCTGCCTTGGTTCTTCCAGTCCTTGGTGTTCTTACACATATCACAGGCCATGGGAAAAACAAAATCAAAACCAACAATAAAGAGAAAGGATAAAAGTCTTGCAAGCAGGTGATGGTCTAAATGCAAGCATCCCATCCAGTTTGGCATGTTTTTCTAAACAGTATTTGCTGTGAGAAAGAATGGCAAGAGACCATGCAAGGAAAGAAGAGAATTCCTTAGTAACTCATTTCTTTAAAAAAAGTGTGAGGAGGGAATTTCCTTAGGGTGTGAAAAAATTATCACGACTTACAGTTACACCAGAATAAATCCAAGTGATTAATGGCTTGATTTTCAAATTTGCTGAGCACCTGTATCTCCAAGATGCTGACTTCAAAAGAATCTTTGGGTGCTCAGGACTTCTATGAATCAGGTCAGTGTGACTTGTSTAAGGTCATACCAAAGCAGCTGATGACCAAACCGAGAACGGATACTGCCCTCCAAAGTCCCAGTTCACAATTAAACAGAAACCCCTGGAAACCTCATTTCAGTGTTCTAAGAGTATTTCAGCTAAAATCAGGATTGTATGATGCTGGTACTTTTTTCATAAATAGCAGGGACATTTCAATCTGAAAAAAAATCATGATTTAAATGACATTTATGGAAGATTTTTTAAAATTACTGACAACCTACACTGAATATCTGAAAATCTAATACTTTGAAATCACATGATCTGGTAAACAGGTGACATGGCAAAGCAGAGATTTGTACACTGAGCAGGAACAAGAAAGAACTGGAGGAGAATATCCGTTCCAGTTAAACACCTGACAACTCTTCTGATGCTCCTCTGTCACATCACACATGGTCAACATTCTTTTTCTACCCAACACTTGTCAAAGGGAAAAATAGCAGGATCAGGGAAGTCATTCTTCCCCTATACTCAGCGCCGGTGAGGCCRCACCTTGAGTKCTGTGTCCAGTTCTGGGCCCCTCAGTTCAGGAAGGACGTTGAGACACTTGAGCGTGTCCAGAGGAGGGCAACAAGGATGGTGAAAGGCTTGGAACACAAGCCCTGTGAGGAACATCTGAGGGAACTGGGGTTGTTCAGCCTGGAGAAAAGGAGACTCAGAGGTGACCTTATCACTCTCTACAACTCCCTGAAGGGTGGTTGTAGTCAGGTGGGGCTTGGTCTCTTTTTCCAGGCAACAACTGACAGAACAAGAGGACACGGTCTGAAGCTGCACCAAGGAAAATATAGGTTGGATATTAGGAAAAAGTTTTTTACAGAAAGAGTGATAAAATATTGGAATGGTCTACCTGGGGAGGTGGTGGAATCACCATCCCTGGACGTGTTTAAAAAGAGATTGGATGTGGCGCTCGGTGCCATGGTTTAATTTAGTTGAGGTGTTGGGGCATGGGTTGGACTCGATGATCTTGAAGGTCTCTTCCAACCTGGTGATTCAGTGATTCTGTGATATGTAGTCAGACAGTAAAATGGACTTGATCAATCAAAAAAATCAGTGATACCCATTAAGGTTCCAGTTTTGAAGAGAAGAATAGGACATGAACATGCATCTTTTACCTGTGCTTTCACCAATGCACGGAGTTTCCTGGCTGCATCAGTAATGTCTCTGGTTTCCACGAAGCAGAGGACACTGCAGACGGCTTTAGCTGCTTCGATCACGTTATCAACTTTATTCTGTTGATAGGAAAGAAAGGGGGGAAAAAAAGGAAACAGTAGACACAGAGCATTTACCAGAAATACCTTACCATAAAGTTCTTGCCAGTGAGGGTGTAGAAAATCCTACCCACTCAGGCAAAATTCAAACACCATGCTTTAGTCTGGCTACACTGAGATCACCACAGGCAAACAGTTTTCTAAAGATAGCATCATTTCTGCTGAAGTCCAGTTATCTTCCACCAAATGTACCCTGTTCAAAACTGCAACAAATTTGGTATCAAAGACTGATTTTAAGGCAAAACATTGGTTTTTCTGAGCTCCAGGAGTGCAGAAGCACTGTAAAGAAACTTCTGAGGGAACCTGAAGTCAAGTGATTCACGGGCGTTCCGAGGTTTTGTGATTCTGTGAATTTATCCTCACTATTGTCTCCTACCCATCTCTGTGAGAGTTGGAAAACAGCCATGTTCCTCCTAAAAATAGAGACTGTGTGGGAGGCTGCATAATCTGACACCTGTGGACTGAGTACTTCTGCAACTAGTTGTCTGCAAAATTATATATTTAGTTAAAATTACGGAATCTTATTSATGGTAAATTTAGATAAATAAGCTCAGAAATACTTTGAGGGATAAAAAAAAAAAATTGGATCCCTAAAGGAAGGAAAACACAATCTTTAAATATCAAGTACTCTATGTTCAGGAAAATAAATAAAYAAATAAATAAAWAAAAATTCATGGGCTTTCTGCATAGTTATATCACTTCATTAAATCTTAAAATACATTCTCTGAACAAGCAGAAGCTCTTCTATAAATATTCTTCATGTTTCTCTGCTGATAAATGCTCCTTTTAGTGCACTATAGCATGTCTATGTACCCATAAAACCATTTCTCTAACTCATGCATTTCATGCCTGAAAAATAAAAATTGTACCAAGATGAACTTTCTGTTTTCAGGCTTAACATCTATGAGCAGACTTTACTGAGAAGGTTAACACCTGTCATTATTACAAATAAATATAAAAATRTATTGAGCTTACTAATTCCACATTACCAGCCTCGAGCAGAACTAAAGCAGGAATGAATTACATGAAATATCCACAAATATTTGGTGGTTCAGATTCTTTGAAATGTAAGTTGTTGGGATATTTTTTTAATAATTAAGGACAGCAACACCTTTTCATACTGCAGCTTCTAGGGAGGAAAAGGCTGACTGTGATCTCTTGTAGATCCTCCTTTGGGCTGAAGCTGGTTGACTGCTCAATGGTGTGGCTTATGTGTAACACTGACAAAGCCAAAGCACTATAAATGCTGGTTTACTCTGAGTTCTTGAAGAAAGAAGTGAGTATATGTGTGTGTATATATATATATATCTATATATATATAAATTACCATATACACTTTGTAATTAATACTAAATATCATTCCAATTTTGCATTTGTTTTAAATAAATTTTAATTTAGCATCTTTCTTCTTCACAAGTGGAGATGTATGATTAGAAGAAGGAATTTTGTGCCTATAAATACAGTTATGCAGGGTAATTTCTGAGCAGTACACAAGCAATAGACATGCACAAAAGTAACCCCTGAGTAGAGAAACGGCTCTCTGGATGGAGAAAAAAAAAACAAACAACAAAAACCCAAACCCAGCAACAGTTTCTATATTTTTGTACATACATATAAATGCTATTTCATAAAGAGAATTGGTATCTTGAGGAATGTATCAATTCCTGTTTAATATGCTATTCTGTTTCTAGGTAAACTATCAAAGTACTTAATATTTATWGAAGCTACTTTACCATACACTTTGGTTTTATGGTAGCTACTTCTAAGGAGCATACTGCACATGAAGAGTGAGAACGTTAAATGATGTGATACTGAATACTATGCATGATGAGTTCTTCCACACCATTTCTCTGCTGGGATATTTTCATGTAAAGAGTTTTCTTTTTTCATGTGTAGATGTATGACATTGATTTTTGTCCCAAAGGAGGGAAGACAGAGATTCATTTCTTACAGAAATTTTACATCTTCTGAAATTCCAAAAGAACTACAGTCAACAACTTCTAATTTTATTCCCCCTCTACATATTTAAATACAGCAGAACCTTAGAAGGAAATTTTGGCGTTTCAATAATTTATCCAGTAAAAAAAATGTTATTTCATTCTAGAACTTCTACACGCTGTATAAAAAATTTACAAAGTCCTCTCTACAGTAACAGTACATTTTGAATGGATTTCAAAATGAAATGCATATAAAGTGGTTATCAGGGCAATCAAAATTGGCTGCTTATTTAACTGCACATATGGTCTGAGAATTACATTTCAAAACTTATATTTCAACCCTAACAGCCCCAATCCCGTCTTTGTGCCAGACATCTTAATTCTTTTTTAAAAAAATTTTGTTCTATAGAGTCATTATCCATCTCAAAATTAATTTTCCATTTATTTACCATTATTACTAATTAGATTAATAATGATAGTGGGCTTGTCCCGTAAGTCAAAAGTACTGATATCCCCATGTCTATGAACGAATACATTTGGAAATAGGTAGAAAAATGTGCAAAATATTAACTTTTTTTGTTGTTTTTTAAACTGAGAATCTCAAGGTGTGTCTGGTTAAAATGGAATGCTTAAGGAACTTCCAGCTGAGTACAGAACTGAGTGTGCACTTAATTTACATTAYGTGGGCAGCTCCCAGTGTCTTAAACTCCAGTGTGCTGAAGGTGGGTTGTGGTGAATCAGAGAAGAGTAACAACAATCYCAGCAATGTGAACGGGAATAGCTTGGAAAATTGACATGGTTACTTCTGTGCAGACTTGGGATAAGGGGCAGTTATAATGATCCCAACTTTAGACCTTCTTCAAGCAATCTAATCAGAAGTTAGAGGAAATAAGTAAACAAGGATTCAAAGACCAAATAAAGGGTCCTCATTTTTTGCTTTSTTTACTACATATTTATGACTATAACTTATTACATTAGAGTTCCATAATTGTTTGGGCCACTAATTAAAGCAAATCATACTTCATTATTCTAGGTTTGAGAAGCTCCGTACACTCTGAATGAAAACATCCATGATACGACCTACACCATTAACTTGCAATCCTGCTCTCTTAAGCAATTCATATGAATTTTATTGAGTGTCCCTGAGTAGAAAAGACCTTATTAAAAAAAATAAACTACAGAGRAATTTAGCTCTAGACACACACATATTTGTTGGATGGCATGAATATTTGAAAAATATACCTCCTTCCCTTTATAAAAAGTTAATGATTTCAAGAAATTGCTTACTCAATGGAAAAGTCTTTAGCAAAAACAAATTTAGGAATGCTTCATTGTAGGTCTGAGGAATATCTGCACAGCGTCAGTTGCAGAGGGTGGGTTGCAAAGTCTCATTAATGTTGAGGTTATGGCTTTTTTTGAATTTAGAATCTTCTTACTTCAGGCCCTAAAATTTCAAGTGAATGTAAATAACTACCCTGGTGGGTCTACTTCAGTAAAGAAATATACATGTACATTTGAGCTTGGGGACCTAACTTTTCCAAATGGTTATGACTGCATCACATTTTATACACTAAACACTTCCCTTTGAGATGTTGCTTACAAAGGAAAATTCAGCAAATACCTTCAAAGTATCAGACCCAGAGCTTTACCCTGTAGTTGGGCACAGTTCAGCACCTTCTAAATTTGTGTTTTGCATTTTGAAAAAGGATCAAAGATTTATACAAAGTGTAAAATATTTGTATAGATCTATWTTAGTTTATAGATTTATCTATATTATATATTATTGATATATATTTGTGTATTCATGTACGTGTCTGTAAGTTTATGTGAATTTCTATATATGCATGTGTATATATGGAAACATTTGTGTGTACATGTACGTTTTCTGGCTATTCAAAATAGAAATACTAATGGATCAAGAATATCCAGAGAGGTTAAAATCTGAGCTTAAATGTAGGTGACAGAATTCTGAAGCAAAATAATAATTTTCTGTTGTAACATATATTTCAAAGAAATCCATAATTTTGCATAATGAGTTATAACTCTGGAAGGGATGCACTGGAATATCTGCATGCGACATTAGTATTCTTTGATTTTACTAAATCTTTTGTTTCCTTTCCAGTTTTAAACCCTAGAAAATCAGTTTTCATGCCAACTTGAAAGTCAGATCAAATCAGTTATCATGCCAAGCTGGAAGTCAGATGAAATAAACACAACGTTTCTTCCAAGGTATGACTCAATTTGTCCTTCAGACATTTGTCCTTAAAACATTGGATAGCAGAGAAGATTTCCTGAAAGATTTTTCCTTCAAGCATGTAGCATTCAATTGGCAGCCCACAATGCTTTAAAATAAAGCTCTTGGGAGCTTTGATGCCTAAACCTAATCCTTCAAACTACCACATGCTTGCATATATATCCTAAATATGTAAACATTAGGCTTGGGGGGGTTGCAAAATCAGGGACAAATTTTACAGATACATATATGCATTATACCTCTACCAATTCCAAGTATTTTATTGACAACCCAAACAAGCCTGGTTTTATTTACAAGTTCCTTGACACTTAGAAACAGTCGCCTTTGATATTTTAAATTTGTAGCACTTTCTTCCTAACCTCAAACCAAGTTTTATTAAGAGAATTTATATCCTTTCAAAGTCAGATTAACCAGTCTTAATTAAAGTCCTCCTTAATTGCATCTAAGACAGAATAATAATWAGATACCTTTCATGTAGAAGTTAATGCTTTTCTGGTATAACAAACTGAGAACAAATACCTCATTTTGCAGTAGATATTYCACTTGACCTCTGTAGTTCATGATAACAGAGACAAGGTTCTGCCTGGAAATCAGAAAARAAAGGAAACCACATCAAGTTAATAAGAATTAGATAAAGAGAACAGGTTTGGGTTTTTTGTTTTGTTTGGRGTTTTTTGTTTTTTTTACACACTAGACATTTGAAATAATTTGGCAGTGATTCTATGTTAGTATAAAATAAAGACAAGTGTGTATGTAGACATCAAGCAATTGAGCCYGGATGTCCCTGTTTTTTTGGTAGTCATTGCCACAAAGAATAGATGCAACAATCTACTTATACTCGAGGATACAAGTTTCCCAAGTTAAAGAACTCCAATAAGTGATTTGCTGTTTCAGTGTGTATTGAAATACACTTCCCATTTATTTTACTCTTCACAGTTAAGCAAGTGCTTAAATATTACTTTGAAGAGGGATGGACTCAAGTACATGCTACATTCTCATGCTAGACTTGAGGATCTTAAAGGTCTTTTCCAAGCTATATGATTTTATGATTCAATGCCTTCTTTCTCAATCACTTCACAGGCTTAAGTTGCCTAGAATCAGATAAAACACCTGCATAGATCTGGAAAATCTCTACATTTCAAAAGTACAGGCTAAGTCACAAGTACAAAAGTGTGTTACAAAACGGGACAGCATTGCTACATAATCCACGAAACTTAATTTGCATGCAGTTCTCAAGTTTACGTGCTCCAACTGTTTCAGCAACTGCCTGTTCCACAGCACTACCCGAGCTGGGAATTTGTTTTACTTCTGTAGACAGGCATACACCACTCTGTGGTTCCATGCCTTTGTCATGCTAGAGAAGTTGCCACAAAATTTGTACAGGCAGATTGCYGAGTCTCATCAAAGCTTCACTAAATTAATTAGGACTATGAAGAGGAGCATACACCTTTCTACACTAAACTCCTCAACTGATGCTTCGGCTGTAAATCTCACCCTTTTGGAACCACAGGCTTCAAGTGCTATCCCCAACAGATAACCAGAATCAGATTTTTGCTTTTAAGAATCATTTGTGTAATTTTCTGTGTTTCAAGCATTGTGAAATCCTTGCTGTTGTTTATTTGTCAGCTGGAACAAAGCTAAAAAGGTGCCTGTGAGACCATTGCTAAGGTATATTCCTGTGTCAGCCTCTGTAGGGTCAAATCATCAGGAAAGAATATGGAAACCCTAATTCCCAGTTTTACACCTTGCCTAGCCCACTGATTAGTAGAAGGGACACATTATTACCTCGATTGCCATCAGAGGCAGTTGGGGTTTGTGCATGCTTATATGAAAAAGTGGAAATCACAATTTACATTCTTTCTTCATTGTTTGTTTTACTCTATCACTTTATCCTTGACTCTTTTTTTCTCCTCTTAAATGTCCCACCAATCTTTAAGATTCTCCCTTTTCAGGAGGCTTAGAAGGAATTCCCCCCCACTCTTTCATCCCCATTGCAGTCTGGTAGCTGAAAGTCCCAAAAGTATTTTGATTTTTTTCAGAGCTTCAAAGCAAATGAACTATTTACAGAGAAACCGTGTGTGTGTCCTAAAGTATTTCAGTTGGGCTCACTGAGCAATCAGAATTGCAACTACAGCCCAAAGTACAGGTTTCATGGTACATGATTAGACTTTCATTATCTATATTGCGTGGCTAGAGAAGGAGAGAGAGTCATTGCACTGAAATAACACACAAAATAGAGAAACGTTAGGTGGCCATCCCTGTGGTAATACCACAGTGCATTTCCCTGGAGATGCCAACTATTCACTTTCTCCTAAAGGTAGTTTTGCCTTTACAGCTTTTTATTTCCAATCTGCGCTAGCTTTATCTAGCCAGGCAGTTTGTATGTGGAGCAGCTGCCTGGAAATTCCTCCTGTAATCCTGTTAAATCATAGCTGATACAAGTTGTCATTCTGCTTTGACCGTGTCTTCAGGTGTAACTTCTTTTTCATAGCCTTATCCAGCTCAAAAAATTTCTGAGCACATGAGCTTGCCTTGCTGTCTCTTTCCATGYAGGTGAGCACGCTTATTTAGCAGGGTTGGTCTAAATGCAGGTTCCAGAATAATTTCCTAAATTGCAATGCTAGTTCAAAAAATTAGCATATTTTCCATCAGTTTATTGTACCCTGGAGAATTTTCGGTAYAAAGCAGCCATAATTTTCCATAATTAATAGGAAACAAATGCAGCAAGTTGCAACAATGATTGAAATACCTCTACTAATGGTACCCCGAGTCTTTTTCTGCTAGATAACTAATAATAGCCATATCTTATCACACAGACATAYCTCATCCTTGTGCATCTTCATAGCTGTGTATAAATATGGCAAGMCTAACCAACCCACGAACACTTAGTACTTCTTTGATGTTAAGGACATTTTTTCAGCTTTTAGCAAGTCAATATGGTGCAAGAGTTTTGAAAAGGAAATAAGAAAAGCACAAACAACTTAAGAGAGTCAGGCTTTGCTCCCAGCTGGTCTATATGGGAGGAAGATGACAAGCACATAGCACGTACTTGCAGCTTTCACTTCGCAGTCTCCTGGCAGCAGCACCCACTATGGAGAAATGCTAGATTCCCCTTCTAAAATGCTGTTTATCACCAGTCTGCCTCACTAAACAGTGCCCAAATCCATGCCTGGGCTCAGAGAGTTGTGGTGAGTGGAATTGTTGGAAGCTGGTCCCACATGATTGCCCTCAGGCCTCAGAATTGGGCCCCTCACTACAAGAAAGACATTGAGGTGCTGGAGTGTGTCCAGAGAAGGGAGCAAAGCTGGGGAAGGGTCTGGAGCACAATTCCAGTGAAGAGAGACTGATGGAGATGGAATTGTTTAGCCTGGAGAAAAGGGACCTACAGTAAGTGATCCTGTTCTGCAGACATTCTCTGTGCCCCCAAATTTCACACACTTGTCATCTATAAAATACCCATCTTCTAATGATCTCTTTATAACAAGGATCAGAATGGAAATTTGGGCCATGCTCCTAGGAAACCAGATGGGTCCTCAGTAAGCACCAGACACCCACCTCAAACGAGCCAYTACCTCTCTGTTTTCCTCCATCTGCTAAATGACAGGTGTGTCATTTAAGTTTACAATTGTTGGCAAAGTACTTTATAACGCAGTGACGAAAAACATCACAAAAAGTGTCAATGGCTTCTTTATCTAAGACTGGAATTTATCTAAATGGAATATTATGAAAGGTGAATGAGGAATCTATCTCATTTAGTGCTTGTCCGTCACAGGCTGGCTTTACACTCAACTTCACTTTGACTGCCAAGTTAAAAGCCCCCATTAAAAAACAAAAAAAAMCCACCACCAACAACAAARAGAAATAAAAAAGGTTTAAAATTCACTGAACTGTGAAAATATAGTCATAAYGAAGAGTAAACCTATTATTTTTACAGTACTTAATCTCAAAAATTCTCTAACAGCAACGCTCACATGAAAATTATGACATCTTCAATCACGGGAATCTTTGGGAAATAYGAAACCTCTAATAAAAACTTCAGTGATATGAAAAGGAAAGAATTGGGAAAAATTACATAGATCCAAAAAACATTGATTTTTGCAAAGCAATAACTAAGGTCTGAAAATAAAAAGCCTGAAATATCGAACTGATTGTCTTTCTGTTTGGTATCATTCCTGTTCCCAGCAGTTCTCAGAACTTTCATTTGCAGCAAGGAGGCTCCCTACAAATATAAACAATTACAAACATAAATACTGCTAAATACCAGCTTACCGAGTCAGTCTCCAGGCACAAGTGTCTTCTAACAGCTCATTCACACAGAACCTTCTTTGGTCATCCCCACACTGTGGAAGAGAGGTGTATAGTGACACATATTATTCTGATAAGAAGAAAGCATATTGGAGACATTTACATGGYATTTTCCAAAGTCAGCATGTTCTCMAGCACATTCAGGGTGTTTTGATCTGAAATTTTATTTGTTGAATATTTTATGTTACACTGGGTGGTATTATGTAGGTACCAGTGGGGGCAAGAGTGGTCAGGAAAACAAGCTAGCTGGACTTAGAACTTTAAATTAGATTCAGTGGGGGAACAGGATGTGCTTGGATCCAGGCAAGGAGAGTGGAGGCAGCAGCATATTCCAGTGCCCCGTCTACACTGGAGGCATGAAGAAGGCAGACAACATGGCCTAGAGCATACGTCAATTCTGCTTTGGTTTCATGCTGAGGTGGGCCAGAGGGAGAGATGATGCAGATTTAGAGGTGAGCTGTGAGGGGAAACATCACCCTGGGCAGCTGAGAGGCTTTGCCTCTTGAGGGACCGGGGTATTTCTTCCACGAGTTTTTGTTGTGCCAGAAAACGAGGTAATTTATTATGTCAGTAGCAAGTGGGTGTCCAAGGAAGACATCGGATCTGTACTTGATGAAGATGGGCCCCTGGAAAATAGGCATGAAGAAAAAGCAGAGGCATTCAGTGCTTGTTTTGCCTCAGTCTTTAGTAAACTTTGGGCTCTCCATTCCCCTGAGCTGGAGGAGCACAGCTACAGGAACAGTGACCTTCCCTTTGTGGACACTGGAATTGTAAGGGGTCAGCTGCAGCAGCTGAATGTTCTTAAGTCCACAGAGCCTTGGTGGGATTCATCCTGGAGCACTAAAGGAAGGGAAAGAAGAAGGGAAGAACAGAAGAGAAAAGAACACAGTTCATTTGCCAGGGATCTAGAGCAATCATCTAGCGCAGCTGCTGGATTATGACATCACCAATTATGGATTCAATCTGACAATGGATTCACCTAGCAATGGGTTATAATGTCACAGATGACCCAGCATTCCGTGCCAGCTCGATCAGCCCAGGATTTTTCCCAGCCCTAGCATATTTAGGCAGTGTGAGCACCCAGGAGGTGCACTCTCAGCAACAGAGGGGGACTGGGAGGGGAAACTTCCCCCTGGGCAGCTGGGAGGCTTTCCTTCTTGGAGGACCTGGGCATTTCCACCACTCCCCCCCGGGGCAGCCTCTGTTCCTTTGCCTGTGTGACAGCCGGTGCTGCAACGCTGGTGAGAGGGAGGGGCTCAACATCCCGAGCAAGCCCCTCCTGCCAGAAAAGCTCCAGCACTTTGCACATGTCTCTTGGCAGGACATGGCGTCCACTGCCAAAGAAGACACAGGGCAGAGCAGCTCTGCTGCAAGTGATGGCAGCCTGAGCCAGCCCCCCCAGGCAGGACTGCCGGAGGCAGCAGACGACTCCCAGTGCCCCATCTGCCTGGGACCCATGAAGAGGCCGGCCTACGTGACCTACTGCATGCACAAGTTCTGCCTCAGGTGCATCCGGCAGTGGGCCAGGGCCAGAGACAACTGCCCCGTGTGCAGGCAGCCCATGGAGCAGCTGCTGCACTCCGTGCGAGGGGACAGCGACTACAAGGAGTACGCCATTGGCCCGTCCGCCCGCCTGCAGAGGASGGTGGCCACGGAGAGGGGCTTGCAGCCGGTCACCGCAGTGATGCTGCGGATGATGCAGGCAGTGCACGACCACCAGCGCTTGGCTGGCAGAAGCAGGCCCACGGACACCGAGAGTGCCCAGACGCAGGAAGCGGCTCCAGGGCCCTCCAACGCCCATTCCCAGCAGGGTCCTGCAGCCTCACACGAGATGACCCCACTGAGAGAAGGTGAGAACCTGGCAGGGCCTGCTGCTCCTCTGGAACCACAAAATGGCACCGAATGACTTCAGCTTCTCAGCATCCCCACGTCTACTGCATCCAATAAACTGCATGGTCCTTTTCAGGATGTGCTTTTCATGACCAAAGAATGTTTCTAAGTCCACAAGGCCTCAGTGGGATTCATTCCAGAGCACTAAAGGAGCTAGCGGACCTTACGGCTGGATCCCCTCAGTCCTCTACCAAAGCTCTTGGCAGTCTGAGGAGGTCCCAGCTGTCTGGAAGCTAGTCAATGTCATCCCAATTTACAAGAAGGGCACAAGGAAATGGAACGGGATACAATGCAATGGGATGCAATGGAATGGAATGCAGTGCAATGGAATACAATGGAATGCAATGCAATGGAGGTCCCCACCCCTTAGCTGGTGGGGACCTACGATTTTCATGTAGTCCAACTACCTCACCTCTTGAGGGCTGGCCATGGATGAAAAGCCCATTATGAAGGACATTGTCCAAATGCCCCTTCCTAAGGGACTGATAGACACGAGGCATCAGCCACCTTTCTGGGAAGCCATTTCTGGTGTTTGACCACCCAGCCTGTAAAGAATCACAYATGTGTGATTGATAGGATCCAAAGAGGATTTGATGGACTACAGCAACAGGTGGGTGTAACGTGAATTATTTAGTATCTGATTACATATGATTGATTATTATATACAAGATCTGTCAAGATATTCATGTTCCTATGACAATAGTTAAACCACARACTCAGTGGAGACTTCTATAATGAAGCATTTTCCATATTTCAAAATTTCGAAGGATCATTTAGATCAGAGGTGAAATTCTTCCCAAGGGCACATTATTTCACAAAAATAAGCAGTAGCTGCATATGTGCATAAGTGTGTGAGATAGCTGAGGAATCTTAAAGTTTCTGCCTATTTTGGTTTTTAGAAGCGCAATTTTTGCATCTTTTTATACGAATTCTGAGGGAACGAAATTTTTTTTTCCCATAACCTGACTAAGTCTGTGACTTTCCAATGCATTTTACAGGCACGTGTTTTGGGTAACAGCACCAACAAAATTAACTGTGAGCTCAGTGTAGGCTACATCAGATCCTTGAATCCCGTGTGGCTCAAGCAGGTTTCAGTACACCTAAAGAAATGTATGGAACCAGGTCCAGAGTGAAAGAAGCACTGCAGCTTTTGAGGCACTGTATCTGTCTTCTCTGTTAGGATTTTTTCTGGTCCTGATGGATTTGCTGGCACTCCTGCCTGTGAGCAGAACCTCTCCTTTCTGTACCAGTGCCCTGTCACAAGCATGCCCTGGAGCTGGGGGAAAACTCTGTGTCTATGACTTATTCCACCTCAAGGGCTGCTCGTGCTCTTCACTATTATTAGAAACATGAAGTAACTTCATGGCCTGAAGCTTTCGGAGCCGTGCCTCTCACTGTAAAGGGGTGATCAATAATTCACTTGAGGAGACCTTAAAAACCCTATTGTAGGGTCCACAAATTCTTTGAGATGCTGAACGTTTTTTAATGGCCTAAACACTGCTAATTTGTCTTCCAAACTTGTTAGTTGCCTGCCTCGAAGCCATTATTGTTTATTTGTAATCATGSTAGTTGGTAGTTATAAGCTTTTCCAAAACCTGAACCATCAAGGATGCTCTGTGTCTGCTCCTGACCTCCACAGTGCACTGGAGGATGTTAAACTTTGTTTAAACAGGTCAAACTGCAACAGAGTTGAAGGAGACTTTGAACATATTAACAGAAATACAGCATTTTACAGTAGCAAAATCTCAAGGAATAGTTAAATACAGGAAAAACCTCCCTTCTATTTGAAGAACTACACAATCCCTCTAGAAAGTCACAAATATTTAAATAATGGCAAAGTCTCCGCCTTCTCATCATGATTGGCCTCTGACTTTTCTCGTCTGTGATTATGCTCACAATGTTAATGCTTAACTCGTTATGTCTGGCAAAATATTAACACTGATATATATGAAAATAAAAAAGTTTCTGAACTCTCAGGAAATATTACTTCCTCTCTGCTTCAGTTCAAAAATCCTTTTCTGGAAGCAAGTGAGGCCCTTGTTAGAAACCTGTAAGTATTCTTTGCTGCCTCTCCACTACAAAGATTAATGCTTTCCTGAGATGATCAGAATGTAGGGACACCTGAAACTCTGAAAAAAATGGATTTCTTGGATAGGCAGAGCATTCCCTGGAATTTCAAGGAGTGCTAAGGCTGATAAATCTCATGTCTCAAAAAATCAAAATCTAATTAAAGGTCACCACTAGCTGAAAGAACTGCGATTCCATGTAAAGACCCTGGCCAAATCTCTTGCTTGTAACTGCTCAGCTGAAGAAAATGTCCTGCTCTGAATACTTCATAACAGAATGCCAGCTTCCCACAGTASGAAAGAAAGCAAGTATTCACCTTAATTTTTTTTTCTTTTACAAACGAATTGTGAACATTTAGTCATTGGCCAAAGTTCAAAACGTGTCTGGTAAAAAAAACCAAACAAACAAACAAAAAAAAAAACCCCAAAACCAATATAATTGCTCATTACTTGTAAGTATCCACTTACATTGGTTGTTAAACATAAACTTGCATGTACAACCAGATATTTTTAACTATGAAACCTGAATTCAGCAGTGTTATGTAAGGTAAGCAAAAGCCATGAAGGCAGCCTCCAGATGCCCTTGGTGTAGAGTTGGGCTTCCTTAGTACAGAAACAAGCTTTGAAGGTTCCTGAGAGAGTTCTAAACATATCCTAGTTGTGAAGACCTATAGTAGTAGATGCTGACCTATAGAAGGTAAATGACTTTTTTAATCTATAAACTCGTTAAAATGTTAAACAGCTATATTTAGCTATCTATAACTAAATATTTTATATTTATTTATTTATTTGTTTCTTTGTTTATTTGACCTCACTGTAGTCCTTTTTTAATGGTCCAGGTAAGACGCTGTATAGAACTTGGTGTTCCATTTCTGTTTTCCTTCTGACAAAACAGATAYGGAAAGAAAGCCCCTACCCTTTTTTGCTAGACATCTGTCATCTGACCCATACATTGGCAGACTCAGGTTATTATCAGAAAGCAGGTAATTGGTACTGTCTGTGAGCAGAGACAACACACTGCCGGTGAACACAGCCCAGAGCAGAGCTTCTGCTGGACTGCAAACTTGGGGCTGGAAGTAAATCAAAAGTAAGAATTCTCTGATGACTTGAAATAAAACAGGATTAAATTCTGACAAAACTGATTTTTTTTTTTTTTTCTGAAGAAGCAACCCTTGGTCTTTTTCAGCAGTTTGTTCTCTGCAGTTACTTACTAGATGTAAGTACAGGAGCAAAGCACAAATGCTCCCCAGGACATTTCAGCTGCAGCACAGCAATAATGTATGCATCCTCAGGAAAGCAAATAATCTCTCTTTGATTATTACTGCAGGTTGCTGTGTAAAAGGATTGGTGGAATTTCTTTCCTTCAGGGATGCTGCAGGAAAGAGGAAGAAAAAAAGGCTACTCACTGTTCGAGCCAAACTTCGCTTCAAATTCCCAGTGTGGTGTAGTCGAAGCTGAATGCAGGTGGTTGCCTTGCGAAGACTTTCGTGGCTTCCCAAAGTACAATTGCTGCAGTTTGGGGGAAAAAAAACCCAAATAARTGGTTATCTCTTCTTGCCACTTCCTTGCTTTTCCTTGGTACCTCTCCTAAAAGCACCAGTAGACTCAATTCTAAGTGCAAAGAAGACAGAATAATACAAAACCATCTCTTGGCACCTACTTCTGTGGAAATTGATGGGGTTGGTTCTGGCATGTTGTCTAGTAAAACAAATCATAATTGTTCAGTTGTATCATTGACCATTGAGTTCTGTAACAGAACAAGGACACAGAGAAAGAATATCCTTAACCAACTGCACGTGCTCCCAAACCTTGAGATTGTTTATGCGTATTCTTCAAACCCAAACTAGTGCCGCATCCTGGCTATGAATGCAGCACTGCAGAATGACTTGTAGTGTCTGAAACCCAGCTCAAAAATCAAATATTAGCTGTAGGTCTGAAAATCACCTACATCAGGACAGGTGGCCCTTGATTCTCAAAGAAGTCAAAGTTCTCACCCTGTGCAGCTTACACAGAGGTGGTAAAAGCAGAGTTCATCTTTTTCTTTCTCAAATATTATGTCAGCTAAGATTAGACTCACTCAGCTGGAGTGGTTCCTACAAACTAAGCTGCTGGTCAAGGATGATCCAACAGCCCATGACAGGGGAATTCCTTAATTTTATTTGTCTTTTTCCATTTACCATTCTAGGCGACTTTTTCTAAGTTATAACACAGCCTTGGTTTGTCACTCTTAAAATTACTTGGAACAAAAGTAACTTCATTTTTTCCCCCTTCACACCTTGTTTTAAACAGGTGAAATAATTCAAAAATTATTTCAGAGACCAGGCAAACATCTTTTTACATTTGAAAAAGTCCTTTGAGATTAATGGATAGGAAAAACAACAACTATTTTTACAAAGGTAAATTCATCACCAAAAGAAGTCAGTATGCATCATCAGTTACAATTTTGGTCTGTGTTCAGTCAGATTCAGGAGGCTTTGTTGAGCCTTCAGCCACAGAAGCACCAAAAGGGATATTCCATATTTATACAGTTTTACAGCATGGCAAGTTCTTTCAGAATTCCCTGGGCCATGAAGGAAAGATGATTTTTTTTGGCTTGTCAAGGGTCATGGAAAAACTCAGAATTTAAATGTAAATTGTATTTCTACCTGAAAGGCTTTTTGACGGAATTTCTGAATAAAAATGGCTGGATTTAGTTAAAAAAAAAAACAACAAACAAACCAAAACAAAACCAAAATGCTCACCTATGAATAAATCATGGACAGTGTGACTTAGATGAGACTCATCTCACATGGCAGCAGAAGTCTTCAGCATAAATGAATGGATAAACTTAAACGTAACTGCCATTCAGCACAATTACAGGGAATTTATACATCTTGTAAATGCTCTGCACTCACACTATATCCTTGCTAAGTACAATACAGACTCTCCACTGAGGTTACAAAAGCTGTAAATGTATATCTACGATGCTTTTTTTTAAATAAACATATTAAACATCACAAGGGACAAACTGATTTCCAGCTGACAAAAACACCTAAAGCAAGGATCACCTCTGATAGCACCTCCATACACTTGCAAAATTTCTTGATTTCAAGAGCATAAAGTACAGATGTAAGAGTGGGAGAAGTGAACACCAGCACAGTGAAACACCTGTAGTGGTGAAAAGCATATCACTGTTATAGCTAAACCCTTCTCAAACCCCTTTTCGAAGCAAAAGCCCAAGTGACCAATTTCCAGTTCCTGGGACTGTACCAATGCAACTCTTCTGCTGCTCCTCAGCTCATCTCTGTGTTCTGCCTGCCCATGGCTTTCCTGAAAGTTCTTCCCCTCCTCATTTCCCCTGACCGTGTCTGCCCCARGACAGTAATGATGAACTGCACCATGATCTTTATATCCTCTGKCTGAGGAATACATTTAGTGCAGGGCAAGCTGCAGATGGTGCTCAGGGTGGAGGGAAAGGGCAGCAGTCCAGGCAAGAGGCCATGAACAGGCACAGACTCTTCTCACAGTGAGGAGAGTGTGACTGCCAGAGAGGCCCCTAACTGGTCAGACTGGGAAGTTTCTTTAACATTTTAGAACTGCCTCAACACRTGTTTTTTATTTTATGCCTCACCATTATTCCTGCTCTTTTCATTCTGCCTCACCTTCAGCCTCTGGACAGGCATAGAAACAAGAATATTACAGAGACACATCCGTGAGTCCTGAGTCACCTTTTCCTGATTCCTCCAGGATACAGATTCCTGCTGCAGTGCCAGTGACAGGAATTGGTACAGCTAGACCAGTACAGAGGAGCTATACCCTCCTATGAAGTAACAATCCTGGGCCACAGATATATAAAAACTGTCTTTTCCAAGTGTAGTTTTTCCATGTCACCATGCTTCCAGGCAAAACAAGCTACACCAAGAGAAACTTAATTTTGTTATTATAACTGCTTTTACATTAGTGGTTTGTGTTAGCTTCTGCTGTGCCAAGCAGACACTATCCATCAGCAAAGCCTTTATTGACATAGCAACGCTGGCTGAAATATTGCAAGCACAAGTGGCCATGCCTTCATGAATGGATTTAATTTGCACAAATACGAAGAGAAAAGTTTTGACAGCTATTGTTACACAAGAGACTAGACAAAATGGATTAATGCCTCGACAAAATAATGTGGAAACCTGGTCTAGATGAAAAGTGAGCTACAAGAAATAGAAGTGTAGCTTTGCCACAGATTGACAAACTACCTTTTAGCTGTACCCCAGCCAGATTTGCTACCATACCAGGACTACTAAGACAAAAGTAATATATCTCCTTTGGAGAATAACATGATTGTTAGTAACTGGTTTACAGCACTCTGAGCCCTGTAAAGGAAACAAAAATGAAAGTGTTACAACCTTGTTAACTCAACAGTTTTCTCATTTTTTTGCTGAAATTATATGGAGATTACAGCTCTGATGAGAACGCCATGAAGAGAAATGCAGTCTTTGTCTTTAGGGGACATGGCAATGACTGGTCCAAGCGACTTGCCTGTGGTCTCACAAAATATCTAAATATAAGAAAGGGAAAATCCCTGTCTCTTGAGACTCCCTCACTGCTTGCTTCCCCACAGCAAGGTTCTCTGATGTGCTATAAGCTCCAAATCCTAATACAGTTCAATCAGACTATTTTTTTAAGTAACTCAGCTAAGCAGCATCTCTGAATGAGAAACTTAATCTGCAGTGACAAGAGAAAATTAAGTTTATTTTTCACAAAGAACATATTCATCCAAAGGTGCTTGCTTCTTACGATTTCAATCTGCATGATTATGTCTCTGTCAGTCTATAATTAATAGCTTAAACTTCACTTTGAGTGAAAACCAATTTTTATTTAGGTTTCAATTCCCAGAGAACAGAATTAGTAAGGCAAAAAAAATGTCACCAATAAGGTCACAGGCAAGCATGTTAGAAGAAAAGATAAGCATTTAGATTTCTCAATTCCATTCTCCTGCTCACTGTGGTGGCTGAACTGAAAAGCAATAGGGAAGCTGTGCAAATTATACCATGTGAGAGTGTGGAGGGAACTTTAAATACTCAGATGCCTTAGAATAAAATAGAAACTAGTTTAGAAATAAAGCTAATAAGTATTCTTGTACTACATTCCTTTGCTAATCTACGTTACTGCAACCTATTGCTAGCACACACACCAATAAAATAATAAAGAAACTTTTTCAAAAGTCCATTTCTTATACACACTTACGTGTTTTGTTTTATTAGGCATTTCAGGATGCCCTGAGATTGTGGCCTGTTATTCTAAAAATGGAGGATTGATTCATTGCTGACACATGAGAAGGGYTGGTTTTGGCTGGCTGCTGGCATTAAAAGCCAGGAGTTATTTGACACAAGGTGTTACRCACAATTTAATTCATTTTTACATAATATTTTTCATGAAAGGCATCATAAAATCATATTTAGGGATATCCATTTTAAATCTAAGGAAAGATAGGAAAGTGTGAGAGCAAGATTTAAAGGTGGMTCTAGAAGGTATGTTTGATGGGATGGAAAAGAAAGCCTGCAGGTTGCAGCAAGGCTGGGTATCCCACAGTACACACAGTGAACTTAAAGACCAGAAACCAAATGAGATTCCAAATYAGAATTCAACAGATGGCTCTATTAATTACAGACTGACCTGTAGTCTATATTCTATCTCCTGATATCTTTAAAATTTGGGTATTTGAAACTTATGAGTCAGGCARGATGTGAGCCCAAGGATCTCTGTGTAGGCAGGGAATAATGGACGAGGAAATCTGCTGCTGCTGAGTGTAATGGTCATTAGCACAGAGGTATTTTTTTTCCCCAGTCTCGTTCAAAGCTAAATGGATTCTAGAAATCATCAAGTCTTTCAGGTGCTTCTGCAGGAGGTGGGGTGAAGCGCTCATTAATACAGTCCAATATAACAGAAAATGAAAGCTTTTTACAAGTCTTGACAAAGCTGTCTGCTTCACTAAACCACTCTGGTCTGAGAACAACTCAGCAAATCACCATTTGGGCTTCACTTTAGCTTTTTTTCTGGATTTCAGTACAGCGGGAGTAGCAGAGTATTTTTTCCCTTTGCTGTCTCAGAACTTGGGGAACTGCTACTGGAATTCATCCATGAACGGACTCCAAATACTTTTCTGGGCAAGTGCATCAAATCAATCTGTTAGCAACATTGGGAGGAAACCAATTTGCACTTAAAGATAGCCCACACACAGGAAAAATTTCACCCTTAGGCAGCTCCTCAGGCCGTGTTAAACTACCCAAGGGATCCTTAGGGTCTGGGGTTTCAAATTTCAGGGCTCTGTTGAAGAGGCAGAAGAAAGGGAGCGGAATTTAACAGCACAATACAGAATTACAAGCTGCTGAAGTTAGAAGTGCAGCTCAATGCTTTCTGTATGACATTGAAGGAGCAAAGTAAGAAAGCTGAGAACATTATTGACCTTGTTTCACTGCTAATGAGACGTGCAGAGATTCTGCCAGTGCAGGAATTTAAAGAGTCTGCTATTGATGCATTCTCCCCCCCAATGAAAACAAAACACTTTAGCGCATACACCACTGAGCTCACCCTCAATACAATGGTTCATTATCTCCTTTTTTTAGCAATTCCTTTGAAATCAGAAGAGCATCTTGAAAAAAAAATTTAAAAAAGCCCTGTCCTTCTTATGTAACTCACAGATCTATGTATGACCTGTTGGTGCTTCTGGTGTTCTAATGATTAACACAGCACTCTGCTGTTCCAGCTCCTGCTTTACCGAGATTGCAACYAGAGAAGAGGGGGCTTAGAAATGTTGAAGAGGCAATCTTGGCATCTTTCGTTGCCAAATGTAATTCACTATAAACATCTGAACATTTGACCTGTGGGCCTGTGTAAGGGTAGAAGTGCTCAAGCTGGGTACAGAACAAAGTTACTTTACAGTGTGACTCTTCCTCTCACAACTACATAAATTTCATTAATCAAAGTGGCTTGCTCTAGGCTACTTCAGGTAATTTTTACACTCTACTGTAAATACGACTGCTTCTAAAACCTTCCCTTTCAATTATAGACATACGCTATTTTATCTAACACTTTTTGCACCTCTAAGAGATGAGCTGTGATTCCCGCAGTGCCAGCTCAACATGGTACCACAGAACACCACCAACTCCCCCCCTTCTGCCAAAAGCCAGAGTCCTCACAGCCTGGCTGACAAGTGCCTGCACTTTAGCTGCTTCAACACAGACTCTGCTCACTTTTGCTGACACCTGAATTTAAGCTGCCAGAGGGCAAAAMACCAACTAGCTGTGTCCAGTAGTGCTTCCAACCACCACAAGAGCTTACCTGGATTAATGTGAATCCGAGCATTTACTTCCCTACCTGTAAACTGCATGCCTTCAGGAAGACCTGCTTGTATGCATAGTGTGTTTTTCTTTAACTTGCATTCAGCACCCCAGTGCTGACTTCATTTGCTTTGCTACGACTGCARCTGGATATGAAGAAAAATCACCTGCTGTGCAGCCGCATAATGGTGTTTCTCCTCTCTTTGGTGATTTCCCCCTTTGAGGATTTGCTTATAACACCCCTATGAGATAGTGGAGGTAGCAGCAGCCTTGCACTACAGATGAGAAAGACCAGAAGGACAATGGAGTCAAACAAACAATTAAAGGCTGCACAAACCTTCTAAAAAGAGCCAGGATTCGAATCCTTGCACTGGAGCACACCATCCTCTCTGTAGAACCTGAGCACCACGTGTTTTAGGAGTTTCAGAAGCTACACATGAAGTGTTTGGAACCTGGCACCCTACCTCTGCCCATGGTTCTGTTCACATGGCTCGTGGCTTAACGAGGTACTTACTTTTGTAAGAATTCATCAGAGCCATAAACACTCAGAAGGCATTCCTCCTGGGCTGGGTATTGATTTGTGCCACGGAGGATCTCCACAATTAAGTCGTGAGTGATACAGCCAGCTGTAAATAAAGATAGCAAGGAAAATTAATAGTAGCTTGCTAGAGAATTCCAGGCTACATACTTGGGCAAAGAAAATAAGGGTTTTTTTTCTGTAATTCCTAACAACTGCTGCAGACTAGCTCCATCAAGAGGAATTAGGTCAATACACACTTGATTTTATTATTTTTTTTAAATTTTGCTTCAAATATTCTACATGACATGGAATCTATGTCCATTTAGAGGAAGTGAGCAATTTGTTGGGCAGCTGGAATGAAGAAGAGATGAGCAACATTCCCAGGAGGAAAGCAACAGACAAATGGCAGGTTTTTTTCTTTTTCATTTTCCTGATGAATATTTTGGTACATTTCCAAGGATGCAAAAGTTGACTCTGTAGCCACTTATGACACAAAAAGGCTCCAGAATGTTACTTGATATTGTTTCTGCTGTGTACACCCTTTTAGCCACAACAGAGAAGTAAATTAATACGCTAATATATTTTATATATACAATATATTATATTATTTAATTCCTGTGTAGCCACATAATAGTATAAAAATATACACAATCCCTTTAAATTAGGAAGTTCTGTGTCAATTTGCAAAATCTGCTGTTCAGAAAGACTTTAGCATTTTGAGAATTTTCTCCAGGTCTAGTTCAGCTTTTTAAGCCGTTTTCCAACACTGGCCAATGCGTTTCCTCTCTGTCCATTTTAGAAGAAATGATCAAAAATGGAAAAGAATAGTTGCAAGATCTAGAAACACATCTGATAAGTTTAGTCTTATCTTTAAGGAGATGGGAAAACTTCAGAGAACAGCTGGCATTTCTAGGGGAGGGGGTTATGACAGAAACAGAGCTGAAATACAAGAGTAGGTTACCATAGCTTGCTTTTTGCTTTGGTTTTGTTTTCCCCAGGGAAAAACAAATGCGTGAATGAATCCAAAGACTCCTTCTGAAAATGCTAATTTTCTCTGCAAAACTGTTTGGTTTTTTGTTTGTTTTTTTTTTTTTTTCTCAAAAAGACACTTCAATTACACATTTTTCTACTGCTTTCACCAGATTTAAACTTTTAGCCTTCTGAGAACTCACCATTTTAAGCAACTCAGCTGGTTTGACATGTAACCTCCAGTGCTTGTGCACTAAATTTATACAGTCTAGAGAGTGAGGAGTGGCACAGAATCTTGAATTAAAATTGTAACACACACTTTTTTCAGGTCACTCATTGGAAAAAATCCAAAACTCAGTAGTATCACTCATTTGCACTCTGTAGACCCATCTTCCTTTCCTTACTCTGACAAATGTTCTTGCCTAACTGAACAATACTTTTTATTAGATGGGGCAAAAAAGAGTACTCCCTTCCCTTTCTTTAACCTTACTGCTTACCTGGTCTAGGCAAGTTTAGGATAACTAATACTCAGCCTGTTACAGTCAAATAATTCCTTGAAAACTGAAGAAATTATTCATAAAAAAAGAGAAAAAGACAAAAAAGACTATCACTTAATGYAGCAGCACAGGAAGAGACGGGGAAATAAGATTTAATTTCTTTTATTTTTGCATATGTTGCAGAAATAAAAATTACTAGGGCTGGAAATCGAGATTCGCCCATTAATCACAGATACAGGATGCACGGGAGCAGTGGCAGCTTCTCAGAGTCTTTAATGACAAAATAATTTAGGCTGGGAAGCTGGGTGAACACTGAATTCAAACCACCTTGTTCAGGGCTTTGTCTTGTAAGACCTTAAAAATCTCCAAGCCTGGAGACTGCACAAACTTCATGGGCAAACTTTTCCAATTTTTAATTATTCTCCTTTATTATTTCCACCTAACTGGAATCTCTCCTTTCATTTGATGACTTACATGCTTCCCCAGACCTGTATATAACCTTACCATGCTGTGTAAGAAGCAGAGGATGTGGTGAAAAATCTGTCCAAACGCTGAGCCTGAATTTTGTTCCACCTAGGATATGCTCTGGGAACCTTGTTGCGATACTCCAGATTTTCCCGGTGTTCGTCTTCAAATCAAAAGCGGGATAGGCATTTCTGACTCTGAAAAGAACATGTGGAGAAACTATGTCTAAACAGGTGTGCATTTTTGGGCTCTTCTAAGAGCAAGACAAAAATTCTACAAGATACATGTGATAATACGTAGAGAGCTGTTAGGAATAAAGCTCTGTGGAGAGAAACGGTAGCAACTCAAACCCTGTTTTCATACATTAGTGAGGTAACTACATATTGGCACACATAACTACATCTTTTGCTTCTAGGGAAACCATCAGCAAAATCTTCATGAACTAGACAGAATCCCTGCTGAGCTTGACCTCAGTGAAACCAAAAGGAGTTTAAACAGAGACTTCGGTGTACACTGAGCTCAGTGGAAATAATAGTGCTCAAATATGTGCTTAAATAACAGAGTTTTAACACAGAATTAACCAAGAGCACACGCACACACAGCTGCAGCTAGGATATCTGGTCAAAATGAACACAGGAACATGCTTCCTATGTGAAATCTTGAGGAGTGTCTATTTCCACAACTCTCTCAAATCCAATCCAAATTCCTCATTACTAAAACCTTGGGTATTTATGTAAAAGTCTGTAGAGTGCAGTAGCAGTTACGGTCATTGAGTCCCTCAGATATACCATTAACTAAAATATATTGCCCCTCCTCCTTCCAATTACCATAGACTTGCAGAAACCTATTCCTCCTGAGGTCCCATTTTCTAATGAACACTGGTCACAGGTATTATGTCTGTCATCTGGGACTAAACTTGCTTTTTAAGCAAATACACTCTGCAGCTGCAGGTAAGGGTACATAGTGTACCAGCTGAAGCTTTGCATTTCACTAACTGGCCTGAATATTTAGCAGCTAAACCCAAACTTCCTGTACTAAGCATCCTGCCTTCCCTTTTTGTTTGTTAGTTCACACAGCATTTTGTAGCTCCTTTGTTGGGAGTGCTTTATAGTGTCTCTGGTAAGTGTATTTCGAACCCCAGCTAGCTCACATAAAAGTCTTCACTTCTGCGTTACCTCCTGCCTCARAGCTGCTGCCCGAGTCCCTTAAACAGCCGTGTGAGCTACTCTTTTGTGMCATGCATTTCTACAGCAAAAGAAGGAAAAAAAAAAAAAGCCTAGGCTTCCTAAATTAATAATCCAGTGAAGCAGCCCATTTCTTACCATGAAAAGCCAGGGGGCTTGATGTTTCAGTGGGGTGGGAGGAAATGAGGCTTGACAAGAGTACCTCCAGTACAAGGTAGATTTATACTCATGGTTAGRAATCTTTATACTACAGAGGCTGTTTGGGTGACCTATGTAGTTGGTGTCAGTCTATTTCCTTTGTGCACAAGGTACAGCTTTCCCCCTGTAACATGTTTCTGCAAGAAAGCCAAGGACTGAATAAAACTGGAAACTTCACTGCCAGCATCAATTACAGGGCTATGTACACACACAGGGCATGAATCACCTCCTCAACTTGCTGGCAGTCATTTCAAAACTAAGCAAACCTCATCTCCTTCCCTGCCAGAGCACACACTGCTTATATTTTAGCAAAATATAGGGACACAAATTTGCTTTTCTTGCTTTTCAGATAAAAAACCCATTCAGTTTCCGAAAGTGTTGCTCATTTATGGCCATCTACTATTTTCACGTGATTAAAGGGCTTCTGGCCTGAGCAGGTGGCCAAACATCACAAAACTTTGAAAGTCTGGGTCTTCCAAAGCATAACTGAAGTACTATACATACATTGCGCAAAGAAAATCTTGTGCTACTTGCTTTCTGTGCTGCGACAACTCAGCGTGTTCGGAAAGTACTGATATTTATGGGGATTTGCTATTTCACAGCATTTCACAACATGACGTGTTTCTCTGCAGTGCAAAGCACGTCCTTGAAGACAGTGTGAGGTGGAGGAACTCTGCATTTTGCAGCACTGAATCCTGAGACTGTCAGCTTGGCATCTTTTGGTCTGAAACTCACTTTAGGATGTGTTCTGAAGCCACYCAGGGATGACTGTTCACTACCGCTCTGTTCATAATCGTAGAAGTAACCAGAGAARGGGCTTTTGGAAACTGATTTACAGTCGTGCACAGCCAAATGTTTCAATTATAGACTGCTACCTGGGCAAGCATTACCTAGAGAAAAACACGATGGGTTTCTATTTGAGCTACAAGCTGGAGCTGCAAGAATGCATGACACAGAGTCTGAATTATACATCCTGCCTCTGACATACGAAACTGACAGCAGCTGAGATTCATTTGGGGACTGGGAGGATGCTCATTTGGAAAGACTGAATATGTAAGTTATTTGAAAATTTATGACATTTTTTGGTCTTTTGGTTGCTGTGAAGTTTWGTCCAAAAAATGTTTCTCTACTTATTTAATAGAAGAAAAGCAAAAGCTGTTCTTATATTGTTTTTAAGAGTATTTGTTCATGACACACGCAAAACAAGTTGCTGCAAAACAAGAAAGGCTTATTACTATTTATCTTTTTAGCCCTGTAAATAAACCCATCTATTCGAAAATCAATAGAAAGCTTTTCCTGTAATTAGAATGTTTAGACATTAAAAAAATCTGAATAGCTGGGAGGAAAGCAGTCATGTGGAATGTGCCTTCATGCATCTCATTGTAGAAGAATTGAGTTGGGGTTCAGCCTGATGAACTGTGGAAAAGGAAACTGAGACATGTGACTGAGTGTGTTTTGAAGCTGACCATCCACCCCATTTGAAYATATAATATACTCACTCTTACTTTCAGTGCAACATCAAACTGGGTTTTTTGGTTGGGTTGGTTTGGTTTTTTTTTCTTTTAAGAGAGGCAACCTTGGCTGACCTTGAATAAAATCAGTTCATTAAAGTCTAATAACAAAATCAGGATTCCATTTTCCAGCTACTTTTCTAGGGGGAAAAGCATGCATTTGTGCTAACAACTTGACAGTGTGATCAGTGCAYATTAACAAAAGAAAAATCAATCTGCACAGATGGTCTAAATACTTGTAATTTTTTAGTGTTCTTGGATTTCTACACAATTTATTTTTCAGCAGAAGATTAAGAAAGTAAAAAATGTTCTATCCCATTAAGTCAGGCTATTAAGTGTAATGGTAAAATATAATTAAAGTAGGTTTTTTCACTTGCTAAGTCTCACTTTTCATCATGACAGTATGTGGCAATTCTGTTCTTCAATCAGTTCCTCCAACCTTTATTTTCCTGCTCAGAGTTACACAGGTACTAATATTGTCCAAGACAACGACAGAGAAAGGATGGGAAGTCTCACACACTATAAGCCATCAACAGTGAAGAGTTAAATGTACTTATCACTAATAAACCAGAGAGTTAAAAGAAAATATTTTTTGAATTAATGTTCCTTCATGGTTTTTAATATTTAAACCAAAATTAGAAGCGTTTCCTTATTTAAGTGGATACTGGAATTACAGCTTTGTTCAGGACTGCAGGGTGTGGTTGTATGACCTCAGGTGGATGCCAAGTGCCCACCAAGCTGCTCCACCACTCCCTTCCCCATCAGTACAGGGGCAGGGGGAGAAAAGATGGGAAAAAAACCCCTACTGGGTCAAGATAAAGGCAGTTTAACAAAAGTGAAAGCAAAGGCCACCCACACAATTAAGGGAAGACAAAATATTCTCTACTTCAACCAGCAGGCAACGTCCAGCCTCTTTCCAGGAAGAAGGGCTTCAGACAAATGTCATAATAATGAATACTGCTCAGCAGCAGCCAACTGGTGCATTACCCACACCTTTCTAGCTGCCAATACACAGCCCAGCCCCGAGAGGGGATAATGAACTCCATCCCAGTCAGCCCCAATACACAGGGATAACCAATCCAATTAATGTAAGTAAGTGAAATGTGATAGTTGGCTGAAAACATTTTTTTCATTACTTACGTCTCTACAGCGTTGCAAAAACCAGCTGTGTTCTCGTTGCTTCCTTGATTTGCTTCAATCAGCTGGATAGACCAAGGTGCAGCCTAAAAATACCAAAAAGACCCCAGAAGAAACAGAGCTGAGTTATTTAGACATCAGAAGCAGAAAGACCATAAGGCTAACCTTGAATTTTGTTCCATGAGAGCTTATCATTCCTCCCCTGACTTGATGGAGCTCCAAATAAACACAAATGGCCCCATTTAGACTGCACTCTAAATGCTTTCAGAAGTCACAAAGCATCAGCTACCCTGGGTAACAACTGTTTTTCCCCTCCACGCAGAACATCAGGAATTTCAGACAAAGCTTTCACAATTCACCCCGTATCAAGGCACAGATAACTGCAAATGCAGATATTTAGCTTACAAAAGGGAGAAGGACAAACTGAATCTTTATGCTTCTGTGTGTTTTGATCCTTATTTTCTCTTTTTCTGCCCTGGCAGGAAGCTCAGCATCCCCTCAAACTCCATAAACCTGTCAGGTAAGTCCCTAAGGCAGATAAGAGGGAGCCAGTGGACTCTACTGAACACGAAAAATCCCCACATCCTTTCTGTGAACTTGGAAAGCAGAGGTCTGAGCCACTACTTTGGGTCAAGCATCCCTTTGTCTGTTTGCCTTAAGTACTCTTCAGGCAGAACATTACCTCCAGGAAAGAACTTAATACTATTAACACCTGCAAGCCCTTTCTACTCTTGTAGGTGGAGACATTACAAGGCTTAACTGTATAAGAGCTTTTAAACCCCTTCAGCAAGAGAAGGGACATGTCACAGAAGAGGAAACTGAGACGTGGCAAAAGGTTTATTTTATAATTTGAATAATAATTTATATAAAAGCACGGGAATTTATGGAAAATAACRAATAAGCAGAACTTAGGATTTTTTTTGGCTGGACAAGAAAGTGCAATCTGCATTAAAAGATGMAGGGTGGGAAATTTTAGTTATAGTTTAGAAGATGGGATGATTATAARAGATGATAGATCTGCTGGGAGCTGGCTGGTGGGGAAATCACAATGGCAGAACTGAAAGCTCAAAAGTCAGAAACCTTATGTCAATACAATGAGACCCAAAACTGATGGTATATAGTATTTTCATTACCCACAATACCACACAAAGCATTAGGACAGCGCTTATGAAATTTAAATATACAAAGGGGGAATCATCAGTAGAGGGGAAAATTGAAATTGTCTGGTAGGAAAAAGAGTGGATAATCCTGAGGGTGTAAATAAGAGAGGAAAATTAAATTTAGCAATCTAAATCAGTGGTCCACCTTTCCCTGATTCTAAGAACTGCTGAAAAAGGTCCTTCAAAATCCAGTGAAAATATAACACCTCCACTGGTTCCTTGTTTCCATTTTGGTTAGGCACATACCTTACAATTCACCTCATCAGACAGTAATAAGAACCTCTGGAGAATGTTCACTATTTAGAAATTATGAGTGATTTGGTAACAGTGACGGCCTCCCAAATTACCTATTCATTAAGAGAAACCCCACAAAACCAAAAAAAGACTCCTTTTCGACCTGCTGCTCTGTCCCTGCAGAGCAGGTACAGTGCCCTGGAAAAAGTACATGGAAAAAGAGCAATAGCCAATAAATGACAAGCTAAGAAAATTAGTCCACAGGTAAGAAAAGGTGAGGCTGGGACACAGAGYTAAATGGGACTGAAGGTATTCAAAGAGCAAAATCACAACTGCAAACTAAGGAAGGAGAAACAGAGAGGAATTGAGCAAGGAAAAAGGGACAAGATTTGGAATGCACGWTTTGCCACAAGGACATGGGTATGAATCCTTAAATCCTCATGCCTTGAAGAAGAATATGATTAAATAACTGCTAAAGGATGGAAAAGAGGAGCCTGACAGCCCAAAGCTGCAACCCGGATCCTCCCCTGCAGGACACAGGAGTAACAGGGGAGCTCTCTGCTTTTTTCACCTTTGCTGGCAGCATCTCTGAGTGATTCCTAACGGCAAACAAGAATCCTGTGCAGCCTAATAATAGTCTGCACACCGAATATACCATTGCTAAGTCACTCAAATTCATCTGGTGGCAGAGGTATATAAAGTAGATAAATAGGTCCAGCTCCTTTGCTGAATCATAGGGATGAGAGCTTTAGTTTGATCGTGTCTTCTTTTCACATGTCCAGAAACTTTACTTTCTTCTTCTTGCATATAAAGGTAAAATGTTAATCACACAATCACATTATTTTTCAATAGTACTTGAGGCTCCATGCATTGCAAATATCTTAAAGAGAGCAGTGAATGAGACAGATCTGCATGTGGAGAGAAGCAATGACAAMAGGGATGAAGCAACTGAATGCATCCCTTGATGACTGGAATCTTTTTTCATCCATAGACTTCTCACATTATGCTAATCAAGTCACCTAAACTGTCCTTCCAAATATGAACACTAATAGTGTATTTCTCATTTCTGGAGCAGCCAAAACAAAGTCATGATGTTTGGCCTGATGATGGGACTTGGTTGAAAATATGAGTCTTGTTAGTTACTCTGAAAACATCAGAACCTAAAAGTAGATTCTAAATATCATAGATGGAGTAGCTAAATTTATTAGATACTTTTTAGGTTTTATTTTCAGTTTTCTTTCTAATATGGAAAAAATAACATCTCATTTCACTGGGATGTTATGAAAATAGTTTCCTTTACTATTTTTGAATATGTGATCTGTAATGACAAGGCCAGAAAAAATTAATGTTTCCTTTATTACACTGGGCATATTTTGGTTAGCACACATCAAATAAAGCCTAGGGCCATACAACTGCATCCAAGAGCTAAGGACCAGAATACCAGTGTGATTTCAGCAGTGTGAATATTTCACCTTGCCCACCTATGATGCATCTCAGTTCTAACCTCCATGTCTCAGCATCCTTTGTATTTCACTCTGAAGTCTTGGTTCTCATCTACTACTTGTTCTGAACCTCACAAATCCAACCTGTGCTCATTCTTTTACTGCAGTATTCCACTTCTCCAACCTTTCTGATTGTCTCACTTGGCATCAGGTCTGTCACCTCGCAGCACTTCTTGTCTTTTCCAAAACTCCCAGCCCAGCAGCAGTGAGTAACTGCTTTACAGCCTTTTTTTGCTCTTCCCTCTCTAGAGTTTCTCTCACTCTTATTTTCCTTTATCATCTCAAGGTGCAGCTGCCAGCCCCTTGCCTTGGCTCTCTTTCTATCCTGACATGGCTTTTTCTCCCTGAAGGAATTCCTGTGACCACACTGATTTTTATGCTACAAATCAATTCACTCCTCTCTCCCATTTCTTCCTCTTCGAGCTAAACAGCTCAAATACTTCCCTGACTTAATCAAATCCTCCCACACRTTCGATTGTAGTCACCCTCGACTCACTCAGCTCTTCTCTTCCCTCCTCTATAATTCTCTCCTCCTCCATCACAGAAGCATTTCTGCCTGTTAAATGCTTGCTTCCTCTAGCACCTCTTCTTCCCATCCCATGATTTAATCTCCTCCTGCTCATTTGTATCCCACTATTTTCTGCTTTTCTCCTGAGAAGTCTTGTTCTTTTCATCATCGTGTCAGCATGCTCTAGTTTTCCTATCATGAGTAAAAAGCAACAACAGCCTTTTGTCTCTCCACCTATTCTTCCCCTCCTCTTTTGTATTCACCACTGAAATTCTAAAATGAGGTGCACAGGATTAGTCTTAAGAGTTCTTGTCCTCAGATATATTTCCCCCTGCTGCCTTCCCATCTGTCTGGGCCTGCATATGTTTACTTTTATAGTTCTCCTTATTCAGAGACATAGAAACWAGTCAATCAAGTGTCTCTTCTCCTTTGTGTTATGATACTGTGATCACTGGGAGTTAAAAGCAGAAGGTGAACCTAAATTGTCTTTTAATATTCATGGTGCAGAGGTATCCTGTAGGCTATTTCAGGATTCCTATAATGATTCAGAATGCTAACAAGGACTGGAGGAAAGGGAAGATTTATCATTTTCTTTTCCCTTCTCCATATCAGGATTTTGAAAGAAAGAAAATGAGGACAGATATAACATCATGGAGAGTCATGGGAGTCCCATAAGACATGGTTGTTAAAAATGGCAAAATCACGAATAGAGCTATGAACACCTGATGAAGGAGGAAAAAAGAGAAAGGWTTTGCTTCAGACAGCTAAAAGACAGAGTGTGTGCCATAGGATCCAGCTTCCACAGTTAGAGTGGATGTGTCTATTTTTAGAAAATAATTCGATGTGCACATGGAAGTGCATGCAGAACATGGTGAAGGCAGGATGGGCTATGTTTCATCTCTCARGATCAGGATAGTCAGCCAGACTAGACACAGAGACAATAATCTGGCTCAAMGAAAAAAAAACCAAAACAACAAAACAGATCAACATAATGTATTGTTATTTCGAATCTCAGGTTTCATATCAGACCATAAAGGTTCGTCATCTTATCTTTCAAACACAACTTCCTCTACATTTCTGTACTTATCCTTCTGTGGTAGTTTTGTGGTTCAGTGAGCCATAAAATGAGCCTACTGGAGCATTCTAGACCATAATCTAGATTCTCTTCTGGTATAAAATGCTTTTGYTTCCCCTGAGGCATAAATGTTTTATTTTTCATAAGGTCTTTAAATTAAGTGCTTCTAATCCATGTTGCAACACTGTGAGTGAATACACAAAGTACAAGGACACAAACAAGAACAAAAAACTTTAAGCACTGATAATATCAGAAAATTTAAATACCTCTCTGTCATGTCCAGAGCCCTGGGACTGGGTAGGTCCTATGCTGCATCTTCTGGAGGTGTTGGTTAAAGAAGCTTCCCCATTTCCACCTTCTTCTCTCACTTTTTGTCCAAATGGGTAATCATCTAAGAAAACAGGGCTTGGAGCATCCAGATTGTCAAAGCCTATCTGAAACCCCAGATTTGTGTTCCCTCTTTCCACATTTGAAACTGAATTTACACTATTCCTTCCATGGAGTTCTCTCTCGAGACTGTGGGGGTGGGAATCCACCACAGAGAAGTTTCTGCAATCAGGTAGAAAAGAAGGTGTGAAGCCAACCATGGGTGACACAATGCCTTGCTGCCAGTGAGAGATTGGATTTCCAGGGTAAAGTTCTCCATAAGCAGCGAGAGGCTGATGGTAAAAATGCTGGTCAGGCACATTCCAACTGAAAAGGTCTGATGGGAAAAACATTTCTTCATGGTGATGTGGATGGGATGAGCCATAAAAAAAAAATTCATTGCTGACTTCATCAACTATTCGATCAAATCCTAGAGGGATGTCTCCATCAGAACCAAAATGGTGCATTGGCTGAGATGCTTGGGCCCCAGGCTGTCCTTCACAGAATCCACTGTGTGAGAAGGGCACCCTCCCAAAGTGTGCCATGGCTGATTGTTCACTTCAGTCCTTTTGGTCCTCAGGAAAGTCTCATAGTTCCAAGGTCAAGAGAGCAATGTTCACAACTGGAGCTACCTGAAATGAAGCACAGAATGGAAGTTAAACCCCAAAATATCTAATAAAATGAAAGCACTACGCTGCTTTGGTCTTTTTCGCTTTAGAGCTTTCTCCAGAGAGTGGAAATATTTCCTTAATGTGGAGTTTGGTTATTCTTTTTCTGATCTTAATTTCCAGATGTATTATTATTACTATAGTTGTAATAATAATACTAATAACAAACTTCTACTATTATTATTATCCTCAACTCTTAAATAACAGCAACAAGATGCCCRCAACAACTGATCTAAATATTAAAGACTAATTCTGACAAATATAAAAGAAAATTTCCATGCTTTTTCCCATCTTTTCTACACTTCCATAGCACACAATGCAGGAAAATAAATCAAGCAGTTAGGAAGGCTTTGTCTTAATGGCTGTCGGTTTCATTCACATTTTCCTCTTTTTTGGGCCTCCAATTCCTTTATATTCTACCAGTTTTTATCTTAGTGCAATCAGGTGAAGAAAGTTATGTCAAAGAATATAGACGACATGGACCTCCAATTAATATTCAAAACACTACACCCCAAAAGCTAGGATATGGAATATATAAAAGGGAGAAAAAAAGATAAATAAGTTAATTTCAGCTTTTTTTTGTTTCTTTGTTTTGCAAAAGAAATATATCTTCAAAGCCTGAGGCTGGACTTGTTTTAKCAAATTAACAGGCAAGGGCATGAGCTGCTGCAGCTCCATCATTAATGTTGTCACTAGCAAACTTCCTGATCCGATTTTGGCATGTGCCAAGTACTCCTATGGTTCAGATGGGTAGCCTGCACTGGAAACTGCTGCCAGTAGGCAYGAGGATAATATTTTTCAGGAAGGGAGTTTAGTTCCACAACCAAAGTCTATTCTGGGCCATTTGCCCTCAAGGCCTTGGCCTGTTTCATTTACTGATACAGATGTAGCCTAAAACCCACAAATGACACAGAACAGCAATACTACACRCTGCACACAGTTGTGCTGGAGTACTCTATCACCTAAAAGAAACAGAAACATCTGATTTAATAATTCAATAAAAAAAAGTATTCCCAAGCAGAAATGGAAAAAAGCTATTGAGATAAAAAGTGTGCTCAGAAATTGTTAAAGCTTAGCTCCACAAATAGATTTTCCATTAAGTCCCCAAGATACTGTATTAGTTTAGATAATAGCATCTTGCAATGAAAATCTGTGTTACAACAGAAGGTATTCATCCCAATTTTATTTATTTTTGTTTCATTTTAAGTCGAACTCTACGTGACATAAGCTTCTGTCACCCATAGTGTGGAACRAGAAGCGAAATGAAAACTTAAACAGGCTGAAATAAAACCTGAAACTCAGAGGCAGAACTACTCTTTCAAACACTCCACTTAGTAATTCCGTGTGTTGCGTGCTTTGGTTTGCTTTAGCAGGGTTGAAAAAAACCCCACATTTATGAAACTACTCTAGGCCACATAACCAAAATGATGCATACCACTCTGAATGGTGATCTAAACTGCAATTACAGTTTTGCAGCTTTCTCTCAGAATGAATCCTGGAGTTCACTATGTTTTTAGATAAAGATGACACCATTTAAAAAAAATAAGCATAAGAACAGGAGTTTCTTGTATGAAATTGTTCTCATTTACAGCTTTCTCTGTTTTTCTGCTACAGCAGGTAAATGAAAGAAAGAAAACAAGAAAGAAAATGATATAGCCATTAAATCAAGATGTATAAGGTCTTTTACTCTTTTTTTTAATTCGTCTTAAAAATTGGAATGTTTCAGGAAAAAATAGAAGATAAAATAATGAAATCTCCCTCCAGTCCCATCTTCCTTAAAGGAGCTTGGCTTGTCTGGAAGACTATAAGGCACAGAAAATACAATAACTTTCACACCCYTTCAACTGTTTCTAAAAATATTTTCCTTGAATTTCAAACAAATTCTGTTTGTGATGACACATAAATGTCCAACATGAAACCTCGTTCATCCACCACTGTGGCTCTCTGTAACTTCTGCACAGACAAATATTCGCACACACAGAGCCCAGCTCCATCTGTCTGTATATCACTGCTTATCTCCATGCTGCCCAGGAGAAGAATTGCTGTCCTGGTGGAAAAACACGGAGTTCAGCTGCAGTGCCAAAGGATGCTTGGTGCTGGGCTGGGAGCCCACCTGGATCAGGGCACAGGGAGGGCCTGGCAGGGAGCAGGCAGTGGGACAGCCCAGTTTGTAGCATGGTGCCTTTTTCATATAGGCTTGTGTTTAAAACCGACCCCTGGGACTGGAAGCTCAGCACGCTGTGGGGCAAATCTCAGTGGTGTAAGTCGTGTTAGTTTGGTCAGAACCACCAGGCTCTGCACTTGGGCCAACTCCTCATCCTTTTCTAAGCAGCATACAAAGTTCAGGGAAGGATCTGGCTCTTTTCCAGCCACTATTTCACCTTCTGAATCTTGTCAAGTACATTGATAAAATAATTTTCAAACATCACTAAAGAGGCAAAATTTATATGAATTTTTTATAAAACACCTAAGTTTTTAGTTAGGTGGTTTTTTTTTTTTTTTTTTTTTTGCGTTGTGGTTTCTCAATTCACATTGAATTTTAGAGGGTTTGGCTTTTTTCTCCTACAGCTATGAAGCCGTCCTTGACCTTTTGAATGACAGCTGTATTTTCACATATTCATGTGGTTCTGGGATCAGGGGTTTTAAGGGAGAATCCCAACCAATACTGTAAAATATCCACTACAAACCAAGAGACTTGAGGGCCTCACGGCATTGTAAGCACATGAAAATACTTTCCACACTTGGACATGCACATGAATCCTCGTAAAAAAGCTTGGCACACTGTGGGCTCGATTTTCCCTTTTACCGGATCCCAGGAGGAGACGATCGGGCCACTTGCTAAGCAGTAAGAATATCTGTTGCAACTCCTTACCTGGAACACAACTTGTTAGAAGGATATACAGCCTCCTGTGCCTTGCTGCTCACAGACACTTTCAGGTGACCTATGTGCTTTCAGTATCAAGGAGGCGTAACTCTTCCGTCAGGAGATTTCCTTCCTGTTTAACCGGTTCATGGCGGTGATGATTCTTTTCCCAAGTCATCCCCCAGGGAAAATTCCAGCTGCAGTAACAATAAAAAAGGTAACACCTTATCTATTCTCTTTCTCTATTTGGAAGCCCAACCACACTTCTTATTTATTATTTTTTTAAAAATATAGCGGTAGATTATCTCACACTTTCAGTGCAARTTTCCAACATGCTTAAAATAACAACTTCATTGAAGGGAAAGAGTTGCCTCTTAGGAATACTTCTGCACGAGAACATTGCACAAGGATTCAAAAATTTTACTCTACTGCATCTTCACACAGCTTCCACCTACATGTTCCGAAAGGAGCTCCCAACTCCAGCCAGAGGGGAGGGGGAMAATACAAACCTCTGATGGCAGAGTGGCCCTCTGGCTTTGGCACCTTGGTGTGCAGAGCTGGGGTAGTACAACGGTGGAAGAACCTCCCTTGCGCTGGGATATTTCCCAGGGACCAGTGAGGACTTGGCTCTCTGCAAAGGGCCTGAAGAGCTGGAGTAAACACAGCACTGGCCACGTCCATCTTCTGAGACCTCAAAGAGCCCAGGACCCTCCATAAAAGGGAGCAGCAGAGGCCGCTCCAGACACAACACAGAGGGAGTTCCCTCAGGGACCATTTGCCTTCACACTTCATACCATTCCTTAAAAAGTTATAAATTGCTCCACTGAAGTGGCTGTTCAGAATGCAAACAAAATCCCAAGGTTGTAACAGGCAATAAAATATCCTCAGAAACAGCGAGGGAATAAGTGTCAACAAAACAGTATTTCGGTTAGAAAAAGCCATGCAGGAAGACTGAACAGATTAGGATAAAGCATATAAAGTTAATAATTAATATCAGATATCTTATATCTGATAAGCTGAAGTAATAATTTGATAAAGCACTACAGGAAAAAAGCCCTGGCCTTTAAAGCATAAAAGCTGTCAATGATGTAACTGTGATTTAAGAGCAGTTAGACAAGGACAAAACTTATTTCAGTTGGTGAAAGGTGATGCCTTTTTTGACATATATTCATATATTCTCCACATATTCTCAAAATGTCAACTTGCTCCACGAGCTATTTGGTGGCATTTGTGCTGTACTGTACTCATTTCCAGTGATTACTGTGAAGTGATCCTGAGAGAGAGGAGCACACCAATTTTAGGAGCTGCCATTTCAGAGTTTGTGGCAGTGTGGTGTTGCTTCACCTCACGGCGATTGGACACAGCTGAAGGAGGAGGATTGAGAAAACAGGAAACAAGCATGGGAAGAGCTCATGTTCCCAAGCACACACAGAAGGCTACACACATAGAACAAACCGAGCTGGGACGCCTCTCTCCCCATGGTGGTTCCTAGGAGAAGGCTATAAAGGTTTTTCTTGGGAAGCTCTGAACATWTTCAGAATTTTCTCAGGCTCTTAGGGTGGCCACTATTTTTCTGTTTCGTGCTTCCCATTAAAGGAGCAGACAGGGAACTGCTGAGTCACTTTCTACCCTAATTCCTCCTTGAACTACCAAGAGTTGGCTCCTCCTCTTTTGCTGGCATGTGGGACAAAATCTCCAGAGACAAAGAAATCTAGACAGTCCCTGAAATATTTCCTCTCCTTCTGTTAGATACTCTCGCTGCTCCACCACTCGGCAGGAGCGACAGCTCACTCAGATTCAGGAAGAACCGTGGATTTGATTTAGCTGTGCTCTTTGGAGCCAGGTCTGATACAGAGCTGCAGGGAAAGAGCTGGCAAAACAATCTCTGCACACCCCCCAGAATGGAACACACTCTCTTCAGCAGGCTTTTACTCACAGTGTTGCTTCACGGGCAGCTTGGAGCTTTCTGAAATRGACTCTTTGCGTTTGAAGCCTTCARGCTTCGAGTAATAATAGGCTTGCAAAGGGAATGCAGCAAAGTGTTTTAGCAATCCGTGGGGATGGAAAACTGGCTAAACAGGGAGCCAGTGAGGAAACTGCTCCATTTCATAAGAGAGCCATCCTTCTGTGCTACTATTCTCCAGTGCCACCTACTGTCATTTCCCCAAAACTGCGAGGCAGGGAACAGGGATCCCTGTGTCGAGCACAGAGCTTTATGTCTGGCTACAGGGAACAGCATCTTATCTATCACCATCGCTGASAAATATGGTCCCTCTCAGAAAGCTGTTCTTTTTGGGAGACATTCATGATTGCTGAGGTCCTGCTTGAAGAGGGTGTGATACTTCTCCTGGAGCAGTGTATCAGCAAAACTACATAGATACATCAGGGTTTTTCCGTGTGCTGGCAAGAACAAATGCCAAGATGTTGTGTTTAAGCAGCAGCTGAACAAGAATACTGGTTAAAAAAAAAAAAAAAGATTTTGTTTTATATTACAGGCCCTTATTTCTTTCTCACAAGTTTCATCAAGCAGGGGTTGTGCCTTCCTACCTGTTAAGTAAAACCCAGCAGAGTAGATGCTGCCGGGCAAAGAAAATAAAAGTTGCAACAGACACAGTACAGTGGTTGAGTCATTACAATGATTCATCAGTAAAGGAGACATTTGTTGTAAAGGGCAAGAAGGACTTTYAATTCTGAAAACACTCCTCACCCTCTATTTACTCACACAGAACAAGCAAGGGAGAGGACAGAGAGGAAAGAGGGGGCGGGAAGCAAAGTTCCACTTTTCTGAGAAAAACAAACTGAAAAAAAAAAAATTGTTTAACATAGAAAACATTTTCACAGGCTCTGATGACACCTACACTTAATTTACAAAGTTACTAAGTTACCAAMACCCTCCTGAGGTTTGAAATAGGCTGTTGTGAAAGATCAACCTCCACAGCCTGCACACGCTGACTGCAAAGCTAGCTAGGACTAAATGTAGCCTACAGAATTTAATCTCTCCTTYTATTTGAACATCTTTTGTACTTTGATCCTCTGAAAGGAACAGCGCCCTTCGACAGAGTTGTTCCTGGCAGAAACAATTACTCCGGCTTTAAAAAAATCGAATTGCTGAAAAAATTGGGTGCTGAAGCGGAGAACAGTCTTCATTTACATTAAAATATACAATTAAAATAAGACAAGCAGGCAATTTTTTTATGTGTACACATACAGATACACCCACACTCATGTTTGAAGGCTTATGTATGTGTATCTAAACACACATGCATATGCACACAAGTGTATATATGTGTACCCATACAGAGATCTCTCCAGAAAAGCCTAAAATAGGTGTATACATACAAATGTATATTAAATGCTAAGTGACCCAAGAAGAGAGCTTAAATGACTCAGAAAAAAAATCAAACCACAAGTTTCAGCTGAAAGTCAAAAACCCTGAAGCTGAGGAGTGCTTAAAGCCAAAGCTCTTGCTCATAAGGCTTCATAAATTTCGCTTTGTTTTCTTCCATTTCTCTTACCTTCTCTGATTTTTCCACTGCTTTCTTACGCTGTGCCTTTCATCTTCCCAGTCCAGTGTGCCTGCTCAGTGGCTTTCTGGGAAATTCACTCCGTCACTCCGGTGCATTCAAAAATTTGTTGACCTTCTAGAAACTGTTCATACCACGGACTGTACAAATAGAAAAACAGCCTTGTGATACTGGCATACGGGTAAGATAAGCTCCTAGCCATGACAGCAGGCTTTCCCTATGGAAAATTTAGTGAGCTGGCTCATCACTCTTCCTAAGACCCCCTTCCACTGCAGCTCGTGGTGCTTGGGCCTCCTGCAAGGCTGCCAGAGGAGAAGGAGTGCAAACAGCCCCCCAAAGGATAGAGCTCAACCACTCACTCTGGCAGAGCAGGGCTCTACAGTCTTTACCAGAGAAAACCAATTAATAATGCTTTAAGCATAAAAATAAAGGTCAAGGGAGGTGGCTCCCCCTCTGCCCTGCTCTGGTGAGACCCCACTTGCAGGTCTGGGGTCCCAGCACAGGAAGGACATGGAGCTGCTGGAGTGAGTCCAGAGTCATCAGAGGACAACTGGAGCACCTCTGCTGTGAGGAAAGGCTGGAAAAATTCAGCCTGGAGAAGAGAAGGCTGGGGTGACCTTATTGCAGCCTTTCAGTACCTGAAGGGAGCCTATAGGAAGGAYGAGGAGAAACTTCTTTCAAGGCTATGTAGTGACAGGATAAAGGGGAATGTCTTCAAACTGAGAGKAGGTTTAGATTGGATATCAGGAAGAGATKCTTTCCTGTGAGGGTAGTGAGGCACTGGCACAGGTTGCTTAGAGAACGTGGATGSCCCATCCCTGGAAGTGTTYGAGCCCCTTGGATGGGGCTCTGAGCAACCTGATGCAGTGGAAAGTCCATGGCAGGGATGTTGGAACAAGAAAATCTTTAAGGTCCCTTTGAAACCAAACCATTCTATGATAAAGGCCTCTAAAGCCAAAGAACAGCTTACTTAGACAATAAAAACCTTGTCTCTATTTGCAATATTGCACATATTGCAGTATTACARCAGCTTAAATAATACAATATTTCTGAATTTTCCCTGAACTTCTTGCACATGGTCAGCTTCTTATATCTTTCTTCCAACTTTAATTTTACTGTCATAATTGCTCACGGTGCAATTGAAGCTGTTGCCTAAAAAAAAAACAAAAACAAAAACAACACCCAACCATATGGCTTTTATTAAAAAAAAAAAAGTTTGTGGGTGTACATATAATTTTTTAAACCAACTGAACAGCATTCCTTATATGCAATTCAGGATATAAAGCAYCTGCTTAGATAGCTAATTTGGCTGCATACTTAGGTTGCCTATGCAGGTCAGCAAAGCATTCATTACTGTTTTCATTACAACTTTACCTGCAGCATGAAAGCCAACAATAATTTACTTAAGTTTTCACATAAATAATGCAAAGGGATGGCTTACCTGCAATAAAACATATTTCTGCAAACTCCTRTGTGGAAATTAAGCTCACAGCAGCCCTCCTCCACAATGGGGCCGGCCCATGAACGAGTGGCTGGCAAAGAGATACTTGCAGAGCTGAKAACACAGCTTCATCTCTCACCCCAAAGTACCTTCCCCATCAATGGGACAAACACACACATTATTCTTAAATAGCAGCTGCTCTCTGCTGTGTCAGGCCCTGTGCTAGGCTGCTGATGGTTTAACTAACCATGTTTTTGTATGTATGGACCAGGAGGGCAGCAAGGAAGACTCTGCTCGTTGTCTATCTAGAATTAGACAGGTGAGGTGCCTTCCCTGGGGCTGGACAAGACACTCCCACTGCGGCACTTGCGCAGTGACAAACATACACCCTGCTCGATACCGAAGGCACTCATCCCGCTGCAGCAGCCATGACTGGGGTTTGTGCTCTGTCTTGCACTGCTTTGGGCAGCCCGGCCAACCCTTATTGCTCCCACTCTCCTGGCCTCCCCACCTTGCTCTGTGTTCCTCTCAAGAGCAGGAACGGGTCGGTGCAGGAAGGGAATCAGCAGCACGGTGCTTCACATCAGGGGTGAGCTGCTGCACCTGTACCCCTGGGGAGAACAGCAAGGCCCCGGGGGAAGGGCAGGATAAAATCCTGCTGAAGCAGATACCATGGGGAAGACAAAGGAGGAGGAGTTTGTATCCATGCTTGGTGGTTTCTACAGGTGGCTGGTGTCTCCCAGTTCACAGTGAGGTCAGATCATCTGGCAAGCATTGGGTTAGGAAAAGAAGAGAGAAAGCAGGAGAGCTCTACTCATCTCCACCCATTCAACAGCCCATGACAAACCCTCATTCAAAAAGCTCGATTGTCTCTGCACAGGCCATAATTTCTGGTACTTTTGGGTGGGGGTAACTACTATAAATGAAAGAAATAGTAACATCCACCACCGTGGCCTACAAGATGGCCAAAATCACCTGCACTGACTGCAGGAACACAGATAGGAAGAGAGACAYTCTTCACCACAGTTACTGGGGCAAGTGAAAAAAACCAGGAAGCTCTGGGTTCATTCCCTACATTCAGTGGTAATGTCTTGTCACCCCAGCCCTAYCAGTCTGTGCATAGCTCATTTCAGTCTCCTTTGTGGCTCATGCAAAATAAGAAACCTCCCTTCAGAAGAAGCTTTAGACTGGGGGTGGTGACCCTGTTACGAAGAACTACATCACAAGCAGCACAACCATCTCCCTTCTTTCCCAGGCAAGTGCTGACCTTACCAGATCCACCCAATCCCGAGAACAGGAACACCACACTGTTCCTTCCAGTTCTGGCAGTGGCAGCATGGGAGCTGTCCTGATGGCCCGGACACCTGACCACAAACTGCAGCACTCAGGTCAAACACGACCCTGGGCTATGCCTAAGACCAAATGAACACAGAACTCGCTGCTATTCCAGGTTTCCTTAGGGGCTGGTYSGGTTTTTTTGAGGAGGAGGGRACACAAATTTCAGAATGTAAAACAAGCCATTTGACCCTGTAGGTTGGGAGTTGAAGGAAAAAATAATAAAAAAAAAACAAAATGAAAGAAACATGAGGAAACTTAAATGTACCGGACATTCAGGTGCTGAGGTGCCATCTCAGAAGGCTGTGCTCAGGCCTCTGGGACATGGTCTAAAATAAGATATCTGTTGTTCCACAGCAACATGCCCTTCCTTTGAGRTGTAGTGTCACAGCAGGTTACAGTCTCTGAAATTTGAGACTCTAAGCATGATTTATCTTGCTCTTGAAGCAAACCTCATCCAAAGGGCTCCTTGAACACCTGCACTTCCTTCCGACTGCCTCAATTCACTGTGCCATGTCTACATTATAGCACCGAGTCCAGGAAAAGTCCAGACATCCCAAGCTGAGGCTGGAGCCCACTCATAACAGATAACACACTCGTAATGCATTGCTCGTGTCTGCTGCAGAGCAGGAATAGCTCTCTCATTCTTCACTTGGTTGATCTACTTTCATATCCTTGATTCAAATGGAGTCATGCAAACTTCACGTTTGCTATCAGGCTATGAAGGAGCCTATTGTAACCAGGATATGCCTTTCTTAGATGTAAATGTACATGCAAAATAGAAAGAGCTTTGATACTGAGATCTTTTTCCCCCTGAGGTTCAAGTATTATATCATTTTAATAATATTCCATCTTCCTGTTGCACTCGTTTTTAGAACATCTTTTGTATTAGCTCCGAGTATTATAATTCCTTCAAAATTCCTCTGGAGGGCACTATTACCATAACTATGCAATTAGCTACAGATGGRTGTAATAGAGATAAACACTAAATAGCCTTGTTGGCAGGAGGCAGAGTGTCTTTTAACCAAGACAGCTTCTTTACTGCTGCCTGGGTTGTTCCTCTGCTTTAGAAAGTATGGGAAACCTTAGTTACAAAGAGGAAGAGAATTTAGAAATGACAATTGTAGAAGTTTTTTTTGCAAAAAGGTGCTGGGGATTTGTTTGGGTTTTTTTTCCCTATCACCATCTTTGTTAGCAAGTACTAGAATTTGGTATAATCACTCAAAGGCTTTGCAAAAGTGATATTTCCCGAGGCACAGGATGATTTGTGATATTTTGGGCTGGGAAGGGATGGAGGAACTGACTATCTTGTGGACTCTTCCCGCTGTCCTGCTCCTGCAGGACCTGTACTCCAATCTCTTTCCATTCCCCACGGCTGCCCTGTTCCACAGTGCAGAGCAAGGTCGTCTATTCCTCCAGGATTTAGAAAAGCCAGCTCAACATGAAGCGAGGGAAGGATCATATTTTGGAGCCAGGAAAGYGATTATGACACACCAGGGTTTCTTAGAAGCAGCATGGTTTTTTTTTCAGAACTGAGAAGGACATCAAGCGAGCTTAGCAGCTCACAGGAAAACTTTTTCGAAACAGGAATAAACTCTTGAAAGCTCGGAAAGGTCAACTTGGAAGYGAGCGCGTCTGTCTGATGCGGCCGCCCTCTTGTGATCACGGAGTAGATTGCAAGATCATTTCATCCGAGTGCTCAGAGATTTCTTGAGGTAAAGCCAGTGGTGAACTGCAATCCTCAGGTTTCCGGGCTTGACTTGTTTCGTGGCGGGCAGGTTGTGTGGGATTATTCCCTCCTGCATTTTCTGGCAAGCATCATAATTATGTGCAGAGAAAAATATTTTCTTTATTTTGATTTTACTGCTTCCTCTTGTTCCTTTTCCTTTCATGACTTGCACATCTATTTTCCAATTGGACTAGAAATTATTCAAGCAGGTGAAATACTTGTGTGGAGTTAAAAGGGTCTTGGGATATTATATCATGTAGAAAAAAAATATACTGATATACTGTGATTTTAATTAGGCCATCAAGCAAAGAAAAGAAGGAAGGATGTATTTCAGTTGTGGCAGGAATTGTGTATAACAATCKAATATTACTGAGAAAGATTCAGCAGAATTAAAAAAAAAACCCAAACAAACCAAAACAGAATAAAAACTGTTAGAATAAAAATAAATAGAGGTTTTAAATTAACTTTGTTGTGAACTTAAGTTTGGATCTGCATTGGTATTTTCAATTCATAAAAATTATCCTTGCTYATTTTCATTGATTCCTTCCACATTTCAGCCTGAATTCTCACTTACTAGTGATCACCTAATCCAAAGACAGTCCCCACACCTGTGTTTTATTTCAGGATCTTCCCTCCTTCACGATATCTGCATTGCCACACCAAACACTCACAGCTTCTCCTCTTAATCACTGCCTTCTGACAGCAACTGAAGCATTTGGGTTTAGATTAAAAGATTTCTAAAAGCGTAAAAGAAAAAAAAGTGACATGAACTTTACAAATAGATGTAAGAGAGAGAAAAGAAAAAAAAAAAGATAGGTCAGAYTTTGGGTAGTCCAACCTTGACATTGTCCTTTTAAAGCACTCCCCAGGCAGCTTTAACTTTTGCAACCAGCACTCAAGCAGCCTCTCACCCGAGGGCCCAGTCATCTTGGCAGGATGACAGAGGTCAGCATTTCACATGAATGAACAATTTCTCCCATATATAAGGCAAGCATTCAGCTCCCTCTCTCTCTTTTCACCTGTCCTTTAAACCAGGACTATCATAGGTACTGCGCACAATGCCACGAAAATCCCTCTTTCTATTAACCCTTTGAACCCTTAGGAYGGGAGTGACACCTCAGAGTTTGAAATTGAGAGACAGTAGGCACAGGAAKGCTCCTCTTTCTGCCTCCCCAAACCAGCTTTTTTCCCCCTCTGTGTAATTTCCCTTGCAAACAAACCCCCCCATTGCCCTTCTAACTCAACCACCAAAATGTGGCAGAGCATCCCAAGTGTGAGCACACGCAGTGGGGCCGAGGAGGTGCAGTGCCCTGATTCACTTTTTGGATAATGCATCTCTTTCTGCTTCCAATGTGACTGGCACTTCTAACCAAGGCACCAGGCAATAYACACAAATTTTCTCAAACTGGTCACAAATCTACAAGCTGTAATCAAAGATTTAACTCTTTGGTCCTAAAAGCTGAGAAGCAAGCACCTTACCTGTTATTAGATGGATGATCCAAATGGGTATGGAAGCGCAGTTATCTGCCCAAATTCTCTGGACAGCCCTTAGCATGCACCCTCTGTGACTTTGGTTCAAGCTCAGTGTTGAAGTAAACTGGAAAGGAGAAAGCAGAGGGAATTCTGGAGAAGGAAACCTGCACTGGCTTTGCTGTGCTGTTACATAAGCAGTCAACTTCTGCACTCCCAAAATTCCAAACTCAGATCACATTTCTCTGGGTTAGGCTAGCTCTGCTTTAAACTGGTGTGCAATTTTTTATGGAAAAAAATAAAAAGAAAAAAAAAAGAAAAAAAAGCCATTCAGAAACAAATCTCTGGGCAACTATTAAACACAAAATAACGATTCAGCAAGATTTGATTGACAGGTTAGATTGAGAAGGCTAAGAAAATAGTGAAAGAGAAKTTTAGAATCCACTAACTACTTTACAGCATTTAGGACAGCCATGAGATAATTTTGTGGCCCCTGGAGCCACATGCTGGTGTGTTCCACCTCAAGTTCCTGCACATAAGAAGCGCACACAGCAGGCTATCAACGGAGTAGAAACAATTGTGACTGTGAAACAAACCCATCCCTCCCGAGTTCCAAATTTTCCTAAGAGCCATTATGGTCACTGCTTTTGTACCCAAAGAAAAGCTGTAAGCAGATAAAATTGTCAAAGGGCCATGAGACCTAAATTTATGACAAGAAAGGATTAAGAAATTCTGACTTTCTGAGTACCCAACTTGCCCAATCTTTTAGAAGACTGGGTAACTAAAATACTAAGATGTGCAGGATTAACCACAAGCCTGAGATTTCATTGCACAGAGCACCACTTTGCCTTTTCCAGGCAGGAGACTGCAACTGAGTAGACTACAGCCAAGCACAGGATATGCATCTATTTGGACAAATATACCAAAGGAAAAAACATGGAATAGGGCATGGTGCCCCTTTTAGATAACAAGAGAGAAGCTTAAGCCACCCTGATGCTGATAAGCCTATAGAGGCACCAGAAAAAAAAAAAAAGAAAACGAGCCAAACTATCTTGCACTGCATTTTTTTTGATTCAAGCATTTCTATGTTCTTTTCACATTGCTCTTTCCCTCACATCTGAACTGATAAGCTCCATGAACTGCTGAGGTTCAGTTACTATCTTTCTCTGTCCCAGACTGTTGAACCCTTTTGTTGCATCACTGAAACATTTGGGCAAGTTAAGAGATACCCTCTTGCAGTTAGACACAGCTTGTTGAAAGATAACTGGAATACTCAAAACAAGGATCCCTTATAGAAACACTCCTTGTTTTAGATTGTTTTGTTCTCTCTGTGAATGGCACCTCTTAAAATTTCTTTTAAGAAAATTTGCAGGAAGAGCAGCAGGGTTTCAGGGCCCCCTTGTTCTTTTATTTGCCAAAAGGCAAAAGCTTATGATCCATGTACATCTCTGAAGGCTGAACTACAGATAGAATTCCCTGGAGCCTGGCCTGAAGGGGCTGTTGCTTCAGTGAATTCAATTTTTCAGGGTATTAAAAACTGAGAAAGTAAAACAGATGACAGGCACTGAGGGTGGAATTCTATCTCCAGAGGAGTTTAATGGGGCTTTCTGCCTCTGTCTTCAGGTAGGCCAGGATTTCACCCCTGCTTCAGGGAGCAGAGCAGAAAAATGCTGTACAGAATTTAAACACTTACTTCGTAAGGCTGAGTTTGCTAGTAAAATTCAAATGATGATACTGACTTTTCCTGAAGACTCTTCAAAAGCACTAGAAAACAGCGTGGTATTGTGAATGTTCCACTGCAAGATTGAGAGAAATCAAGGCTATTTCTAAAAATTGCTATATTAATGCTGCTAAGTCTTAGAAGAGGTTAGCCCTAAAGCTACATTCTCCACTCAAATCTATTATGGATAGGATAAATGAGACTTCTGAACAAACTGTGGCTTTTCCTATACCTTTAAACACCCAAATACTCCTAATCCTCCACAGTCCCATCTTTCACATCCTAAAAGTGTGTCTGCCTCAGCAGAGGCACAGGACCACAGCAGAGAAAAACCAGTTCCATACAATGGAACGGTGAACCCTCCTCACCACAACCTTCCATGGCCAAACAGAAAAGAAGCCACAGGGGCTGGAGACTGCAGATCTCAGCAGTCTTCCTTTGCTCTGCCGTGGCCTGGGGTCCTCTGAGATTTGCTGTAGATCCATTTCCATCTCTGGTCCTCCTGTCGGCTCACCTTCTTCCCTGCTTGCAGACAGGAAAGATTTTAGTTAATTTTTGTCTCTAAAAATACAAGTCAGTGTGGACTTATCAACTGCTGCTCTTTTGACCATTATAAAAACGCTTTTGACGTACAAGAAGGGTTTGATCCGCTGTCTAATCCTTGGAGAAGAAAATGAGGAGAAATGTGGAGGAATTTTGCGTTTAATTTCAACTCACATATAATTTCATTTTTCTGAATATTTTACCTTGATCTCAGTGGTATGATTAGCATATTAAGATATAGGCTGTGTTAATACTGCCAGATGTAGGGAAGAAGGGAAATTAAGAAAGAAAAAGGGCAACAAATAAACCAGGCAAAGCTGTGTGGCAATGCATCAAAAAATCTGAAGCAAAGAACAGCAAACAAGTATGGGAGAAAAAGAGAAAGTCATCAGAGAGGGCAGTAGAGGATGGAAAAAGAAATAAGCAGAGGAAGGAAGGCATTATCTAAAGCAGAAGTGCAATGGAGGCAAAAAAATATTGAAACAGCAGAGAAACACCACAGAAATCACAAACAAAGCTGTGGAGAGCAAACAGATAAATTATGAAAATGGCACACAGACAAGAATAAGGCAAGCAAAGGAGCTGGAGCAGGGAAAGAGAACAGAAAGACACCACTTCACCTCTGGCAACACATTTAATTGCAATTGGGAGGTGACTTGGGGCCTACACTTTGTGGAGTAAATTCCAAGGGAATTAAGGAAAAACCACCACACTTCCCCAGTCCCACAGACTACCACAGGTCCTGAGGCACAGCATTACAAGCTGCCCTTCAATGCTCTTCGCCTTTCTCTGGGCTAGCAGGATTTCTCTCTTCTGTGTTTTTCTCCACCATTTTTGCCAACCTCACTTTACCTCCTTAGCTGTCTCCTGCGTGTTTCTCCCTTTGCACCTCTTTTTTGCCTGCTCTTTTGCACCCTGATTTAAAAGGACAACTATATTGAGTGCTTGTTCCTAACCAGCAGCAACTGAATGAAAGATGACAGCATAGCCACAAAAACTACAGAACAATTCTAGTGGGCGGAAAATACACCAAGAAGAAAAAAGAAGCCAAAAAAGGTCAGTGCAATTCAGTATTTTGAAGGAAGTTCAGCAAGCTGCTTCTGCAAAGCAGGCCCTTGGCAAGAACTCTTCCTGGTCCATTCTTTGCTGTAAAGAAAGGAGAGCAAACCAGAGTTGGAGTACTAATGAAGCACTTCAAGGATTCATGGTGTGGTGGGCTGTGAATGCAATGCTGTTAAATGCCATTTATTAGAGCTCCTATTTAGCAGCCATAGTGCTAAAAATAGGGACAAGACCATGACACTTGGTTTGGGATTTTGGGCCGAGCAATCCTCTATCAATTGATGCACTGTACTAATGTAGCTTTAACTTTCACACTGTATTTAGTCCATAACAGGTGGGTTTAAGGGGCAGGAGGGGAACTAATTAAGACTTTCTTTCCTCCTTGAATAAAACCCTGATTGGGGTGGCTCACGCTGGAGCTCTGCACAACATGGGTAATGCTCCCTGTTTCAGTGGCATCTGTTATGCCCTGGTATAGCTAAAAATGATGTCTCCCCAAGTGAAAGCAGCTCTGCAAATAGGATAAAGTCTGTCTCGGTCACTGGGCAGAGTTCTGGATGCACAGGAAGGATCAGCTTGGTCATGAGCATAGCTGAGCTTGCACCATCCTCATGGTGAACGTTCCTGGATGGAGATAACTACAYATTTTTCAGCTCAGTCTCTGTTCTCTGATTACATTTTTAATCTTTCAAACCCAAAACCTTTTGTGAGAATATAGAACTTGCTACGCTACCTATTACAAAAGTTTCTAAGTTCTGTGATGGCTTTCCTTGTCAAAAAATCAAACCAACCAACCAAAAATGTAACAAACAAACAAAAGCCACAAAATCCAACCTAAGGGAAAAAAAAAAAAGCACCCCAGGTGGTGATTGCACTGAGCCAGAGTGTGAATGTGCAATGCACTATTTTATTCTAGGGGACCTTAAAAAAAGCGAACAAGRAAACAAAAACATGTAGAAAAATACTTTTGAACATTTTTGCATGAATCAAGCATTTCCCAAAAAGGAAACCAGAAAAGGACTGATCAGTGAACTGAGGATTAAACAGGAGAAAACTCAGGCAAGTGAAAAATTACAARCATGATCCGTAAAATATTCTGACAGCCGGACAAGAAGTAAGCCTCACTGCTCCAAGACCAAGAAGAGAGTCCAGCTGTGCAACCAGAGCTTTTCAAATTGCCTGGCAGGGATGATGCAGTGAYCAGTTTTTCCCACAAAGGAGACGGGAATGCAACATCCACTCACACTCGTTTCTCCCTGTCCTGCTGGAGTTGCCCGGCTGACCCACATGTGGCCCCTGAACTGAACACTTATCGCGCTGTAAGCTCCGGAAATATCACAGTTTTCCAGTTAAAACATTCCAGTGAACCATCAAAGAAACGGACAAAGGGAACTGCTAAGCATGAAAACCAATCATTGCTAAAAACATCGCTTAACTTAGAGCAGAGGAGCGAGGGAGGCTTTAAACCTCAGGGATTATGGAATTTAAATCCAAGTTTAAAAAGACTGTTCATAGGGCTTTAAGAACTAACTACCACAGCTGTATAGCCCATGATTTCTACATACAGTTAAAACGACATCTCCTCAGTAAATGGTGTGTAAATTACTGTAAACTGCTCTCAATGTTTATCAGGAGAAGCAATGGACACCCAGGCAGCTGAGAACCAGGCAAGGTTCTCCCTTCTCTGCCAGGTTCATCTGATCGTGAGCAAGTTTCTGCTGGCACACCCACATTTCAAAATTACCACTTCCCAAGCCTGGACAAATGTGCAAATCACACACCAAGGTGTGTGGTCTGCAAAGTGAAAGCTACTGTGAGAGTGCAATTCTTTTCTGCACAAAAGTCTCACTGATGTCTAACCACGGTGTTTACACACTCTGAAACTGCACACAGGTTAGATCTGGCATAGATTTTTAAAATCCTGGTAAAAAGAACCCCTTTGGAACCCGCTGTCAATTCAATAATAGTGGTTTAAGCTTTTTTAGAAGTTTTCATGAGAGATGCAAGAGGAAGCAAAGTGGCCRCAGCCCAGTTCTCCAGCACGAAACAGATGCCAGAAACAGGCTTTCTGTTGCAGAAATAATCATCAGTGCTTAACAAACAAAGAGGGTACAAGTTCAGCAAAGCACATCAGGGCACTCCATCCCTGCAGTGAAYGCTGAGGTCAACAGCTTGGACACTTTCCTAAAAGTATGAATATTCCTCAGCTCTTCTGCTGATTAGGGATGTGCTGGTCCCCCATCCAGCAATCCATTACGGTGACAAAGTGGCTCTTAGTATGCCCAGCAACATGTGTGACAGCAGCAAGTGTTGAGCAGCAGCCAAATTCTGTCTAAGTGAGATAAAATCAGATCCAGGAGGCTAATAAGATAAGGATCAGTGCTCTGTGTACATCCATCCATTCATCAGAGCACYGATTTGAGCGCAGGAAAAAACAAAGGTTATAAGGAAAAAGGAAAGCGGGGAGGGTGGAAATAATCCTCCTTGAATGTTATTTATGTTTCGGAAATTTTGTGAGAGTGTCGAGGAGTTATTATCATTGTCAATAACATTTTTCTGAAGGCGCTGACTGGCATGAGGAAGAAGCTGTGTTAAAGCCAAGCTTTTCACTGCCTTTCACTCAAGCCCCATTCTACAACAGAGTGCTTTCACAAGAGCTGCAAGAGGTGAGTTCATAATTGTAAATGAGACGTTCTCTGTCACATATCATACATATCCCTATTTTTTTTACTGTAAATTCCTTAAGGCAGAGACCATTATTAATGCTAAACATATTAAAATTCAAGTCGAATAGCAGAAAGGAAAATAAGCAACAAGTTAATTAAACTYGCGACAAACACTTCATTGGAAAATGTTGCAAATACCCCTAAGGAAAATTTGGAGTATCGAAGAGCAAAATGAAATTGATCAAATGGGCAAAGAAAAAGTTTGCAACTTGAAAATAATACTCTGTCTTCAATATATAAGCATGAAATCAAGTGTTTACTGGGAAAAAGCCCTAATTGTCTTCAGGAGACTCAGCCTCTTGTTACCTGTTTTACAAGGACACCCAYACATTTAGTGTGGGAATTAAAGAGTCCTCTGCACATGCAGAAATAACCTAGAAATTCACATTTGTGAGAGGAATACAGGCTGACAGACGATTACAAGTGACTGTTTCCACTAAAACTCAAACCAAACCTTCTTCTCACAATTGTACCTTATTAAATTTCCTGTGAAGAAAAAGTCTGTATTACCAGGGGAGCAGTCATGATAAACGAAAAAGTCTGTCCTGTGGGTCTCACTCAAAACACACCTTTAGACCCAGTTTTCATAACTGGAGTTTCTAAAYGAAATGTGACCGTACCCATGTGCCAGTTAAAGCTCTGTACATGCTTCAGGCAGTGTTGGAATCCTGGATTCAGGTAATTTCAATCTTTCGGTGTTGACAGGTACTGATCTTCAAAAGCACACTGCACTTGACCTGAGGCCTTGGGAAAGGCTTCCCAAATTATGGGATAACACTGAGAYTGTTGCTGTGTAATTAAAGTTATGTCACTGGGTGGAATATGTAGAGATGTAGAAAATTAGGTTTATGGGATATAGTAATATATATGTAACAATATGGAGGATTTTAGGTGTGGGTTTTTACTTCTTTCTTCCTTCTTCTTCACRAATCTGTGTGTTCTGGTATTGGGTCAAAAAACCCGCAGTGCGGATCATAAATGAGTAGTTACTGGGTTATAAGTAAAACCAAATTACTTGGCATTTCATAATTGGATAGATTGGGCTTTAAATGGCCTTGGAAGTTAGAACATTTTTCCACCTTGTCAACTAAGAAGCACATCCCATATAGCTGTACCATAGATGAGAAAATAGTAAACATCAATTAGAAGAAAAGCCTGGCGTTTCCTGCACTTCAGTCCAAACCCTGAGTAAAAGAACTCTCACGCCAGAAGGAAACTCAAACAAAAGAGAAATCGATAAGGCAGGTTTTGAAAATCAGTTACACCTATGAGGATACCCACACACCTCCAGGTTCTGGAGAAGAAATCAGTGTACACCTCGTGTTACTGCTGGCACAGTTAAAAGCAGCAGACAAGCACAGCGATGATCGTAGCATGAAGACTCTCCTGCAAACAGTCAGCATGAAAKCTTTGAAGTTCACTTAACAGGAATCTTCACAGTTGTGGTGCCCAGCTAATTAGTTGTGYCTAATTCATTATATAGAGAAAGTAACTTTCTGGGAAAAAAAAACCAAAACCAAATATCAGGGATTTCTATTTCTTTGTTACTTTCAATAAAGCTGGAAAAAGATTTCAGGGTTTTCACAGCTCGTGAGAATACAAATTGACCTTGCCCTCAAAAGAAAATAAAGTATAATTTGGGAAGATACCAAGAAGATTCTTTGAAGTAAATTCCTTTTCGTGCTAAATAGTGAAAAGATGGCATAAAAATGCTTTAAAATGTTTCTTACTTAGCAGAACTTCAGCATTTATAAAAAAAGAGCCACATTAGCAGGCCAAGAGCTGAAGGGTTTTCAATCCACTAAGCAGGCATGGTATGGACAACATGCCCATGTTATTGGCCATATATCAACACATCCTCAATATTGATAAAAGGAACTCATGCCAGTGCTGAGGARAATCTCTTTTTTGAGGCATGAGAGTTATTTCTATCCTTCCAGTCTTTGTCATCTCTCTACTGAGATGCCATTTCCAACACACCCCTAAGATTACCAGACTTCAACAGACCACAKGGAAAGGACTACTAAGACTACTGACTCATTTTACTTAGGCCTCCTGGGACAAAGTGATATATTCCTTTACGGCCCTTCAGAGAAAGGCAAATCACATGAGGGAAAAAGGGGTGAAATCTTAAAARCCACCTAAGCATTGTCGTCCAAGACTGGCACCCAGGAGCATCAGACAGAGCCTCAAAAGATCAGGGCTCAGCTACTGGATCTACTCTGAGCTTGAGTCACTTTCCCTGTGCTTGAATTCCTCCRTTTGTTTATTCCTAGAGAAGGCTCTAACCACCTTCCTCCAAGAAAATATGCAAAGAAAGAGCTTTGTGATTTCTTTTTCGATGCTCCCAGGTGTACACAAGGCAGAAGTTGAAAGTGAAAGTAGGCAATTTAACAATCAAAACCCAAGRACTCCTCTGTATTGGCGAGAAACTGTTTTGCTCTTGAGATGCAGATTGTACTTTCCCAGATGAGGAWAATATACATTTTTTCATGCAATATATTCCTTATGCAATAGTAGTGATTTTCTTGTCCTGTGCTTTTCATTTACATCAGTACTTCTTTATGGCCTTCTGAACAAATAAGAAAGAGTTCCATTAAAGACTTCACCACAGTGAAATATACTTATGTGAACAGTTGAAAAAAATTGAGGAACACAGTATATCTCTATGCCTCATCAATAGCAGCTAAAAGGCAAAGTTCAAGCAAGTCCTATATCATGTCCCTAGTTTCACTTGTATCCAGTTTTTTTTCATGCCAAGMAACCTCAAGTTCTTAATTTTATTTTCTATCACTTCCATTTTCCCAGAGTATTCTTTCTGATGCTACAGATAAACACCTAGCCCTTTCAGCCCTCTCATTTAGACCACTGTAATTCTGATTCAGAGTTTGCAATTCCTTTCCAAGGGTTGATATTTGATCCTCCAACTTTACAAGATGTTCCTGTGCCTGGTATTTCACATTAATCCCACCTCCTAATTCTCTAATCATCTCAAATGCCACGTGAGATGGAACTGCGGAGGATAAATTCACTGCTAATATTCCTGCTGGCTTGTGAGTCATCACAAGTTAGGGACTAAGAAACTGTAGTTGAAAAATGCTTCTCTGCAACTTCTTCCCCTGAAACATTTCACCTGATCAACAAATGATGCTCAGGGGATTTCTGTCTTCTCAACATCATCTTACATGCCAGAGATAAAATATTATTGAATCAAAAATTTCAGGTAAAGCCTAATTTAAAAAAGAGAAGAAAGAACAAGCATATAAATTCCTAGGAAAGCAAACTCACATTTGTCAAGCTATCAGAGCTTAGTTCTTATTATTATTGCATTCTTCAATGGCATCTCGATGTCTCACCTGAGATTCACACCTCATTCTGACATGTGCTGCATGAGAACAYGGTGAAAACCAGTCCTTTCCCTTATGTGTTTAAAATCTATATGAAACCAATACAATAAAAAGTACTCAAAGTAAAGGCATTTATAGATCACATCCCTGCTCTTAGACCTGCTTATTTCTGCGCAAAGTTGAGGTCATTTCAGACATCTCTCAAGACCACCCCTTTTACCAAGAGTCACAAGTCAGGAAGGAAACCGACATCAAAAGAAGGTTCAAAGGTTGCACCACAGACACAATTCAGGAGCGAGGTGGAGGTTAAAGCAAGGACCTCAGCAGGGCCATAAAAAATACCCCATTGTCCATCTTCCCCATGGATTCTGCTGCCTTTGCTCAGAACAAATAAGGTTGATGTAGGCCAGTGCAAAGCTCATTTATGGGGGACTGTAAATGCACTATTGAGCAGTGGGGCAAAGGTGGAAGAATCTGCCCAGCCTGTGTTGTTACACAGCTCTTGTTCTGAGCCTCATCTTTCTCTGTTGTCCTCAGCCCTGATATTCATTCAAACTTTTGATAAAATACCAGCACTGAGACATGAGTGATTTGTCATCTCTATACCTTGTAAATGCAGCATAAAAATAAGTTAGACTGATTGAGATTACACTGTTGAGGCAAAACAAAATAGKGATCAAATCCAAACTGACAGCTACATCAATTTTATTAGTTTGAAAAGAAAAATTTACAAAAAAACTCTAATCCAAAAACCAATAAAGCACTTTGCCAAATATGATGTTATCTGAGACTCGTCATATTAAAAAAAGTTCTATTAAATCTCCCACTTTCAAGTTCAGCATCAAAAACACTCAGTTTAAATGATATTTCTGTCATTTTTTTCTTAACCTTCATGAAAAATTTACCATACCATGCTTAGAATTACTTGAATAATACATATCTTGTTTTAAATTCCAGTTATTACATGCACTTGTAAAATGCTATTTGATTTGATTTTTTCCTCCCACACCTTAAGCAAAATATGTGACAATTTTGTTTTCTCTTGGGTAGCGTGTGTACGAGCTAACCCATTCCTGCGGGATTTTCAATTGCCAGCTAATCCAAAGCTATTTCTTTTAGAATTGCATCCAATGAAGTTAATGGACTCCAGGGGCTTTTTTTTTTTTTTAACTCCAGTGTGTGTGCAGAGTTTTTGCTTTGGGTAGTTTGGGTATTTTGCATAAAGAGGTCCATAATATATTTTCTCTTTTCTAGCTCTCACACAAAAAAAAACCAAAACAAAACAATTACCAGCCCATAGCAGCATGGTCAGCAACCTCCACTGCCATAAAGGTTCTGGTCTTGCAAGATGGCCCATGGTAACAAACCCTTTTTCAGAGTGTCTTTGCTTCTATCACGATTACATGCAAGTCCAAGGATATTTACCATATCTTTCACTGAGAAATTGTTAAACAAAATTGTTAAGTAAAGAAATAAAGAAATAAAACAAACAAGCAAAAAAAAAAATCYCCCAATTCCATATGCTTTGCTGTTCCTTTGTTCCTCCCACCACCTCACTCATATGAACTTGTTCTCAGAAAAAATTTCACCTTAACTTTGCCTTTTTCCAAGACCTTCGCATCTAACTTTTCCAAGCCCAAACCTTGAACTGATTCTGGATCTCATATTTGGATTTTTGAGGAATAATAGAGTTTTCATCCCCATGTTTTAGACCTGACATCGGTGATATCCCTCATTCTAAACAGTAAAGTAAGTTCCATCTTTTTGATGCCCCAAATATCACAAGGTCAAAATGATCTGGGAAACATGCAGGAGAAGTCTCTCATCTCTACTTGCAGCAGTTCTGTTCAATTCCTTAACTCTTAATGAAGCCCACAGAAAAATRTGAGCATACAAAAGTGTTCTGACTGATTAAAAAGAGGTTATCCCAAGAGGAGCTAATTTAATATTAGATCAAATGAACTGGAGTTGAAATTACCATGTTTTTGTTGACTATTTTAACATATTCAGGGAAGGCACAGGGATCTTTACATATTTCCGAGTCTCTTTGTAGTATCATTCTTCACACGTTGTRCTAGTCAGTGTGGAATACATGGATTTGAAGGGATGAGGGGGTGGGGGAAGTTGTGGAGTGGATTACTGATGTACCCCAGAGAAGTTTATTAAAGTGATAAAAGAAAAATCCTATCATAATTCATTTTCTGGTTTGGTTTTTTTTCTGTGCTAAACTGCACAAGCCTCTAACAGCAAAGCTCCCCAGAACTCTCGCTGCTTTCGTAAGAATTAGTAGCTCAGCTTAAAATACAATCAAATTGTCAGAGAAGCCACAGTGCTCTTCCCCTTCCTTGTTCCCCATGTTGTGATCTCTGATTAAAGAAAAACTTATCCAAGACTTCCAGGAATACTTTCTGGCAAATTTCATGCCAATGAAGAAATCATTATAAGGAAATGCAACTCTGCTTTTCAGCTTAGCTCTGTTTTCTTCTTTCAGAACAGTAGCAATGCTTTCTCATGTCAGTTAGGCCCACAGATATTTTACAGCAAGATGGGAGAAATCAGAAACTACTTTATGAAAAACTTGACACTCAACAGTGCTTTGGGTGTACTTCAATGGCACAAATGGCCTGAGCTGAACCACTCCAATTCATCTCAGAAACCTTATTCTGAGCATCCCATCAACTGTCTGTGGTTTTGGGAATAGAATCACAGAATGCTTTGGGTTGGAAGGGACCTTAAAGATCACCTAGTTCCAACTGCCCTGCCCTGCCCTGCCCTGGCAGGGACATAAGCTAGAACTGTGTGTTCTCAGTTTAATTCTGTCTGAAACACAAACATTTAACAGCAGCCTACTCTCATTTGTCCTACATTTCCTGAATTGGTAAACAAAGTTGTTCTACATTTAACTAAGAAAAAATAAATCCTAAATCCATGGACTATSATTCCAAGAGAACAGAAATAGTGATGAACAAAGAGCACAACTATTATTTTACTCTGAGTGCCCTCACAACACCTCAGAAGCATCCAAGTCTAACATAGCAGATCAGTGTTAATGCGTGGATGTATTACCAACTGTATTTGAAGGTAAAGGAAATGTCTAGGTTTTTCAATTTCATGGGTTTCAAGCAGCCAAAAAGAGCTTTTCTTCTAGAAGACTGAAAGATGATGGGCTAAAATTCTTTGATGCAGTGATGGTTCAGAAATCAAGGAAAAGAACAGCTACAAAATAACTGCAGATACTGGACTCATTTCAGTAGGTAACAGTGAGACGTGGAACAYAGCCATGAAACTGCCGACAAACTAGTTCTTATCTTTGTCCCACCAGCAAAGACAAGACATTCCCAAAACTGCTTCCCAAAAGCTACGCAGGTTTATCCATCAATAGGACAACACAGCTTAGCAGTCAGCCAGATCAAAGATGGTCAGTCACCTACGTTCTCCCACAAGAGATCAGCAAACTGCAAGTGCTGGCAGAAGCTGGAGTGGAAAGAAGCATTTCCTTTTTGGGCCCAACATTTTCTTTTTAGGTCCAACAYTTGCTTTTTAGAGCCAACACACAGAGGAATTGCCGAGGAACTTAATGGACATGTGTCAGTCTTTGCACAGTGTTAGAAGAGAGGACAACCAACCTGAATAGCAAGTGCGATATATTCCTCTAATCAAAAAAAACCCCAAAGAGAATAAGAAAGCAGGGATCATAGACAGCGATAGAAATACATTTGCAAAAGCAATTGGCATTAAAAGGGAAAATTTCAGGAGGTGATATCAGGCCTACAGCAAATACAGCTCATTTTTGAGAACACAGTRTGAGAGATCACTGTGGTTACCTGACAGACCTATAGTGCTGGAGACCTGATTTGCCTACTGAGGTACAGAAAGAATTTAGGAAAATAAATAAATAACACTTAAAAAAAATAATCTATGTAATTATGAACGGTGCTAAAAAATGTCTGAGGTTTTGACTTCAGAACTATGAAGCATTAACGAGTAAACTATTGTAGACAGATCTGTGAGTTATAACACAGCTGAGAGTTTACTGTAGTTGGTTGAGGGCAAAATGCTCAAAGAAAGAACATGCAGTATTTAACATGACAGAAAAGTCACCCTAGAAAAGTGTCTTCCTTCTAGTGCTGATGCATTTTCATCACACACTGTCAGGGTGTGGTGATGCAACCTGCAAACACACACTRAATGTACACTTACCTTGTGTGAGAGGCTGGAACACTGCTGGTTACTGACTCAAAACAATCTGCTGTAGACATGAGGGAGGAACAGCCAACAAACAAAACTATTATTGGAACAATCATAGCCAAGGTTTGTTTGCTTTTGTTTGGTTTGGTTGTAACACAGAACAACATCTTACACTTTTTTGTGCCTTCTCCACAGCTCTCTGAAACYAGAAGGAGGATTGCCACTATTTCACTTTCTTTGGGGTTCGGCTCTGTGTGAGTCCCACACCATTAATGTTACCTCTGATGGAAAGTGTTACATAAAACCATCATGTACAGTGAAGATTTTTCRGCTCAAGGAAGTTGTTCTCCAAGAGGAAACAAACAATTCTCAAACCTGGTTTTGGGGCTATTAAATGTACAAATTCTGGAGCTGTTTTTCCCAGGGTGGAAAGCAGATTGGACACTGCCAGACTTTCCCAACTGTGCAGTAAAGCATAGGCTGCCCTGCAAAGGGTACACTCTTCTAGTAACCTCCTCAGCAAGCTAACAGCTTATCTTGGATCTCTGATGTGATGTGACATTGTTTTAGTCACAAAGCAAAAGAAATGGGTGCAGGTTCACCAACTTACCTCTCAGATACTATTATTATCTCGACTCCAAGTACTGGAGCAGGATTTCACCACACAGAGCTGTGTATGCTCTTGTTTATATTCAAAGTGCTTTAACTGGTACTACCTAATTCTGGTGTCACTTGCCTTGGTCATCGTCCTCCAGAATCTGTCCTTTTTTAAAAAAAAAATATCCAAAATAATACAGTGTTAGTACTGCTGCTTTCTCTCGGCCATTTGGGAGCCAAGAGCAGCAATTACAATTGGTGCTTATAAATCCCAAACAAGATTTAGGCTTTTTTTTTCTTCCCCTTAACAGATTAACATTGATCAGTACAATTTGGAATCTACAACATCCAGACTGTGCTGTGGCATGGCCAAAAATGCCACGTGACCCCCCCTTCTTGCTCATGTTCTTTATTTTCAAAGCATGCCACTGTGAACTAGTTCTTATCTTCTGGCACAGATAATTTCTCCTGGTGATGTCTATAAAGTGCAAGGAACATGTTTCATTCTGACAACACAGTATTCTCACTTATTGTCCTCTTTAGATAATCAACAAGCTGCCACTGTCATCTTTAGCAAGATGATCTTAGGAGTTTCATTTTTCCATTTTTCTGGCTTTATAGAAGCCTCTTTACAATAATCCCGCATATGATTTTTCAAATGGTTAAAATCTGCTCACCCTTCCAAATGGCAATGTGAACCATATTCCAGTTCTCTGTTCAGAATGACAGAAGGGTTTTTTTTTTTTTTTAACCTCCTTTTTCTAAACCAGTGGCACAAAGCGAGGAACCAGGGCAGATCTGAAAGAGCTGCTTGCTCTCCTGGCTTCTTCCATCCCCCCAGGAAGGAAGGAAGGATTTTGGGTTGATTATTAGTCATGCACGAGGTTACAGAGGGAAGAATCCAATGTGGTAAGCATCGAAGGGAAGGCGGATTAAGGAGGAAGGCAAACACTGCATTAAGAACAAGATAGCAAGAGACAGTCACACAAAGCATGAAAACCTGGGGGCAATTACTGAGTAAATGACCAAATGATTTCTGGATGGCACAGGCCAGATGGGTTAAAGCAACAATTTAGTAGAACACACAGAATACAGACCATAAAAAMAAGGGGCTGTTTACCGTTTCTGTCATCTTCCTGTTTGTGTCCAATATTTTCCAGTCAACACCTTGCTGTTAGCAGTGAGTCTGCCAGGCTTAGTAGACTAGACTACGATCATCAACCAGAACTCAGAACYGTGAATTCCCTGCATTTAACATGTTGATATGTTTAAATGGTGAAAGGTGAACAGAAATCTTGAAATATAAGAAACCAAGAACATCGCTGTTAGCAAAGGGGCAGGTAAAGCACAAAAATTCCCACACAAGAGAATGCAGTTGGAAATAATTCAGGATTTTAACATCACTGCTAGCAAAGGGGCAGGTAAAGCACAAAAGTTCCCACACAAGAGAATGCGACTGGAAATAATTCAGGATATTTTGCTGGGGCCTAGTGGATAACATGAAATTAGTTGCGTTCAATGACCATATTGTCCATATCTGAGTAAATGCCTTGCAGATAAACCAGCTTAACCTGAAAAAGATGAATTAAGCTTAAAATATATATAAAAATTGTTTAAACAAGGGATAATARTGTGACACAGACATTGGGAAAAATATGTGATGAAGATTTCCAGACSAGGCGGGTCATGGGGTTATGTACAGATTTACAGAGAATAAATGTGATCTCATTCCCCAAGAAGTACAGGTATAGACCTGATGAATTATTAGAGMAGCTATAGAAATCTGAGTTCACAGTGGCATTTGAACCAGATGGTAGTGGCAGATATCTCCAAAGAAAATCCTTTTTACACTATGAAGGCTCTGAATTGAGAACAATTGTCATTCACTTACGCAGGGAAAACAACAGCATCTATAACCYGAAATACTCATCAACCCACCAAAAATATGCAGCTCAAGGCATGCATGATACCATGATCTCCAATGACTGATGAGGAGATCTCTCAAATTCTGTAAGTAATAGCAGCAATGCTCCAATAAAAAACAAATCAAACAGGGATGACTGCAAACCCAGACATGAATGTAGCCAGGATTTTGATGGATTAAGACTAGGCTACGACTGGATAAAACTTTTGAGAAATAATGTATAAGGCTGCTGCAGTAATTGGTAACAGAGACAGAAAACAGAAGCAGTGAACGTATTCCATTTGGCCAGTCACTGCAGGCACTGGTGCCCCTGTTTAGGTATGATAACCATGATAGTCCAACTGACAGAAAATATCAAAAGCAGGCTAGGAAGATAGAAGAAGAAAAAAGAAGAGCTTGCTAGAGATCTAACAGAATTCACCTAGCCAGGGAAGCACCATGCCCACAAGCAGGGGTCAGAGAACCACACAGAGCTATTCAATTGCCAGGGCTAGCAGCCCATGTGGATAAAGAAAAACCAAGAGTTCCCCATACTACCGTCTGACTATACAGCTGACTAGAGAAGTCGTGGAGAAATACACTCCTGAATGCAGAAAAAAACATCAGGGAGGGGAAAAAAAGGTTCAAAGTACTTTCTGCTGTCATCCATTTTAAATCAGTGAGGCATTGTGTCCCTCTGTTTGACTAAATCAAATTATTCTTAATGACAGAGTACAGAGGTGAGTGGCTCAGCCTCTTGCAACTTTATTTTTCAGCACATCTTCATTACAAAAATAACACTTTTCAAATTTTTCCAAAACCTCCTTGTATGGAGGTTGAAGCCTCCTTCTCTTTCCTCCTTTTGCCGTGGGGGGGAGCATGATGAATTTAAACTTGTGCAACAGCAGCAAAGGCACACTGCTGTTCTCTTCAGAACATAGCAAGTGACAACAACCTTATAAACTCCTCTCTACAACAAAATTCTCCTTTTTTGTGGGAACAAATAAGTGTACTAATAGGTTAAAAAAAAATTAAATGCTACAAGTATCAAAATGGCAGCATTCAGAAAGAAAAAAATTACAGTGTTAGCATTAAAACATACAACTCTTTTGTCTTTGGCAGGACTTACTTGAGAGTTTTTTCTAGCATTTCAGAGTTATAACATGCCAACTTCACTTGTGAAGGTGTAACTCATTGATGCTTCTCACCTGAGCATGTTTAGATATTTCAAGTATCAGGGCACACAGGCCACGGCTGAAGCGTGGTTTGGGATTCTTTCAGACAAAAAGGCAGGGGCTGAGCCCCGTGTGCCCAACTATCCTGATATATGCAACCTCCCTCGGAAAAATAATGGATTCTAGCGGGATGCACACTGTGAAAGTTGCATTCTCCAGCACAACCGCACTAAGGCAAAAGAGTTACATCAGRGATTAATTTGGCATTTACTCTTCTGATGGTTTTTCTGTGCTTGTAGCTATTACTGTTCCTTTGGCACAAGCCCAGATTAGCCATTAGTCTGTAGATTGCCATTACTCTGCCAAGCTTTTAGAATATAAACAAAAAATAAAAGCCACTTTGCTATGATGACAATAAACATTTAAAGCCCAATAATATCTCTGTGCAACTTTGGTAACAGTAAAAATATGGAGCCAGCTTTCATGTACAAACATGGAAAATGGGCTAAAATCATTATGGCATTAGAGATGTTACATAATTAAAATTGTCATTTTATATTTGCTACAATAAAAAAAGCTATTTTACTTAGAGTAATTACCATCAGTGATTGGTGTTATTGTACATGCTGATTAAAATGTTTATTTCTGTGAGGAGAAAATTAATTAAGAAATGACACAAGAAAGCTAAGGATAAGGAGTAGTGTTTTAACAATATTTTACATGGGACACAAAAAGGCGGCCTTAACCTATTCTTAATTTGATTTCCTGAAAAGTGTTTTAATCTAGACTGTGGCTGCTTTGCTATTGCTTTGATTAAATTAGCCTAAAAGACCATTATTTCCATTTTATCTTGCCCTTTACAGAAGAAAAAAACAAATCTTATTGTTGTCTTCATGTGGATCATACAAATTTATTTGATGAAATGAAGACTATTACAATTTTTTTAAAAAGTTAATTTTCAAGTCTTATCTTTCAAAAGCCAGGATAATTTCAGGAATGTGCAAAGGAGGAAAGGGGTAACATGCTAAATATTTTAGGAATGTGGGATTACATGGGTTTCTTAAATAAAAACACTCCTCATAGCAGAAAAAGACTAACACAATTTGTGATGCACTGGTGGCCTTAATAGATTTGGATATGAATAATATATGAATATTTGTGTGAGGAGAAAAGAAAAAAAGTCCCTGTGACTCTAAACAAGATGGACAGCTTGTTTGTTAGTGACTGGATAGAATCAACCTCCCTTTCTCCCCGACCCCAAACCAAAACCACTTCAATGATGCCAGAGTTTCACCCTGTGCAACAACTTCTGTATCAGTGGTGTTTCTTATTTTAGTGCTCCATTACCAGAACAACCTTTCTCAGATTTAGCTTTACTAGACAGAAAAAAACCAGAGCAGTTCCAGTTTCCCCTTCTTGGGTAGGTTCTCTAAAAGCCATCTCCTTTCATCCTCTCTGCAGCACTTCTCCTACCCTAGCTTGGGTTTATTCTGCTGGAGGAGCAGTGATCAGAGCTGTAGGCTCCATTACAGGTGTCTTCTGCAACATGGCTCGTGTGAGGGCAACAACTGCCCTGCCTCTGTGGGAAGAATTGTCTCCATTTCACTTTCATTTTGTGTGTTCCTGTCCCACAGACCCACCACAGCAGTGGTGGCTCAGAAGGTCTCTGTGAGTGCCCGCTCCAGCCATGTTTTTCAGCTCAGCTTTCTTCTAAAGCAGCAGTCTGCACATGACTACAGAAATGGATGCTTTTAGTCCTTTAAAAAAAAAAAAAAAAAGGCATAACAGTTTGTACTGCTGAACATCAATTTCTTTCTATTACTTGAAGGTAAATAAATAGAAATGAAACATACAGCATCTCAGCTTTCATTCCCTCTCTCTCTTTTTCTTTCCTGTCTTTTCCTGTCTGAGAGCCCAACACTCAGCCTAATCATCCTTACAAATTGTGAGCCACAGTATTTATTTTGCCATTTTGCCTCTTTATCTTATTCCAACTTACARTCTTCTTCCTTTAGTCTCTTTTTTTGTGTATCTACCTGAAAATAACTTTACCTGTTTGCCTTGACTTCTTTCACAATGTCTAAGTCAGCCTGGCTTTTAYCAAGTCTTATCTGTACACAGCCTGAGCTCCAGCATGCAGCTTCYTGTGATGCTCAGTGCTTCTTTCAACCTCCAAAGGTGTTTTCCTCTTGGAGCTTATTTTGGTTACGCTGGATTTGCAACTCTTCTATAGCTGCGTTTTCCCCTGCTTAGTATTCTGGTTTCTGATGTCTTTTGTGACTCTGATGAAGAGAAGTGTGAAACTCCTGCATATTCAAGGCTCTGAGCTTTTCATGTCAGGTCACTTCTCTAACCAGTCCTTTTTATGTTCTCCTGGGTTTCCCCTTTTGGAGTAACAACTGAAATAACAAGAGACCTGAAAGTCCAAAAAAATCTCTTCTTTTCTTATGGTCACCATGCCCAGTTTATTTTTACCAGCCCATATGAACCAGAGAGACTTCTCTCAAACCGAAAGAGTTTACAGTTGTATTTATTTTTYGGCACTTGTGCAAATACAGCATCTTTTTTTTTTTAAAGGAAAGTAAGATTTACTTTACAAAGCAAAGCCGAGGAAAGACTAAATGATTTCTCTCAAGATCATTCAGGGCATCTTTCTTAAAGCAGAGAAGGGAGGCTTTTGGCCTCCTGTGCTGAAATCGTCTGAATCAAACTTACTCTATTCCTTTGCATTCTGACATAAGCCTCTTGTAGACCTCATCAACAAGCAGGCACTTGTTTCTACACTTATTTTTCCAACTCACCTGAACTTAATTTCACTAGCTGGAAAGCATGGTGAGCAGTACAGGAAGAGCAGGAAGGGGGGGGGAAGCCATGAGCACTGCAGACTACAAAGATATATATTGCCCAATTTTATTTAGTCCTGCTGTGTCAAGGGTACATWAACAGGCAAAATCCAAGGAACAGGGAGAGAAGCTCCTGTGACAATGCTACTGAGTGTGCTAAGCTTTAAATAGCTGCTCTGATACTGCCTTTTGAGGACTGTAGAAACAAACACAATGTGAGTGGGACAATCCACCTCAAAAACTCCACAAACAGCAGCACCTCTACCTAGTATGGTAATGCCATTTTAGTACAGCTGCAGCTCAACTCTATCTCACAGCAGTGGGCTGAAGACCTCTGAGAAAACCATTCTAGTGCAACACAGCACTGTCAAGATATGTCTGGATGGTTTGAGAACCAGAAATGTATCTGAGCCACGGCATCAAAATGATTTAACACTTAATAACTTTCTGTTTCCAGAAATAAAGCAAAGTTGTTATTTAATGGCTGAAATACTGCCATTTTCTCTGAATGCCAGTAATAATTTAAATTCATGACTCCTGTATTATTCATGTGGTCCAATGTAATATGAACAGTATTTCTGGTGCTCAGTGTTTATGAAGAGTGTCTCTTTAGGGTATACCTTACTTTATGTCAAACAGATGCTAGAAATAACTACCTGGTGTTCTGCTGCTGTGAACTGGGGATTAAAAATAGGGCTCATAATTTTCTAACCTGAACAAGGGATCTTTCCTTGACAAGATACCAATCTCTTTTTTTTTCCTTCTTTTCTTTTATCTCTACTGTTCTCTCTTCACTCAGAAACAACAGTTTCTACTAAGCATGATTTACAGACCCAAAGAAAACCCCGCTTTTTAAATTCCATTATTTGCTACACCATCCCCTAGGCCTCAGAAGCTTCAAAGATAAAATACCCAACCATTTTAATGATTGTAAAGAAGTTGAGAAGCAGTGGGACAGCTGGACCAAGCCACCCATTTTCTCTTTCTGACAAAATGCCTGCAAATGCTCCTGAAAGTCGGGGTAAGGTTAAATACAGAATCTAGTAGGTGTGAAAGTAGTTTGCACAAGAAACCCAAAGTAAAATCAACGTTTGTTTTTTATAAAACTAATTCCTTTTTGAAAAAGAAAGAAATAACAAAAMCAACCTTGAGCGATTCCTTCATATCTCTACATTTTTTTGTTTTAAGAAAGTAGTTTGGKATCATTTTCATACCTGTGTTTTTCCATGGAGTACTAAGAAGAAAGGGGAGTAGTTATTTGATTTTCAGTTATCAGCAGAAGTCACTAACTTGAATAAATACTTCATAAAAGAGTGCAGGATAGTCAACAGCAGTTCAGTACACAGCAGTTCAAGGTACTTTGCCTCACYGAATGTCTCAATGTCACTCTGAAATAAACAGTGAAAATCCTAATTCAACTTGTATCTAGTAAAAAAAATTTACAGGCTAAGTTTAGAAATACTTCTTTATGTTATTTATACTATCAGCCATCCTATAAAGCAATTGTGCTCTTYTCGTGGTATTAAAATCTGTACATTTATTTGTTCTTCCATGATTTGGTTGCTGTCTATGAATGTAACCTGTATTAAGTGTTGTTCTTCTGTCTCCTGCTGACATGGGCTGGAATTCTTCAATTATTTGTCCTTTGACTAACTGAAATAGAGCATCAGTGTTAAGATGGGACTCTAAAATGAAATTGAGGAGGATGCAAAGGTTAAAACCAGAATAAAACAATTAAAACCAAAGATTGCCTCTTATCAACCTTACAATAACAGGATCACTGCCCACYGCACGTTGCTTTTTCCATATTAAAAGAAAGTTATTTATATTACTACAGATTATTGAAAGCAAAACTACTGAAAACAAATGGAGAGACAGGTTAGAAATCTGCCTAGGGTCAAAACCAGAAGAGATTTCTATTAGCCTGCTTAGAACTGTCTCAAAAGATTTACTTTAGGGACAATCCAGAATTAGTATTTTATACAGTGTATGCACGTACAAGGAAATACAAAGGTCCATAAACAACCCATAAATTGGCATTCACAAAAAACCCATTATGGATGTTTGGACTCAGCATCATTAAAGATAATCTGTGTATTATCTCTATTATCCATATCAATTTCATAATATTTATAATTCATGCTACCATGTACTGCAAGCTTTTCCCCATCCACTCCCAAATTAGCAGTCTAGAGTGATCATTGAATTAAAACAACAACAACAATAAAGCAAAAAAAAAAAGAGCCAAAACAAAACAAAATTAAAAAAACCCTAACCAACCAAAAAAAGCCACAAAACCTCAACAYGCAGACACCCCTCATTTCTGTCACTGAAGAGAAATTAGCTTCATTCACTCTAACACAGCGTGAGGTCAATCAAAATTTCTCCCCTGTAGCTGGACTGGAAAAGCAGCAAARGTACAGAATTTAAAAAATAAGGTCATAATTACCATGACAATGTATTTAATAAGAGCACCAGAAACTTCCATCCTTATATAAAAACATGCTTACATACAAGTAGGCACACAGAAAATTCTGTGGGATAACACAAACAGCAGGGATATGARGAGTGACCCACATGATGACACCGCATCTCTGCATTAATAAGGAAGTATTGTGCCCAAAGCTGTGCAAATAAATTAAGAATAATGCATTTAGATTGACAAAGTTTTACTTGATATTTTCACTTTATGGTATAAAATGCTTTTGACACTAGTCTTCACATCTTTGAATAAATCATCATTACCTATTGTCTATTTCTGGAAATTACTACACTACTACACTATCCATGAAATTTTTTTTCAGTTAGCTTCCTGCTTTGTCTCTGACAAAGAGGTCTTTCTTCCCCAAAACAAAAAAAATTTCCATTAAAAAGTCCTTGTCACTCGACTGATCTATTGTTCAAGTAAAATACTTGACAGCTTTTATCAAATCCAYATTTCAATTTACTCCAAAACAGAAGTTATCAGGTTGAGATTGCAGTRGGTCTGATGGGCAAACAAAATAAAAGACATATTAGAAAAGAAATGGGTAACAACATTTCTGGTAGCCATTTTTTCATAGAGAACAGTAGTAAGAGAAACCTAGAATTGTGATACTAAAATTACTTATTGCAGAAATGCTGTAGTCTTTATAGGCTTTTCCTTCACCATAATTTCACTGCATTTTTTTTTTCACGTTCCACATTCCTGTGGAAAAACACATTTTTTTCCTTGCAATCTGCAGCACAAACTTGTGCATCTATGTTCAAAACTTTGTTTCCTTTCTTGAAATTTTTTTTTCATTGCTAAAAATACCCCAACCAACCAACCAGTCAGAAACCTGGTAGCCTAAATGAACTTATAATTGCTTCCATGAAATCCGGTGGGGCAGAAACTGATGCCAAGGAAGTTCCAACTGAATATGAGGAAGAACTTTCCTCTGCAGTGACTGAGTACTGGAACAGATTGCCTGAAGAGGCTGTGGAACCGCCCTTTATGGAGATATTCCAGAACACCTGGACACAATCCTGTGCTGTGTGCTCTGGGATGACCTTGCTGGAGCAGGGAGGTTGGGCTAGATGACCACGGTGGKCCATTCTAACCTGACCCATTCTGGGATCCTACACTGAAGATCTAACCTTCCAGGRGAAAAGAGGATTGATATTTGAATGCTTTAGTTATTTGCAAGATTTACTGCACTGGAAACAAAATCTCAGGAGCTGAAGGCAGCATAAGGCACTAGGTAAGCTGAAATGTCAAATTTACTGCCACAGATCCAGTGTGACYGTGAATGCAGTTACATCTTCACATAAGGTTTCTTTTTTTTTAAATGAGTTGGGTTGTTTATTCCAGCAATGATGTTTCATTCATCTATGGAGACACTGGTTTATTTTTTGTTTTGTTTTTTTCAGCTGCAGCTAAGTGAGCTTTAGCTGGTAAGAATATCAGAAGACAAAGAGGGAGGGGGGAACCAAACAAGAAAACCCCACTTAACAGCTCCAGAAGATGAGCTGTTGAATAAGCAGAATATGTGTCTCATACAGGAGGCTCAAACTAAAGCACTACCTGGAAACTACAAAGCTATAAATTAACAAAATGACAAAAGTAGCACAAACTGGACTTAAGTTCAGCTGCATACAGCAAATCACTGRTACATCCACAACTTTCACAGAGAGGCCAACATCGGCTCTCCGTGTAATTCAAATTGAGATTTTGCTTCTTTGSSTTTAAATAAAGGATAACTTTGTTCAGTCCTTCATGACAGATACCCCTAAACCTAGTACAGCACTGAACTGGAGATAGAAGGACCTGAGTGAACAACACATGTAAGCTCTAACATATCAAGAAGAAGATCAGACAGTTCTCTGCTTGTCTGCTCATCTTCCCTGTAAAAAAATCAAAATTTAAAAAAAAAATTACAGTCAAAAACCCAGCGCAGCCTGTTGCCCAGGAGCTATTTCTGATTACACAATAGAGAAATATAGAAGTGCTTTCCTCAAACTCTGTTGTGAGTTTCAGCACCTATTCAATCAAAAATGGTAGCAATGATCAGAGAGAAATGGGRAGAAAACTGCTACTTATTTACTGAGGATCTTAAAAACCTAGATGAGAAAGCCAGCCAAATCCAAGTATACCATAAACTCGGAGTATTTATCTACCTTGTTATCTATACRTGCTGTAGCTGAATGCTCAGCTGAGATTAGAACCTTGTTTGGTTAAACCAATGGAAATAGATTCCGCTATGGACAATCTTCTCCCAATTCGCAAATAATAGAACTCAGCTCCTCTTAAGCTGGCTATAAACAGCAAAAGCTGTAACCAAAACAAACTACTCTCCAAAACCAAGTAAGCATCTCCCCAAGAGCTTGTGCTCTTTAACAACATCAGTTTATTTAGATGGTATCAGTGGCACCTCAGCCTGGGGCGAAAGCACTGAACATTCCCTTCCTGTGTGGAGTCATTTCACARGCTCCTGTTATTCAGGATAAATCACATTAGGAAACATCTTGTTTAATTTGGKTTATTGCAATGATGAATATTGCTCGATCGCTTTTCTTGTTTGACAGTCATTGAAAAATTAATGACAAACACATCAATAACCATTTACTATGATTCAGTGCACTACATAGATAATCTTTTTTTTTTGTCTGAAAGGTAGGAATGTAATACAACAGAAGCAATTTTTCCAAAATATTTGGATATTCAAGATGTAACCTGTGTATACTTTGACCACTTACTGTGGAAAACTCTATTCTATCATTGCCTCTGTAACACTGTGTTTGTAATGTATTATCTTCTGTCTAGAGTTATCAACTTTAAATGAAATACATTTTTTAAAGCTGGCTGAAATGAAACAGCCACATAAGTTGTGAGAAGACTGCATCATCAAGAAGTTCCTTAATCTAAAACAGAGTTGTGTTCAAAATATAAGATCCAATTTTGTAAATGCTTATTTTTGAAATAATTATGCATGCAGACTCAGATCAGAAAGGAACAACTAAGTTTTAGGGTAAAATAAAACTGAGGTTGTATACCAGGCCATGAAAAATTCCATTTCTAAATTCCCTCCATTCTTCGAGATTAAAACCAGCTGGAACTTTTCATAATGTAACATTGGTTACTGTATTTATGCTGAGCTAATCTGTACTTATGAAAAATTAATCCCATACTAAAAATTAGAAATCATTAACAGGGCTCAAGAGAGGAAGATTTCACAGGCTTGGAAGCAAAATTATTTGTTCTTCACATGTTCAGTCTATGAACAAATACACACTTAACTGGAGGAGGGAAAAAAAAGACTTTTTGGGGTATTTTAAAGACTTTTAGCAAGGAGAAATAGGAAATACACATTTGACCAGGAGACAGCTATTTAGGCTTAATAAAGGACAGGCTCCCACATGACACMAGCAAAGAAGAAGAAAATATTTGAGCTCAGTTTTAAAACATACTGGTAAGGCATGGGATCATCTAAGACAGGAGTAAACATCTGTCAGGCATCACAGACTTATATTAGTACAATTAAAATTGCTTYCCCCCTGCACATCAAGGGTTCTGGGCGTGCCTGGAATCCAAGAACAACCACATATATGCTGCTAACTTTTTCACACAGCTTGTACACAACATTTATTTAATCATTTTTAATGCTTGCTAACCTGCTAGAGTGATGAAGAGGTCAATTAATTATGTCTTTATCTGAAGATGGAAAGTTACCTTGTGGTGCTGAGCAGAACTATATCATGGTTATCAAAACCACTGTGGCATTATTATTCTCACAGYAAGAGTGAGAATATTTCTTGTAGAACAAGAACACTTTCTTCCCCTTGTAAGTAGTGGAAATTTTCATTTATTATTTGCTTTATACAATGATATTTTTCCATATTTTGACGTGCAGCAAGTAATGCTGTCAAAGTTGCTGTAAAATCTACAGGTAAAAACTACAGGTTGTCCATGAACCAGCAGTGCCCTGGGGGCCAAGAAGGCCAATGGTGTCCTGGGTTGCATTGGGAGGAGCAGTGCCAGCAGGTCAGGGAGTGATCCTGCCCCTCTGCCCAGCCCTAGGGRGGCACATCTGGAGTGCTGGGTCCAGCCCTGGGCTCCCTCAGGACATGGAGCTCCTGGAGCAGGTCCAGTGGAGGCCTCAAAGATGAGGGGACTGGAGCATTTCACTGAGGAAAGGCTGGGAGAGCTGGGCCTGGTCAGCCTGGAGAAGAGATGGCTGAGCAGGGATCTTATCAATGCATCCGCTTATCTGAAGCGGGAGGACAAGAAGATGGGGCCAGGCTCTCTTCAGCAACAGGACAAGGGGCAACAGGCAAAACAAAAGCACAGAGTTCCATCTGACCAGAAGGAAAAACTCCTTTTGAGGGTGACAAAGTGCTGAAACAGCTGCCCAGAGAGGCTGTGGAGAAAATAACTCCATCTCTGGATATATTCAACACCTTCCTGGACACCATCCTGTGGATTCTGCTCTCTGTGACCCTACTTTAGCACAGAGGGTGAGCTAGAGTACCTCCAGAGGTCCCTTCCAACCCCAACCAGTTTGTGATTCTGCAATATGCTCTCAGTCTAATCCTTTTGACTGTCACAGACAAAATCAAAATGTGTAAATTTAATGTAACTTTTTTTATGAATACTTAAAACATAATCGCATCTTCTTTATGGGTCTTCTRCTAGCTTAGTCTCATTAAAATTCATTCTTCTGAATGTGCAGTGCAGAGAAATGGCTGCTAACATGTCACAATAAACCAACTGCCTGAAACCCTGCAGAAGAAAAAAAAAGACGTAACATTTGCCTTGTACCTTGTAGTTTATGAGAGAAGATATCTAGAAGCAGCTGTAAAATAGTCATAAAATAAAATTGGAATTTATATCAAAATCACTCTTAATACCTTGGGGCTTTTCTATCTCTGCATAGTTTACCCTGAGAGATTTAGTGGTGGAGTTTTATGTTAACGGGCTGAAAGTTATAGTGGAGTTGTCAGTAATGCTACCTCTTTTTGGTGTGTCTGCCTATATATCAGTCTATTTATTTTTAAATAGCAAGATAGTAACCCCCAGAAGGTGCAATGTGGAAATGCTATTGGCAACAGCTGAACAGTTATAGACCTGTTAACCATCCTTAATGAAAATGCTGCTGAATGCAAGCATTCTTAGGTTTTGTTGTTGTTGTTTGTGGGGTTTTGTTTGGTTTTGTTTTTTCTTACGAGGTGTTTTGTTTGGGTTTTTTTTTAATGGGGGCCGTGAGAGGCAGGATGAACTTGTACACCACCCTTCCCAACTTCCTCTGTCAAAAGATACTTCTTTAAAAGAAAAAAAAACCCAACAAAACRAGGCAGCATGAGAAAATGCAATAAAATTCACATACATTGTGAATGAATTATGAAGCTTTTCCTGAATGATGGTGTCTGGGGCAGTAGAGAAAAGCAGTTTCTATAAAGACATTTGAAAAAGATCATGTTGACCTGAAGACCTCTTCCAAGATAAGGAAGATATGTATGTGTATACACATGTGATAAGAAAAGTGCAAGGAACAGGTTTATCAAAGTTGAAGGACTCACACAAAAAACCCCCACAAAATTTATGGTAAATGCAAGCATCTTACTCTAGGTCCTGCCTCATGAGGAATAATATCTCTAATGTTTTACAGCTGGGGAATAAAAAAAAAAATCCACATAAAATGTAAGGTTTGTTTGACATCAAACCTATGAGATATTTACTTTCACATTCAGATATGATGCTTCCCAGTGCCTGGTGAAGTTTCACAAGAAAAGTTTGCACAGCTTTACTAGCTTGTCAGCTGAGTCTCAAGTCTAGCCTCAATATTTATCAAGCTCAGCTTTTATGTTTTCTCTGTAAGCTTGTAAAAATGTGTCATTACAGAACTCAATTAAGGTTCCTATTCTCAGATGCTCCAGTATTCCAACCCAGAAATCTGTACGGTTAACTTTGAGTTAAGGAGAGTCTCAGGAATAAAATTAATATGAACTGGCACAGCCAAAGTACAGTCTGAAATTATTTCTTATTTGTAAAACAAAACGAAGTGCAAATGTTGAATGTATTTCCATTTCTTTGATTACTACTTTGTATAATGATGTATAACAGAGATCAGTGGAGAAGACTGAAATGAAGTAAGGAACAAAAGAAAATAAAGAACAATTACCCACAGTTGTTTACAGTATGATTACAAAGGGAATTGTCAGGCATCTCCTTTTGATTAGAATGATAAGATGAAAAGCGTCTTATTTCAGCTCCATGAACGTTAGAAACAGAGAATTCTGCAAGGCATACAAACAGATAATGAGCAATCAAGCCTCAACAACTGCTCCCTCCATGTGAGCACAGGCCACTCAAGTGTGAGCCAACACGTGTTAGCCCAGGCCATGGTGACCACTCGCCTGTGCCAGGGCACTGCTCTGCTGCGACTCGCCCTGGTAACACCACAGACACGAGGACTGCCTGCTGCTGGCTCATCGACCATAACTCTTCAGTTCTCTGGACATATTTACTTTCAGGAACGTGGCAAAACTTGCATCTGATACTTCCTCCTTATCTCCAGTCTCGCCTTTAGATCTCTGTCAATGGCCACGTAAGATGCAGTGCAATGGCTCTTCTTACGACAGGCCGTGCTAAGGCATGAAAATTCACCACATCTTTGTGGGTGTACCAGTTCTACTTGTCAAAATTGCAAGTAATTAAAGAACTCCTGGGTTTTTTAAAGTGTTTCTTGCTAGGGGAGAGAGAAAGAAGTAGAAAAGGGAACTACAGCAGCAGCTGGAAACAGAGTGCAAATGTTTGCTGCCACGTCTTTCACCACCACTGAGAATCCTAGAATGGTTTGGCGTGGAAGGAGCCTTAAAGATCATCTGCTTTCAGCCCCCAGCCATGGGCAGGGACACCTCCCACCAGACCGGGTTGCTCCAAGCCCCATCCAAACCAGCCTTGAAAGATTTGAATTGCTGTGGTAGCCAACAGAGCTGGGGCAAACAGCTCACCCTGTGTCATGCACAGCCATGAAAGATCTCATCGTCTTTCTAGTTTTGATACATCTGTAGCAGTATCTAGAGCAGTAGGCATTGCTACTGAAGAAAATATTTTAGAAGCCCAAAGATACAGTAATTAGGCTGATATAAGATTTTATCAGGGAGAGCCCCAATCAAATATTTTAATATACTGGGCCTCGCCTGGGGTCTTTAAACACTGTCTGAAATGATGACAGAGCTACAGGCAGTTTAAGAAATAAAGCAAGAACAAAACCTGCACAGCTTTCTTTGCAAGAGATTAATTTCCACTGGGAGTAGAAAGGCTGGGTTTGAGTTATCCTAATCCTCTTGAGCCACTACATGCCTTTAATGAAGTGTGGACAAAGCCAGACAGTGCTTAAGAAGCCACAGAAAAGACTTTGTAAAACAGTTTCAAGCCCACAGAGGACGGCACTTTTCTTGTTAGAGCAAATAGGTTTAAAAACTCTGAAAAATTAATCAAATCTAAATGGGATTTGTGTTTGCCATGAGCGAAAAGTCTAATGACTTTGGCTTGGTTACATGGTGACCAGGGCTAACCTTAACTAGAATTTGATGAAGCCTAATAACCCAGGATTTGCAACTATTTGATTATCTTGGGCCCAAAGCCAGCCTAGTAATATGTTCCTAGGGAAGTGTGGGTTTGAGTGTATTTGGTACCAGCTGGCTGTTACCACCTATGTATGACACCATCTGGAAGCAGGTTGACAGCTTTAAAAAAATAATAAAAAAACCCCCAATCTTCAATAAAAGGAAGAAAAACTGTTAAGTAAGAAAAGCTGGTCTCAGTATATGCTCTAAATAATACAAAAGTTTTGTTTGAAAACCTCCTGTTCACTTTATTATCAGCTGACTATATAAAATATGTTGGTAGTTGGGGCAAAAGCCATAACTTTTTACAGTAAGAGGTTTTTGTTTGTTTCAGAACAAGCAGATTGCATAAGGTAAAAACATAATCACAATGGACAGAAGCTCGATGCCACCAGTCTTGTTTTAGGGCTAAATCAGCAAGGAAAATACAGGCCTCATGCTCTAGTGCCTAAATAGTGAGGTACCATGCTACCTGCAAAATCCTGAGCTGGGATCAGTGCCCAGTGTCTCAGAGACATAAAGAATGCAAGGAACTCACAACAGGATTCACACAAGTATGTGGGCCAGGTAGACCACAGCCAGGGCAGAGGCCCCACACAAAATTTTAGGCCTTGTAAGTAATGAGGCATCAAAGCCCACACTAATAGAAAAACATGTATTTCCTCCCCAGGACCAATATGCTTTTCCCCCGGCTCCCACTCCACCAGAGAAGTGAGATAGAAGAAGTGTTAGATAGTGATAGAACTCATGTTCAAGCTGAGTTGTACCTCATTCCTCAAGAAATCAGAGAGACCACTCAAAGACCATGGTGCTACTAAATGCTAGAAAGCACGACAGACTGTCCACAAATCTGCAAATCTCCTTCAAACATGTTGTTACAAACCAAGTTCATCTGCAAGTGATTTAATTTAGTTATTTGCAAACAGTGCAGAAGTGCTCTGCACAGCGTCAGGTGTCTGAGGCCTATCACAAAAGCAATCAGATCACTCTGGAGACCAGCTGTGCATCAAGTAGATTGCTTTTATCTGAGTGATAAAAACCTTGTAGACTGTGAACAATACTGGGCATAAAACGTAACATTTTTAATGAGCAACATAAAAGATGAATAGAATGAGTACAAGAAACGGCAATTTAGTCAGAGGATRGGGAAAAGGAGCCTCCAGAACATGACATTTTATAGCGAGCGGGGTTTGCAGTAAGCAGAATTTAGAGRGGGAAACAGTATTTTTCTCCTCTAATTAATCCAGTTGGGGTACCTTGCAAATCAATCACGAGTGTTCGAGCACCAGCTGACTGAATCTAAAGAACRAGTATTAACATATTTTGGACCTGTTTCAGATCCAAAATAAGTTGTTGAAACTCCATTAATTTCAATGAAGATGCAAAATTGGCCTTTTTACTGTAATCTTCTACATCAACATGAAAGAAAAAACGTAAACCATTAAGCATTAAACTGCCTTTCTATTTTATTTCTTTTAYGAGGCTCCCAGCAGGACATTAACAGCAGATTACACCTTTTGTGAGGCATCTAACAGGATATTAACGACGGAAGAGTGCCCAATAAATAAAATGATTGTTATTACGACTATTTATAGTTGGCTTGTCAGTATCAAGCAATAAAACTTTAACATTTGGAAAGTCAGGAGCTACTCCAGCACTCTGCATTTCCAACCATCCTCTTCAACAGCGTTATATTTTTTTTAGGCCCAACTTGAACACAACTAAAACTTCATTTCAGCACCTCAATTTCTTTTCAATTTCAGGTGCTAAAGATGCACAGCAGAGATCTGAAGGCTGCAATAACAGCCAGTGCAGRCACAGCCTAGTCCAGAATAGCTCCAAGTGGGAAGAAAATAACCAGGAGTTTCAATTCAGTCTGACAGAAGCACAACTGGGTGTAGACTTGGAAAACACGTGCACAAATATTTCATACCCCTCTCAAGACTCTGTTTTCATCTGTGATCCCTTTCTACACTCTTCTGTGCTTTCTCATCCACTACCACTCCTTACATACCATTAGATCATTTCAATATATCCTGCTTACAGGCAATAGCAARCATTTTGTAGTYCATTACRAAAAACCTGCCAGMTGTAAACTTGGAATAAAAATTTATTTTTCTAGAMCATCTTATTCAATAGTAGAAGCTGYAGCCATCAAAAAGTGAATCATTTCCAAGAGYRAGGGTTCCACATCTGAGACTAAAGTACAAGTAGACATACACTCATCTACTCACAGACACACCCTTTTAAGAGTTTCATCTTTCTGGGATCATTCTACAGGTCTGGCTTGTGGGAAAAAAAAAATAAAACAAACAACTTTTAAAAAATTTTCTCCTTGTCCCCAACTTTCATTTGCATCTTTAAGGTAAAAAAAAATCCACGAGCTTGGCAATGCTCTATCAGCAGTAACATATGAGTAACCTTATTGTATTTACAGAGACTGCACAGGAACAAAAGATCATTTGGCAGCAGAAACATCAACAATTGTCTTGGTTTCCAAATTCCGAAAAAACACATAYTAGTCCTGATATACCAGTATTGTGTCCCTAGTCTGCTCCTACAACTTGCAAAACTTCTTGCTAAGGGGAGACAAACTTATGCATTTCTGGTTTGGAAAATCTTTTCATTTAATGCATTTTAAAAGCCCAGAAAGGACTCAAAGTAAAACGTTCCAACAAAACACCACGCTTACATGTAATTTCTTTTAAAACACAGATATTAAAAAGCTTAAAAGGTTAATGTTTACTCACAGTCCACAACTGTATCTTGAGTATTTATTATTACTTAAACTSCCTTTCCTTTTCTTCTTACTCTCTTTTTATACCTTATTGTCTTATCTTTCTTTGCCTCTTCCATACCCGGAGTAAATTTTCTAACAAGTAAGGCAAATATTGCAGGCCTGACTTCTTCCCATGGCAGTTGTTTTAGTAGGTCTTTAAAAAATCTGGGATTAGTCCTAATAAAGTATACTAACCTCTGAGCTCTTGGAGAGCAAGCCCTATTCACCCATGGTAGAGCAGCAAAGCCAATTTTCCAAGAACTCTCTCAGATCAGTTTTCCCACTGCAGACAAATTTATTTTTGAGAAAATAGCTCAAGTTTCCATATACAACTGCTTCTTGGCTGCCAAAAACAGACTATTAAAAAAAAAAAAAAAATCCTAAGAATGCTACCAAAGAGCAGAGAGGGAAGAGAACCGGATCTACCACCCAGGAAAGGGCACGCTGTGTTTGGAACCAACTCCTTCCACAAGACAAAAGAGAGCATCTTGTGGTGCCTGTTTACTTCAGCTGAAAGTACCAAGAGATGCAACTCGCTGGATCATCGAGGAGTTTCCCAGGAACTCTCACACAGCATCCTGCATGTAGGGCATAGGTCAAAAAGACATCCAAACCAGCAGATCCTCATGGGGTATTGCCTCTGACCTGGCAGCACAGGGGATGATGAGCCCCAGCCAGGGGAATTCATGAAACAACTCAGGGCCATACAGAAATCCAGCTTGTTGGTTTGGTTTTTTGTTTCCATTGCCCTCCCCACACTTTTCTTTCCCCCTCTGTACTTTCTAAAAGGGTTTTCCTGCAGTGTACTTGCTTCCGTGGATACCTTCCTTTATAAAGATGCAGAGAGCCAACAGCTCTGACTCATGGTTTAGAAGAGCAAAAATACTTGATGACTTTCACTCGGTGTTTACTACAGACACAAGGACATGTAACAGCCCTCCCAAATACCTTCTTGTTTTTCCTTCTACCTTGAGGGCTTGTGCTTACACTCTGTCTCTCTCTGTATAAACTCTGTGATAGAAGCAGATAGAAGCCAACAGAAGCAGAGTTTTTGGTCCAAATGACTTCTAAAAGACTTCCAATGGCTTCAATAAACTAAAAAGGTGAAAGAGGCAATGAAAAGAGGCATATTTTCTACATACAGTATCAAAATATGTGCCCTCCTTTCTGGATTAAGTGTGCCAGTGGAGCTAGTCCTGGAGCACATTTCCTTCTACTAAAGCAATAGTGTTTTTCTGCACCTGCACTTACAACAGAGTGGGGAACTTTGGAATGGGATGCACTCCTAGGAACTCTGGCTCTTGGGCGCAGAGCACTAAGCCAGGACATGTAGGTACTTTGTTGGATGATGTGTTTCCATGGGTTAGAGGCAGCCTGCATCTGCAGGGCACTAAGTTTCCAGGCCTTTTTAACTGGATAGTGATTATTGCCACTGATCATCAACAAACACAAGCCTGTGCTATGTTGGAAAGCTGACAGAGAACTTCTGTGCCAGAGCTGATGCAGACAGACTCTGGAAAACACGAATAAAAAGGCAGGGGGCAAGGAGGATAAACTTTTGAGGCATGCACGTTAATCATCTTGATGCCTGGTTGTGCCTGTGGCTGCAAAGGAGCAGGAGGGGACACGGGAGGCAGGCACTGGTGTCCCAGAACACATCCATCACACAAAGCTCTGGTGCCTCTGACCCACTGCTGGGGGCAGGACCCTAACCTGCATGCAGTGTTTGTGACTGCATGCCCATCTATGGCCTCTGCACACACTGGATCTAGAACACAGAGCTGTCCAGGATGTTTTGGATGGCACCCAGCCCAGAGAGCACTGGAGATACAGCTTCAAGGCCTCCATGAGTCAGTGACCTTGGCAGACCCGCCAGCACTCCTCTATTAAGACATAAAGTATTAAAAATCACACATGGAGAGCTTCCAGAATCTGATGCTGTCCAGAAATGTTTGTGCTGCTTCTGCATGTCTTTTCAGATCGTAGTACAGATCCCATACCCAAAATAGAAAATCTACCACTGGCAACCCACATTCTGCCTGGTTTACTGGTCTCAAAGATGCTACAAATATGTGTCAAAAAACTATCAAAGCACAGTGGCATCTGTTTCCTGCTCGCCAGCTACAGTCTTTGAGTATTAGAAAGCAGTTGAAATATAGTTTTTTTTCACAGCAATCCAAGGATTATAGACACAGAGGTAAACATAGTGATGATTTTGCATGCATTTATGGTCTTATTATCCCTTTGTTCTGTTCAGGATGAAGTTTTCCATTGGTTTTCTCTTGTCCTGCAATCCTGACAGCCAAACCATGGCACTATGCTGATGTAGGGGGACACCTATGGACACTGAAAGGCAATAGGTCTCTATCTCTTATCTATGACTTCCACTGCAGGGTTGGAAATGGGGCAAGCAACCCAGGGAAAAGCTAGGCCATCTCCTAAAATACACTGGCTGAACACAAACAACCACATAATCAAATACAGATTTGTTTATGCAGAGTATCTGACACCAGTCTTGACCTGAGCTACAGATCAGCAGCCACGGCATCAGGGTTTCTGCACCAAAGCTTTGGTTTAAAGCCACTAGTTTTCCTCATGGAGGACCATAAGAACACAAATATCAACTCCAGCACACTGCTGAGTCAGACTGGTTTGGGTTTTTTCGTTTATGCTGTCAAATTACAGAATTCTACCCACAATGTAGAGGCTGTATCAGATGCTGCCACCTTATGTCGCAGAACAACGTAAACAAAAATTTTATTCTGGGAAACTTACATCAAAATTACTGAGGATAAAGATATAATAAAAGTCTCAGCTTGATTTAGAGCCCCAGAAGCTGCCCTCATTTAATTAAAACACTGCTGTGCCAGCTTTGAGAGAAAACGATGGTGGTGAACTGCAGCCATGCCCAAATGGTAGCTGTGAAGCTGTTGCCAAGGATGGGAAGTTTCTCCAAAACCACAGGTAATAGTTCGTCCAATTCCTTGTGGCACGGTAAGAGACTGTAATTAACTTTTTTTGTTAAAAAAAGAAAAACAAAGTGCTAAATCCATCATTGTCAGAGGTAGAACTGCTGAATTCAAGGATGTAATGGTGCAAACTTATACCTATAGTGCTGTCTCACACATCTTGGAAAGACAGTCCACAACACAAGACACCTTGCAAACTGGAAAACTTAGAACTGCACAGAAGTTACCCAATTCAAAACAGTGATTCTGACATTCTTCAAAACAAAACAAACTAAAAATCCCCACCAAACTCAAGGGAACGTGATACCTGAGATCTGGCTGCTGTTCAGTTCGGCTCAAAAAAAGATGCTGCAGGCAGCTTCATCATTAAGAAGCTTTTCCAAGAGTCAAATTTTTTACAACACTGATCTGTTTGACAAGACTTGGATATTGAATGGATTCTGCTGCCTTTCCAATCATTATTGAACAAAAACGACGTTTTATGCTTTGGTGTTGTAATATTCTGCAGGAACTGGGTGAAAAACATTTGACTTAATTCTCTAGACATTGGTATACTATGTCCAGTACGTAAACATTTACTGGTTTGATGGCCAGCAAAAAATTTATATTGAATTATAAATTTAAAAAAAAAAAAGTGCTGCACATTGAAAGTAACCCAAATGTAAGGAAATCTTCTGTATCACTGGAGTAGTTAGAAAGAAAAACTGCCTGGCTGTTTGCTGCTACTGCCCACATGCATGGACAGCCTCTGTAGACAGGAGATTCACACATCCAACAGCGTAAAATATTAGTGAGGAGGTGTGAGGAGTTCACATCTTGCACAGATCTGCGAACAAACTTCACACCCATAACTCAGGGTCTGTGTACAGTGAGGGTTCAGCCTTTGCCAGCTGCCATCTTCATGAAATCAGTTCTGCAAATGTGACTCGGGATAGCACTCATGGAAAGCAGGAGACGCAAACACCACAGATTAAGAGCCAGTTAGATACACCCTGCTAACAAATTAGCATGAATATTTCAAGTGAAAAGCACTTTTCTAGGTTTGAGACAATCTACAAGCTCCTTCTCCCATTAGTGTTTTTGATCAGCTTTGCTTACTCCCATTCCATCATTCTTTAGATCCTATTTGTCACCATTTTTTGCTGGTCCTCACTATTCAGTGGAAATCAGCTTTCCAAAATAAAATAAGTGCTCTCACAGACCAGATTGACTGCAAACTGAATAGCAGTATGAACCATTTTTGTCTGATAATGTGGCTTCCTCCTGATCATTAAATAAATTTTTCTTTTCAGACTTTATGAATAATAATTGCTCTCTCTTTTATAGTTTTTATTTGTGGATAATTTACAAGTAAGTGATTATGTTTATTTGACAGCTAAAGAGCAAGATGTGTTTTATTGTTTATTTGTCAGAAAAAATTATCAGGCCACCAATTTTTTCTGTTTATGTTTTGCCAGTACACAGAATATGCAGGCAAACCAAAATTTCATTTCTGGAAGAGCTCTATATGAAAATACAAATTTTAATTTCCTGCAAACATTTACCCTACTAAAATTTACTCATTTTTCATCATCCAGCACTGAGAAGATACAACTAAGACCAAGCTCCCCTTAACACTTAAGGTGATTTTTTTTTTTCAGTACCAGTTGATGTGCCCCAACTTAAGATTTATTTCTATGTTTAAAAAGGTATCATTCTGTACTAAAAAAAATATCATAAGAATTTCTGGAAGTGCAGAAGATAATATAATCCATTGTTTGGAATAGCAGTGGACCAATTATCTCATACCATATTTGTAGTTGTTCTCTGTGTGCATGTGTTAACCAAATGGATTTTATAAATATACATTTACAAAAGTTAAATTTCATTTAAAGCCCTGGAATGAACAAAAGAAGAGAAAGGTTTAAGGCCTTTCTTTTGGTGTTATTTAATTAATTTGTCCTTCTCTTTTAAGGAAGTCATTTAAAGCCAGTTTCCTGTGAAGAGAGAGACTGCCAGACTGGGCTCACTTCGTATATTTTCATTCCTAATGATGGTTTCCTTTTTAAAAAAGGCCCAGAAAAACTAAGGCAAAACTGCACAGGAAAAGGAACTTCGAGGAAAGCATGCCTTAAGGAAAAGAAAACACTGAAAAACTCATCTCTGAACTCTGCATGAGGGCGGGGGAGAAGGTAAACAGAGAAAGTTCAGATATGTGATATGAAGCAAAGATACACTTAATTGTTCCCTGCCTCTCCCTACACACTTTTGAAAGCTGTGGTTAACTTGGCACTCGCAGCCTTCTACAGAGTTATGGCTGATGCACTCCAGAGGTGGATCTTCTCTTGGAAACACCGAGTGAGGAAATGTATGTCACAATTTTATCAAAGTATTGGTACAATAGGCAGAAACAAACAACAAAGCTGCAAAAAATGTATTATTTTCAAAAAAAACCCCAACAAAACCCAAACAAACAAAAGCCACCCACACACACCCAAAAAAATCCAAGCTCAGAAGCAGAAACCCATAGGTTGGGTTAATCAGAGAAACACCACAGAATGTAAAAGGATGGTTAAAATATTTCTGGATGTTTTGGAAGAAAACTGATCCATCAGGAAAAGCAGATGATAAGGGCAGAGCAGAGAGGATGCTGAAGACACAGTTAAAATTGATGAGGACAGCAGGGACCTGAAAGGTCCTTTTGCCTCCAGGCACTGCAGGAGAGCAGGGTCAACCCACCACACAAACAGAGACATTTCAATCACACACGCGGAGACAGAATAACTTTCAAAAGATTTTAATTACTTTTTGCTAACTAWGTAGATATCCTGATCATTATCAGGCCCAAAAATTTACCTACAAATGCCTCAGTRCTACCTCAGTACTGTTCACCTTCGCATCTGCTCCTTCCCAAGAGCTGTAGGTGTGTTTGAACTTGGCATTTTTTCCTCCCAGCTCTCCTGAGAGATAAACCTCCTGCACACACAGCACATTCACCAGACACACAGGCAGGCAGATCTTGACAAGGAACAACATATCCTCCACGTTTGTTTAAGTGAGATTGGGGAAAGAGGGTGTGCTACAGCATGTGCACAGCAGTCAATAAAGAACACACTGTGAACACGGAAAGCTCCAACCAACTTTCTTTTTCGACCTGTGAGAAGAAAATTGCCTGTAAATTTTAATAAATACCGAGTTTTTATTGTATACTAAAAGACCTAGCCTCCAGCCTACTGTTCAAGCTGGGCTGCTTTGCATGGAATAATTAAAAAGTCACAGGGTCAGAAAAGTAAAAATCTATCCTACTGGTTAAGGTACTTCTCTGAAAGGAGGATTTCTTTCCTTCTATTGCAAGGAGTGGTATAGGTATTTAATGCAGCAACTGCTCACTGTGCCTTTTTAAGTCTTTCCACCGTGTTAGACTGTAAGATGGAGCATTTTTCCGAGAAGGAATCCATATGGGCTTGCATCTGCTGGGAAAGGAAAGGACTTAGCAAGGACTGTGCCACATTACATTGGAGGGGATGAATATGACCTCTATCTCCAGCTGTTCCCCTCAAGAAAAAAACAAAACAAACCCAAATGACAAACTCAAATCTTTTGCAGTTCTTGGAAGAACACGCATTTCTCTCTTTCTTGCCTTTAAAGGTTTAGGGCTTTGCACTATAGTGAGAGATTTCATCAGCCTGGAGTTGATCCTACAGGTTCCTGAAATGAGGATTTACCCCAAATCATCAAGCTTGGTATTTTCTTCTGGCAGCCTGAAACAATCTCATGGTCAGCCTCCTGGCTGAGAATGCCATTGTAAATCTCTTTATTCCTCTCCCTGTGACTGTGGGAAGCATGAGTACCACGTGTCCATCAGACTAGAATCCCAGTGTGATTCTGGAGGAGTTAGAACTTACAGAGGTCTTCAGTGTTATCTGCTCACGAGGCCAACCTTCAGTCTCACAGGAGAGAGATCACTTTTTTTTTTTCAAAATATTAACACTGAAAAATTTGTGGCACCCATTTTGGAATAAGCTGAGGAGTTCAGGTTGAAAGCAGCCTTGGTCCTTGTACTTTGGGTGACCCAAACTAAGAATTAATAATTTATCTATCAAGATGAGCAAACCCACTAATCTCTATGACACCAGTTTTCCAATGTAGTCATTAAATGTCCAGCCCTGTGTTTAGGAATTTGACACTGCCTATGCATACTGGATCATGTTCAATTTAATGCAAAGCAAGAAATACATTTAATGCAGCAAGTTCATTCTTCTCTTTCTCTAACCTACAACAAAGGAAGGCTGGGTGCTATAAAAGAATATAATGAGTAGTATTCAAGGCTCTTAGAGATATAAAGTAACATGCAGGCGAGGTTAAAGACTTGGAGCAGTGTGAATTTCATGGTACAGAAAGAGTCACCATCAAGAACCTGGTTACAACTACCACAGCAGTCATCAACTCAGCCACCAGGGACCCTGCCTGACAAATTTCAAGAAGAAACTCTTCTAATGCAGCTTGAACATGACCTGTCATCACACAGATTATCTCAGCTGGCTTCTGCAGGATGCTCAGCACACTCACATTCAGCACAGAGTGTAAGCAGATCCTTTGTCACAGCTTCAGGAAGTGAAGTTAGGCCCTTTTGCTCTGTTTTCTGGTTGAACCAATTCACACATTTTTGATTAGTCTGTTAAAGTGCTGTATTTTGAAGGATTAACACCAAAATTTAAATCTCCTTCAGGAAATCACATTAGAACTGTGTACATTAGACTGTAACCTGTCTATAGCAACAGGTTTCTTGCTTGCAACAGAGAAAGGAGACTGAAGTTAGTGAAGTTCTACCATTGTCAGCTTGCTCTACTGGAGAAGAGTCTTCACTGTGTGGTTTAAAATATATCTCACCAAAAAAAATAAAAATCATTGTTTCCAGTGGGAAGATGTTCTCCTGTTGAAATTACTATGATTTCCAGTTATATTTTCATGGATTAGAGGATTTTAATTCTTCATGTGTGAACTATTTCTCTTGGAGTTAAACTAGAAAACTAAGCTGCTGTTGATTTTTTTCAACCTTCCAAGCAATAAGAGTGCCTCTTGGAATAAATACGTATCTTTGTGCCCCGCAAAAATTCACATCAGTGCAACAAGAGACAGAAAGGTGTACTGCAAGGGAAAAGAAAAAAAAAAATATTCCTTTGATCTGCCTTGTCAGTGAAGTTTTGAGTGGTGCCCATCTTCTCAGAACTGTGTTATGTCCAATCAAAATAATAATTAATTTACATAATCTGTGGATTTCCGAGCATAATTAGTAAGAATTAGGGCTGCAATTAAAGTCAGCTTCTCTGGGCCCCTAGGGCTGCATAAGGAGTTAGGGTTGTTGGCCCTCCAACACCCCAGCTTTGTGCTTTTAGATCTGCCATCACAGCCCCTTTCTTGTGTAGTGGAAACAACACTATTTACAGGCTGCACTAAYGCTCCAAGCCAATCCTACACTGAAAACCAACTTCTGGGTAAAGACCAGCCAGAAACATCCAGCCAAGAGAGGACTGTTCCTCAGTTTTCACATTTCTACAGAGTAATTCCAGCCAGAGCTCCTCCTAAGCAGCCTTCAGTGGCAGAAAGCTCGGCACAGTCCCATCCTACGAGAACAGGCTCTTCTGAACTTCGTAWTCCTCGCTGTGAGCTCGGCTCCCAAAGCCTCACACTACAAACAGCTACTCATCTGCTTATTTAATGAACCCATTCACAGTCACAACATTGGGGTTGTCTGCTTAGCTCCTCCGCTTGGAAAAAAAATATCAAGGGCAAGGATAATAGTCCTTTTTTTGGTGAAATTTCACAGCTTTAACTTTGAAGACATTTAAAGAACAAAACCAAACGAAACAAGCAAAAAAACTGGTGAGCATTCTTAAAGTGAATACAAATCTTTGAGGCGCTGGTTTAGTCAAGGAAAGAAGTTTGTTCTCATTTCCGCTGTTCCACCTTTAGTCACTAGTCTGAATGAATCCTTATGACAAGCATGGAAAACCATTTTAAGGAGACATTTAAAAGAAAATCATGATTTTGGAGACCTTGCTTTCAGATATTTCGAGTTAGGCGCAAAAAAAAAAAAAAGAACTCTGCTGAGCCAGCTTCAGACAGCTACATCCTGGTCTGATCTGGTTGTCTAGACTTCCTTCAGTCAAGTGAAAGAAACAGACAGTTTAGGATTGGAATCCTGGCATGCAAATGTAAACAGGGTCTTGTGTTCATTGAGCACAGAGAGACTCCGACCTCTGCCTCCACTACAGGAAAACACAAAGCAGAACGCTAATTCAGGCAAGATGAATCTCCCAGCTAACACTCGCACAGGACTTTTTTCTTCCAGTTCACACACATCCACTTGAAATATTCAAGTTTTATAAAGGCCTTAGAGGATTTCAGTCTAGAAATTACCACAAAATGAAGCACTTAAAAGGATGTAATCAACTGATATCTTTTGAAAACTGTTGGTTTAGCTTTAGAGTGGAATACACAGTGGACCCTTCCTGATTTAGGCACAGAGCAGACTTTTCCCTCTTGAAGTTCAGGCTATTTGGGTAGATTGGTTATTTCACTCATTTTTAACTGTGCTGCAGTTGGCTTGATGCTCACTTGTAGTTAGAGCTCGATTCAGCACTTCTTTGCAACTGCAAGTGGTCAGAAGGAATTTAAAATTTAAAGTTATTGCACATCCAGTWAACGTTAGAGAAGATGCTCACAAGACCCAGTCTAGAAAATCTTGAAACAAATTGCACCACCTATCTTTTTAAAATATTTATTTTTTAACGCTTTTATTTCCTAGAAAAACTTCTTACAACTTATTTTGAAGTTTGAATTTGTCCAACATTGCATGCAACGAAGACTAATTTTCCCTAATTTATTTCTTTAGCTGGTCAGTTTCATGCTCTCTCATTTTCTTCCATACAGGTCTTGCAATCTATTTATATGAAATTTATAGAGATGAACTAAGAATTTATGGTTTTTATACTTTCACAGTTCCTAAACTTCCCCTAAGACTGTGAAAAGAACTGAAAGTAGACTCTAGAAAAGAATCTCTGCCTTGCATAACTGATTCCCGACTTTTGTTTAGTCAATGTTTAGAAGATTTGAAGAGAGTTGGTGTTTGTTTCTGGCACAAGCTTCCTTTTTCAAACTTGTGATCTCAATTTCTCAAAATTACTTTTAAGTTTTCATCAGAGATATTAATATGCACAAATACCCTTTAATTAACTAATGTCTGCTGCCTCATTTAAAGCATCTCTATCTGCAGARTGTAAAAGGTTAAGTATTAAATTCTATAATACAAGCACTTAGCTGCATGTTGCAGGTATTACACATATGAAGATTTAACTTATGGAAGTCACTATGGATCTGTTCACTCTTCAGGAAATGAAGACAGACACACAGTACTACAAATTGACAGAAGAGAAATATTTCCCCTCATTTGATCTTGCTAATCTTTCTTCACAGTGTAAGAGTGCAGTGAAATATATGTAAATAATTTCCAAGAAGTCTCATAAGCACCAACATCATCTCTCTTCTCCATGCAACAGAAGAAACAGCACATAGGCCACAAAATCATCTATGGAGCAGAATATTCTCTTTCCATAACATTCACCTCAAACATCCTGTGTTCTGAAGGTATTAATTTTGCAAACTAAAATTTGCATTAAAAACATTCTCAAGCCAGACAAGGGTTTATTTCCCCCCTCCTTAAGAACAAAAAGYCATTGAGAAAGTCTGGCGAACACTGAGCCCAGGACCTGAGCCTGAGAAAGGTCAAGTCTGTTCTAAATGCAGAGCCAGTGATGTTCCAAAAGAGTTCAAAAATCCACATCCTCTGCTCTCCCACTCCCAATATAAATGCTGAATTATTTAGATAAGCTTTTTGGGACAAAGGTTAATGAGCCTTTAGGTCAAAACCCAATAGTAATCAGYATTATCAAATTAAACAGCTATTCTTTTTGTTGTGCTCCCCACTTCTTCCCCCAGGGGGAAAAAAAAAAAAAAAGAAAAAGAAAAATGATGTTGTTAATCCAAATTGGAAACAAGCAAAACAAAACAACAAAAAATCCTTTCCCAAGAACTCTTCCTAAGCCTTAATRCCATTTCCACACTGAACAGTCTCTTTATAATCACAGGCCTTTTTGTCAGATACATTTCTGATCGATTTTTCCAAACTATAATCAAGATGTCAGTTTGTTGCACACTTATGAAAGACACAATCTTTCCTGCCTCAAAAAAGAGCTTTGCAACTAAAAATGAAAAGATAGTGCTTGCAATGGAATAGGTGTGATTAAAACATGTACAGAAAATAAAGTGAGTACTTATAAGCCTGAAATTAAGCAGCAGAACAACAGCTCCAAGAGTTCAGGATTCCAGGCAGTGAGTGTACTAATGACCATCACAATTAACAGACACACTCTTCATTGAACTTAGGTAATTGGTCAGATCTGCTGACATAGTTTGCAAAGTGCCTGCATCACAAACACAATTGTTTTCAGTTGTCTCCCACTGCTCTGCAACATTAAATTACACTACAGGGAACAGGACAGCACAAGACTTAATAAAAAGGCCTGGGAGTCCTGGGCAGCTATGAATTTCCCTGATTAGTTCACAGTGACAAGGAAACATCTCCCAGGAAAAGCTTTCTATGGAGCTACAAGGGCAATAATCCTGGAGTGAATCCTGTCAGATGTGACTGTGTTAGCACTATGAATCTGCAACCCAGACTGGATTAGGCAAGTTAACTGCTAGCACAGGGCACTGGGTCACACCTCACACATCAAGCTAATCCTGGAGGTGAAAGTCTGAAATCTTCTGCTTAGGCTCCTCTAACTTCTAAGACCTCTTCTAAGAAGCAGAAGAGGCAGCACTACTTCTACTGAGTATCCCCAGTTACAAAATCCTGCCTTCAGTGCTTATAAAACTTTTCCAGACTGTCCATTTTGGTTCATGTTTTCCAGGTATTTGCCTTTTTGATTCTTTTAAGTGCCTTCTTCAGTTTCAAATAATAAGAATAGAAAGTGGAAAAACAAACAAGCAAACACAAACAAACAAAAAAGCCAAAACAAACAAAAAAAAAAGAACCCAAAAGCCCCAAAAAAGCACAACAAAAAAACCCCACCCAAACCAAACCAGCCCCCCCAAAACACCAAATGAAAACATTTTAATGGGGGCTGTGAAGCTGCCGTGCTATCAAAGAGGGATTTAAGTTTGGCTGGAAACAGCAAAGACCTCCACTTCAGAAAGAGTTTTGCTCCCATTCAAATTCCTACAGATCTGAATCACAGTTCCCCCCTCTTCCAAAATCTGTTGAATCTGACCCTGCACAGCTGCTTTTGTGATTGTATATGCAAGAAGATTTTATAATTTGTAGCAGTAGATAAGCTGATAGCTGTAGAAGACACTTGTCCACTCTTCTTCCTCTTGACACTGTTCTATTAAGAGATGCTATTACTTTCCAAGTTAACAAATACCTTCAGAGACGCATTAACATCTTCAAATCGTTTTATAGACTACACCAGACATTGTGGCTGTGCCTTAGACACATTATATTTGCTGTTTCAATCTTTTGCTCTTATCATTGCGTGCCAGGAAAATGTGTATAACTGCTGGTCATGACGTATATGTTAAAAAAAAAAAGCTATGAAAAGTTTGGGTATTTTGTAAAAAGCTAAAGCAGCTAATTCTGATTTCTCATGCTCTACTGTAAGTTAGGGGAAACTCCATCATTACTTCAACACCAAAAGTTGCATGGAACCAGCATCCAATCCTAAATGTCTCTAACTCTTCTAAAGGGAAAAGTTCAGGAAGTACCAAACTGCTGGAAATGCACAACAGATTTTCTTATGTATTTTAATAGCAACCTTTGGGATTAGAAGCACTGAAGTATCAAACATTAAAATACTTTCTTTGCCTCCTTTGCGTCTTCTGATCAACTCTCATCCATGGATTGTAAAGTCTCATGGAGGCATTGTAATTAACATGCTTCCTTTCTTTCTGGAACCATGCTGATTTTTTAAAGGGAAGTGAAAGGCATTCTTCCACTTACAATCGAATGTAAATTGTATAATTTATTAATTATTTCAGTAGTACTTGATATTTATTTTAATTAATCTTTAAGTCAGACATTAACACTGGGGAGTAACAGCAGGACATCAGAAGCAGCAAAAGGCTTTTTCTTTTGCTTGAGTGCATTTTTGATGAAAAAATAGATAATGCACTTTTTTTTTAAAAAGAAAGTACAAAAAATAAAGTTTGATGAAATTAGAGCACGTACAATGGATGTTTCCAAACAAAAGAAAAAGCTTCTGAATGGGATACCTATACGAGCAGACCAAGAAATAAAAGCCACCAGCTCCACTTCACCTCAGCCTTCCCCTGTGTAGGGCATCCAGGATCAGCAGTCTGAACCTRGGACAGGATTAGGAAGTTTGGTTGGACTCTTGCTTCCTCAGGCTGGGGTTGGGGGTTAAAAGCTCTCCAYAGCACCCAGCAGAGCTCCTGGGCTCTGTGTCCTGACCCAGGCAAAACTCCTTCCCCTTGTCTTCTCTATAACCAGGGGATAACCCACACACGTATACCAGAAACGTTGTTTTGGAGCTGATCCTGACCTGGAGAGCTCAAGGCTTGTATCAGAGCTTTAAAACACCTCCCTGGCACTGAGAATTCCTGCTGGAGATGAACCAGCAACGCTTTCCATGCCCTGTAGGGTTGGTGGGAAGAGCAGATGGTGACAAAGGGACCTCTTCTCTCCATCTCATGCAAGCCACTGCAACAAGCTCTTGTCCCAGGAATGTGTAGCTGAGCCACAGACCAACTTTTTCCATGACACTAATAACTTGAAGTGGCAATAGGAATGCACAATATTTTTTTTGTTCCGTTTTGGCTTTGTTTGTTTTTAAATTAGTAAGCATTTTTCCTAGTCAAGCTGAGCTTCAGCAATGTGACATTCCACTGAATCTTTTATTACAATAGAAAAATGGGAATTACTTTGGGCCCTTAAAACACTGAGTACAAGATGCTTAACTTTTAACTTCATTTTTAGCTAAGCATCATTCCTTGCTAAACTGCTACAGGATTTACATGAACACAGCCAGTATTAGCTGCTTTATTTGTCTGCATTTGGCCTCTACAGATACCAGCTATATATCAACATAAATGTAATTTCTGGGAAAACACAGGCCCTCTTTCCTTAAAAAAAAAAAAAAAGAGAATCAGATTAAAATAGTAGACAGACGTATCTAAAAATAGTGTGGGTTTCAATGTTTTGTTTTTTCTAAGATGATAATAAATCTGCTCAAAAATTTTGGCCGTTCGTGCCCCTAAATAAATCACTTAGTGTGTMATTTTTCTTCATCCATCTAATTGCAGCTGGAATAGGAAGGAAAAGAGAAAAAGAAAAAACAATTTTGGCACGACTTTTGTGTCAGGGTCATTCAGGAACACATTTGGTCCATAACRTGGACAGGATTAGCTCTGTGCTGGCTTGGAACTCCAGTTCACAGGAAGGGTGCACCGTGCTCAGCACATCAGCTCCTTGTGCTCCTGACACCACTTCCTTCCCTGTGCCCACACTGCCATGCCCAGCTCTGGAAGTAAGGCAGACACTGAGCTTTTATCCTGCTTTACTTAGAATTGCATCAGGCAACCAACCTCTGGAAGAAAGTTCTACTGTACGCTGCCAAGCTGTAAAAAAACCGGAAAAAATAAAGAGCCACAACTCACACCACTGGCAATCTCAAGACTGCTTCACTTCAGAAAAAAATTAGGTCATTCCACCTATTTTAACTGACTCAAATTGGCACTTGACAGGACAGCTGTTGGTTTTTAGGCAGGAATCATTCCTCAGCATTTTACATGGCTTCAGATACTAAATATTTTTGCGACTCACACAGGTCCATCCTCCAAAAACCCCTCTTCACCAAAGGAACACATAACCCAAGAATAAATACTTTAATGTGGTGTAAAAAAGATGAGAAAATCTCCATGCTAAACTAATCAGAGACCTGTGCTTCAACTCCATAGGGGTTGCTCTGCAAATCCCACCCCTTCTTTTTCTAATCCTTGCACGGAGAAACGCAGTGAGGAAAGCAGCTGCTGCTCACAGGCAGACAGAACCAGTGCCACTTTCAAGGTCACAGTCCAGAGAAGAAGTCACAGAGCAGAAACAACATAACTTTCCTTTTCATAATTGTTTTCTGAATCTGTCTGGTCACTCTGAGTTCATGCCATCGTTTCCCTTTTTTATATGCCTTGCTGCTTTGCACATTTCAGTGAATCTTCACACACAATATCAAGTGCAGACAATATAATGGGAATTAAAGCTCTTTGAAAGCCTACGCCACAAATTCAATTAGCAGTATCAAGAATCCAGTAGTTAGCAGCAAGTCCAAAAAACATAATAGGATTACTTGGGGGTTTAGTGATGAATCAAGTCCTACCCAAATACCTTCTTTTCTGGCTTTCTCCTCCTCCAGAAGTGAGACTGTTCTTTGTAATAATGTCCAGAATGACACTTTTTGTTAGTCTTTGAAAGATCTACTTGACTTCAAAGTCCATGAGCATTGTAACAAGCATCATGAACAGTCAGGGAATTCTGTTTCAGTGTCTACAGTTTAAAATAGACAAAGCTAATCTTTATTAACAGAATATAAATTACTTGTATTTGTTGCCACTTCTGTGCAGGACACATTCTCTATGCAGAAACATGGGGAAAGGGGGGAACAAAATTCAATACTCTGCCACTATACAAAAGCCAGAAAGCCTTCCAAGCCAGAAATTATGGCTCCCAAACTTAAAAGCAGTCTGTTCCAGGCACAAAACTACAGAGCAGTGGAGCCACCCACCAAACTGGAGTCAATCCCAGGAGAATTGGTGAGCTACAGTGTGAGAGAAGCAAGTTTTAAATAACTGCTCCAGGAATTAACTCAAACCAAACCACATCTAGCAGAGGCCTGTTCTGAGCTATGAGAAAGCCCATAGCCAGGCATGTATCTACCACGTGAGCAAATTGCCACTATTAGGTTTAGAKCAGTCAGCTTTTCCACCTCCTTTTTGCTCTGGCTTCAGCAAAACTGTTTCAGGGCTCTTTATTGCCTACACCACGTTAAGAAGTTGGTTATGCATGAACTATATCACCAGAGAATGCCCTTACTAGGTCTAGGAATTTCCCAGGGGGGCAGATGGAATACATACAGCTATTTGGTACACAGAAAAGTCAGTCATCTTCTGCTAGAAGTCTCCTTGTAACTTTGATGCACTCAAGAAAAGTTCAGCTCTTTGGCTGGAAAGAATTCATAAAGCTCTGCAGYATTAGCACACTAGAGGGGGCAAAAAACTTTGATGTAATTATTACCAGTAGGTGGTATGCATTAACTATTATTTTCAAGCCAGCAGGTTATTCAGCAGCTTTAGAAACAATAAAACCCTTAAGACTTGAGGGRAAAAAAAAAAAAAATTTTAAAAATCATTAACCAGTCTTACACATTTATGATAAATTGCAATTATAGGCAYGCATCCATGCTGGGAATAATTAGCAACATACCTCAACATTATTGAATGTCAATGAAGTCAAGAATACTCTTCATGAAAGAACAATACAGAGGAGGTGGCCAAGTTGTATTTAAAAGGAGGCAGGAGCAATTTTGTTAATTGCAGGAAAAAATGCCAGCTGTAAACAGAATAGGCTCTCAGTTTGTGGCATTTCTTCAAAACCAGGAACCAAACAGACTGAAGGGCAAAAATTTTTGCTGAAGTTTAAGAGAGGATAGGGTGCTTGCTGGCCAGGTTCTTTTAAATACTTCTTAAAAATAAGGTATTGTTACTCTAAATTAGATCTCTGGTGTGTATTTTGAGTTCTGTCATCCACAGGAGTCTCCCAAGACTGTGAAGTGTACATCTAAGGGAATCATTAGATTAACRTAAAATGCACTTCTGAGGAGCAGGGGCATGAATACAAAATGTACATCTCAATGCACATATGGGCAGACAAACAAGGGAGCCTGCTCAGCTCCTGCTCAGTCCAGCAACTCTGCTGGTTTTGGACAGTTGCTCTTTTACTTTTAGTAACACCAAATTCAAGTTTCATTTCTTAAGCATGCATTTGTAAATAAAAGCATTTCTTACCGAAGTTGTCTGTGACAGTGTCTCAGTAATGGTTTAGGCYGGGCTTCTCTTTCTCTCATAACAATATTCTGTTGCCTGTATTTAATGAGAATGGAAGAAGAATTATTCTTTAAACAAGACTGCAAGAAGTTGAAGCAAACAGAAATCCATACAAATATGTAAACCCCCAGATCTGCAGCACGTTGGCTCTAAATTAATTGCCTCAGACTAACCAAGAGCCTGAGTAGGAGCCAGAGATTGCAGACCTCTTAATATCTAAGTTTATGCTGCTATAACTTGGCTGGCAAATGTAGAATTTATGAGCAACTAGAAGAGCTCCTAGCTATATGGAAATTCCTACATGAAAATATTTTTAATGGAGTAGAGAAGGCAAAAGATGTTTCTGGTATGCTTGGAGAGAAGCAGGATGGTGGCTTAGTATCACAACAAGATGATAAAATACTTTGTAGTCCATTAGTAACTAAGGAATATGTTAAACAACACCTACAAAGAACAAAMACAATATTAATATTCTTGGATAACTCACAGAGAACGCTTGAAATATATTTACAGATTATTTCTCTGGCCTAACCTGTATCCAAATAGAATACAATGTATGCCTTATTGAAACCTTCATGTACTTAAAGGGGGCTTATAAGGAAGATGGGGACAGATTTTTCAGTAGGACAAGTGGTGGTTCCAAGCTAAAAGGGCATAGCTTTAGGCTGAATACAAGGAAGAAAGTTTTTACAGTGAGGGTGCAGAAACACCGGAACAGGCTGCCCAGAGAGGCTGTGGGTGACCCATCCCCAGAAATATTCAAGGTCAGATTGGAGAAGGTTCTGAACAATCTGATCTAGTAAAAGGTGCCCCTGCTCATTGAAGGGGGCTGGACTAGAGGATCTTTAAAGGTGCCTTCCAACCCAACCAATTCTATGATTTAAACTGAATATCCTTTACTTCTGTATTACATTTGAATTAGTGCTCCAGGTTATTCCGATCAGTACTCTTTAAAAATAATAATRTTCTTAAACAAAAATATTCTCATTTTGAAAGCTATTTTAAAGAGATAAAAACTTTGTAGAACTTTGAATAGCCACATTGTGCTCAGAAGAACCACAAACTGAAAAAAACCCCCTCTTTTACTAAAAGACTCGAAGACTTTTTAGATCCCCATCGTGCTACAACACGCCATGCAAACACTTTCACAGACAGAAGTTACCGCGGACTGAGCTGACCTTTAGCAAAGGCTTTSTTTGCACGAACAGGAGGCGGTGCAGCCCCATTAGGAAAGGCTCTGCAGGGTGCCTGATGCCCTCCCACGAGACGGCTGCGGGAGGGGAGGAGGCGAGGGCAGGGATATTTCATCCCAGCCGTGTTCCGCCTGCCCAGCCCCAGCTGTGCCTCCGCAGCTGGAGCGCATTAGCCACGCTCCCGCTGCCGGGATGCGAAGGAATTTGCCGGCTCCAGGACCCTCTCCCGGGTGAGGGGATGAAAAAGGATCAGCAAAACTGCTCCGACACTCACTCCGGTTCGGCACTGACATGCTAATRCAGATGCTCCCAAAATCCTCCCAGGAATCGACCACTGGGAGCTGAAGTCAGTCAGGTTCAGCCTGCAGTGAATGCATAATTTTTGCTATTTAACGCTAAAGGAGGACATTTGTTTATTTGAGCCAGCTAATCACGTAAATTGTCGAGAGCTCCGTTTCTGGCCCTCCCCAAACCAAGGCAGAAAGCCTTTTTGGGAGACTGGAAGAGCTTTGTTTGACTAAGGCCGAGGTTAACAGGAGTCAGGGGACCTAATGGCACAGGTAAGCAGTGTCAAATTGAGGGGACTATGGCACAGTTTATAAACTAGATATTGACGAGACTGTGCAAACCAAAGGACCCTTTCTGGTTTTGAATGCCCTGAAATCATGAAAGCTCTCACAGAACTGATGCTGAACAAGTGCAAATCCAATTGAGTTTGACAGAAATGGAGGCCACTTCAACACCRCAGAGAATAAGATGAAAAATATCAATTGACTTCGGGAAAGTTGTGGTTTATATATTYTTCTAGTAAGAAAGTGGGACTCTTCCTACTGTTTTATAAAATGTTTGTTTCTACAACAAGTGTTTGTCTGTAGAGATGTTTTCATAYACATCTTCTGAAATTCTAGTATATGAATGGTATTTGGAAGTTTGGAAGGTAAACAAGACTTAAAAGACGGTGTAAAATACGAATTGGGTAAACTCATTTTCTTACTGTATAAAAAGAGCATATTACTGTTATGATGCACAAATTGGAAATAAATAAACACCATTTATGTGCATTTCTGTCTAACATGAGCAACAYCACAATCACAAATCCAAGCTCTGTGCCTACAAGTATTACAAGAAAGGAAGAGACATGACATTCATGGAAAAGCAAAATAGCACTGACTTCTTAGGTTTAATTCTCTTCCTTAGAAGAAACTTGAGAGTGTCTGTCTTCACTCCTAAGCTATGATGATACTTCAGTTTTACTGAAATCGTGTCCCTGCTCATAAACAAATGATTTTAGCAGGAAGCTCATGAGACCATACTGTCCTCACTGTACCTATTCAGAGGAACTTAGAGGCAAACAAAGCTGGATTAACAGCAGACATAAGGGGATGAGTCATTAGGAACTGCTAAAACAAGGCCTTTTGCAGAACAACTTCGAAYATAAAATGTTCTGATGATGTAAAAGAGCTTCTCATGGCTTGTGCACTTCTGTCAGAGCACATAAGTTTTGTACAACGTGCCTCACGGCTGATGTTTTCGCTCACGACTAACGACACATTATCTTTCTTTGATAAAGTCCGAGTCAATAAGCACCTTCTGCTTTGAGGCTGCCCCTAAATCATGAGCTCTTTTCTGAAGGATTAGGGGGTTCTTTTGGTGAAAAGAGTAACCCTTGGATTTTCCACTACTGCAAGGTCACAGAGGCAGAGCCAAGGTTCATATGTCATTAACTTGAGCACTTCCATACATTCCAATGGGTTGGTTTGTTTGTTTTCCCCAATGGGGGATGGGAGAGGATTTTGTTTTCCCTGCTGGGTTGTTTTTGGTTTCGGTTTTTTGGGTTTTTTTTTGAAGACCTGGACAGTTCCAGAAAATAAGTTTAATTGCTTGTACTAGAAATCTGAGCTATGCACCTGCAGCAAAATTATAATGTTTTTTTGGATTTAATTCATTGATCTCTATGCATAGACAGTTCAGTTTTACTTTATGTTTCCACCTAGGCTTTTTTACCTAACTGGAAAGAGATCACATCTCCCGAAGAACCTACGCCACTCAACATGAACAGAAAGCTGGATCCATGTGAACAATGATCACATCTTACATAATTCGAAAAGTAAGAGCAAATCACTTAACTGTTTTAAAAAGTGAGCACTTCGACAGGTACCAAACATTTCCAATTCCTGACACTGGCACTTGAAAGTACAGAGAAAAAGAAAAAAAAAGTAAATTAAAAAACCCAACAAAGCAAAAATAAAAGCCTCAAAACCAGTAATTTTGGATTTGCTGGGCAAGGCACTAAACAGAAAGGTTTGAAACCAACCTACACCGTGAGAGTGGTGTTCTTGAAGGCTGAAACTTTTCCATAATCATTTCTCATGCAGAAGTGCTGGCTGGAACAAACCTCCAGATCTTCACAATTTCTACCACCTCCACGACAGTGCAGCAGCTCCTTTGCAGAGAAGTTTCCTTCTCCTCTTCAGCTGCTAACTCTCCAGCCTTCTACCTGCCTCTCACTTCCTCTATMCCATTCTTTGTCCTATCCAGCACCTTACAAAAATGTCTCTTACCTGTGCATACTCCGTCGTTCTCTGGGGAGGAGAAATCTTCCCCTGCCCTTCAAAGGCTTATCAGTGACCAAGGATGAAGGAGATCAACAAGCAGCTCCTTCCCTATCTAGCCAGACTCTCCTTAAAAAAAAAAAAAGCCTCACCTGCAGATTAACAAACTCACTAAACAGTTCTGCAACCAACAGAAGAAAGGAAGAACTCTAGAGATGAAAGCAAACAGCAATATTTTTATGTCTTTTCATTGAATTTGAGGAATAAAAAACTCCAAACCTAGAGAAAGCATGAGAAAAATCTCCTGTGGTAAAAATCTGACGAGCTTCTGTAGCATCCAAAGAGTTCAATTGAGTTCAAGGAGTGATGTCTTAGGTTTTAACTTTCATATTTTTCAAATCCTGCACTGCCCAGTGTGTAACTCTGGAGTTTCTTGCAGCCTGTTCACTTCTGCTCTCTCGGGCCAGGCAGACATAACAAAGCCTCTCCGGGCCTGCTCTCCAAGGACACCCAGACCGTCCTAGGCCCAAAAAGTATAAACCAAAAACCTCTGAGAGAGGGGCAAGCTGAGGGGAAATTACATCATTAACTGAAGCTTTAATTGGAGAATTAACCCTGATATGCAGATGAACCAAACCTATAAAAGCGTGAAGAACTCGTGACCTGTTGTCCACCTTGGGGTCCATCTTGGCAGTGGCCTCTGGCTCCCCAGGGGTACCTTTGAAGGCCTTTCAAATAAATACCGACCTTTATTCCCTTACTCCTGTCTAGTCTCTGTTTTTAGGCGGCCTCTCAAGGCACCAGGAGTGTAGTGTATGCTCACACTCACAGAAGAGTCATTAATATTTGGCTGCCCTTAAAAATAGCTGCAGTTTCAGACAGCAGACTTCTGTTAAACCTTATCCAACACGGTATATGTGGTATAAAGCCTGGCAGAAATCAGCAGGCCACAACAAAATTCTGAGGTCAGGGTCAGATTAAGGCACAGACATGACAAGCCAGCATCTGCTGGAGCCCCACGTGGAATTATATTACATTAAGATCTCTTAAATAATAAACTGAATTACCCCTCCAATTCATATTCCTGATCTTGGTGAACCCTTGAGAGTAAAGGGTTTGCATTTCCTTACTTGAGAGTAAGGAATTGCATGATCTGGAATGAGCCACCTCTTTCAGATGTGGCTTCTGAAGTCTTAATCTGACCTTGAAATCCTTACTTTTATCATAAATAAGTAAGCATTTTTGGAAAATATATTTTGCAATGAAGACAAYTTAGGCTGTAGCCTCAGACTAAAACAATGTGGAAACATTAAATCCTTATCATGGCAGAAGTTAAGGATCAAAGTGTRGGTGCAACTAGAAGCAAGATATAAAAATGGCCCTGACTTCTCCAATGTATCTCCTTATCTCTGCAAGTCATGTCTGCTGGCTGTCCTAACAAATAAATATTTCCTGTGGCAGCTTTCACCCTTCAGAGCTGGGACAGGCATAGGAAGGCAGGCTGGATTGAGCCATGCATCAGTGGCCTGGCAACCAAGTTCTAAATGCTGAATCTTCTGCAGACTGAAGCAGAAGTAACAGTTTTGATTATCCAGACCGAGGCTGACTTTGCAGTTCTGGAAGTCAATAAAAAAATGTTTGACTTGTAAACTGAGCAGATTTGGTCTGGATGTCAGTGARAAAAAATAAATGTACTGCTCTCAGCATGTCAGCTTGACGGGGTCACTTTGCTTTTCTGACCACAATTCTGCTTTAAAACCAACCTTTCAGCAGCTGCTCAGTTCCAGTCATCAATCCTACCACTGTTGAAAAGCAATCGCAGAAGCACCCATTGACTTCAGCAGGAACAGGATGAGGATCTTATCTTGTAAATGATAGTCTTATGACACACAAAGTGAACATAAAAAATCTCACTATGATTTAGACAGGCAGGAAATATCCCCATTGACCCAGCTCAGATCACTAGAGACCTCCATCCATTTGTTTCTTGTTCAACAAACAGAAGGGTTTATGATTTTTTTTTAATAAATCAAGCCAAGGATATGATAGAAAACAAAACCTACTCTATCTCTGATGGAATCTGCAGATCAGTTTCGTAATAAAGTAGAAAATCTCTCACTCTTAACCTATTCAGGAGGTGAGAACAGCCCCCTGACTAAGGCTGCATTTTATAAATTGTGATAGGCCCACACTCGCAACACTCTTGGCTTACCAAACTCAAGACTTTTACACTGAAAATACTTGAGTCCTTTAAAGAGAGCAGCAACATTGTAATGCAAATTATCATGTTGCAGGACCATTAAAATTCTCCTATTTCATTGCCTTCTGGGCAACAATTGATTCTGAGACACCAGCAGGCCTCCAAAGGGAAACAGAACAAAAAGACAAGCAAAGACATAATCCAGCTGTRTGTGAGTTTCAGATCCAAAATTCATTACCTTCACTGCAGCATTTTTACCATAAAGAGTTGTCCCCAGCAGAACATGCTAAAATGGATGTCTTTTCCCCTGTTTGGTTCGTCTGCTTTTGCAAATCCATTCAGTAACAGTCTGCTTGGTTCCTGGCTTTCAGTGCATCTTTTTCAAATTGCTTAGCTCTACTGGAAACAGAGATTCTTCCCACCCCACACACTGAGCTGTCATCACTATGTATGTTCTGAGCAGTTACAGTTTTCTATACACTAATTAGGTYTTCATATAGAACCTCAGCTAATTAAAAATCCAACAGACTAATTCTGAAATAAACTGTCTGCAACTGGGTATTTACATGAAAATACCTGCTGATGAATGTGTTTCTATTCTTCTTTTCCCTCCTGCTTCTTTCAGCAGCAGTCAACAGCTGTGGGCACACAAAGCATCTAAAACAATTCAAGATTCAGATGTTAAACCCTGAGGTATTTTTACCTCGAAGAAATAATCCCCACTAGTGCCTCTACAATATGCTCGGTAGTGTGATATACCTGGGGTTTGTTTCTATTCCTGAATTCCAGAATCCTACAGCTACCTTTGATTATTTTTTTTCTTTTTACCACTATTATCCTCACTATGTGCATGAAAATAAAATAATTTATAAATTTCTCATAAGACCCTGCCTGCGGGAACTTCTTGCAGTCAAAGAAAGTCCAAAGAATGTCAGTAATAGATTTACACATTGCCCTCAAGAAAAACAAAACAAAACAAAACAAAACAAAACACCCTAAACAAAACCAAATAAATACAATCCAAACCCAAAATCTTTCTGTGAATATGCTGTGTTTTTCTCTTTTTGTTTATAAGCCAGAGAGGTGCAAGATCTCCTATGCACTAAATAGGTCCTTTCCAGGTACACTTTTAGTGTGGTACAATCAAGACAAAGTTGTCTGACCAGCTCCTACTAGAGTTCAGACCAAGAAAAATATTCCATGCCTTTTGTTTTACTTCTAATGGCAATGCCTCTAAATTAGTAGTTCTACCTCTGAACTGTTTGCATTACCTACTGCACCAAGCAAAACAAACCCCTTACTGAGAACCTGAAAATAACACTGGCCATATTCAACTGTAACAATTTCCATTGCCCAAACAGAGAAAACTTCAGAAAGTACACAAACAATATAGTTATTAGTAGGAATTTGGATTATAAAAATCACTTCAGAATCTCAGTTTTTATCTATATACAAAACATTACCAAAATATCAACTTGTTACCATTTTTATCTGCAGTAAAACTCTATGTCTGAACACTTGGACTATAAGCACCTTATTCTGGTGAAACTGCACTTAGTAAAACATTAAGCAGTATTAAATGAAAATATGATGCATTTAATTAGAAAAACTGACCATAAAATTTTAAGGCAAATCATAGCTTTAGTGTCAGAGGCTTATTAAAAACTTCAGGGCTTAAGTGCCAGTTTTCCAAGGGCAGTTCTACTCAGAGCCACTGGAGTGTTCTCACTAGAATGACACACTACAACACACTAATAAATAACTCCAATTATCCTCAACTCGCAGATTCTCTGGGACTGTTTTAAAAGAGTGCAAGCCCACGATAGAATATAAGCAAAATCACATATTATGAATTGCCTGTTCTGGCTGATGGATTTTGGAGTGCTCAGCACCTTTTCACACGGATTACATCTTGCAATAAAARTACCTTAAAGAACTTTCAAGATCTTTTAAAGAGGTTTTTTGTGGCTCCATCATAAACGAAGTGGGAATGGACTTAAAAGGACATTCAGCTAAGTTTACCATCAAATAAGGGTACAGCAAGATACTCTGTCGTATTGTACAGGTTCTGATTGAGGATATTAGACAATGTCGGCCTCATTATTGATGACTGGGGTACATCAGTCATTGGACCTCTTCTGGACTTTGTGATGCTGATCACAACCCTTCCAATGGTCCAGTTTTCAATTCAAGTCACTGGCCATTTCCCTAGCCAGTCTATGAGGACGGGCAATCTGTTTGGCTGTCTGATTGTCATGGCAGGTAGGATTTCCCTCATATCCAGTCTGAAACTCTCCCTTTTTAATCTGAGCCTGCTGTTCCTTGTCCTCCYACCATGCACCACTGTCAAGAGCCTGGTTTCAACTTCTCAATAAGCTCCTCATGTGTGCTGGAGGGCTGAAAGGTCCCTCTCCTCGCAGGGGAAGTGCTCCAGGGCCCTCGTCTTCTTGGCACTCTTTGCTGCACTTCCTCCAGCCACAGAGCTTTCTTCCAGGGGAGAGGGGTGGCAAAACCAAAAGTCATTTTCCAGGCACGGTCTAATGAATGCTGAGCAGARGAGATGATCCCTTCCCGTAAGCTACCGTCCCTCCTGTGCTTTTCCTGAGGATGGGTGTAAAACACATCTTCTCCCAGTCATCAAAGGCATCACAATCTCCATGATCTTTCAAAGGCAGAAAACGCTTTCAGAAACCCAGGATGCAGAATAGCTGGTCCCAGGGACCTGTTTAGCTAAAATTTGCCCAACTCTTCTAAAGCTATTGCAACTGCAGGCTACTTTGGAAAGTTGCAGCTGTGTCCTTCATCCTGCTCATGGTTACATATCCCCACATCCTTCTCTATCCCACTATTTGTGATACAGTGTCRGGTCCATTCAGTTAAGTGATTCAAGATAAAACCAAATGCAGAAACTTTTTTTTWAAGTTTATTTTTATATCATATCAGCAAACTGATCTGTTCAGTCAAGGGGCTGCAAGACCATAAGATTGAATTCTATGGAAATCACAAGGATCCACAGGAGGAAACAGAGGGTAGAGTTGGATATAAACAACTTTTTAGCAGCTTAAGATGAACAATAAACCTTTTCTTGAGTGTTTTCCTGGATCTAAACCATGGCAACCACAGAGCTAGAAACAGCTCTGTATTTTCCTGCAATGTTTAGATTCTGATACATTTAGCATATTGCATTTGGAGAGTGAACATCTCTCACAGAGCAACAAGTTATGAATAAAAGTTGACTATTCTCATTTTCTACTTTATTCTTCTAATATGCATTGGCCATAACACAACTTGTGCACTCTGAACTTCACTGTACTAATCTAGCAGAAATTAAGAGTTTAGTAATTGCTTATTTATGCTGTGATTTAATAAAATCTTAATCTAAAATACACTGGCATGAGATGCCATATAACTCACAGACAAACATTTTAACACACATCACAGGCAAACATCAAAAAATACATTAAAAATGCACCAAATATAGTCATAGTATARTAAAAGTATAGTAATAAATACACTAAATACAGTAAGAAGACATAAAATCTTTAAAAAGAAACTGTGTCCCTCCTTCTCACAACCCATAACGATTCAAGTAATGGATTTATAGCAAGATAAGCCTTGCTGGGAAAAAAAACCATCCTCTGCTTCATATACACTGTTCAAAGATACAGATGTTTCAGAAYATATCTACAATCACAAAATGCACATGATCTGATTTTGAGAGTGGGGAGAATTGACAWTGACAAGGAACACGCTCAGCTGGAGTCTCTCTTCATCTCTAAACCGATGGAAGAAACCTCAAGCCTCCCCTAATCACGGAAAGAGCTGGCATTAAACTTGAAGGGCCCCAAGCAGAGGGCAGGGCATTATAGCTCAGCACTCCCAGCTAAAGCACCGTGCAGAAAGACCTGACTTCCCTTGCAGATCAGAGTTATCTCACAGGTTCACGTGAGATAAGAACCTGTGTGCCAGCATTTTGTTGCAGAACGGTTAAAATGCTGCAAATTCGAACCCTGGTTTTATCTCCCTGTAACTCATTTGAGAGCTTTCAGCAGAAAATTTCATCATGATGCAGACCCAACAAAGATCAATGATCACTAAAAAGCGTTTGCCATCGCAGCAGAAATAGGCTGGGTGTCTTTTCCAGCCCTGAACTTTAACAGTGACTGGCTCTTCAATCCATTTCAAAGTTCATTGTGGTCTGTTTTTCCTACTTCACAGTCAGGGAATACTTCTAATCTGATGCTTTGCTTGTATCATCTGTTTCCAGGCCCATATTCCTTTCATATATTTTAGGGGGAAGCCATCAGTTGTAGTTCCCACAATTTTTATGTATGGGACACTTGTTTCTAGATTGTAGGAGAAAACATATAAATACAGTTTGTATTCATTTTCTAATATACTAAATCCTCTTCATGTCACAACCCCCCATATTTTTTCCTAACTAATTAACAAAATTAAAAAAAGACATTAATTAAATTAAGCACTATCTCTTTGTTCTTTCCTAAAAGAATTCAAGTCTTAATTGTTTATAGAATGCAAGTTCACAGGTTTTTTTCTCCAATTGATGGAAATGATGTAAGTTTCTTCATTATGTGTTCTTGTGAGTGTCARTTTTGCCCAAACGGGCAAACCACCAGAAATGGTCTTTGGTCATAATTTTTATCAAATCAGAGATGGAAATTTAGGCACGGGGGGAAAAAAAATCAAAACAATGTCCCAMATAACCTAGCGGCAAAGGTTAATCTTCCCTGAAATGTCATGGCTTCTTGCAGCACTCTTTACCACAGCTGTTTTTGGTTTGTGGGGGGGTTTTGGGGTTTTTTGTTTGTTTGTTTTTAATTTCTTGTATAAATAATATCAGTGACAGAGAATAAGAACTGGTTTCATCCCTTAAGAGTTTTGCAGTCACCTGGGATGTAGGAAAGAGAATTTGAAATTGTTGTTTGATCCAAGTCAGGGACTTGAGCCTGGGTTTTTTAAACCTTAAATAAATATTTCTCTGTCACAAGACTGTTTAATTACTTTAGGATGATATTTCCTGTCTTATTTTAAAACTTTTGCAAAGCATATCTGGAAAGTAACTACTTTTCTTCCAATGCCAAAAGAGGGGAAAAAAATCTCCAACACTTAAAATTAACTCAATGAGCAATATTCCTTTCTGGCAAATTCCATTACAGAAACAGATATAATTTTTTAAAAAAAATTCTAGTGAGATTATCAACAACTTCCTCTGTATACTGCATTTCATTTTTAATGTAAATTATGAAAAATAAATATTAATACAGAAGAACATAAAGAATACAATAAATTGTGTTCTGTTACAAATAGAGCTCTGAAACTTGAGAAAACATTCCCCCAGGCACTAAAAATAAAAAGTGTCTTCTTTATGCTGGGATTTGGGTATAAGCACCCTCTGAGAGTGTTTGGCCTTGCAACTCACATTTTTCTGAACTTGGATTAGGTTAAGTGTTTAAGGATTTCTGTTTTCTGGGAAAAAAATCTCTTACATGAGACTCAAGCAAAGCAGAATTCTGTCTAAAATTAGAATGTAAAATAATTATATATAAGGAAGATATATACCATTTAAATTCCCTTGCCTCTTGTCATTAACACCTTAATTATTCAAGAAGGATTTTTTAAAGCTTTCATATGGCAGTCCAAGCCATATGATGAGACTATTTTAATGCTGTAATATTTGCATTGCAGTGAAATGTAGAGGTTTTTATCGTGTGCTAGTCCCTTCATGGTTATACATTCAAAAGATAATCTGTGTCCTAAAGTTTGTGTAGAACTGGTGTGAAACAAATGGTTYAGGTACATACTTAATGTAAGAGACTGAAAATCAACTTGACATATTACCTTGTGCACTTATAGTCCTTTATCATTGAGCAAATGTGTAATTTCTGCTACAAAATCCCCAAACCAAGCACTTTCCCATGGTCAGCAAGATAAAATTTCAATCCCTTCATAAAACAACCTACCTCTAAGAGCAGTTCAGCAATTCAGGAGGAAAATGGCACTTTTCATCTATTCCATTGCACCACACCAAGAGAAGTAACTGGGATTATGTTCTATCACGTTTCCTTTCTGTCATGAACAAACACCTCTGCATGTTCCACTGAGGAATGTATCCAAGCCTACAGATGATGAAAACATCAAATTCTGCTGAAAATCCTGTTCTTCTGGCTTTGTTAGCTTTGCTGTGGTTTTAGACATCTAGTTGGCCAGTTCGTGTGTTCCTGTCAGAGCAGACACAAAATTTAAACCACTCCACCTGAAGACTTAGTGGCAAGTGGGCTTTAAAAGATCTGACCTGGAAGACATTACTCCACAAGCCAAAAGGAGACTAATTCTGCGGGGACATAGCCCAAGCTGTGGAAATTCTCTGCCATACACAGCAAACAGCAGGCACCTGCTTCAGCCAGTGGTTTCCAACTCGGCTTTTTGGATTGAAGCATTATTGCTGTTCACAGGGTACACTTAGCTATGTTCTCCCAATTCCACCTTCTTTCCACCAGCCAGGCTGCATGAAAAAGGCTAAAATGGAAAGTAAACATTTTCCTGATATTAATTTTCTCCGCAAGCAGTTTTGATTCTCAGAGGTCTTGGCATCAATCCACAGACATCCCAATCGACAAAACTGGGAATGAAAAATGACCACATTTGAGCAGTGACCTGCAGAATTCTGAAAAATTTAGGCTAAACAATTTGAAATCAATCTTCTATCGTGTTCACTGAAAAAAAGTAATTTATTTGGTTAATAACTTATTTTTATTATATCTCTTAGAAGCCTACTGTTTCCATAGCAGAGCTCTACCCATGTAAACAAAGTTTACCCACTGGCCACTTGAGCAGCACAGATTTAACTCATTTTTGACCACCTCACATGTGAAACTCACACGTAATCTTCTGCTTATTAGAGAGATKAGCTGTTTTCTGTACACCTCTAACCTATTTACACCCATGGGTAATGAAGGTAAAACCATTCCAGAACAGACAGATTTGGAAATGGGAGGAACAGAAAGTGGCAATTGTACAAGTTGCAGGTAAGGACAGTGAACACTCAAAGCAAGCAGCTAAGGCAATTTAAAGAGGCATTACTGCAACATCTACCACGAACTTCTATATAGAAGGCCAAATCGAGGCAAATAATTCATAAAAATGTATGTTCAGTTTGCAGCATTTCTTCTAGCAAGTGATACTTTCCCTCAAGGTTCATGTTAATCAAAACTTTTCAACAAGCTGATCAACAAAAGTGTTCATTGCTACTTGAAGTGTCAAAAATGGTGTTGCTTAGATGGGTGAGGAACTTTTGCTCACAACTTTTGTGTGCGTGTTGACGTAGAAGAAATTTGAGATTTGTCCTCCATGTGTGAAGAAATTAAAAAATATCTCTGTGTATACCCTTGTGAAACAAAAATGCAGCAGTAATAACAGAAAACGGACAGAAAAGTGGATATTCAGGAGTTCCTTCCATTACAAATTTTCTCAATGCCACTGAGTTCTAGGAAGGGCTGCAGAAAAACAGTCTTTCAGAAAAGAAACATTCACGTTGTTTAATCTTCAATTAAACTTAGTTTCTCTAATGCTTTAAGTTATATGCATACCAAATACACGCAACAAATCATCTCAGTCTTCTTAACACATTTTATTGTTTTACTAAAAGAAATAAAAGTCCCTGGCAGTACATTCTTTAACATGTGCAACACCCTAATTTGGTCATCATATCTGCTGTTTAGGCGAGGGATGTGTTTATATAGTTAAGTTCAAATAACCAGCATGGGACACCTGGATTCTGTTCTTCCCTTTGCAGAGGGTATAAAATAGGAGTTTGGACAATTCACATCTCAAATACAACGTTTAGTACCACAGCGTTTGATTTTTAGCAAGGTGCCTCAATATTGATGCTAAGCTTCCTGTAAAGTCTCTCTGGCCTGTTGCAGTGGTTTCGATGTATATGAAATAGTAAAATATCAAGTTGTGCCTGTTACACTAACATTGACTCAAACCTAGTGATCTCAGCATCTTGCTATTCCRAAAGCAAATGTCAAAATAGCCAAAAGAGTCAGACTAAAGTTCTTTTAGACACTTTGATAACTTTTGAGCAAGCAATAGCGGAACAGGACAAGGAAGAAGGGTTTCAAACTGAAAGATAGATATTCGGAAAAAATTCTTTAATGTGATGGTGGTGAGACCTTGGCACAGGGTGCCCAGAGAAGTCGTGGATGTCCCATCCCTGGAAGTGTCCAAGGCCAGGTTGGATGGAGCTCTGAGCAACCTGGTCCAGTGGAAGGTGTCTCTGCCCATGGCAGGGGGGTTAGAACTGGATGATCTTTAAGGACCTTTCCAACCCTGGCCATTCTATGATTCTGTGAAAATACCTCCATAAAGCAAAATAGATATATCCTCTGATCACACCTCCAGACCTGAGCGACTTTTAAGCAGGGACTTTGGATCCAAGTTGCACCTGCCTGTTTATTTTTAAATACATTTTCCTACACTAAGCATTTCCATCAGCTGTAACAAATATAAATTCAAATACCTTGCCTGCCTGTTTTCTTGAACTCATGTAAATCTCTTGTACCTGTAATACCCCCTAGAAAACACATTGCAGCAGTGCTTTATTGAATGATTTAGATGATGCACAACAGTCCCATCAGAAGAGAGTAGAAATATCAGAATAAGTATACTAAACTTATATAAACCAAATAAAATAAACATGAGCAGAACAAGTATAAAAGTGCAACCAACCTGGATGTTAAAGCAATCTTATTTACCAGTGGACTAAGTAAACCTTTGCACAGATGCATTTTGTGCATTTTCAGAACCAAATAGCCATTAGAGAGCACTTGAGGAACCTCAAAACAAAGAGGTACAGCAGACACGTGATGTCTTTTCAGTGGGGTTAGCCCTTTTTGCCTCACCTTCCACATCTCTAGTATTTTGCAATTTCACATTTTCCCTTTTCACAGGTGTACTGCCAGCCTCAGCCAAACACCATGCACCACATAACTTCAAATTTAAATTCAATGAAAACATTCTCAGGCATAAAAAGGCAGGCCCACAGAAGCTTTTTACAAGACTAGAGCTTTAGTGAGAGTTAGAGGAGAGTTTTGAAACCTGGGGTGGAGAACACCAGACAAGTGCAAACCACTTTTTTTTTTTCATAGAAAGTAACCTCCAGAAACACTTAAAAAAAAAAAAAAGAAGAATCACTTTAGTTTCTTCACTTTCATATTCCTGGTATAAGCCTGAGAAACAAACTTAGAGCAAAACCAACCACACACAAGGGTTTTTTTTTTCCTTGTTTCATTTCTTTTTCTTGTTTTCCTTTTTCCCCTAGTTCCTGAGAGCACCGAGGGGAGGAGGAGGAGGCGAGGGACCCGCCAGCCCGCCCGGGGCGGCGGCAGGAAGGCGACCKGCGGGAAGTTTGCGCGGCGGGGGACGGCACTGGGGCACTTGTGGGGAGGAGGATGAGGAGGAAGGCGCCTCTCGGGAGCTGAAAAGGCTTCTGAGGAGCTGCACCTCCCTCGGCGCCGGCGGGCGGGGAGCCGGGAGGAGGCGGGATGAGGGATGAGGGATGAGGGATGAGGGATGCGGGATGCGGGGCGGTGTCGCCCGAGGCGCTTTAAAGGCTGGGAGGCGGCGGGGGCGGCGTGGCGGCGGGATGACCGAGGTGAAGGTGGCCGTGCTGGGCGGCAGCGGAGCCGGCAAGTCGGGTAAGGGGGAGAAGAGGCAGGGAATGCCCCGGGTTTGGCGGAGGGGGAGGCGCGGCCCCGCTAAACGTGGCTCTGGTTCCCTCCCGCAGCGCTGGCGGTGCGGTTCCTGACGCGGCGGTTCATCGGAGAGTACGCGTCCAGCGCCGGTGAGCGCCGCGGCTCCCGCGGGGACGGACGGACGGACGGAGGGACGGACGGACCGAGGGAGAGAGGGAGGGAGGGGTCCCTGGGGAGGGCAAGATGCGACGCCTCAAGCACTTATTTGGTGGAGAAACGGGGTGAACCCGCGGTGCCGCAGAACTTTTCGGGAAGGTTTGAGTTTCCGCTGGGTTATGGGCGGGAGGTCCTGGTGGAGTGTAAGCCCTGGGGAGGGGAAGGGGCGAGCCGGGAGTCGGGGGAGAGATCGCTCTGAAGGGCAGAGCCTCGGGCACGGGGATGGCGAGGTGCTCCCCGCAAAGCAGCTGGGGACGGGGAAGAACCGGGCTGCGAGTGCGGAGCGAGGATGGGTTATGGTCAGCTCGATCGGAGAGGAGATGGAGAGAGTAAAGGAATAGATTAGAAAAAACCCCAGCACCTGTTCTACTGAATATCCCCTCCTCAGCTCCAGGGGAGAGGGGAAGCAGATTGTTTATCTGGCACTGGGGGTTGATCACAGCACGACGTGAGGCCCCCGGTGAAGCAGGAGTGCGCTATTACCTTTACACTTCAGTAGAATCTCTTTGCTTTTATGTCACTGTTTCTAATGGGGAAAGCCTCGCTGCACACAGGGTAAATGTCACGTTCTCGCCAGAATGAATATGCAGATCCTTAAGACACTTCTTAGTCTTGGAAGGTAGCAAAGCAGGACTTGGGCTTTTACATCCCGGGTGGAAATACAGTTCAGCTGATATACAGATAACTTTGGAAGTGTGCTGCCACCCCAGCTCTTGTGGCAGGAGTCCCAAAACTTAACGAGGCACAGAGATTGCCATCTACCCCACTCTCCCTGCTAAAGTGAAGGACTCCCTCCACACTTCTCCCCTCCCCCGCCAGGAATCAGAGTAGCTTCTAGTGATCCGTAAATAACGAAGCAAAAAGAAGTACTAGGCTGAATTGTGCTGAATATGCTGAATATATCCAAATTAACTTATTCTGAAGGAAGAGCTACAGTAGCACATGTGTGCGCTACCATTGCTTGTTATTATACAAACACAGACTGAGCAGACAGTTTGTGTCCCAGCTGGCTGCTCRAGGTCTAAGCTGTCACATGGAAATTATGTAGTGCTCTCTGTGCTCCATGTGTGCTCCAAGCCACCTACAACCAAAACCAGGTTCTGTGCTGAGCCTCCAGTACTGCAAGTCCTGCAAAAGGCATGTCAGACCCCCAGAACAATTGTCATTTGTTAGCAAATGCTTGTTGGAAGATAAGTTTAGCACTATTTCTAGAGAGGAGGAAAGTAGGAATAGAGGTGGTAAAATAAAGATCATACCACTGTTTGTGGAGGCAATATAATGATAAAAATTTTGTTTAATTAAGGAAACAAACAAGGGGCTGTAGAATTTATACCCTGTGATGTTTGGGACTGATAGTTTATTGTCAGATGAACTCTTAAGATGAGCATGAAGAGTGCTGAAGGTGCTGAATTCCAGTGATCACAGAGCTATCCCTCATTACACAGTTTCAAGCATGTTTTCTGTAGTGTCGACACCAATTCTTGTCCCTGTAGTTCAGAAAATGACAAATTATAGTGTAGAAAGCCTGCTGGCAACCACAGACTGGTTACACTTGCTTAGAACATCCTGCTGCTTAAAATAATAGTGATGGTGTGTCTGCAGTAGAGTTCCCAGTGTTGCCAGTGCTGGCAGAGAGTCCTAAATCTGAGAACTGACGCTACAGAAATATTTTTGGACTAGATCCTAAGGACACGATCCTGTAAATACTCTTGGTCTAATGCTGCCTAGTATAAGATCTCTTAAAGCACCAGATGCCATGGTAAATAAAYATTATAGCTAAATAACAACTTTTGTGCAGAATCAGAGCTGCACCTAGCCTGGCTGGCTACTTTTGTAATCTTGAGCCCTGGTATCAAGATGAGTGATCATCAACACTTAGCTGATTGTGAGGGTTGTGCATTCCCCTCTCCTCCATTTTGGAAGAGGAAATGTGGGGTCTGAAAGTATTACTTCACCAAGACTTTGATGGGAACAACACAGTGAAATAGTGTTGGTTTGCCTAAGGGGTTGATTGGTGCAAAATTAAATAGGTCTGTTTCCAGTGTGTGTTCAAAAAAAGGAAGCAAACAACCAGTCAGCAACAACAAAAACACAAAACAAACATACAAAAAAACCCCCTCCCTAACAATCCTCCTCACCTGCAAAAAAAAMCAGATCAGAGACAAAAATGTGTTGAAAAAACAACCAACCAATACCCAAGGAATCCACAGTATTATCAAGTTCCGCTGCTGTCTTTTCTTTTCACTGTCATCCCCAGTCAGCAACACTGATTTTCTTTGGATAATATCTGTCTTTTAGAATGCATCTACACTAAACACTTGTGCCTGGATGGGCGGCAGATACACCTGGAAATTTATGACCCTTGTTCACAGGTAAGAATTTAGCAGGAGCAGGGTAAAGAAAAGCTGTTCTTCCTTACCTATGCATATGGTAAAAAGGGTCAAGGGGTTACAAACTTTTGGTTGTTGSAATTTGTGCTTGCTCTTTTGGTTTTTTTTTTAAAGTCTGAAATTTTATAGTTGCTGGGGCTCGGATCTACTGAGTGCTTTCCCATTTCACCAAAGAAACCCTTCACTGCTGAAATTTTCTGGAAATGTTTTGCATTTTGGAATAATACTAACAGAAATAACATTGYTTTTATTTACATGGGTAAACACAGAGATAAGTTGTTGGATTATGTGCAGTTTTCTCAAATACCCTAAATGAATGAAATTTAGCTTATAAAGCAGTTTATTAAATGACTGCAGAAATGGTCAAAGTAGACAGGCCTGGAAGTAAGGCTTGCATTCACAGAACGATTTCCTTTTCCAAGGAAAGCCATAATGCAGCTTGTGCACATTGACAATTAAAATTTAATCACAGTGAACCACTCTGACACAACATTTTGGATTAATTTACTTAATTTACAGGAACAGAGACACTTAGGTGCTGTGTGACACATGCAGACCTAGGTCTATCTGATCACACTGGCTCTCCAGGCTCCCTTTTGGCAGCTATCTTGCCTCTTACCAGCTGGGGTAAGGAATGCTAATACGAAAGCCAAACCTCTGAAAGTCTGACCCACGCTTAAATTAATGGACTTAAAAACTTAACCAGTGTACAGACAAACAGCATAGGTTGTCCCAGGGCAGTGAGGATCCTGACACAGCCACTGTGTAACAGGATGGAGTCTTCCCTTGCCATACTCCTCTCAGAGGCTGCTCTTCTGTGGGCTTGCTTCCACCTGAGAGCCCTTTCCTGAGCTTGCCCACAGCTCCACTTGCTGTCACATTAAATCCTGTGGCATGGGGGCAACTCTTTGTTAAGCTGCTGAAACACTGGGAGGGGCAACTGGACAGGGTTAAACACAATAGGCCTAAATTGTGAGGAGAGACTTTGATTGCTGCAGTATGGGCACAGGTTTGTGCTAGCACTCTCTGAGCTGTCTTGTACTAGTTTTTCCTTAGGAACAAGGCCTAACTTTGGCTGTTTTCTGCTTTCTTCCCAACCTCTTCTTAGTTCCTGCCCAGGAGCAGGTAGAGGTGGTATTGCTTTTTGTCTGATAGGACTTGGGTGGGTTTTGGGGGTCCTGTATCCCATGGGAACTGGAGGAGAAAACAGGACCACACAGCGGAAGGAAGAGTTGCCATTTTTGTTTCTGCTTCCCAAAATCTTCCTGCTCCCTGARGCTTCCCATTAGTAGCTGGATTCCTGTTGTGCAGAGCTGACTGTCCCTTCATTCACCTGGGAAGCAGCTGTGACACACCTTTCCTGAGTCACCTTTCCTGCCCCTAAACCTGCTGCACAGTCCCCACAGCACTAAAAACCTTCCACTGAAAATGCTGAAGCCTTTAGGCAGTTCTGGCAACTTGTGCCATCTTTTTTCTCACGCACCCCCTTTCATTGCCAGCATTCAGTGACCATCCCTCGTGGTAAAWCGCAGTTTTTCCAGTGCAGATGTTCATGGTGCTACAGTACTGCCCTGATGCTGAGCTAATCAAGGCAGCCAGGGTGGGATGGCAGTGGAGATTATACATTGCAGTAGCAAAGTGCTAAACTAGTGTGGGACCAACTTAAACAGTCCTCAGTTTGCTACTCAAGATGGGTTTTCCACAGAGCTGAACTAATTTTTTTATTTTTTTTTCTTGATCAGCTTCCAGTATTTTATTTATTTTAGGTCACATGGTCTTGCTAGCTGCTGCCAAATCATGTGCTTAGAGATAAGCTAATTTTAAATAGTTTTGAAATTGTATTCCTTTGCTTAATGGGACAGTTTACAGCTGTTGCTTTCTGGAAATCAGAAGTGTGACAGTTTCTTGGTGTGAAGGGACTCAAGGAYTAGTATAACCCTATTATCACTCGAGTGACTTTTGTCACTAGTTTTATTAAACTCAGCTACAGATTGAAAGGTTTTTTTCTAGCTCTTCAGAAATTTAACATATGGGTAATTAGTGTTTTAAGCTTGGACAATTCAACGAGGAAACAGAACAAATGAAGAAAATCATTAAGCTTACTGTCGTCAGAATATCAGGAACATGCAAACCAGAGCTATAACCAGGAAACACACAAATGTTTATGGCTCCTGTATGTTTCATTCTCATGTAACCCTGCAGAATATTCAACATAAGCAATGGCTGCACTGGTTGTGGAATTTCACTGCTTAAACAAAGTGTAAATGTTTCATAATGAACTTGTCAGTGATCCAAAGTGCCGTCTTTAATGTTGAGTATTTATTAGGCTTTTGCAGCAGTACTCACCTGAATTCAATGCCAGCACCTAGACCTGTTAAACATCTTTTGCAATGAAAGTTACAGTGTTCTCACATTCACCATGACAAAGAAAATGCTCTGAAGTGACAAGAGTAACATTCTTTTTCCGTGTGCATTTGAACTTCTTTCAGCCACATCGGGGGAAGCTCTCCCTCACAGATGAGCTCCACTGGGCTGATGGATTTATCATTGTTTACGACATCAGCAACAGAGCATCGTTTGCATTTGCAAAAGCACTGCTGTACAGGATCCGAGAGTCTCACATAGGAGTTTGTAAAAAGTAAGTGGCATTATTTTTTTTCTCCCAGCAAACATAGAGAAAAGCTGAGCACATTTCTGTGAGCTTGCGGGCCATCCTAGTAGCAATTAAAATCCAGCAGCATCAAAGTGACATAACACAATGCCAACAACAAGGTACCTGAAGGTAAAATGTGTGGCAAATCACAATCTATTTTACTGTATCCAAACSCAAGTACATCAGGATTTTTCTTCTTATTTCTTGCAGAACTAATATTTAAGTGATAGCCATAAATCTTTCTGCTGTGATTTACATGGGTTGAAAGCCTGGCATAGTCAGTCTGTGCTTTTACTCTCCCACTCAATTACCAATGGAGATGCACCGATATGGGGGTTGAAGAAAGCATTTCCCACAATAAAGGAAAGTGATACCACAAATGTCTCCCAAACTGCCTTTAGTAGTGGTCCCAACATCATTTGTGCACATGGGTGACCATATGGTAAGAAAGAAAGTAATTTCAAAAAGAACCACCAGAACTGCAGGTGTCAGAGGGGATGGTGGTGTGTATTCCTGCATTAGTCAGCTGAGGTGCTTTCTAAATAAAAGAGTGAAATCCTTTACTTATATCAGAGGTGGAGTAAAAACCCCACTTTTCCATCTGTTTTACTGCTGAACATTCTTAATTAATCTCTGAAAAAGAATAATTTTAGCAGAAGCTTGGAATTAGATTTCCTGTGTTTCCTTCTGAGTTATGCCACTGACACTGATGTATCTCTTGGACTCTGTTCTGTTACCTACAAATGGAGATAATGATCAGGTTGCTTCTTCATGAAGTCCAGCTGCTGAAAATATACTCAGCAGCATAGAAAAATACATTAATTCTTTGAGTACAGAAAAAATGAAAATCTACTGGTAGAGAATTGCTTGTCTGGACTATCCTTTGCCAAATGGAAAACCAGAATTCTTCTTGGCAAGGTGAGGGGGCTGGTTAGTTCGTTTTGGGGTTTTATGCAATGCCTGTTATCCTGAACATACATATTTTTCATACACACAGAACACAGCACAACATATGACACAGTATTGTACATATCTCTTCTCTMACTGGAACCTTTTTCATTTCAGAATGGCCGAGTCGTCCATATTTTTGGTTGGCAATAAACAGGATTTATGCCACATGAGGGAAGTTGGCTGGGATGAAGGACAGAAGCTGGCAATAGATAACAAGTGCCAATTCTGTGAACTGTCTGCAGCAGAGCACTATCAGGAAGTTGTGGCAATGTTCACCAAAGTCCTGAGGAATATCACTGCCAGTTTCAAACTGAAGGAGAAGAGACGACCAAGCGGATCCAAGTCAATGGCCAAGTTAATCAACAACGTGTTTGGAAAGAGAAGGAAATCTGTGTAAGGGATGGTTAGTCTTGAAGTTGGAACAAGCTGAAACAATGGRGCAGAGGCAGCTCTTGGGATTCAGTGAATTTCCTCCAAAGGTCAATATCTGGAAGAGTAAGACAGTAGAAACCAAAGGTGGGAGATAGTATGGTCAAGTGGATGGTCTAGACCTAGACCTGACCTTCTATTTCAAGCTCTGCTACAGATTTACTGTTTAGGGCTGTGCCACTTTAAGCTGCTCCAGAGGAGAGGTTTAGTCTGTCTTTATTCAGCACCAACATGGTCTTGGATAGTGCTTCTAGGTGCAACTGAAATACAGTTATTTCACAGAATCACTTATATTGGAAAAGACCCTTAAGATCATCAAGTCCAGCCATTAACCAAACACTACCAAGTCCACCACTGAATCATGTCCCTACGTGCCACATAATTTCCAGTAAACTCAGCCTTGCTGATCAAAATCTTACTGCAGAATTCTGAGTAGGTTTTTTTTTGTGTGTGTGTGCAAGAACATTTGCACTAAAGAAAAGCAAAATACTGCGGCTTCATGTGATAATGTATTTGTATTTAACTCAGATCCTTCTGTGCCTTACACTTGCTGAAATTTGTACAAATTAAATGCTTAGACACCAAATCTACAAAAGGTATTTACCTGCAAAGCTGCCTTGCAGAGGCACCAGAAGTAGGGAAGCAGATATATAAAGCAGTATTGTCTCCTGTTTCAGTATCTTTTTTTTTTTTTCTGTGAGTGATGAAAGAAAGTAGAGAGGGTTGAGGAGTGTGGGAGCTGAAATGTCAGTGAAATGTTAGTCAGCGAGCACTGGACTGTTTTGGCAAGGCTGCTGTTGAGTGAAATAATTTTATAGCAAGGGCCAGCATAAAGCCTGGGTTTATCCCTTTCACAGAAGAGTTTTTGTAGGCTTTAACAGAAGTTTCATTACCTGTGAGGTGGATGTGACTGTTCAGTCCTAGATGGGAGCAGAAGCTTGGAAAGCACATGGACTGGTAAAGAGCACGAGTTCTCTAGAATGTCTGCCTGGATTTAAAGGTCAGCCTGCTGGTAAGACCTGTGCTCACAGAGAGTGTTCTTCCTAATAACCAACGTCCTTACAACCAGTCATCACTGTGGTATTGAAATGCCACGGGAGAGAGCACTAAGCAATGTTAGCTACACTTTTCAGATGTGGATATTAAACACCAGATAGGTGTAAATATGTTGTCAGTTGACATTCAGAGCTCTTATTCTAGACAACTAAATAAGGGCTTAAGCCCAGGGTGTTTGAAAGTGCTGTGCTCATACAGAAATTATGAAAGGGAAGTGATCTGAAGGTGAATTGCTGCCTCCTACCCATTCCGGGGGACAGCTGGGATTCAGTCTTTGTAGGATGCTGGGTTGAAGCCTACCTCTGCTCTGAAATTTTACCTGCATTGAAACTAGAAAGGTTACTTTCAGTTTTTGAGTGTTCACCTGTAAGACAACGTAAAAATGTTACATGTAATCTTAGCAGTAAGGTTGTAAAATAGTACTAAAGCAGATTTTATTGTGTTGACCAAAGATCACATTCTTTTTTTTAAGTGAAAGAGACTGTTTATTTCACTTGTTATAAGACGACAGATATTGGAACATAGTTCTCAGTTGACAGGCACAGGGTTGCTTTGTTTTTCTGCAGATGCTGCATGCCATATCAGGAGCACTATATTTTACCTGTATGGTCAATATCTATGAGACTGAATGTGCAAATTACTCATGTAATCCCTTTTACACCCTCCAGCTTCCCAGCCCACACAGGATCCCAGAACTACTAACAGACTTGTGGCTGTATCTTGCTCTAGCACTGCCAGATTCCAGAACTCTTATTTGTATTTACTGCTCTGGTATTAAATAAACTGGATATAAGATGGATGTATTAATGCACATCATTTTTTTGTTTTCCCTTTACTCTGGTATAAAGCTACAGACTTTTGTTTTGACYGCTATAAAAGTGAAGCACCATGCACATCTGAAATTCCAGCTGGAGAAAGTAAATCTGGGCATCAGCCACTTGCACTAAAGAGCACCTCTGGCTGTGTTTCCTGAGCACAATGAAGCTCTCACATACCTTTCTTTAAGCAGTGAAGAGAGCCTTTAAAAAAAAATGCTTTATCCTTTAAAAATTAGTCAAAAACAGCTACAGAGAGGCCAATTATGTTTTGTTCATATTCCTGGGAATGTGGGCTTTCAGAGAGCTGGAACCTGTAGTATACCCCACAGTCTTTTGGTGCATATGGAGTAGGTGTTGGGACACATCTGGGCCATGTCCTGGGCTGTGCTCACCTGAAAGCCAGCTGGAACAGCTGCAGGATACATTTAGATTTAAGCACACTAAAGCACCCAGCACAGACATAATTTGATGTTCTCAGCACCAGGATTTCACTTGTCTTTTATTGCTGCTGACTGCAGAAGTACAAGGGTGCAGAATTTTAAAGCAGATACACTTTCTCCCATTCAAAATACATATATTTTTAAATATCTTTTAAAAATGAAAGCCTTTAAAAATACTTAAAAGACTGAGACAGATACACACATATATATGTTTTGCTAAGTGTTCTTGGAGCTCTAAGAGGGAAGGTAATATGTTAACTGGCACAGCCACATTGCAAACAAGAAATTAGCAAGAACCCTGCTCATATAAAACAGTAAATGATGTAAATGGTGTCTGATGCTCAGCCTTGACAGTGACATCACCTAGAGCACATCAAACTCATTGAAGAGTGTGGAAATTGAGCTATTTGTGTTGTCACGTATTGCTTCAGCATACAACTCCATCCTTTCTCACCAAAAGATTTTGAAATTGCTCTACAAGAATTAGAAGTTTCTTGCTGTCATGCCTGGAAGTCCTTGCTTTCATGAACTTTCTAGTTTCAGTAAAATTTTGCCTGAGAAAGGCACTCAGAATTGATGGTCTTTCTCCCTGTCTTCAACTCTTTTTTACTTTAGAAATAGTGACATAAAAGCAAAGAGATTCTACTGAAGTATAAAGGTAATAGCCCCTGGCTCCCAAATGCTGTCTCTCAGAGCACTTTCAGGGCTTTTTGAAGCTCTTTCTCACTATAGTTTTGAAATAAACAATTTAGACTAACACCACCTCAGCCCCTTTTCCCACTGTCATGTCTGTATGCATTAAACTCTTTTAGAAAATTCCACTATGGTCATGTCCACAACAGGGCAGAGGGGAAAACGTCACAAGACAACTCGGAGCATGATACTCCTGGCAAAAAGGAATAATTAAGTATTGAGTAGACCAASCAAACGTGCTGTACTCTGAAGACAAAAGTAACCACCATAGGTTTTTTAGCCCATTGCTAGAAGCTGATTTCTGAAGTGATGGACAGGAGACCATTGAGTCATGTGGGGAGTGTTGTTGCTTTTCTTTCTATCAGACCACGCTGCTTTGAAGATGATATTTGAAGATGTCTGACCCTGGCACCCTGTCCRTCTTTGAGGCAGAAAGAGGGACAGATGCTGTGGCCATTGGCCTGAGTGGTTGTGATCCTTTCACCTACAGTCAGCCCCAAATCACTCAGTGGTATTTTCAGAGGGTACACTAAAAAGAAAGGGAATATCAAAACCACTCAAAGCAGAACTAAAGTGCAGTAAGTATCCAAGAACAGGTTAATTTTCCATCAGGATGCCTGTTGGAGCAGGTGCTTTAGGTTAGTGAACTTTCATACATTGCTTGTGGATAGAGGAACACACTCCCATTCTGATTCATGTGCTGGAAAGGAGTCCTTGCCTATCCACTCTGAAGCAAGAAATACAACAACAACAACAACAACAACAACAANAAAAAAAAAAAAAAAAAAAAAAAGGAAAAAAAGAGAGAGAGACAGACTACCAGACTACTGGAATAATCTAGAGCAATACTAGATTGTATGTTAAAAAACCATGAACCCTCTACCTCCTGTCCACAGGAACACAGGCCTCTTCATATCCTTAACGTGCCCACGGGGAATGAAAACAAGGGGAAGCAAAGTTTTGATGTGCTCTTCAGCCAGTTTTAAAAGCAAAGCCTTTGTTTACATGCCTAAAAGTGCACCTGGGCACCTAACTGTCAACTTCTATTGTTTTAAAACTTGGGTTTGATATTTCCATAAAGAAGCAGTGTTTTAAATGCCAAAGTCTTCTGTTGTGTTGGTTTGGGTTCCCCCCTCCCCCCATAACTGATATTATGTGAGACAGGCAGACTATTCTGGGTAGAAAGTTATTTTTAAACAGGCATTACTCTTTTCCAGAAACAGACTGTAAATTTCTGTCTTCTTTTAATTGCTTTACGAAGTAAATTGAGTCCCTCTGGTTATATAATTAATATCCACATTTAGCCCTATATATTTGACATGACTTGAGCCATTTACTGCTACATTCATTTTTTAAGCCTGGCTAGGAGTTCAGATATGCATTTAATTACTGCTGAACTCTGGAAATATCCAAAGTTTTTCCAGGGAGGTGTCTTAACAGTAGTGAGAAATATGTACCATAAACAAGATAATCGGAGGAGTGTGATCTCTCTAAGCAGGTTTGTCTCCTTGTACACTCCTCTGCCCGTATTCAGCAGTAAAATGCCATCATATCTATAATATATAATGCATTTTACCACTTGAAATAAATACAAAAGAAGCAGAAATTAAAACATCTGACCTTAAAACGRCAGGCATTGTGGTATCTGGCAAAGATTCCTTTTTTAGTAAACACAACTTTTTAAATAGGCTTCACACAGGTTTTTGGTTGCGGTGTGTTTTGCTTGTTTGTTTGTTTGTTTGCTTGTTTTTTCCTGAAAGCGATTTCTACCTTTACAGACTAATTCCCTCCCAGAATAAACTTTATTTCAAAGGTGCCGTGAGCTCCCTGAGAGTTTTAACAATCTTTTGTGGCGTGCCTTTTGAAAGTAAGGCGCTGTGTGAGGCTGAGAACCCCGACCGCTTTCCTGCTTCCAACACCGCCCTCGCGTGGCGCTTCCCTCGCACTTCTTCCCTCCTCGGCTGAAACATCCCTGTTGATAAACCCCGAGAGCACTGATCACAAAGCCCAGCCGAAACCCCTCCTGCCTTCCAATGCTATGAAATTTTGCGATCGATTTTTTTCTGTGTTTGAAAACGTGGCACCTCATAGGCTTCATTGGACAGGATCTTTATTAATGAAACTGCAGATGTTGGTAGGGTTTTTTCACACTGAGCTCAGCTGTTTCACTGAAATTAAGTTCAGTGAAAGGCGCTGAAAGGTTTCCTGTTAACATACCCTCCATGCATATTAATGTCCTCAAAAAGGGCTCCAAAGCATCTATCCTGTTTCCAGACACACCTATTGGTCTGATAGGAGGTTTGACTTCCACCTTGTCTTTGTACAGCTTCCTGAAGGAATTATTCCCAGAGCATGGCAGAGAGACACAGCAGGGAGCAAAGCCAGACTTAGGCAAGGCTGTTTCTTCTCTTATCTGCAAGCTGTTGTACAGATACAGTGCATCAACCTTTAAATAAGCAAGGTCACTTCCTGAAAAGACCCCCACGTTGGGTTTGCCCAGCCCAATAGAGAGATCTGCTTCTAGATTCTCCCCTCCCCCATATGCCTTTCTACCAAGSGATTTACTTCATCAAGGTGATGCCTCAAATAACGGAGATGAATCACTCTCCAAAAGGCATTAAAGTCTCCACCAACTCTAAAGGTAATTAGGGTTGGGGATCTCTAAAGTTAGGTGAGATGAATCATGTTCCACATACGGCCTCTTGGGGCTCTTTGCTAGTTATTTTGTCCTTCATCTTCAGCACTACAGAGCCCATCTGTCCTACTTTACAAAGTCAATTGAGTCCCTATGGTTAGACAATTAACATCTAACTTGAGATGACCASTGGGTCATTTAATGCTAAATTTATTTCATATGATTGATCAGAGTGCTGGATTATATTTGATCCCTGCTGAACTTCACGAAACACCCTGAGATCCAACTGTCACAAGTTAAATTAATGGATGAACTGGAAATGAAGCTGAGGATAAGTTAACTGAGTACTGCCACAGACTGCTTCCAAGCTAGCTCATTAAAAACTAACTAGCAGACCTTGATGCTTCACTGCCGTCTGCAGCAAAGCCATATTTTAAATGCTTGGCTATGGTAACTCCAAAAACCTAAGGTGGAGCAGAAAGTTGAATCAGGTCTCTCGACTTCCGAGCTCATGATTCAACTAATCGGTTGTTTTCTGACTTGGAAAATATGTTTCCACAATTGGTGTGTGAGCAAAGCCATTAGCTCTCTTTGTGACTTATTCTGATAGCAATTACCAGCCATATGGAATGAACCAAGCTCATTACTTGCAAACAGACAGCATAAAATCTCTGCGCCACTTATGCCTTCATTTGCTGTTGTACATCCCTCTCTTTGCAACTGGAGCATTTTGCACCAAATGGCTCTAGTTCACTTTATTTCGTTAAACAGGAGGTTTTACTATACAACAAAGTTGTTCAGTGAGCTCTTTCCTGTAGGCCACTGAGGTGAGGCCGCAGTCACACCAGTTTCTGAACACATCCCCAGCTGTTACAGCACTGCAGCACCCAAAAGTCAGAACGAGAAGCCCAGCAGACTCATGCTGCTGATTGCCTTACTGAAAGTGCCAGTCAGGGTTTCTGCCTTATATTCTGAGACCTTTTTCCAGTGATCTTACAGAAAGACGATGTGCTTTGAAACTTTACTTCCTCTTTCAAGTTTGACTCACAGGTTCTGAAGTKGTTGGGGGAGAATGTGCTGACAGGGCAGTTCAGAAAATGCTCAATGGATATCTAGGCTGAAATATTATTTTCCACTTTTTTCCACCCCTATATATTTAAATTGGTAAACTATAACAGAAATTGCTTCATAGTTTCTTTCACATTAGATATCACCAGGGTAGCGTCTTTTACTTTGCCATGAGGTGGCTGCATGCAAAAAAACCCCTAATTTAAAAACAATCCTCATCTACAACAATGGATAATTAGTAATGTCTCTCGCTGGCATGTAGGTAGGCCTTATTCTTCAAATTCTCTGCCTGAGAATGCCCTCTGAGTGAGCTTTCCTACTTATTAACCACGAGTCACATAGGTAAAGGTACTTGTGGATAAGAGTTCTTGTGATTGCTGGGCTGATCTAAATGGATGCACAATTATATGATTAAATACAACAACATTTTTTACTATCTACATATAATTTTGGCTGTCACTCAGAATTCAATTGCATTAGATGATTCACTAAATGACTGAGGCAGTCTGGGATCTGTCCTATACAGACCTTAGGGAATACTGCAAATACTGAACTAAATCACATAACTTATCTTAAATGCAAATGGGAAGGCTTTACAAAGAAACTAATCCATACTCATCTTTTACTGTATTTGACATCTCCTTCTGTTTGCTTACATTTTGGATCATTAATACAGATTTACAAACCAATACTATTGTTCATGGAGCTTTTTCTCTTTCTAAGCATACAGGGTGCATGCAGTTAGGCCTATGTCAAAAAGGTGGCCAGTATATTCARGTTGATCTGTCCTGAATGGTCCAGTCTGGCTTCACAGAACAAGTTAAACTAATCTTTTTTCCCCATATCACCTTTTAAACTGTGCCTTCAAAGAGATTCTGTCTGCATTCTGCTGTAAATCTCTCAGGAGCCACACCAGCTCTGCTTGGCTTAGCARGTCACTCTTTCTCCTTTCTGTTGTTTCCTCTCAGTCCTGCTTCCACCTCTGRATCTTATTGCAAAGAATTTAGTAGCAGACTCTGATTATTAACACATAAAACAGATATAGTCCAGTTTATGATCATATCCTGATCCACATTGGATGTAATGCTCTGATACTCTCTGGGGCAGTGGGGTGGCATGGGAAAAACATTTCCCTCTCTCTCTTGTCTTTCCCTATGCACATGCCATAAATCTGTTGTGCTTTTGGAAATCCGTGCTAAAATATTCCGATGCAGATGTACCCACTCAGGGGTTGAGCTAGGGCAGTATGTACAACACTTTATGTGTGTACACTGGCACTTGTGAGGCTCAACTCACAGGGTGCAGAGATAACACAGACCATGCTCTGGAACTTCTGCATTTCCTGTTTTGTCTCGTTGGCTCTGCCCTGCTGTTCTGAAATTGCCATTTCTCCAGACCCACAGGGCTACCTTGTACCTTTAGAATGAACATGCACAAAGCCTTTAGCCCAAACCTTCTTTTCCCCCAGCTAACTCCCTCCCTTTACCCAGCTGATTAGAAGATATGCAAGTCTTTTTTTTTTTCTATTTGATTAAACTCGGGGTCAAATCCTGCTTGCTGTTATTCTGGAACAAACACAGAATGACTCCAGGTTTACAGTGCTACAAGTGAGAATTAAATTATGCCCTGAAAATTCATTTAAAAATCTTTCAGACACTTAAACAGATGGATAAATCAAGCACAGATTCTCAGGTCAACCTCTACCAGAAGGCATCTCTCATCTGACTTGCAGTGGAAGTTAGATGCTGTGATAGCAGCTAACAATAGAAAGGGAGTTACAGTAAGGGCGGGGAATATTTTTCCTTACCAAATTCACTTGATTTAATACAGGGCATGCAAAATTAATGGTGGCTTTGAGTGATACCTGTATGTTTTATAGGTTTATAAATTGATTGTAGTAAAATCTTATACGTCCTATATCACTAGGTATTGTTTCAGCCTATTACAGGAGATATCTATCTAGAGTTGACTGAATTGTATTAATCTGATCCTAGTTTAATGATGCCTTAACATTTTTATGGGAGAATTTAATGTTTGCAATATCCATGTTCCTTATTTGAAAGTGTGACTTATAGGTTCTCATCTCCCTTAAATTATGAAATCCTTCAGCTAATAAAGGAAAATGATTATGGTTTGCAAAAAAGGCAAAGTCATTTAACAATCCATATAACTGTCTATTGCAGGTCTTTGCATAATAATTGTAATTTAGCTATTAGAAGTTCTAAAGGCAGTTATCAGTCATATGCCGCAATTCTGAGGAATAAGTGAAAACTCAAATTATTTAAGGTCTTTGTACTTTCCAAAGGGAGGAAAAAACCTAACAGAAATCAATAATACTTTTAATAATGAAAAAAAAAATGTTCTATCGAAATAACCAGTTGTTGATGGCAATTTTTCTAACTATTCAATATTAAAATTTTCAACTTGTCCCCATTTCACTGTCACAAAAGAATCTTCATTTTACACAGATATTTCTCTGAGCAAAGAAAGCCAAGTTAGGAACGGAACCTGCAATTCTTGATGCCCAAGATTTCTCATTTTCGTCCTAGGCACTGGAAAAGAGGTSAACAAAGAAATCGGATGGCCCGTAAACATGGAGAATATTTCTTTTTGAATTTTAAATGACAATCTAAAGTTGACTTCGTGTCTAGTGTATACCTTGGTTAGTTCCTTCAAGGCCGATGTCACTGCACGCTTGAATCCAGCTTGTCGAAGTGGTCAGCCATCCTGTGAGGGAAGAACCTTTTCCTCATATCCAACCTAAACCTCCCCGACTCAGCTTCATGCCATTTCCTCAAGTCCTGTCACTGGTCATGAGAGTAGTAAAGTAATATTCCATTTCAAGATTCCAGCCTTCCTCCAACTCCCAGCTGCTGCCAGGAAGAGCTGTAGACCCCTGCCTGAGGTGCCGATGTCGCCCTAAGATTTGCAGTCTTTTGATGTTTTCATTTCTGTGATGAACACAGTTATGTTTGGCTAACCGTTCCTTTTTGTTTTCATTCCTTCTCCTGAGGTGGAGAAGTTTGATGGACTTTTCGTTTGACCAGTGTGGTTGGAGAGGTGGTAACCTCATCCTCCAATCCACGGTCATTCCTAGGAACATATATATATGAAGTAAAATAAACAGCTGGGGGCTTTTTCCTGGCTTCTTTTCTGTCTTGAACTAAGCTGGGTCTGCGTGGTTCTTTTCGTGTCCAAGTACGACAGCCCACTTCACCTCAGTCTCTGTGAAGGTGAGAGGGCAGCTCTKCAGGAAAGAAGCTGCTGGTCCTACTGGGCAAGTTGAAACTGAGTCATCAGTGTGCTCTTATCACTGTGAGGGCCAAGAGCATCCTGGGCTGTGGTAGTGAGACCACAGGCAGCAGATTAAAGGGAGGGCAGGTTGCCCTCTGCCTGTCACTTGTGTGGCTGCTTCTGGAAGGCTTTGTGCACTTCGTGTCCCTCCAGAGAAACAGGCTGGAGTTCGTTCAACGCAGGGCTATGAAGATGATTAATGAAGGCACGTGACATGTGAGTAGAGGCTGATGGAAATAYTTAGCCTGAAGAAGAGCAGGGTAAGAGAAGGATAAGGGGTTTAATTGCCCATTTCAGCTGCCAGCTAGGGGACTATAGAGAATCAGCATGTTCTGAGATGCACAGTGAAAGGATACGGGCCAACAAATACAAGTGACGGTAAGGAGAATTCCAGCTGGAGGTATGGAAATAAGTTGAGAGTGGTTTAAGCATTGAAACAGGTTTTCCAGAAAGGGTGGAACCTCTGTTCTTGGAAGTGTTCAAAACTTGGCTGTAAAAGGCTCTAAGCAACTTGATCTAACTCTGAGCAACCTGGTCTAGTGGAAGGCTCTAAGCAACTTGATCTAACTCTGAGCAACCTGGTCCAGCCCATGGCAACAGGGGTTTGGAACTGCATGATCTCCAACCTAGGCCTTTCTATGATTTCAAATTAACCTCACTTGGAGCAGGGATTGGACTAGATGACTTCCATCTCTCCTGTCCGACCTGTCCTCTCCTGTCCTGTATGGTTCTGTTCCATACATCCTCTTCCTTTCCTTGCGTCTCAGAGCTGCCATGGGGATAGCACAGCTTCCAAGGTCCGAGCTGCTGGGAAGTTTCTGCCTGTCTAAAAGAAAGCCAGCGATAGAAAGACACTTTCTGTGCACCACCTGGTTGGACGATACTGACAAAAATTCCCAAGTTCTTAGGAATAGTCATGGAGATGTGTCTGGCCATATGACAGCTACAAATTTCTTCCTCTTCCTTGCGGTATCGTGTTGCAAGCATATTTATAAAGAATTTCAGCTGTGCTCCTAAGGGAAGCTAAGGTGACCAGATAAAAATGATCTAAATGAGTATTTCTTAAACAGCACAAAATAATACCTATCTATTATTGCATGATATTCAAAACCCATTAGGGTAGGATAACTCTGCTTCACTTTGACTCTGACATTTGTCATCCAGGTACAGTCTTGTCCCACCCCACTTACATTTGGCATACAGCATATTTTTTGGAGCAGACCCAGAGTTCAAGACACAAAATTGACAGAAGTACCAGCTATTAACAGGCACTGTAGCATGAAATATCTAGAATGAAAGCAAATCTTGACATTCACCACCTACCTATAACACAAAGCACCATCTAACAGACCCAAATATAGTGCMAAGACATACTTTCAGTGCCTCCTTTAAACCCTGTATTTACTGTAGTTCTAACTATCTGTTGTCAGTAAATGCTGACCACCTTGCACACCAATTGATTTCTGTAATTACACCTTTAGATGGATCTGCAGAACATGCTGAGAAAACAAGCACTAATGGCCTGACAGAAAATGCATTACTTCTGTGAATTGCTCCTCTTTAATTCACTTAAAATAGGTGTAAAACACACAGGCAAGTTACAATGAAAGAGATGCCAGGTTACTAAAGGTGAAGAAAAAAAAAAGGCTCTTTTCATGCATCCTGTGGATGTTAACTCCTTTGAGAAAAGTGGCTTTGAAGAGTCAATTAGTTCCTTACCTCTTAAGAATCATTTCACTTATTGTTACAAAAGGGTCTGATCTATCTCTTTCAATAATATTCTCTGCTTGCATCAAATCCAGATATATCTTCTGTAAATTGTTCTGGATGTTGTATGTCCTTAAAAAAACCCCCAAACATCAACAACAAAAAACCTCCCAAAGAACAGAAAACTTTTTACTTTGATATTAACATTTAAACTATTTAAAAGAACCAGTTAATGCTGTCTGTGTGAGTATTAAGAAATAAAACAGTTTCTAAGGAAAGCCTTTGATAAAAGCACGATTACAGTTTAAAAAGAAAAAAGGGCTCTTAAAATGTCACATTTCTGTTCAGAAAAAGCATTCCCAGTGACTTCTTGAAGCATATCAGCCCCTGCTGCATCAAAAGAGCTTTTGTAGGATCCTCAGACAATTTAAAATGACACGAAGTTCTCAAGTCCCCAGCAGATGTGACAAGGACACAGACAGGCACTTCCGCCCACCACTTGTTTCTGAGAGGAGTCTACCAAATTGTCCCTTGCTGTACTCATTTTTCATAAGCCTCTGCTCACCTGCATTATTCTTGTTGCTTTGAATCTCATTTTTTTACCCTCTCAGATGACTAAAAGCAGGATTTCCAGCAAAGACGTCAGCACTAAAGAAATTATTGGTGGCACAACATCTAAGAGAAGGTGTTACGAGAAGTTTGGGGGGTGAGAGACTCAATCCCAAGGTGCTGGAATGACTGAAAATCTATTAACTGGCGTAAAGGTGCTGTGCTTTGGCTTGCACAACTCGGGTTCAGTGAAGGTTCACACACAGCCACAATCCTTCCTTCAACGTTGTGGGAAAGTGCATCTGGGTTTCAGAGGGGCTTTCCATTAGTGACCACTGAGTAATTTACGTTCAGAATTATTTTTTCCTTATTTACAGCATAATAATACGTATTTAGAGAGAGCTACTGAGTGCACATCTTATCGCCCAACTGTTCTGTGATTTAGGCTAATGTAATACACAATTGGAAGTTGATTACTCTAGATAGTTAAACCATAAAGCTCCATTTAAATATGACTAGTAGGAAACTGGGCTATTAATAATAATTATTGCAAATGTCACTGATTTCASATCATAAAACCTAATAGGTTATCACCATTAAGCATGTGGTCTCCATAATTGCACTGTGTACCAACTTGTTCTTGATTCTGTCTCTGTGAATCACTTTAACACTCTTTTCAAAGCTCTTCCTTAGAGAAGAAAACATGTTTTCCATGCAGCTGGGGAGAGTTTGAAGGGAAGAACCCTGTTTCTTTTCAGGACTTTGGGACAGAAGTCTAAATATTTTCCTCCTTGTAAATATTTGTGTTAAGCCTTGACGTGTTATTTTTCTTTATCAGACAAGCTTTATGAAGCAAAGTATAAATCATTTTATGAAATATATCTTGACCAGTTCTTATGTCAGGCTTTCAAAGCTTGATAGCCTGAGAATGCAAGGTGATTATGGCATTTGGGCTACATTTCATTTCAAATAACAGCAAAGGAACTGGCCTGATCAGGTTCCATCTGATCCAACTGACCCCTTCTCTGCTTCCTAATTCTTTCTTCCAGCTTCCTCTAAGTCTCACAGATGGGTAGGTAAAGGTGAGCCAAAATGCAACATAAGAATGTTAAATAATTAACTCAGTGCTTATCCCAATTTCCAACCCRGAACACCTCTTGCAGAACAAAAAGTTACAACTGGAAGATTTTTCTTCTGCTTTCTGACTACTTACAGAAGAATTATGTAGAAGCTCTAGCAATGTGCAGAGACAGAGATGAGGGAAATATACATTGGTTAGGCTGCAGGTCCAGGTTCTGAAAATCAGGAAACACATATTGCATATAGAAAAAGAAGAGTTTCAGAAATCCTGACTACATGGAAGCCCAACACCCGCTTTGAAAGTGGCTAAGTCCTTTATGAAAAGGGGGATTAGCTGCTGTGAAAACCTGTTACAGTGAATCCCTTACAATTTTATGCCTCTGTTTCCCAGTCTGCAAAATTTGTGTGCTAATTAAAATGTTTCTTTAAACAAGGCTTGGAAATATTCAGCTCACAACATACCTCATATGTACAAACACTTGCCATATTATTACTCACAAAATTGGCAAGTTGTTCATATAAAATAAATGAGGCTCAGAATTATTCTATAAAGTCAGAAGTACCTAAAACCAAAGTGACATTTTAACATGGAACAGATGCCTCGGCGATGAGCAAAGCATCTAGAAATCAATCTGAGGGGCCTTTGAACAAATAGCTGAGTTTGTCAATTTAGAGCATTAGTTCACCTAGCAAATCATAGCTGCTAATGTTAACATATCATCCTAGTGCAGGGGACATACAACAATGAATGAGATGGTAAATATTTTCTGAGGAGAGGTCAATATTTGCTATGCTTGATGCTGTTTAATTCCTCAAATCCATTAATGCTTAAGTGGCCAGAATGCAGAGGTGCTCTAAAGCCCTTGCAGCTTCCTGCTGACTTTGGATGGAGCTCAGGTACAGAGCACCCAGCAAGAGGATTCATTGTTGTCTCATGCAACAGGCATGCCTTTATAAACTCAAAGTCATTTATAATACATAATAAATATTATTATAATACATATTGTAATATTTAATAATAATTATTATGATTCACCATATTTAAGTAGAAGGGCTGAAGGCATGACCTGGGTACAATTCCTGATCTCTTTGAGGGGTTTACTTATAGTCACAATAGATTCTGTGGTGGACAATCTCCATCCACAGGGAGAAATCTTCAAAATAAACAATGAATTGCATATATATTGATAATGTCACTAGATGAGACCGTTTATAGTTGGTGGGGCTTTTTTTTGTTTGTTTTTGATTTTTTTTTAATGGSAGATTTTCTTTAAAATTCCCACCTGTAGAAAGTTATGTGCAATTGAAACAGAAACTGTGACTGTATTATCTGGATAGGATTACGTGACATCTTGCCTTTTAGGATGTTTTGTGGGGTTAGGGAATATTAGTATCGAGTTAATAAAACTTCCAGGAAGCTAAGATCACTTAGTTTGATAAAAAAGATCACGTTTTTCTCAAGCCACCTTTTCCAGTTCAGACCCAAATATCAATTGCCTCAAATTATCAGTACATACATATTTACAAGCATGAGGCCATGTCCCTTTTATAATCTGTTGTATTAGCAAAAGAAATTCAGATCTACAGATTTTTTTCAGGTAGTTTTCTTCTCCCATCCCAAATACAGCTATCAATAATAAAAATACACAAAAAGTAAACAGTTATGCCTAGGTAGTAACTCAGATTTTGAAAGAGCTGGTGATACAAATTCCATGTGTCTACTTTTTTTTGGGGGGGGAAGTAAGCTGGTATACAATGTGCTACACTTTTCAAGAGGCTTGATTTGCCAAAGTACCAAACACCTGTGCTCTGAAAATCTGTCTCAAACTGCATAATCATTATCTCCAGTAACTTGAGAAAAACACAGCTCAGTGTCACGCATGAAAGTCCAATCCAAAACTTGTCATGTTTTCATGCATTCACTTGCCAGCTATCCACAATCCTGAATTTCTTTCTGAGTTATTCCCTTCGCCAGCGAACACCACCAGTCGTGTTGGGTGACACGGCAGGATATTTTCCTGACTGATAAAGGGCAGACATGACTCTTAGAGGAGGGGAGATGAGCAGACTCCTGTGGGCTGGTACGACGTGCCAGCTTTGTCACTTCTAGTTGTTGGTGTGTAACAACTCAGACTTCCCAGGAGAACTCAGAAAATGTTAATACTCATCCAACAGCTTAGCACCGTAATCTCCTCAGAGAAGTAAACAAATTAAACTGAAACAGAGAGAGAGTGACCTTGGATAAGTCTCTTCAGCACCCTGTGCCACTTTGTACTCTCAATCTCAGCTTCTTTGCCTGTTCTTTTTCTGGCAGCCCAGGGCTGGGTGCTCAGCTCGGTACAGGATTAACTCGGAGCCTTCAGCTGGAACTTGGGGCCTTTGGCTGTAAGGACAGGGCAAGGAATAACAAGTGATGTAAGGTCCGGCACACAAAGAGTTTGATTTACACCTTTTCTCTACAATTTCAATACAACTTTATCAACAAATCTCTAACGGAGCACTAGCACAGTAATATAAAGGCACCAAATTTACAAGAGTATCTAGAAAGGGAAAGAGGCCTTGGGACCAAGGAAATGAAGGTTCTTGAACTGTAAAGAACCAAGACATATCGGTTGAGATGGTTGTTGAGATGGTGAAATTCTTCATTGGGCCTAAATGCCCACAGAAATATCTGCAGAATTATTCACTTCGGTGTCCAAGCTGGATTGTTTATACTTTCCCACAGTAGCTTAAATTCTGTGCTAAAAAACCTTGTCTCTCTGTTAAGTCATTCGACCACTTCAGACAAACTTGTTTTTAAATACAAATCCGACTGATCATCTTCAGTCGTTTTCAAATAAATTAAATTTATTTTCTGCTGTCAGCAACAACCTCATACACACTACTGATCAATCTTTTTTCTTCTACCTCCGGTTGTGTATAACTTGATACCCACAATTTTTTTTCCCCTTTTAACAAAGTGTTTCTGGGAAACAGGTCCTGCAGTTAGGATATTTTTCTCTCTCTTTTTGACAGGCCTATACACAAAGATAAGAACCCTGTTGGGATGTTGAATAGCCTACCTGTGTACGGTGTTGCTCTAAACATATGGCTCTAAAATTCAGAACAGATATATCATTGGCGAAGTCCAGATAATTGATTCATAAGTCAGCTGCATCAGGCAGGTTTTTGATGGTATCTTTATAAATAGGTTGGTGCTTTCAAAGTGCCTGATGGTATCTCTCATATTGACATGAAAGGCATTTGGAGGTTGGAATATGCTAGTTATACAATTTGTATTCTTGGTGCGGTTCATGGCGGTTATCAGGTTCTTAGAACACCAACACAAATATTTGGGTAAATGTCTTTTGTAAATTTATACTCGCTAATATTTCACCTTCAGTCTTTTTAGTAACTTACTGCATTTTAAAAATTAATTCCGAGATCTGCACTTCCTCATTGTAAAGAAAAACATGGTTATTCTTCAAAATTGACATGACTACACACAGTTTATGACTTAAAATAACAAAGTACGACAAGAGTGTCCTTCAGACTCTTATTTTCAAAACCCCCAAAACAGATCACCAAGTCCTTCAGAAACAGCAGTCRAATGGAGCCACACATTCCCAATTCAGTGAAACATTGGGCCAAACCATAGAGAATAAAAAGCCAACAACACACAGACACTTGGTGTGCTTCACTCCAAGCACACAAAAGTACTGGGCAAGACACATGATTTGGTTTGCAAACTTCAAAAGTGAAAGCAAGATCAGCAGCTGGAAGGATCCCTGAACTTACAGGAGGAATTACTCTCCAGGAGCTGTGTGTGCAACATTAGCAGGGTGCTTTGAAAACCTCTTAATCTGTATTTTTCATTTTAAGTGAGGGGATGTCATTGGTAAAACTGATGAGGAAATTCTTCCTTCTTCTTAAATATAAGCACTTAAGAATTGATCACTTTTATATACTCTCTCTGCTGTAGGTACGTTTGCCTGCATATAAGGCATAAGTGTATTGAAGCTGTCCTGTATTGCAACAGAAAAAAAGGTGTTAAAGAGAAGTGAAGCTAATAAAAAGGAGATATATCCACATCTTGCTGGTTGATTAACTGAAAAAATGCACATCTTTAACAAAAGATGTTATTCCCTAGATGTCCTGACTACCCGCATTACATACATCACATCAATGACATTTTCAGTGACTCTGTGACATAAATAAAATGAGAGTATCTGGTGCACACTGATACATCGTACCTAACACTTTTCACACATGCAAATGCTTGTTTAACCATGGTGAGTTCTGAACAGAAACAAACAATTCACAAGTCCAGAGGGCTGTTTTGTCTCTCATACCTCACTGTGTGCTGGAACAACCCCATGGACACCAACAAAATTGCACCCTGAACATTTGGAGAAGCAATATTTAAAAATCACTGGTGAAAGGCCTAGTGGTGTCAAATTCTGCCCAGGGGAAGTGTTTTGTGATGCTGCTGAGGAACCTCAGCAAGTGCTTTGGGTGGAAGTGAGCTGTACACATCTCCTTTGTTAATCTGTCTGCTTTTCTAAGTTAGAGTTGCAGACAGTATGTTTTCTCAGGGTGAAAATTCATTTTTCAGTTTACTTGTAAACAGAGCCCTATAAAGGAAGCTTAAAACTATTGCATCAAAACTGCAGAGGCTAAAACATCTTGTGTTTTACTATATTTCTGTTTTCAGCACTCAGTGGTGTCCAGGCACCCGAGCAAGCACACACACACAGAGGTGAATATCTTTCTGAACAGCCTCTGACTTGCTCTCCTACCTTGCATTTATAATATGCATAAAAAACCACACGGCTTTTGACTCAGGAGTATTGAGGTAACTGTTGAAATCTTTTCACAATATAATGAAATGAAGTCACTCCTGACATGCAGAAAAAAACTGCTTGAATTGTCAATTCCCATTTCCACGCAAGCTTAGGAACAATAAGAGAGGGCACAAGCTCTGGCCACCTGAGCTGCAAAGGGTCTTGGTGGGCTCTCCCTGCACATTCCAAAAGCCTTCCCAAAGTGTCAGTATGGGAACTATTTTCCCCTGCAATCATTCAAACTGAATCTTTCTGCTTGAACTTCCCGTCCCGGAAAAATTTTTTTGGCCAAAATCTGCTTTGAGCAACCCGGTCTAGTGAGAGATGCCCATGGCAGGGGGGCTGGAACCAGATGATCTTTAATGTCCCTTCCAACCCAAACCCTTCCATTATTCTGTGATAAAACAGAGTGAGGGTTGCCAGGCTTTACGCTGCTGCTGCAGGGGGGTGGAGAGCGGCACCAAACCCCTCTGCTGTTCACAACAAGCAGGTGCCTTTGTTTGTGACTTGAAATTCTTTCCCCCTCCCTCCCTTGCAAACACTTTAGAAGCAAGTCTGCCTCTTCAAACCTCCACTTAAAAGGATTATCCTCAGAGCTGGAGACAGGCAGGAGAGCTGAGCCCCAGCATTCAGCTGCCCCAGCAGGGGGTGAGAGCCAGAAAAGCAGTGTACTTAAGCAGACTTTCCACTTTGATACAAACAATAAAGAGAAGGCAGAGACAGAAATTTTATTTACACAGRTCAGATCTAGATGTGAAGTTATCTAAATAAGAATAGGCAGCTGAAGAATATAAGAAAATAAGAAGAAAATAAGGACAGAAGAGAAGCTTGTAAAGGGTTAGGCCTTCTCTGCAGTATGAGTTGGTATCTTTTGCATCTTTTCCTCCACTAAGACCACTGAAAGGTGCAAAGGACAGCTTATTTACATTCTCCTGTTTCATTAGTGTCTCACAGATTTTTCCTTTCTGTAATAGTTGCTGCTCATTAATTTAAAAATATTTCAAACCAAATTCAACCAGCAAATCCTTAGCCACTCCAAAGCCTTGAAACTAGGGGAAGTCCCAAATCTAGATGAAGTCTCACGGAGTGACACCAGTCAGAAGAAGAATAGGCTACATAAGAGTTTACGTGCTTCTGCTTTCTCATCTGCCTCTAATAATCCCACCTATGCATCTGACACACAGTGCTTCATTCTGCAGCACCAAGGCAGAGCAGAACAGCTTCCCAAAGAGAAGTGCCAGCAGCCAACATCCTCATCTAACTGAGTTATCAAGTCAGGTCTCTGCAGGGGGAGAAAATYAGGGGCAAATGAGTTGCATGTCATAGTGGGGGATTTGCATGTAGCAACAAACCCTCTTTTTCTTTTGGTTCACACTATAAAAAGGTTAATCATCTAAGCCACTCTGTCTATTCCAAAGTCAAATTTCTTCTGCCTTCCAACTTTCCCTCCATTCTTTGTCTGGCCTCTCACCTCCTGAGATCCTGAGTGGTTGTCTCACCTCATCGAAAGAAGAGGAAATCTTTCCCCCTTCTTTCAACGTTGCTACTGTCAGAATGGTGGCATTCCATATCTTTTGGATCTATTTGTTGATGGCTTGCTCAGCCGAGGCCCCCAGGGGTACACACTGTTATCTCTGTGGTCTCTGTATCTCTTCTGAATTTACGCATCTTGAATTACTGGAGTTCCTATGGGAAACTTTTCACTGCAGTATCCAAAGGGCTGGAAAACCTTTCAGTGGCTAAGACTTACATTTGTCCTTAGAATATCCCTCTGCTTTTTGTACTTCCTTCATCCGGCTCATACATCAATCAGGAATTCTTCTACTCTCTCCCTCACTTTCTCTAAGAATTAAAATCAAAGCATCAGGTACAAGTGGAAGCCAATCCCAACTTTCTTTCTACCCCACTCTCCAAACTCTGGAGAAGGACTCAAAGCTGGGAAAAGTCTCATGAAAACGGGGCCAGCAAGAACCAAGACTCAATCTGAGCTCAGCTGGTTGCACCCCGTGAGTTTGACGTGCCATGCTGGAGCCGTGATTTACAGAGGCACACATTTTTCCTTCCCTGTCCCTTATCGTACTGCCAGGACTACATTACAATACCTGAGTGCCTCACGGTCCATAATGCTTTTAATCCTAATGGCATCTCTGTGAGGGATGGAGGTGCCATAATTTTCATTTCATAGATGGGTAACTGGGGCACATTACAGACTCTGTTCTTGTCTAGGAGTTTTATTGGCAGGTAAGGTTCCAGGTGGAGTCTGCTTCAGCAGAATAAGGATATCCATAGAGAGGATTATATCAGTGTTAAGGATATTAGAAAATTCCTCAGTGTAGTCACATACCCATATACAGTGGCAAAGTCGTCCTCCAAAATTTAAAGGGTGGATATTTGGGATTTATTTCTTTCAGACAAAAAATAACGTGACAGTGGGAAAAATTACTTAGAGCAAAAAAAAAGTATTCCAAAATGCCTAGTTTACAAAGCCCTGTCATATCTTGATGACTGATGGCCCTAACTTCTGCAAATTCCTACACCCTGAAGAGGACCCAGGTCTGAGACAGCTCCTCCTCTTTTGAAGGATGGTCCCTTTAGTCCCGTTAGGGTCTACCGAGCTTTGCTGGCAGACATTCTCCTTCTCTGGTCCAAACCAGATTTATGCTTTGGCCAGAGATAGGGAAAATCTTTAAAGCTAATGCTGCTGGCATTAGCCCTTCATAATCCTTCCCAGTATGAATATTACATTTGYTGTTTTCCAGAAGGATGGTACCACTGCTGGCTCAAATGGTTTATTAAAACTGTTTTCCACTGGACCTGCTTGGTCATGCACCATTTCCTGGACRATTTTGGGACAGAGATTATCTAGTCCCGCTAACCTGACACTATCATATTCCAACCCAGATGAATTCGCACTTATTTTGCTTTTGACTCCATACTTGTAGCATTGTTCTCCCTGAAAACTGCTGCAAATTATTTATTAAAATTTTAGGACCAAGACAGAGAAGATTTTGGGTTTTCTGAAAGAAGTCTGATTTGAAACAATTTTAATAATTTCCTACCAATTTTCCCAGGCAGGGTCCTGCAAAATATTTTGCTAGCAAGCATTGGGTTAAGCACAACATCATACAGATTATATAAAGAATTGCAGCTCCAAATTAATCAGAAACACAAGGTTTTCTGAATACTTTCTTTGAAGCAGTGTCTGAGGAAAAAAAACCCCAGACTTTAAGCTTTTCTGTTACTCAAAAGACTAAGTTAGGAATGCTGTCATTATCATCACTCATGATCACAAGATTTGGTTCCGTGTTGGTTCCCTTTTCAAATTTAAAAACATTTGGAATAAAATTGAGAAGGGTTGAATAGCTGATTATCACCACCTGAAGCAGAAATCTGACACAGAATTAAGATTCAGCTTGGAGTTGCTATAAGCAGCCTCACTAAAGCTGTTGGCTCAGTGCTTTCTAATATTTTTCAGTTGACAGGAGTACGTCAGATCCCCATTTTCTGAAAGTAAAATATCTTTTTCCTGAACAAATGTATGAACACTTACCTTGTTGATGTTACCCATATTTAATTCCACTACCTATTCTAAATATCTGATTCAGGTAGGAAAAAATATTTATACTTAGAAATGTGCTGTAGCTTGAGGAAAACAATTGAAATAGGCTTGTATTAATAAGTATTAATGGTGTGATGTATATATATGTGTGTATGTGTATATATATACATATACCATCCATAATGCTATGGATTATACGGTATACAATCCAAGGAAAATACCTTTATAGCCAATCCTTGTTTATTAAAAAATGAAACCACAAGGCATCAAAGGCTAAGAGTCCAAAACAATATTTGTTACACTTATATAGATGTCTTTCTTACAGAATTTTAAATTTTTTTTCCTTAAATAATTGTCAGTAATAAAAAAATCCCAAGCCACTGGACAGCATATTTTCTTGAGAGTTTCATGAACCTTTTGTCAGACTTGATGTGATTTTCATGTTACAGACAAAAAAGGAAACTCAGAAAAGTTTCATGTAGCTTCTTATTTAATCACAAGCATTTCTCATAGCCCCAGCAGATAAGTAAAAACCCCTTTAGCATTGGTGTTCTTAATCAGACTCCTCCATGCATGTTGCAATTTCGTTTTCTGCAGGAATCTCATCTATTCTCTCATCTATTTCTCTATAAGTAAAGTAAGTTTTGACTCTTACACCAATGCCTTACATGAGCCCCCTGGATAAATAAAACTGACTATGTGTTCCAGAAAATAAAATTAAAAATAAATTAGTCAAGAAGCACATGGATATTTTAGATAAAATACAGCGGCTTTTATGAATAGAGCTTTGCTCAGTGTTGCTCATTGTCTTTATTAGGTGCTACAATGTGTCTTTTACACTCTTACGTGGAATTTCTATCCCCAGGAGGGACAAAATAGAAACCCAGTACTTAACATAAGCACAGCCAGGGTATTTCTAAACCTTGAAGTTAGATAGGGAAGGAGGCTACAAAYCAAGAACAACCCAGAGATGCGCAGTCACATGGAATCTTTAGTTATAGAGACAACAATGGTGCACGAATTGTTTCAGCTGGAGMACAAAACAGGTTGTACCCCATCGCAAACCTGCAGGAGCAGAGCAGGAGCTTCCTTTGTTGCCACCATGAAGGAAATGCWGTCAGAAGTTCAAGTGAAGCCTTTGAAGTCTAAAACTGTGCAGCTCGAATACAATCTGAGTGCTTTGTGAGCGTTCTGTCTGTCAGGGATGGTGTCCAGTTGTAGTGGTTTACATTTGAAAATATGGATTACTTACTGATTTCTTTTGTGTGAGACAAAAATTAGGAGAAAACAAAGCAGGCACAAAACTTACAGAATATAAAGAAGTTTATTAACAGACTTGAAAGAAAAGAGGAAAAAAATAAAAAAACTGCTGTGGTTTAAACATCTCTTCCATGAAAACTCACAGTTTCATTACACTGCAAGACATGGACMATTACATGGGGTTATTAATCTTTTTAAGGATGAATTATTTTGGCTTAAATGCAAAGGTGTTTTTCACCTCCAGTCTTTAAAAAACCCCTCTTTCTCTCGGCTTTTAAAAACTGGCAGAGGCACTCTCCTCAAGTTTTGCAAGCCACACATGAACTGTCCATCCCCTCATGTACTTTAAACGGATTAAAGAGACAGTTATGATATTACAGTCTTTACCACGGCATTGCAAGAAGTATTTTAAGCTGCGCGCGGGAAGCGCGGCACCGCCCTCTGCTCTCTTCCGAAGCCATCTTTAGAGGCTCTGGAGCTTCATCCCACGTGACCAACTTTTTACTTCTCTCTCTCTGCCTCTGAAGTTGCTGTTACCGGTCAGAGTCCACGGTGAGGAGAGCCCCCTGCTCTCCCTGCGCCGCTAACTGAACAGTATTCTCTTCAGTTCGGCGTGAAGTATGCTGGCTTGTAGGCTAGAACGCTCCCGCCGGCTTCTTAAGAAAACTGCKTCGGACGGCTTCWTAGTTCCCCCTCCCAGGGACCCAGGGTCCGTGCTGCGGCGTTGGGAGTGGGGGACGGCAGGAGGGGCAGGGGCACCCGGCTCAGCGGGGCCCTGGGCTCTGAGGGCCCCCCTCTGTCCCGTCCTAGCACCGAGCTAGAACGGAAAAAAACCCAAAATCCCGCCTTTCCACGTGGTTTAAATATGTGAAATTGASAGAAGTGTAATTGGTTTAACAGGCTGTCCGTCAGTTCAGGTCAACCCACTACATCAGTTCGGCAGTGTTTACGGTACAATATGCTGAGTGTCTGTTCGTGCACGCTGCTGTTGGTTAGAGAGACTGGGCTTCCAAGCCTTGCATGTCAGTCATTCTACGTGGAGCTCCAGTCCCCATAAACTTCTCACCGATTATTCTGGAACCGATTAAAACTTTAGGAAAGCTTGGATCCACCTCCCAGCTGACCCAAGATGTGTGGTTGGGGGAGAAAGCACAGTAATAATTCAAAGTGATGTAACCAATGCCAGAGCGGGAGAGTTTCCTTGCCACCCATCTAGACATTTTCAACACAACAAGGCTACCACCAGTCCAGTTTTGTTAGCTTGGGTATTTTAATAAACCTGCAGAACCAAAAAAAAAGCAACAGTTCTGTGTTTCATCATCGTTTTGTGTAAAGGCCACATCAAAAGAGAGGATTTCCAGGATAAAAATATATAAGCAAACTCAAAGAAGTTTGGGAAAGGAACTTAGATACGATTAAAACAATATGTGCTATTACAGAAATCAAGTAAATGTGATCTGAGTTTTGTGCTTATAGCAGAACTATACACACAAAACTTAAGAAAACTCTGAAGAAAAAACTTAAAGACAGATAATATATTTTATTAGAGCAAATAGCATAGGTGGAAAAATTAGATCTACTTTTGGGCACTTGGCCCTATTTGGAACTTAGACATAACAACAGCCTATTCTTGCTTTACCAAAAAAGGGGGAAAAAATTGTTTCAGAGATTCTTTCAAACCCCTTTACATAAACTAGTCCTGCAACAGCCTCTATTTCCTTTACTTGTATTATTTTCAGGGTGGCTTGAGACCTTGGCTGTTCCTTGAACCCGTTCTATTGAGTCTTCACCAAATGGTTTGGGTTGAAAGGTTAAAGATCACATAATTCCACACTGCCTGCCATGGGTAAGGGCATCTTCCACTAGACCAGGTTGCTCAAATCCAACCTGGCCTTGAACACTTCCAGGGATGGGGCATCCACAGCTTCTCTGGGCAACCTGTTTTAGTGTCTTACCACCCTCACAGTAAAGAAATTTTGCTAACATCTAATCTAAACCTACCTCCTTTCAGTTTTGAAGCCATTCTCCCTTGCCCTAAAAAGTCCCTCTTCAGCCCCCTTTTAGTACCCTTTAGGCACTGGAAGGGGCTCTAAGGCCTCCCCAAAGCCTTCTCCAGTTTGAACAGCCCCAACTCTCAGCTTCTGTGGCATGACACCCTCCCTGCTCAGGAAGGAAAAGCTCAGCTGTTGTATGTGAGCTCTGTGGATTTACACTTGCGAAGCAGAAAGGGTGCAACCCACGTGCCTTGGTGAATGGCTGCACATGAATGCAAAGATATTTTGTTCTRTTAAGATAAAAACATGGAAGTTTTAATCTTCACCTGGTTTTGCAATCCCGACCTCTATCAAAATAGAGAAGGGATTTAGAGTAAAAATAGCAATGATTCAGCCAGTACATTAAAAACCACAAGACCCATTAAATGGAGTTTCTAATAAAAATTCTTCCTAACTGGTTAATTGGAGTTGTTAAATGATTTCTTTTTATAGTAAAAGCTTTATAATTAACAAGCCAGACATTGATTTCCAGTCATTATCAATTTCTCTATGATTATTATTGCTTCTATAATAATCTTCACTGTATTAACATAGATTAAGAAGCTCTTTAAAATAGAGCAGCTTCATTAGCTCCTGCTATCACAGGAGGACCTGCAGAACTCGGCACTCCAGTTAACCACCACACAGAAGCTGAAAATAAATGCTGCAAGTCTCTGTTCCTGGGGGCTGATGTGCATGGAGAAGAAACCTCAGTGCTCAGCTCTGAGCACTTAAGTCCCAGTCAGTAAAGCTGCTAAAATCATTAACTTGTACAGCCACTCTAACAATATTTCTTTGTTAATCTTTATTGTTCCATTAATGAAACATCTTTTATGCTGTGGACCCACTACATTTGGAAAACTTCATAAATCCACTTGCAAAACCAGGATAATTTCAGCTGGGTGAATGAAAGTGGGGTAAAACAGCCTCGAAAACACAGCAATGTGATAAAACACATTTAGTAAGCATGGGAGAGGGGATGAATTGCTCCTGGATTCCAGGTGTTAGAGTGCACTGACTGAAGCAGGGATAGGGATGGGACTCACAACACACCATTTTGCTCCTCTGAAACGTGCCTGTGAATCTTTGCAGACTAAGGCTATTTCTCATCCAAAGTGAGAGCAGCTTGCTCGCTGAGCTTTCCCTGATATTTTCCATGGGCATACGCTGAGATTGCTAATAGTGATGGCTGTCCTTTGGACACACACTCTGACCGCTCATTTCTGCCTCCAAATAACTGAATTCAATCAAGTTTTACTACACTTTGAATTTTTTTGTTTCTRAAGTTATGCTGACTGCTTCGCAGTTAGATTTTGCTGTATGATTCATATGGCTGCAAAGAACTCACAAGAAGTCTTGCAAYAGCATAACATTTTTCTGAGCTATGCAGGGTTTTTATTTCAGATATAGTTCCCAGATTAATTAATTTGTGATGTATAGAATATCCTATAAATATTTTTATTTTGGGTGAACCGTTATTTTCAGACATTGCAAGGGTTCTCGCTCCACTGTCCTTCATGAATTTGCAGAGGAAATCAAAAACAGAGCTCAGTAAGAAAGGGTTTAAAAAATATTGTTTGATGTTTTATATGATGGAGGGAATAGGCAGAAGAAGAAGCCATATGCAAGCCTTCCATGTCAACACAAGCTTACAATCCAGACTTTCCCACATTCTCAAATATGCCAAGTATGATGATATGGTTTGTCTGTCACGAAGCCTGATAATAGTTGGGAAATGTAGATCTTTTTAAATGCTGAAATCAAGATGGGCTCAGACCTGTCCTTCTGCACTCTTTCATTTTAGTTAAATGTTACAGTTGTGGATGAGACAATACAAGAAGAAACAAATTGTAAGGGAATTATACTGATGGAGTAAAATTAAGAAATATTAAAAAAAAAAAATCTTATGTTTGAAACATGGCCTGTACTTTTCAACATATTTCAAAAAATAAATGTATTGAAGCTGCTTTCTCTCATTATCTACAAAAATGTTTTCAGCTCTCAAGAGTCGGTCATTGTGGGACTTTAAATCAAACTTCATAGATTTACTTTGTCAACTCCAGCCTAAACTTCTCTGAGCTTTTTCTGGCTTTCCCAGGGACTAGTAGCTAGGATTCCAGCTGTCCTGCCCCCAAGGTGGTCAAGAGCTAAAAGAAAACTTCTGTGTTTTCCTTGTCCAAATTCATTGAGACCTGTTAAGACTGACACAGCATTTTTTTTATTATCAGAAATCTCAACCACTCCAAAAATGAACACAAAACAAATTTCATCGCTCTACTCCATTCAGAATTCTTGGGGTGACTTTATGGTGCTGTATCCCCTCTCGCCTGCTCTATGCCCAGACATGAATCCTGTGTCTTTAAGGTGGGTCTGAGAGAAAGGGGAGGAAAAAGCTGAGCAAATCCTTCAGCGTGGTTTCGTGTTCAAGGACTCACAGACTCCCCCGCGCTCTCACTGCTGCGCAGTGAGGAAGCACCTTCCTGCTTTTAGCCAGCTTTTGGCTCTGTTTCTCAGGAGAGAGACAGAGAGTTAAACTTTGCTTTTTAGCTAGCCTGCTACCTGAGGCAAGAAGTTTTTTTTTCCCTGGGKCTTTGGCTTCTTCTTTTCTTCTGGACTGTTCAGCAACACCAGAACATCACTGGGAGGCCCCACACCGCSGCCCAGAGGGGCCCATGTYGCACCCCASCCCTGGAGAGAGCAGAGCCACACCTACAAAGAACTCTGAATCTACCCAGSTCTTCTCCACAGCAAGAGGTTTTATTATTTAACATTATTCATTCTTTTTTTTTTTGGTGCCTGCATGCACCCTGCTTGTTAAATAAACAATTTTTTTCACTTTCCTCCGAGGAATTTCTTTCTGAACTGGGTGGGGAAGGGGCTGCTGAAATCTGCCTTTTGTTAGAGAATACGTTAATTTCGGACGTTTTCCTCCAATTTGCCTCAAACAGGGACAAACAAATTTTGGCGCCCAATGTGGGGCTCAAGAAAGTGAAAAAAACTGTGATAATTACAATTTGGTTTTAATTACTTCGCATTGGGGTGAAACAGTCAGTAGTCACCACGTTGTTTGAGTTCATAAAGTCTCTCTGGTTTGAGGTACTAATGTCTTTCTGGTCCCTAGGCCTGTTTGCCTACCCACAGCTAGCACTGATTTTGTCCCTGGTACCTAACTTGGTACGAATGGGCACRAATCTGGATTTCTATTTTGCTGTTYTCGGTGATAATGGTTTATAGGAAGCTGAAAGAGGTGCTGGGAGCTGTTGAAAATGTGTRTGAKCTGTTGTTTATGCGTCCTAGTCTCCGTCCTAGTTTCAGTAGCCTGTTTTGGGGGTTTATTAGTAATTGCACCCAGTTTGTTAGAGGAGGATGAGGGATGGGGTTTCCCAGCCTTTCATCTCCTTCTTCCCCTTCAAGTCTGGTATGTCACTTTTTGGTAATGTTCAGCTTCCCCTGGATGTTAAAGAGACCACTTTCCTGATATTTTAGCGGGACAATAGCATAAATATGAAAAACCTGGTATTTTAACYGGGACAATATCATAAATATGAAAAATTATGCAGTGAGTACAAAGTGATGGAAGATCAGATCCTTGGAGAGACTACTCAAGGAAGTACCACACACGTGCTTATCTTTAAGGTAAACCGGAGCTAATTATGTGATTATGCAGATGTGGAGGACTGTTAGCGGAAAGAAAAAAAAGAAAGAGAAGGAAGSCTTTTTGAATAAAGCGTCAAGAAGGAAGAGGGTGGGACTGATCCCTGACTTATCCAGAAATTTTGATTTGAGGGAAAGTAGAAATAAAATCATCATCATCATCATCATCGTCATCATCATCACAGTATCTCACAAAGAGCATACCATCAGATGGTGATAAGGGTCAAGGAAAGTACAACTTTCTTAGTTCGTCACCTTGTAACATCACTCTTGATTGTCCTTTCAGGACCTGATCTTTGTGCAGTAACGCGTTTCCTCATACAAGCAGACCATTCTGAGCTACCTTGGAATTTCTAATTTTTTATACATATGTATATACAGTGTGGTGTAAATATACTCAAAGAACCTTTGCCACCCGCCTGCTTTTAAAAATTTCAAAGGAAGCTTTACTTCCCTGCCACGAGACTTGGCGTTTCATATTTCATGCTCTTTATTCATGAGGCTTAGCTGAAACTTGATTTAGGAAAAGCGAAACTTTACTATTCAACAGTACAAAACTATTAAAATTAATTGATCTGACCGTAACCATGAGTGAATAACTGGAGATGTAACCATGGAATCATCATGCCTTTTGAAAACTGTCTAGATAGATTTAATGGATATATACAGCAATGTGATCTAAGGGAATACATGCATTCATTTCCCCTTTCCATTCACCTAAGAGGGTATTGCAACTTTTATCTGATGCCACATTAAGGTATAATGTGCACTGATATGCAACAGATAAGGAGCTGCCAAAAATTTCTTTGATGCCTTTCAGTCATGTTTCCATCAAATAAATCCCTACACAAAGAATACACACAGAAATCACTAACTACTTTGTAACTAGCTAATTGGTTTAGACCAAAACCATCCAAGTTCTTTTRCATCGTGAATCCAAATCCCTTTTTTTTTAATCCTTATTTTATTTATCTTATCCAGAGGGGGAAATTGCACATATTCATCTGGAAAACTTATGGAGTGAGAAATTAAACCTGAGAACAAATTCCAACTCTCATCCTGCAATGCAGAGAACATCAAAGGGCCGCACCTATGAAAATATTATTTTTCCTCTAAACTTTCTGTCCCAAGGCCATCAAAAATCTCTCTACTCATGTCTGATTTATGTTTCAACAATGTTTTCRGTAACCTCTACAGCTCAATGTCTGGTGAGCAAGCCCTCTGGATGTGTAGCAGAGAATTGTTATGCTCTAGTACAGCATATATAGAATAATGAATATATTGAAACCAATCTAGTTTCTCAGATATGAAGAGCACATGAATGTAATTGGTATTCTAATTTATGACAAATATCTTGTGGCTACAGTAACAAGGGCCCTGAATTGTAACATAAAGAAGACCTAAGAGCTTTGCACCTTCCAACACCTTGCTGGATGGGGCCGTGCACTGCCTTCTCTAAATTCAGTGCATGGCTGGTTGAGATACACGCTATAGTACTCAGGACACAAGTATTTCTTTTAAATGTTTCAGAGCAAAGTCATCTTGGTCCAACTCTATTAATTTCTTGAGAAACATTTATGTTTCATCAGAAAGTGGATGAAAGCAATCAAAATGTCAAGGCACGTGATGACATAGGTGTCCCCTTTATGCTGTGGTCCTACCCGTGTCCTGGCTGTGATATTGCTCTTGCCACAGCCGGAAGCACTGGTGGGAGCAGCGTTGCTTGGATTTCTCAGTCATAAAGTTACCACTCMTTTATAGTGTTTATCACTATTGTGTGAGAAGACTCAGATTGACAAGACTGTGTTGGTTATCCTCAGGACACGTTCAGAATTTCTCCACAACTCCCAAGAGTAGTAAGACAAAGTGAGATGAATTCCTGACTGTGTTGAGTTCAAAGAGAGTTGAGGGCTTCAAGTAATGATTTAAAAAACTCACAAACCCAAAGTAGACTTAGGTTCTGATCTGGACCGCTTATATCACCTGATTCCAAGAGACTGAGACAGTATCCAGACCTTAACCTAGTCATATTTCAAGTCTTTATATCCTCTGGTATTGACCTTTCTTCAGTTCTTATTTATTCTAGACATAAGTTTTAATGCAAACCCAGACAGCAGAGTGAAAGAGAACTTTTGCAATGTTCAGAATTTCAGACCTAGATTTGCTTTGCTAATACAGAATTCAAATCTAAAGCACATGAGCTTTGGGGAAGTTAGGTTAAGCTGTGGCTACCAAACCGCCCATAGTTCATGAATACTCTCCCCTTCCCTGTCCCAATCCCAATTAGAACTGCAATTTACAAGACGGAAATGGGAAATAATTTGCAAGATCAGAAAATTAGGCCYTGTGCACCAGACAATCTGTCTCTAAGTATTTATTTATCTGAGAACTGTTAGAGCATGCTATGCTTAAGACTTGTGATAGCAAACATTTATTTTATGTCATGAAAGTTGTATTAAATGAAGTTAATAAAAATATTCTATCAGTATACAAAATATTATTTTGAACATGAATCTTGAAGTAGGATCAAAAGTTGGGCTTGATAATTAAAAATTGTAAAGGAATGAGTAATAAGAAAGATTAATCCAAAGGACGAGGATTCCTAAAATTTTATCCATGGATTGCAAGTTAGTGGGTTTGACTTCAGAACAGCAGATCCATAAAAGAGTAATTCTGCCAAGAAATACTTTTATGTCCTGTGCTTGTAACTTGAAATGTCTTAAGATGACTAGCCCTGTCAACTCAGTGCCTCTCAAAGAGGTGTTGCAGTAGCTTCTGGTGTGAATTACAGCAAGGAATGAAAGAGAAGGCATGCCATTATGCTTTAAAACAGAGGAGCTCTACAAGCTTTTACAACTCCTTGGTGGCAGGGCACTTTGGACCTTTATTCTTTGGCAGATTTAACCCAATATTTCCTTTATCTCTCTCTTTCTCTGTCTATCCACCCACACTGACTATTCAGCCCAGACCTGGTTCGTCTGAAGTTGATCCTGGAGGTGCCTTGAAGGACAATTTGGGATAACCATATAAAGAAGTCTCTTGCAGACTACATTCAGATGCTGTGAGAACTGCTACCCTACAACACACCCAGGCTGCAAAGACACAGATGTATGGTGTAATACCTCCTTGACATTATTTGTACTGATGGAAGGAAATTAATTTGAACTGCATGAAGCTAAAGTGACTGAATTTTGCATGAGAAGGAGAATGAATCGGGCGAGTGAAATCCATGCTGCGGTTTGATACAARGGCTTTTCCTTTGCATTCCTGAGAGTACCTTGGAGGCTCCAAGTGCCTCCTGGCTATTTGCAAAGTGTGATGGCAAAGAAACCAACACACTCCATCGATGRGTGGGTCCATTCCCCTGTGCCAAGGCCCCCTTCCATCCCAGTCAGTGGTCACATGTGTGATTTGTTTGGACGCTGGCTCCAGAACTCCAGAGTTCCCCGTCTGGGCACTAATGCTGGCTTACATTTTCCTTGTCTAAACCTCATTCACAAAAGGTCATCTTGTACCTGACCCTTTTTTCCTTCTACTACAAAGATGTATTTAAGGTAAGGACTTTCTGAGTCCTTTTTATTTGGTAGTTAGATATCAACATCTTTTCCAATGTAAAATATTCTCAGAAATCATATTCAGTCAGCAAAATTGTTATGCATGCATTTATTGGAGGACGCTAATGCAAACATGAATTAGGAATTATACAGCCATTTTCATGAAAGAAGTGCAAAAAACATCTGAGAAAGAGAAATGCTGTAATTTCCTAAATTTTGCAGAACTACCTTGTAAAGTCCCAACAGCATTAAAAACACATGATGTTAGCAAGATGACAAGCTCAGAACAGAAAAAAAAAAGTTGATTCAGCCATATTTCATTTACCTTACTACCTCTTCATCTTTTATTTTAGACAGCTTCACAAGTGTATAGCTAAGTATTTCCAACAATCTTCTTAGACTTGGGAATTCAGTATTTTCATTTCCAGTACATAAAGTTGGTTTAAGTGAGAATTTAAGAACAACAAATAGTCAGCCACTACTTTTAGCATCAGCCAAACTGGATGAAACAACGAGAGAGACTTGCAAAGTAAAACCTTTGGAAAAGATATTGAGGTTGACTACCRGTATTCTGTACAAGCTTGTAGAAGAAAGTCATGTACCTCAAATCTTTCCAAATGAATGTATCAACACCATGGCAGTGAAACTATGCACTGAAATAATCAATTTTGCTTTCACAGAGCCTCTGATGAGTCCCTCRCGAGAAGGAATTTAATTATATATAAAATACACTGATTGAAAGGTGACATTCCAAAAAACAACCGAACCAAACCCCCCATCGATTAATAACTTGTGGTTTTCAATGTGGAGTTCTTCTAGCTCTTCTAGCTGTTGGGAAGCGTAATAAAGCAGTCCTTGTATGTTTGCTACCAGGAGAGTCCCTTATGGTCACTAGCTTCTAGGGCAGCCCTGAGCAGCCTGCAGTCTGTCTGCTTCCATTGATGCCTTAAGATGCCTCCTAGACACAGAGACTAGACAGAGTAAAGGAATAAAAGTAGGTATTTATTTGAAGGGCCTTCAAGGTACCCCTGGGGAGCCAGAGGCTATTGCCAAGATGGACCCCATGATGGAAGACAGGTCACGAGTTCTTCACACTTTTATAGGTTTGGTTCATTTGCACATCAGGGCCAACTCTCCAATTAAAGCCCCAGTTTAATGGTGTAATTCCCCTCAGCTACTCCCCCCTTCCGAGACTCTTTGGTTTACACCCCTTGGGCTCAGGATGGTCCAGGTGTCCTTGAAGAGCAGTCCGGAGAGGCTTTGCTATGTCTAACGAGCATGAGAGAGCAGAAAGTAACAGGCCACGAGAAGCTTCAAAGTTGCACACTAAGCAGTACAGAATTTAAAAAATAGAAAAGCCAAAACCTAAGGCATCACCATGCCTGATGGACAGCTGACACCAGAGGAGGGTGATTGCAGGGTCAGGAAAGGGGCTAGAAACCTGCCAGACTCTTACCAGAACCCTGCCTCTGCACAGGGAGTGCTAAGTGCCCCCTGGCTGCCCTTGAATACCAAGTTCGTTACAGTTCCAACATTTTGTCGCTAGAATTCAGTCTGATAAGCATCAGATAGAGCACACCTATGTGAGAGATATTGTAGAGGAGAGGGCATTTAAATGAAAAATAACGATACACACACACACACACACACACACACACACACATACATATATACACACAGACACTCAAGTATCCAAAACTATTTTGCCAAGGTGTGTAGTTTGAGTTTTTCTGCTCTTGTTCAGTGATACTAATTCTGAAGTAGATTTTAGCACCACAATAGAACTACTGTCATTATTTCACTAATTAGTCCCATTTCTGCTGTTAGCACTGAAAACACTGGCTTTTTTTCCCCAGTTTGCCTCCTTCAAAGACATGCCAAATGAGTTCGGGCTCAGTTTGGAGACTGTAAATTAATAGCAGTATTTTGATCAAGCTGCATTTAAAATGACTATGATCACTTAAAAAGCATGTTAATTCTGAGCCACTGAAATGAAAGGCTGATGCTCTTTGGCTTTCTGTTTCCAGTGGGCAGCTGGAATCAGAGCCAGAAGACTATGGACAAAAACCAGAGCAGTGTTATCTGTCCATGGAAATGTCATGCAACAAATAATTTGGTTTCTGTCATATATTTTTTTCTAGAGTAAACACAGAATCTGACAGTCTGCTTCGCTTATGTCTCTTTTCTTCATCAGCTGTAAAAAAAAAATGATCTCACACAATGCATAGGGCATGTAGGGTCACACAGTGCTCTGAAAACTCTGCCTATACCTCAGTGTAACAAGATGAGTTATGGACTGAGTGACAATTTCGCTGAACTGAATTTTCTTGGCTTTTTCAGTCTTCAGGCAGACTCTTAACAGAASAGTGTGTGCACACAGTTTGAGAGAGGTGCACATGTGGAAGTCATGGAAAAAGTACACATTATTTTGACTATTAAAAGCTATTAAAAGCTGGGAAAAGATGAGAACAAATATCTACCATAACAGAACAAATCTATGGCAGCGGAGCTCCCTGTTCAGTCAAACATCGTGGCAGCTTTCTTTTTTTTTAAGGAAAACTATGGAGAGAAATTTTTTAAGAAATATTTGAGACTTTTCTGGGTTTTGTATTTTTCCTTTTAAAAAAACAGCTTTTTTTTTTCCCCAGATGAGGTGTCTTTTCTTCTTGCTTCTAAAGTATTATTATTCTTCCTTTCTAAAAAACCCCAGAACTGCTGAAACTACTGCCTCCTGGCTTTGCTAGACAACGCAGAATCTCTTCTGACACCTTTGGAGCATTTGATGTTGGCAGAAGCTACATTAAGAACATTGTACTTGAGGATACATGCCAGAAAACCATGTGGAGGTGGTGRGACTTTCAGGATGTAAACACCTGTCTAAGTGAGGTATAGACAAGAGATCTTTTCTTTAATGTAGACTGCCATCATCTGGTAGCATGCTCGAGTTCCTCTTAAACCCTGCTTCAGGGCTCCAGGAAGATTTTTTGTGAAGCAATACCTAAGCCATCCTTTTTCTTTTCCTCCCCAAAGATTTCTCTCTAAAAGTGGCTTAATCCTTTCCTGGGGTCATAAATGAAAGGAAATTCTTGCCTCTAAGAGACAAACTAATGCTGAGGGCCTGGGTTAAAAACTGTACCTGTTGGCTTGCTGAGAGCTAGAAATAGTTTAACTTGTCTATTGTAGCATTTATTGTAGGGTTTTTCTGCCTCCCATCCAGCTGAAGTTTGACCTACAGCTTCACTGCCCTTGCTTTCAAGTGAATTTATTCAAAGTTTTTGTATTTGAGCTAGCACTGGGTCCTAGCTTTGAGTCCTGGCACTGCCAAGCCCACCGCTAGACCATGTCCCCAAGTGCCAGATCTACATGTCTTCTAAATCCCTTCAGGGCAGGTGACCCAAACACTTCCCTGGGGAGACTGTGCCACTGCTTCTCATGAAGAAATTTTCCCTAAAATCCAACTAAACCTCCTCTGGCCTAACTTCAGGCCATTTTCTCTTATCCTGCCACCTGTTATCTCAGAGAAGAAACAGATTCCCACCTTGCTCCCTCAGCAAGTGAATGGAGCTGCACCAATTTGCAGTCACCTCATGTTAGAATGTTGCAGGAATCACGCAAGGGCATGGACTTCGCACACAAGATGGAAAATGCAAAGCCTTTATGGCGCACTCAGAATTCCCTAAATACCAGCACCTAACAGGATATCACATCATATAAACAGGAAAGATGTTCACCTCAGTGTCCCCCAATCACCTGGGGTAGTGCACAGACATTGYCTATTATGGTAACAGGTAAACAATACCCTATAAGGTCACAAACTACAATTATCACATCTCATAGGCCCAGCACTGTCCACAAACCCACAATCCTCTCTCAGCCCATCCCCGGTGACCTGGATGCACTCCCAGGGTCACCTCCAGGTCCAAGAAAGAGGCTCTCTCTGCGGCCCTCAGGGCCTRTCTCTCTTCCAGCACATAGTGCACCCCAACAGAATGTAACACACAGGAAGCTTTTATTATAGTTTGCCATAAGCTACATGCTTAGCTTGTGTATGACTTCCTAAAGAAATCACCACCTTTCTCCTTTTGGAGTTGCTGGGCCTCTTTAAGAGCTCTGAAATGTGGTGAGTTTCTTTTTTTTTTTTTTCTTCTTTTTCCTTCCTCAAATTGTTCTGAAGCTTAACAGCAGTACCACATTTCTAATTAAATGGACAGATAGGATGCCGATAACATCTGCTTTCTGTAATAAAAACTATTGATATTGTTGACCTGACAGATTATCTGCAATAGACAGAGCACAATGGCCACATCTAAAAAGCAAGGGAGGAAGAGCAGCTTAGCGCAAGAACACATATATTATTATCTGTTCTTCTGCCTTTTGGAATTATTAAGAATGATTATAGAAATTATCAGTCATCTCTGCTTCTTGTTCTGGCATATGAAACAGAAACAGTGATTGAATGTCACGAAGAACTGACTTTGATCTCTTTTTTTYCTCGATGAAATGACTTTGTAAGGTGAGCTTCTTATTTTTTTATGGGAGCATCTCTTACAGGAATACCCAAGATTTATAACAGCAGCTGCCATTTTTCAAAATTTTTCTCCATGTTTTATAGAGCAACACTTCGAACAGTAAAAAAATATCCTAATAGTAATTGACATCGACAAAGCCTTTTATTGAAAAACCTGAGCACTCCTGTCATAGCTCAAACCTGATTTCTACTTAAAGTTACTGGTTTTCCTGGGGTTTGCAGTAAAAATCTGGTCCTATGTGAATGAAGGCCGTACAATTGCCTAGTAAATACCTACTCAACAGTATTACTACTCCACTTAAAATCCCAACATTCAAAAATGTCACATACTTTTCTTAATTAAAGCATTTTTGTTATGGCAAAAAAACCCCTGGTGTCTCAAGAAAAAAAGATAGCTAAAATATCAACCTGACCCTTCATGCAAGGACTTAAAAAAGCCTAGGAGCTAAATCCTTCCATGTGGCTTTAGATTTGCAGGGGGAGAGAAATGTCTGGACTCCACTGATTTTAGGGTGACTTGGCTCATTTACACCATGGAGGTGGCTTTAGTTCAACCTGTGCTTTCCTCTCCAGGGCTGCAACATCAGTGATTCACCCTTTTCAAGAGGAAGCACCRTAAAACGCCTGTGCCACTCAGTTTTGCACATGTCTGGATGTTTCAAGGTCATGGTAAAGGCAACAGCCATCTATTCATCCCCAGCTCCTGAATTTCCAGAGGTAAACAAACAAGCAAACAAAATGCTACTGTAGTAGATTTAATCTCCTCCTTTTGTTCCCGGTGCCAAACAGCAGCACCTTATTTTCAGAAGCTGACCTACATCATTTGCCAAGTATTCAGTATTCAGGACTTAGTTAAATACTTTAGCCTGACTGGTGTCGAGGTTTTTTTTATAAGAAAGGTTTAATGGAGGGTTTATCTGCATTTGCCAGTAATCACAGGAGTCAAGGAGCACGGGCTTTAAGAAAGAAACAAAACAACCAAATATCTTGATGGCCGGCTATGTAGAACCCTTATCTTTGGATTACAGTTTGATTTTCTTTGCGCAGATTTTCTTTATGCAAAAAAAAAAAAAAAAAAATACTGCAGTGGAGAAATCAAAATACAAAATTAATCAAGCCTAGAAACTCACCACATGTACTTAAATCACCGTGCCTTAAGAAAAAAACCCCAAACAACAGAGGGCGGAAATGTAATGAAAATATATTTAACTTTTAGAAATTTTTCATTAACTCCTCCTGAAAAAATGTTCTCTTTTCACAATATGAACAAAACCCATTCATTTAAAATCAGATGGGAGTTTCCAACAGCCATTTCACCTTAATTGTCTGTAATCTCACTCATATTCCACATTAGGTTCTCCTGCCACCTAATATGTATTAATTTTAAATTAAGCAGGACACTGATAAGATAATATGCTTGGTCATGGTCTTCAGTGAGCAAGGTTTTTGTCACAGCTATTTTTAGTTAATACGATGCTACTTCTCCTAAATGTCATCCTAAAGAGAATTTTCTGGCAATTTTTGGGCTAGAAAGATGTCTACCCAGGCTCTTCTCATTTCAGCAAGCTAAAACTCCAGTAAACTACCTCACAATTTTCTCAGCTTCCAGAATTTTGCATCACTGTTTTCTGCCTCCATTCTGACAGGCTCTTCTAAGGTGAAAGTTTGCTGCCCACCCACAGCAGTCTCCTGATAAACCCCCATTTTTTGTCTCTGGTGATGCAAAACTACTCATGTGCTTACAAAAATTTATAAAATTTTCCTTTTTTTATTCAAAAGTTCCCTGTTATTTAGGTGAAAGCATTTATCAGTGGTGCAACTGCTTGATCCATACTGTTATTATACACTGTTCTTAGCTTACACTCATGTCCACAAATATGAGGCCTCATATCCAACATCCCCTGTAATTCACACCTAAATTTGTAGGTTGGTGCCCTTTTGATAGCTGAAATGTCATATTTTATTTTCCTCCCTCTTATCAGCCATGTAAAACAGATTCTAAAGTGAAACTTGGGGAAATAGCTGAAAAAAGGCATTTGGTTAAAGAGAGGAGCTTRACAGACACCCTAAAGCTCAAATTGTGGAAACAAAGAGCTCTGGGTAACTTCTGAGGGAAGCAAGGGGACTTTTCTGATACTCTGCAGAAGCTGAGAAGACATCAGATTTTACAGTTCTAACATTGTGAACACGGTGACTAATTACYATTTTTCAAAATGTTGTTCTCTCATTAATACTGATTGTAATTTTCTTCCACATCATTGATGCATTGACTTGAAGTAATTTTAAATACTCACATAAACATATTTTTTCTATGTAAAAATACTGCAAGATCAACAAAATTATACACAAATATTTGATGAATTCCTGAACTCTGATGACCTTGATTCACTCTTTATCAGTGAAAGACACAAAGCAGAGCAGAAAMAAACAGCCTGATTCTGAGGGATGAGGTCACTTCCCAAATGAAGACATGGTAGAAAAAGCGTTTGATTGATATATTGATGTATAGGCTGAAAGAGGAAGAAATAGAAAGATCATAAGTGTACACACAAAGTAATGTGTATATCTAAATTATCTCTTTGTAGATAAGCTAAAGGAAAAAACTCCTCCCTCCTGTAAGGGGTAAGTTTAATCCTTCATTCTTTTAAATTTCAAATATAGTACTGAAATTCTGAGCATTACCAACAAATTGCAAGATTAATTGAAATTCTTTCTGTGTGGTTTAGTTTAGATATTAGGGGAAAAGTCTTTGCTGTGTGGGTTGTCAGGCACTTCAACACTTTGCCCAGAGAAGGTGTGGATGCCCCATCCCTGGCATTGTTCAAGGTTAGGTTGGATGGGGCTCTGAGCAACCTGGTGGTGCCTTGAGAGGCCTCCTAGAAACAGAGACTAGACAGGAGTAAGGGAATAAAGGTTGGTATTTATTTGAAAGGCCTTCAAAGGTACCCCTGGGGAGCCAGAGGCCACTGCCAAGATGGACCCCAAGGTGGACTGAGGGTCACGAGTTCTTCACGCTTTTATAGGCTTGGTTTGTTTGCATATCAGGGTTAATTCTCCAATTAAAGCTTCAGTTAATGATGTAATTTCCCCAAACTTACCATCCCCTTTAGAGGTTCTTTGGTTTATACATTTTGGGCCTAGGACGGTCTGGGTGTCCTTGGAGAGCAGGCCCGGAGAGGCTTTGTTATGTCTGCCTGGCACGAGAGAGCAGAAGTGAACAGGCTACAGGAAACTCCAGAGTTACACACTGGGCAGCACAGGATTTGAAAAATATGAAAGTTAAAACCTAAGACATCACTGGGATAGTGGAAGGTGTCTCTGCCTATGGTGGGGGATTGGAACTGGGTGATCTTTAGGGTCTCTTCCAACCCAAACCATTCTATGATAACGAAAAAAAAAAACAAACCAAAACCAAACAAAACCACAAGCCCCTCCAAAAAAAMCCCAAAAAAACCCACCCCAAAACAAACAATAAAAATAACTAACATACAGCTTGGTAATAAAAATATGGTACATACCACATTTTTATGTGTCCTTGCAGCATTATGCTCTCAGTAACTATGATTTTATAGATGGACATATTGGTTTTGATAAAAAACATATATTGTGTAAAAGAGCCTTGAAACAGTGCTTTTGTGACTTCCAAAGACATATAAACTGCCTCTCAAAAGACATGAATCAATCTAATCACAAAAATGTAATCATGAGGAAGCTTAAYGAAAAAAAGATCCAAAGCAAATCTTCCTCACTTGGCCACATCCTCACCGTTTGTTACTTGGGAAAGCTATGGTAACAATGACAAAAACGAACACTTCTGCAAAGACTGTGCAAAACTTGTATGTYACTTAGGACATTCGAGTATTGGTTTGGCAAGGAAACCCCAGCAGTCTCCTTCTTCAAAGCATCAGCACAGTGATCTTTTAAGAGCAGGGGAGCCATCCTACTGAATTCACTGTGGGTGAGGCACCAGCTCTCGTTTGGCCTCTAAAAATCMTCTCCATCACAGAACCACAGGGCAGCATCCCACAGTCCTGCCACCAGCGTGGCTGCTCTGCTGCCGCCTGCAGCGCTGCGTCTGAGGGTGATTCCAGCTCAGCTGGGAGAGGACACTCCGCTTGCTCTTTTGTATCTGCTCAGCTCTCTGAAAACACCACTGCATTCCTCATGCAAGCACCCATTTTGTTTAAAGTGTTAAAGCCACTTGTTTTAGCTGAGAAATTCTGTAGCTGCATTGTTTCACAGAGTCTATAGGATTCCTCTCTTCTTGACAAAATCTTGAAAGTTTGGCCTTCCCATGAATAGTGGCAGTACTATGCTACTACTAGGAATACAGTACTTCAGAGACTTTGCACGGCCTTACACTGTCTGAACCCACCTTTTCTTAATTCCAGGGAAAAGTAGAAGTCTGTCAAGCTTCTCTGTGGGACCACGYAATTTTTTCTGAGGACTATTCACAGCTCTTAAATCTTATTTTCCTTAGTACAGGGAATGTTTTATTAGCAGCACCTTCATCTCTGACAACTTTCTTATTACAGCTTTTGCTTTCTACTCCAGAGGCCTTGGAATATGCCTAATAACTAAACTCATGTTATACTTTTCCATCTAAATAGCAATGACTGCCGTTAAGGAGCTTTGACAAGCTTCAAAATCCTTTTAACTGAATTTTTGGCCACCTATATTTTTTAAACTTTTTTATGCAACCACACAGCTTTTCCCATAAATAATTTTTTCCTCTTTTTTTAAAGCTACAAAGCAAATTGGCACCACGTGTACACCCCCATGCCCAAATGAATGTAAAGCTACCACGACAATAACAAATACAAGGGAGGTTTAATAACACTTTGGATAAACCCAGGTTAGTTTCCTGCTCTTGAATGCGTGGCCCATCAAACTTTGTTTTGGCTTTTAAGTGTATTTAAAAAAGGAAGATAATCCAATACTCTTAGTGATCTAGAAGTGAAAATAAAGGTAACAAACATGAAGCGAAGCAAGAAGACAAAGGCACTACTTTCTTCCCCCACTGCATGTTCTGTCTTGGGTTAAGAAGCTGCCTCATGGGGGCTACAGTATGGATAAAGTCATGGAAGAAACTTGAAGATTATTATCTTCAAGATGTAGAATATGAAAGGGTAGATTTAGGTGAAGTATATAAGTTGCCCACAGAGTAGCTCCAATTTTTGTGGTACCAGTGAAAAAAAAGACAGGTGGAAATTTGCTCTACATTGTATGGGGAGACATTCCTGAAATCTTTTGTGGGTAAAGGTGCCCTTTTTGAAAGGCACACTAGTTGAAAACCACCTTTTGAATCCTTAATCATTTAATTAATTTAGTTTTTTAAACTTCTCAGTCTTGAAAAATATTTGCCTGATACAAAAATGGTCCTSAGGAGCTCTACATGTATTTTTTTATGGGTTTAACTTTAAAGCCCATGACTACAACAGTTTTGCCTTTCCCTGGACCACATATGACTAATAGTCAGGGAATTGGAAGCTTTTCTGCCACCCACATCAGCTGCTTGTGTTTCTGCCATTACATCATCTGCAAAAAACCCACAAAAGTGATTTCAAGCAAAAGGCTCTCTCTGAAAGACGACATTCTCACACTCTGTTCTGCCTTTTGGTGCGTGGGGCATCCCAAATCGTTTGATAGAGGCACATTAAGTCTGCTCCCTCTGATCTAGTCAGACCAGAAGCAAAATTGAAACCAAGCCTTTCTATCTCTCACACGTATACGCACCCACTCACACAGACATGTGAGGGCTTTTTAATGTGACAGAAAATGAAGCTAAAAAATATTTTAGCGGTGATATCACCTTGGATATTGCTTGTCAAAGTTTCGAGTGCAGCGGGTTACCCACCAGCCACAGCTTCAGCAGAAACTGTGCTTTGGCAGCCAGTGCTGTTCCACTGAGAAAGTTAACAAGTCAACTCTCTTGCTTCCAGCAGAATCTGAAAGAAACTCTGATGCTTCCACATCAGCAGCAACTTCAGCAGCAACTCCAGCAGCACTGGTAGCCAAGAAGCCCAAATGGGCAGTGGGCAGTGTTTTGTGTGCTGTCTCACACCTCGCCCCAGGCTCCCTTCTCACCATTACTGCAGACTTTGTAGACTTGATAGGACTCATGGGATTCCAGTCAGTATTTTTCCTCTGGCAGAAGCACACACTGTAGCAGGGATAAGCTCTGTTTTGGCCCCCTTGGCTTTCAAAACTCAGCTCTCCACAGTCTGTGCCTGTGGCGCTCTCAGCCACCCAGGATTGCGTTAGGAGACAAACCAAAGCTGGGTATGGATCATTGAAAGGTAGGTTTGCTGCAATCCCCAAAGAGAGCAGAAGATGTCAATACCATCCATCTTAATGGCTTATGTGTTTCTCACAGCACAGTTGCCAATCACAGCTAGCTTAGGGGAAGATTATTTTAATGGCACATAAAAGATCTCATGAAACAGGCAGTGCAGTGCTCCCCAAGATCTTCTCAGCGTGGGACAGAAAGGACAGTCCTTGATGTGGCATAAGACTGGAGAAAACATTGAAGGTGAAAAGGAAAAACATTTATTTCTGTAAGGAGAGGTGAAAAATCTATTTTCCAGCAGTCAAAAGAAAGGGAAACGAAGAAGAGGAGAAAAGAAAACCTGAAGGACAACTGAAAATTAATTCTCTATTTGGAAATATGTTAATCACAAAAGTAATGGAATTGTAAAATATATTACCTTGCTATTGTCATTATGACTGTTAAATAAGGAAAAGAGTAGAACGAGAGCTGTTTATTTAATCCCACAAATTTAATTTTCATTAAGTACAAAACTAACTCATTAAAATAACTAAACCCTCAGAAGCAGTTAAACAAACAGAACCCTGCAGCATTCAGATGGAGGATCATACCAGAAATCTGTGGGGTACACAGAAAAGGAACGGATAACTTTGTGGACATAATGATGTTTACAAGCTACTGATATTAAGTGGGACAACTGCAACCCTGCAACACTATGTTTGATGAATTAAAATTGAAAAAGAAGCCAGGAAGCAATGTAGTCAATCCATATCCATAGTGGTTACACTCTGATGGTATAAGTAAGCTGTCATTAATACCAGTGTGTAGATACCCAGGCCCAAATTAAGGCATAGTAAATTTGTGCCTACCCTTCCTGAAGAGCTGCAAATCTCAGCATCACTATATAATATTTTAATATATCTATACTCACATACTCTGAGCATTTCTAGCCTGTGAAGAGGGCTTCTAAAACAGCAAATCGCGCAGGTCTTAAATTTGCCCACTTGAGTCAATGACACTGAGGATCAGTTTTTCATCTGATCTCTCCACCACACCACATGAACAGCAGAATCCAGTATGACAAGACCAGAACAATTCAGATGGCACAGCTTACCCACAGGAGGTTTGGATCAGCTGTCAGCAGCCCTCATTTACCATCACCACATGAACGCTTTGAAGAACAGGACTGTTCTCTTTCTCCCATTTCTGCACAGGAGAGAAGCACCAATACTGCAGGAATAGAGACTGACGATATTTAGACAAGGCTTTTAGCACTTCTAGGGTGCACTCCATGATGCTGTTTCAGTCTGGAGTACCTTACTCCCATCTGCAATGTGTCACGGTTGAGGTGTACTTGAAGGGGCTCTTATCCCACTCTGCAGAGTGCTGCACTCCTGAGAGGGACTCTCCTGCTTCTCAGCAGTGCAGAACCCTTTTAAAAGCCTTAGAGCTGTACATTTTTACACCAAAAGCCTCAGATATCAAGGCCTTTCAGGGAGCCATACACCTCAGAACCAGCACTGGCCAGCCTGTAAAGAGTGAATGAGGAAAAGAGGCTGCTCAGGCTGATTGCAACATCTCCCCCCCACTGAAATCAGTGACACTATGACACCTGCGACAGTATTTTGTATGTGCATCAAGACCCCCCAGTTTCACAAAGCTAAATTTGAGGATCTTTTCTGCATCATATGTCTCTCACACTGTGAGAACAGTCAGAAGCAAGATCCCATTTTGTCCAGGAGGCTGAAGCTGGACATCTGGGCCACCAGCAGCACCTGGTGGGCACGGATGCATTGCTGGACTGGAAAAAACAACGTGCAAAGCAAGGTATAGTGAGCTCTCTAAATCCATGTCTGTGTGGGAGAGAATTGTTTGGAAACGTTTCTGGAATCCCTGGAACTCTCATGGATGTGACAAGTACAGAACTGGCGGCAGAGGCACACAGTATGAATTAGAAATGAGAGGAGATCATTTACATGGGTCTAATACCAGGTGAGCCAGCGCTTTGCTCCACAGTGGAAGCTTTCCCTTTGTGATCTTTGAACATAAGGGCCTCAGGAAAGTGACCTCTTCTGTTTAGGTCTTTCCTAAGGTACGGATTTTTACATCCCAAGTAAGAGTATTATTGTTGCTAAGAGGAATGTTACAGGGAGCATGAAACAGGGATTACTCTTTCAYTCAGAGAACTGGCTTTGTTCCAAGCTGTAACAAATATTAAAAGGAATGAAAACGTTCATAAAACACTTTCAAAAATAGGCTGAAAAAGGAGGGGGTTCAGCCTGGAGGAGACCTCACAGTATCTGAAGGAGGCCTACAGGGCAGCTGGAGAGGGACTCTTCATCAGGAACTGTAGCAACAGGAACAGGAGTAATGGGTACAAACTGAAAGGGGGGGAAATCTAGGTTAGATACATGGAAGAAATTCTTTTCTGTGAAGGTGGTAAAACATTGGAATGGTTGCCCAGAGGGGCTGTGGATGCTCCATCCCTGGAAGTGTTCAAGGCCACGTTGGACAGGCCTTGGAGCAACCTGGTCCAGTGGAAAGTGTCCCTGCCTCCAGCAGGGGAATGAAAATTAGATGATCTTTAAGGTCCCTTCCAACCCAAATCCGCACATGGTTCTATGATTTACCTCAGTAACAGTATTTCCTTCCAATTGAGGCCATCCCACCTCAGATTACAATTCTTGAAGAGAATAAGATTTGGAAATAGAAAGTAATCTCAAAACAAAGAAGACTGTGTTTTTGTTTAATTTAACTGAATATATCTGAATTTCCTAAACATGCCCAGAAAACATTTCAGTCTCACCAGAGGATGAGACAGCATTTTCCAACTAGCTGTTTTGACGAAATTTTTCTAACCCCCTCTAATTATTGACTCCACAGTCTTTTTATCTTTGAGGAGTTTTCTTATCCTTAATCCTATTTAACCCCAAATCTGAAGAATAACTTTCCATTCATAATCTGATTGATATATATAAGATTTTCAGATCATGCTTCCCACCAAGCAAGGTAAAACAGACAGTGCTTAAATATTGTAATAAAGAGATTTTGTACTGAATGACAGTTTTTCTCTTTATGATCTCAGCACTGAAGAAAAAGCACTGAACTGATTATATTTCTTGTTTTAAATATTCATGTGACAATGTTGAAGAGAGAAATGAATATCAGAATGAAAAAATGACAAGAAAAAAACGACTACAAGAAATCTCTAGACATTTATCACAGGCCTAGAGGATACAAACCAATCAACTTCTAAAATTTGCTCTTTGATCGAGATGCCCAGTTAAAGCCTACATTATTAATATATGATTCTGTTTAAAAAGTCTATTAATCAAGCAGGGATGAATGATTAAGTGGATAAAGCACTAGCCTTTGACCTAACAGGCAACTTTCACTAATCTCCTGTGAATTCAATTCATAAAAAAAGAAAAAGAATGCTTCAACAGCTGTATAAATTATCTGGAAACAATGGCCCTCATTGTTTTTCTCTGTGTCATTAAACGATTTTCATTTGCATGCAAGACCATCTCCATTATCCGATTGCCGGGCCGATAGCTCGCTACAGGATGGGGGGTGATCAATAAAGCCTGTGGCTGGTTGTGCTTTATCTAATAATATCAGTAACAACAGCAAAAAAATCTTCTTTCAGCGCTCCACCCTTGTCTTACAAGTGTTCTCCAGACCTTTGGGAAGATTAAGGGGAAAAGCCTCAATCCTGAAGACAGCTCTGTACACAGGGATTCTTGCTTTGGTGTTTTGGTGGGATCCTGGATGAGGAAACAGAGAACAGTCTGGACACCTTCATGCTTTAAGGCCCGAGGATGCTAAAGAGCTCAAAACTAAACTCTGTCATGCACTGGCACTCTCCAGGAGCACGGGAAACCTAAGGATTCCAGTGAAGTGTGTATGGAAGCGAGTATTAAAATAAGTAAGGAGCTGAAGAGATGGCTTTTTTAATAACTGGCAGATTCAAGGTATTTCACACTCTACTAACACTGCTTTTTTAGGTTTTTTTAAACATCAGATTGCCCAGTGATAATTAGTGTTTCCARTACCTTTTTGCACTGGCAGTAGAGATAAATTTACTAATGCTGGTCAAGGGCAAGAAAGGGCCTGTCTCATTTAGCATCACAAGTGAAATCCTGTTGACTTTGGGCACCCAGGAGGCTGCAGTCTGTTCTTTTTTTCCTTTTTGAGAAGAAGAAAGTGATTTTTTTTTAGGGCTTTGAACACTAAACTACTCAGTAACACGAGCCCTATCTGCTGTCACTGAACACTTGATTTGTCACCATGCAATATTTATTGAACCGCATTGTAAAATATTTCTCAAACTTTTTGTATTTCACTGCAGTGTTCTCCCCAAATGTGAGAAATACTGACTTTATGTTGATACACAGCAATTATGGGTTTGATGCAGGAATTCCTGATGRAGGTTCTGTACCTGTGCTGTGCTGCTGGTTAGGTTGGATCATGCAATGACCCTCCTGTTGTGAAATGGGGGAAGTTATAAATACTGTCTGTAAAAAACATCACTGGAAATAGAGCTTGCCAAATACATCTCACAACTGAGGTTGGTGTAGAATAACTTTGTGTTTAGGATGCACATTTGTCCTTTAAGGAAGCAGTTTGTCTGGAGTACGTAAAAATCCTACTTAATATATCAAGTAAATTCTTAAATATTAGGGCTCACTATTCTTAAATATTAATAGTGACAGCTAGCAACACAAATAGTAAAATTCTGCTGACAAAATAATATTTCATGTATCAATTTTTTAAATATATTAGCATAAGCAGACCAGTTTTCCAGGTGACGATTGAAAATTAATAATCAATTTTGTTGTCATCAAAGAGGAAAAAGAAACAACGCTACCTCATGCTCTCTCCCTAGGTAAACAGATTCTGATGGGACAATAGCACAAAACATTTTTTAACGTCATTAAAATAAGCAAGAGTGTCCCCAGACCCACAGAGGAAGAGCTGTGTTTTATGTTTGTGGTTTCTTTACAAAGCTGAAATATAGATCAGCTTTGTAGAGTGGGGTTTTTTGTTGCTTGCAATTGTATGGGCAACTTTCAGGCTTTTTTGAAAGAGCTGGAAAGAAAAGGGGTTTTTGAAAGTGATACAGTTTTGCTCACAATAGAACCAAATTGCTCTTTACTCACTTTAGGATCAGACTGTTGTATTGTCCCAATCCACATAAAACCTCAATTTTTTTTTCCCCATCTGTGAGGTCTAAAATGGAAGCTATTGATTTCTGATCCTATTGGTGCAATTCTGATGCGTTCCAGGACACATTCAAATATCCCAGAAACTCTAGTGGGGATGACTAGAAAATTTGTTACGTTAAAAGTTCAAGTATAATTGCTTCACTGACCCTTCAAGGCACTTCACTGAAGTACTCTGAAGTGTCCCTTCTCCCTAGGAATGGTGTGAGGTGCATGGCAAAACAGACACACGCTCCCAACTCTCTTCCTTTCCAGCAAGAAAAAAGAAGGAAAAGGTCCAGCTTACAGCAGAAACTGGGCTCAGGCACTGGAAGAATTTAAAAATAATTGTGATTCCTATCCTTAACAGGTTGAGCAGAGATGTGGTGCCTGCCTTTGTCACACAATCAAACCACATTGTTAACGTGGGAAGTTTCACAAGTTACTCCTGCAGACGCTGCACAGACATCACACCTTTCTTAGCAAACATCCCACAGGACTGACTTGCTGGAGCTAGGTGGGCACAGAAAAGGCCAGAATATTCAGGCTCTGATACGAAGCATCTGCCAGAAGGTATCTGGCTCATGCTGCATCACTGCTGAATTCTGTAATGTCATGTACAAAAACCTGCTATAAAAAATATCTTCGAGGTGTTATTGTTGGAAGGCTCRAAGTGAAAGCTGCACCTACCATTCAGGTGGGGGATTTTAATGACACCAGAGGAAATATAAGGACAGCAGCCATCCCCAGAGGGTTGTTTCCTCCTTCCAAAGACCTCAGTTAAGGGGCTGGAGTGGAGAAGACAACCTGGTGAGAAGGGTTACAGTCTTTGCACACACTGGGACTTGTGGAAAGCTTTCGGCCCAGATATGTGGAAAGAGAAGTGGAGTTCCCATAACCTTCACCTAACGAGGTTGGTCACAGAGAACCAGCTTCACATGAAGCACACACATTGGCCATGAAGATCCCAGATTAGCTGAGGCCAAACCAATTTTCCTTGCATTCTTCATGAGATGAGCTAGGATTGAACTGCTTTTTTCAGGAGATAACATCATCGAGCTGTCACAGGCTAGGTATTCCAAAGATCTGAAAACTGGGGAGCAGAGGAGGTCCAGTGTTATCAGATGAGCAGATGCAGGAGAAAATGAAACAATTCTGACCTACTTTTGCTGGCACCCTTCACTGGAGTTCAGTGCTTAATCCCAGTGCCCTGTGTGTTGTTTTGAGCACGGGCTCACCGACCGTGTTACACACATAGGAACAGATATTTTAAAAAAAAAATATTTAAAGATAAAAGTCCACAAGGAGGGGTTTTGGGAGGCAGTTATGTCTGGAAGAAAAGGACTGAAACTTTAGCCAATTCTCAACATGATCAGTTATTGATCAGTTATTTTTTTGATTTTTCACAACTTAATGCCTATCGAATYGAGAGATTTTTGCCAGTCCCTAATTAGCTAACGAGTTCTCCCTAATTTGTTGGGGAAGAAGTGGCCAATGCCTCCTCACTGGAAACAGATTATCAGTGTCTCCTGTGCCAGATAAAATCCTTTCTTATTGTCCATCACAAAACCTGGAAATTTTATGTCCTTATAAACAGAAAACTTTCTGACTGGACGTTATCTCTGCTAAAACCCAACCTAAATTCTTGCTTATATATCTTGCATGCTCCAGAAAAATTCACATCTGAACTCATTTYTGACCTTTATATCTTAGGCCTGCATTTGGTCTATATCCAGATGTATTTCTGCATGGAATTATTTGACAATACCAGCMTTGTCACAATGATTAGGAGCATTGGTAGCATCTGTGAAGTCTGTCATTGAGAGGTGTACTGACAAAGCCAAGAGAGGGCTGRTAACTCCCACTGGAGAGAGCAGTCCAGTTAAAGACTGGGTGCATATTTTGAACCATCCTCCAAGTTTGTTATAGCCAGGGAAAAAAGCCCTCCTTTTCCCTTGGAGAACAAAAATGACATTTAGAAACAAATATAAAAATGCCTTTGGTGATTTAGAAGGATGAACTAGGAGACTTTATTTTTTTTTTTTTTTGGGGGGGGGATAAACACTGGTCTTAGGGACATAAGGCCTGGAATTCATTCGTGTTATGGTTATTTACAGAGCATGCATAAAATTATACATGCTCCTTTACMAGGTTAAGGGTGGCCATCCACCTAGGTAGAGACTGTCCATTAATGCCTTTTGGCAGGGCAGAYGAAACACCATGACTCCAATCCCCTTGTTGTCCCTACATATTCTTAAGAATTTATTTACTCCCTCTCTTGATTTATGAGAGACATTTCTAGTTAAATGTGTAAGTAGGTAAACATTTTGTAAAAGAGTATACTCAATATTCAGAATTCACAAATGCCAGGAGAGGCTAAAAGACAAAATCCTGTATTCTTTAACCRTCAAAAGTCCTGAGTATATTCCTAAGCCTCTATGAAATCTTGAAAGGTCAACAGACTTGGATTTTTTTCTGCCTGAAGGGAATATAAGTTCCAGGGGGTAGATTTGTCTGCTTCTTGCCCACTGCCTGCAGTTTGAGAATGCTGAAACTGAAAACATGAATATCAAATTAGGAATATTATTCCTGTTAAGTAAAAGTTTAAATTCTTTATATCTACAACGTGAGCAGTGCTTCTTACAAACTTTGAATGGTTACAGGAAAGACTCAAGACAAAACACTTTGGCGCAGGATCCAAACTTTAAGTAACTCAAGAAAGTAATTCCAAGTTGCTTTTTGAGGATAGTATTTAACAAATTTCCTAAGCTGTTTTATGGTCTTTGCACGAGACTTATCATTTCAGTGGCAAGTATAATACTGAGGGTAGTTTAGCACGCACAGAAACAGTTCCCAACAACTTAGAACGGGGCAGAAATTGTGATGTCAGATCTAATGTAGAGCAGAGTGGTGATTAAACAGAATTGCATAGCATTGTTTTGGAAAYGCTAAAATCCTTATTCTGCAAATATTAAGGAAAATTTATGAAGCAGAAACAAAAGGCGAGACTTCAGGGGTTTTTTTTAATGTACTAAAAGGGAACACTTTGAGTTGTTTTTGTACCAGTTTGAGTTTTAAGTAAAAAACTGGTTTGACCACCTTTTACACATTTGATGTTTCTGTACTTTTTGCTGATCATCTTTGCTTTTCTGTCATTCAGCAAACTTTGAACTGCATTTCTTATTTTAAACCTACTTAGATATATGTGTATTGTTCTTAAATTCTGGTTCCACTTTGCTCTGTTGGCCTTTTATCTGCTCAGGATTGAATATTCCCATTGTCTATGCAGTATTTATGTATATCTGGTTCTTTCAGACACATTGCAGCAACAAATTATTCATGTTATTAAAAAAAACCCCTTAAAATAGATACTATTATAAATATTATTGGGTGTTGTTTATAGTTACATGCCTGGTTTCTATCTAGTTCTGTTGAAAAGAATGAATAGAAATCATATTTAACACTTGGCCATGACATAAGCCTGAAGACTACATGGTAAAAAATATCTGTCATTTGCAGAAGAGTGTTTGTCCTCAGTCTGAGCACTGCTCTGATAAGGCAGGCTTAAATAATCACTTCCCCTTGCCTGGTTTTAATTAAAGTGACAGTAAGCAAACACTGACTAGAAATCGATCAGAATCAATGGCCTTATGGAAAACTGGCAGAGAAAAATCCAGTGTGTCAGTCTAGATCAGCCCAAAGAGCCAGGCCTGGGTCTGCAAGGGAACAATTTGGGTCCTGTAACACTCACAAAAAAGGGGAAAGGCCCCTGATTCAGTATGGGAATGACCCAAAYTGATAACAGAGAAAAATGCAATCATAACACTCCACCCTCCTGTTTCTATTTCCTGTTTTCCTCTTTCTTAGAAGCCTTTCAAAAGAAGAACAAGTAACAAAATATTTTGCTATCCAGTGTCTCATTTGAAGCTGTTACAGCCACTGGAGCAAGGTTGTCGGATTTGGGGTTTTTCAGTATGATCTGCTAAACTGAGCAGATACGTGGCAGCACGTGGCCAATTGTTTTGCTGCCTGTACATTTAACAAATATATATTTTCCCTGTATCTGTCTCCACAGTCATGCCCTACCTCTGCACTTATATATTCCTTTTCTTTAATGAGTCTTTGACAGCCACCAAGTAATTAACAAGAAATAACAGAACAGATGTCATGCATCTCTCGCGTTTCTGTTAGACTGACAAAAGCGTGGCCWCGGAAATGTTGAGGTGATTTGATCAGGGAGAGCCAAAGCTCTGCCATTTGGATCTCTTTCTTCGCTTCAGCCACAGGAATTTCCTCCCCCTACAGAGCTACTTAAACATTTCTTCCCATCTCTTTCTCTGCCCAGACAGGAGGCAGCCTATCTATTCCTGAGGTAGAATATCATGTTTTTCTTAAAGATAAATGAAGGTGTATTTAAAGTCTAATGATTGGATTTTACTCCTTATCAAGGTACTTTTATTTTTCCTAAAAAAGAGTTGGATTTTAATTTTCTTTTTAATGCTTTTAATGTTAAGGAAATTACACTTCCAAGTAACTAGTTTGTAATTTGTGATCATGCATGATTCTGATAGTGAAGGAATTTCATTACAGGTACGGTAAAAAGAGGAGAATGCATGTACATTTGCATGTCCATGTGCAGGTAAATAAATAGTAAACCACATTGATAACAGAGGCCATTATAATTTGAATAAGATTATATTCTCTCTAGGAGAGATAAAGGGTAATGAAAGACAATTCAAAGCTAGTTTGTTATTACTTCATCAAATACCTCAGCCTCAAGCTGATAAAATTCCCTTGTATAGCTCCCATGAGACATTAACTGCAATGATGCTGCCAACCATTTGTAGTGATCTCTAAAAATATTAATATTACTATTTAAATGAGTTTGTGATGTAGTATAACAGAGGGTAAAGCTGGAGGTGAAACTGCTACATGAGCTTTCATAAAACGACTACCAGTGTGCTACTGGGCATGACAAAACGAATTATTTTCACAACAGACAGGTGCTCCAAAGAGACTTTAAATGACTTGTGCAGAAGACAAGTTGGAAAGTGTTCTGTGAAGTAACTTTCACTGTCCTCATCACCTTCAATGGAAGACAGAACTTCTGTTTTCCTTTCTTTTCAACCAAGTAAGGAGCATCAGACCGAACTTCGAGGGAGTTTAACTCAAACCTCTTTTTTCTTCTCTTTCCCTAGCRTTCTGCTTTTCTTCCCTCACCCTTAATTTTTTAAGGAATCTTTCCTTTCGTGGCCCAATTTTTGTGCAGGTTTGGGCAAGTGATTGCCATAACTCTGTACGTAGTGCAAGATTAAGCACAGGTTGGTTGATTGCCCTGTGGCTTTCTTTTCAAAGAYGGAGAGTTATTGCAAGGGCCTGGTGTCATTCAGAGAGCGCAAATCAGCAGCTGGCCGTGGTTTTGCATTAAGGGCTTCAGAGGAAAAAGTGTTTAAACCCATTATATTACAGATCTGCACACTTTTACTTTTTTAATCCCTCCCTAGAACCAGAAACAGACACTCTTCTGTAGAATTAGGCAGTTGCTAGGCCTGTTGTCTTGCAAAACGACCTGTAAATCTGAAAAGCAATGAATTTACGTTTTCTGAATGAAGGAAGCGATGGGGAAAATGAGACGACTAAGGCAGTTGTTCGTCTTATTTTAGATCAAAATGTTTGTACACTTAAAAAAATTCRTGCTTGACTACAGACTTATGTTAAAATCTTCTCATTGTGAGCCTGATAACTAAGACTTTCTCAGGGGGAGTATTTCATTAACACTTGGAAAGAAAAGGCACAGAAGCAAAAAGTGCTGTTGTCACAGTGTGTCCCTTGACAGGCTGCGAGGGAATTTACCAGTCCTGGGTAGAAGTTCAGTCTCTTCCAGGAATGCTCTGGAAAACCGAGGTAATTTTGTTATAAGGTAAAATAGGCTGGGCTGAGTGGTTGCCCAAGGCATGCATGTGTCACACATAATGTTTGGGTTGGTATTTTCCTTAAAAGACAATACAAAAGAAAGCAACGACCAAAAAACCCCACCCCAAACAGGGGTCAGGAAGTTCTTTTAAAAGCTGAGCCCATTGGTTACACAGCACAAGGAATACGCTCTTCCAGCATTAATAATCCATTAATAAATTAACCTCTTGTCTACAAAGACTAATATTGTGGCTGCTGATCGGGATTTAGCCACTGKCCATGAACTTTGGCTGAGAAGCCGCTGGATATCTAAGTGATATTTTGACTTAAAATTTTATGTAGTAGATCAGATTTGCTTAAAAATAACAAAAATTAATAAAAAATACCCATGAGAGAACAAAAAAGGAAAGAAGAGGAATTATTCAGGCCCTTTGCTAATTTAAAAAGAAATGAAGACATTATTTACAAAGCTTATTGTGGAATTTAAAGATAAAGTTTTAAAGAACTTGTACTGTCTGGTTCAAATGTCTTTATTTCACTGTCTGAAATAAATTGCACATAATGCATGAGTGCTAGAAAACATTATTGAGTTTCATTCGAACCCAGACACAAGGCAATTTTTTCTCTCTTCTTCTGTCTATCTCTGATACCTATGATTTCATAATATAAAATAATCGATTGTGCTTAAATTGCCTTTCAAATAAAATTTTTTACTGTAATCAAGAGGCTTTTGCCAGAATAAGGTCAATGAGAATGTGAATTAATATGGATGTTAACCTGATTATTAATTGGTAGTATTCACACAATAGGTTATTTTCCCCACAAGAAGGGGCACTAGAAATGCTCAAGATTATTTTGTGGATTTGATTTTCAGCAGCCATTTTAAAGATTCTCTTTTGTAATAACACACAATGTTGTATTTTCGTTCTTTTTTTTTTTTTTTTTTTAATTTGAGATTTTTATTTTCTTAGAGGAAAGAAGAAAGATTCTTATTTTTAAAGCTGTATAATATCTTTTATACCCAGAACGAATGCAGCCACTAAAAGTTGCTGGTAGTAGTAAAATGGGATTTTCTACTTCCAGTCTGTTCTTTGTCCTCTGACAGTTACCAGGTGATGGAGAATATTTCAAGATATCTAGCAAGTGTGTTATGATTTTGCATTCAATGCTGCCCCTTGTTCTGAGCTTACAAAATAATGATGATAAGAGTGAAGCTGCAGGTAATGGCTTTCAGTAATAAATAGGAGTTTTTTCACAGTAGAGGTTTCTTGAAGATACATAATCTTCATGGTATTTTGTGGGGGTTTTTTTGGTGGATTTTGTTTGGTTGGGTTTTTTTTATACCTTCTCCTCAGCTAAAAACAATTCTAACATGCACCAATAAGCAGTGGGCCAGTGAAATATGTGCCCATCTCTTTGAGAACCGATATTTCAATCCCTGTCATACGTTCAGGCAGACTTAAGAGCTTGCTTGTCAAGATTGTTGCTGTCAGCAGCTGAATCTCCCCCTTCTGTTGGAGACATCTTGCATCAGGACTCAGGACTGTTCTTTTGCAGCAGAGAGGTGACGCTCTCTCTGCTTTTGCTTTGCTTGCAGGCTGTTCAGACGAGGAGTGGCTGCTAAGTGACAGTGATTTTCAGTGCAATATGTTTAAAGATATGGGCCTGACCCACCTAAGGAGCCTCCCTGCTGCACAAACCAGGAGGAGAAGTAGAAGGAAGAGCCCTGTGGAACACAACCCAAATTGCTGTGAAACCAAGCCTAATTTCAACCTGCATGACTGCCTCAAGGTGTATTTATTATATAGACAAGAAGAATCTCTTCTACAGGTAGTTTATCATTTCACTAATATTCACACTCCACAGAATTACGCCCAACAGGACATAAGAGGAAGCCAGATCCCCCCACAGGTCTGTCCTCACCGAGATCATCAGTAAAATATTTCCATCAACCTTAGTGAAAGCAGAACTGGGCACATAGTTAATATCAAGTGCCAGGAGGGAAGAAATGACAGAAATATTTACCTCAGAATTGCCTTTGTAAAGATTAGACTAGAAACCAGAGATTAAAAGATTTTAATTTCAGCCACAGAGACACAAATGGAAAATTATCAGGTTTGCGACAGTTTCTAATGGTCTATGACTTAGTAAAAATATCTTTTAATGCATTTTCTTCAGATTATGCAGAAATACTCTCCTTTGACATCAGAGATGATGTGCAGAGTAAATCACCTACCCGTGACCAAAGCCTCACAGAGCTAGAGTGAAAAGTGAAAACCAATCTTAGGTCATCAAGAGTTTGTCTCAGTTTTACTCTTCAGAAAAATATGTTATGGTGCTTATGCAGAAATAAGACTCCCATTTTCCAATAGAGGACCTTCTCCTAGCACCTTTGGGCTGGGAAAAAAGAAAACTGCTTTGGTGCCTCAGCGGCAGGACTAAGGAGCAGGATTGAGATCAGCCTCAATTCCTGCCAAAACTGTAAAACTTCTGCGTGTCTGAGGACAGTCCCTATGTGTCCCTCGCCCTTTGAACATCCCTCCAAAAGAAAAGTCCCTCCAGGATCATTCCTTCTACTTGCCTACCTTTACTTCAGTCTCCTTCCCAGCGGCACAGCTCCAGAGAGAGGAGCAGAGGTGCCCAAGGACGGTTAATCAGGGCACTTTTTGGGATAAGGGCGGCGGTCCCTGTGTTGGTGATGGGCACCTATGCCAGCTACGCTTTAAAAGAATTAAAAATGAATGTGATATCCACATATGAAGAGACTGTTTTGACATCTAAGTGCAGAACTRGCTTTGTGAATCCCAGCCCCACAGCTGCTGACCCTGGGTTCTACAGAGGCATCCGAGTTTCAGGAGAATAAATCTGGATTTCAGTGTTTCCTTTCACCAGCCTTTCCCCTGGTGCAACTGGGCAGTCATGGCAACCCAGGTGCTACCAAAAACCTTCCACTACAAGATAAGAATCCTCCTAAGAGAGGTCTGTGCATCCCATTCCTAAAGGTGGGACCCAACAAGCAGGTTCTGTTACACATGTTGATCTTGACTGATGCTGCACCACAAGTCTGTCACAGATGGTTATAACAGAACTATAAATGGAAACTTCAAGAAATGCTTATGAATCTTATCCCCAGCTGGTGATGGGGCTTTCACAATAAGAAATGGATCTGCAAAATCAGCACAGATCCACATTTTCATTAAACAATTCAGATGTTCTCCACGTTCAGCTTTTTCTTTCACATTAATTTGCTAAGCTTGATTGCAGAACCAGCTCTCCAGACTTGATGGAGATTCAGCAGCAGCACCTTGCTCGCACCCTTGGAGTTTTCACAGGTTTAATATTATGTATTTTCCACAAGGTGGAAAAAATGATTAAAGTATGTTTTAATGCCCTGAATAGTAGCATTGCATTATTCTTTTGAAGAGTTTGTTCCCTGGGGAATAGTTTGGGTGAAGATTTTCCAGTCATATCCCAGGCCTTCTTAAAATCACAGCAGATATAATCAGTTTTTGAAATGCCCTTTATACCTGTCAAGCTAAATAAGATTACAGATTTGTCTGCTCACAAAAGTGTGATGTCATATAGTCCCATTTGCTGCAGTTCAAGTCATTATCTATCTTGTCTGAAAGTGCAGCGTGCATGATCTGCAAGATCAATGTTGGGTTTGTTAGAGGGGGAAAACCAAAGGTGACGGCTGCCGAATTCTCAAATGGAAAAGCAGAAGTCGGGATGTGATGAAACAGGGCTGTCCCTGGATATGTCAAAGAGAGACAGGGAATTTTCAAATCAGCACGAGGCAACTACTTTAAGGCAAATGCCAGGGAACACAACAGGAGAGGAGAGCATTGGAGGAGCTTAGTGTGCTTCATTTGCAGGCCGACAAACGAGATCGAAGCTGCAAGTGTGAGAGAAAAGAGCACACCATTTTTGCACATTTGATAATCACATCTGCTCTTAACTCATCTCTCTCAACATCCAGGGAGGCACCAGGCTCCAGAGATCCATTTCCCTGTGTTACTGCCACACTGCATGCACCTCCCCGCGGGAGACAGCTGTCTGCTCTGTAGCATCCTTTCCAGCCACCAGCAGAAAGGCCAGAGCTTGGCCTGTGGAGGACAATTGGAAAGCCTGGATTCAAAGGTTAAGAGATTGAAATGCTTTTAGGCCAAAGCTCTAAGTAGTAAAAGAGTTTTTCCACGCACAGAAGAAATGAGGGGACCTGCAATGTACTGCTTTCAGATGAGCACCGCTCCGTAGATGTGCCTGCACTGAAACTCTCAGCCTGAATTTCATGAAGCTGTGATGAAATTCATATGTAAACTTCTCTGCCAAATCTGTTCAGTGCACTAAAATTTAGCATTTTCGATTGTTGCCAATTATGGCCCATCATATTCCCATAGCAAATGACCTCCTTTTCAGTGTTTTTGTAGGTTTTTTCCCAGATATATCAATCATGCTATACAAGCTGACCTGGTCTCAGGTGGATATATCTAAGTGTTAACTATCAAAAATTATTTTGGAGAAATAAGTTATAAACTCAAGATAGGCACAGATTTACAAGTGGAAAAAAGAAATGGTAAACCTTGGAGACACTAATACAGACATATGGTCCCTGCATACATTTCTAAACTAAAATCCCATGTCTCTCTCTCTCTTCTCTCCCTGTTCTGTCAAATATGGAAAGAAGGAAGCTCTTCTTTCCATATTTGACACAAGCATCTTCAAGAATTGCAATATTTTGTTAATTTATTGGCATATATTTAAAACTCGTGAGCAAAGACATGCAGTTAGGCTCAGAAACCCAGAAGAAAATACTGGAAAAACCCTGGGGTTTAATGTAGAGAGCTCCATGTCTTCTTTGGGGCAGAATTCTGCCAGCATGGTTGATTAGCAGAGCTGTAGGTGAAGATGCCCTGCTTTGAATTGGGATGCACTTCACCCATTTTCTTAGAGACCAGAGCATTCCTAAACCAACTTGGCTCATCTGTTTCTGCAAATAACTCTTCATGAGTGCTCAGACACCTTCGACTAGGTAGAAGGGAATATCTTAATTCCTGGTGTTCAGTATGGCCTCGGCTATTTCACAGTGCATTAACCATACAAAATGTTTTATTTATTTTTTCTGTTAAAAAAAAAGGACCTGCCAACTTTATTTCAACTTGACTTCAAACTCGCTTCACCCTTGCAAGCGACTTTCTGACAGTATTAATCTCACAGGCTGTATGTACTGTAATATACATATTTCTGGTTGTTCGACTCCTGAGTGCAATTTCAATTTTCTTCCTATACACCTGTGATGGTTTTCACTTTGGATCAACCATGAGCTATGAGCTTATCTCATATTGAAATCTTATGTTGGGTCAAGTTGTTTGCCAAAATCTCTATCTTTTGTTCCACTAAATAATTAAGTATATATTTGTATGTAGTTACTTTGTATCATAGAGTATTAGATATTTTATAAGTATATTCAGTCTTTAACTATCACTGACACTTAATTTAATGAAAGCCAAAGCTCATTTATATCTCCCTGCCTGTTCCACCTTTGGAGGCAGAACTGGAACAGGGAAGGAGTGCTTTCACTGGTGAATTTCAGCATTTTCCTTTGTGCTGTAATATTTAGCAGTTCGCTTCAGGGACTGATGATCTCAGTATTCCAGTGCTGTAAGTGGGACAGTACGAGGAATCTCAAAAATGTAGAGTGAGACAATTTATCCAAACCTCCCATTTCTGACTGAAATAACATGTGCAAAGTTTCTGAGCAAGGATGTCCCTTATGCAAACTTGATATTGAAGCTTTTAACAATTCCCTGCCAAAAAAAGATGATGACAGCAGAAATTTCAAACATATAACAGGATCTTTTTTTCCTTGTCTCAGTTGCCATTGTTAGCTTAAGGGTAAATTTTTTGAGAGTCCCCAAAGGGGAGGAGGGGAAACCTAAGTTTTTTCATCACCTAACAGCGCACACTGATGCTTTGTTTTATTTTCAGGGATTTTTAAGCAGGCAAAGGGACACAATACTGACTTTTGGTGACATTTTGGGCCCTGTGGTCAAGCTTCACTGGCAGCAATGGGGCTGAAGTGTATGTAAGAACCAAACTGATTTCAAAGCGATTCTCCTGTTGAGATTAAGACATCACTTCTCTCTGAATCTGGATTTTACTGCCTTCTAGTGATTACCCCTCCCAAGAGAGGCAGAAGCACAGACCCCACAACTGCTCCTCTTCAATGCAAAGTGATTTGTTTTAGCTGATTCACCCTTTGCAGCTATTCTTACATGTCCTTGTGCACCTCACCTTCCTCGAGGTATCAGAGGCGAGGTGACCAACTCAGCTGCACACCAGCAGCAAACAGGACAAGGAAACAAGGAGATGGAAGAGGCATAATGCTGTTAAGAGGGATCATGATGTTATTGAATGAATATCCTGCTTCTACATCTGGTTTTATCTTCACTCCACTGCACACTTCGTTATTTCTAACTTTGAAAGAAAAAACCCCAGGAATTTAGCCTGCAAGGTAAAAGCATCCTAATGTTTTAAAATAGAACAAATCCTTCACTGGAATGACTCAAAAATGTACTCAGTGTTGGGGGTGCTGGCGAGGTGTTCATTAAGAATTTTGTCAGGTGCACGTATTTTAGAATAGGTGTTCTACTGATGTAAACACTTAAGTCAATGAAATTTCGTGTTCATGAAATAAAGCTGTAATTAATGAAAGTTCATATTCAAATGTGCAATTGCGAGAGAGAGATTAAAAAAAAACCAAAAAAAGTCTGGCAAAATGCAAGGCACCCCTAACTGTATGATCAACAGGATTGCGTTAAGTCACTCAGTCATGCTAATTCATCCAGTTTTATTACTAGCTCTTCATTAACACTCACACTGTGTAATTATGCAAATATCTCTGAAGAAAAAAAAAAACCTTCTTTTCAAATCTGTTTTTTAGTTCTGGGGGAAGTGTAACAGCATATGTTTTTCAGATGCTGAGAGGTGGTTCCACCACTAACAACATGTCATTAAGTTAAACTGAACAGCTTCCTCCCAGCAGCGTGGCCCCATCTGTTTATGTACCTGAATATCACTTTGGCCTAATGCAGGAGGTCACTCTCTCCCAAAGTGGGGTTGAATCTGTTGAAATTCCTTCTATCTGTGGTTATTCTGTGATATCTCATGGCTTAGGAGATACTCTGCTGTGTTTGAATCCTCAGTCTGGGGAGCTGTATTGGCTTTCTGCTTATAAATGTCTTTACATTTACATGTCTTTACATGTCTTTCCCTGTCTTTCTGCAGGTGCCAGGCATGTTAGGGATGTGAAGTCGAATAAAAAAGAGAAGCAGAGGTGCCGTCTTCTTTTGGAGAAAGAGGAAGGTCTGATGTGSCAGACTSCTGCTGCTCTGTGCGCAGATGTGGTGCTGTGTCCTGTGCAAGAGAAGGAAGCACTGGAGGGCTCTGGGCATGGCACACATGGGATCAAGAGGTATTGCACGATTTGCTGTCTCTGCATTGTGATGCTCAGGTCAGCAGTCAACACACAATGCAAGAGGTGCAAGTGAGAGGGATAACATCAAGCCTTTGTGAGCCCAGGCTGGATCCATCCAAATTCTGGAGCTCAGAGTCTGCACAGAGGTCAGGGTCTATCCCTTTAGTGAGGAGAAGAAAAAGGAGACCTTAACATCCTTTACTTCCAACCTGTTTTCACTAAAGCAATCATACTAATTTGCCCTCTGGGAGCCCTCAGCCTTCTGCAACCCCCTTTGACCCTACATCATATCACAAATCAAAAGGGCCAGTGAACAAATCACGCACCTATGGCTCCATTTCAGCACACCTTGGCATCCAAAGGTGTTCCTGGAGTTATGGTAAAGCATTGATCCTTAAAATAAAGTTTCGGTTCTGTTTGTCACTTGAGACTGGCTGTGTCCATTACTCAGCACATTCAAAACTGAACCTCAGGAGCAGCCCAAGTAATTCTGATTAGTACAAAGATGAAAAAAGGTCAACATTACATTTCATCTCTGCACTTTTCCTTTTCTGTACAAAAAGGTAAGAGAACTGAGCATAATTAACTGTTCTACTCACTGAAGAGCTATAGGATCAGGTTCAAGTTTGACTTAATTTTTAAGGGTGGCTTGGTTGTGGGGGATTTTCAGTAATAAGGAAGACAAGGACTGAAGTCTTGGCCACAGTGAAAGGGGAAAAAAAAAAAAATTTCTTCCATGTTGTGAGGGTGTCAGGTGGAGGGAAACTTCAAGACAGGATGCCTGAATGATAGGTGTTAAGCAGGCCACACCACTGAGTCTAAGATTGGGCACTACTTGGACAAAACCACCACTTTATGAATCTGAGGAATCTCCTCCTGGCTCTGCAGCCAGCCCTGTGTATATACACATCTGAATGCCCAGCTGCCAAATACGACAAATGTGACAGAAATTTGCAGTTATCTGCCTCTTGAGTTTGACTGATAACAGTGTTTAGTGGATATATTTTTCACCTCGTAAGTCACTAAGGTGAAGAACTGGTTCTACTTTGGTCATGCTATTTCAGGTTCTTAGGACACCCTCATGCATAAAATGCACACTGACTCCTCCCCGTCCCCAGAAGGGCCAGTGCACAGCAGTAAATTCCAAAATAAATGAACACATTATAATAAAGACAAGATTAACATGAAATTCTATATCTCTGGGCACGTTCACACATGTACTTCATTGCTCCACGATCTCACGCCTCACAAAAAACAAACTGTTTAATTCTGATTTTTAAAGAGCAAAATCATTTGCTATATTGAAACAGCCCATTCATCACATAAAGCATTTGATTCTGTCACCTCAAGTACTTGTTAAATCACTTCCAGCTGCTACAATCAAGGGCTAGGTACTTCCAAGGTCTGACACTTTCTGAGCTCTATTACACCTATAAGTATGATTCTTCAATCCAATTCTAGCCTTCATAATAATCAAGTGCCCACTCCACTTAGCTTCAAGGCAACTAGGGAACCTGGAATTCTCCATATATGCCTGTGTCTGATTTTCAATCAGATCTCTTCAACCCAAGACTGAAAGCTCCTGAATACCAGCTAAGTACTAAAATGGCATCATTTGCAACTTGCAGCAGTGTCATCAGTAGCACTTCCATTGTTAAGCTCCTGTTTTTCCCAGGTCCAAAGCAGTGTGTTTAGGCTGAGGCTGAAATTAAATATACAAGGCAGAATGTAGCTGCAAGCATGCACAGTGTTTGCCAGATAAACAAACTCTGTCTGCTCACAACCATTTTGTTACGTGGGTGTTAACTAAGCTGCTGCAGGTTGCTAAATCATGTTTTGTGTGCTACAAATGGGGGTGTCACACATAGAAAACACTGGAATGCAGAGGCTGGTACGAAAGTGTGACTGGCTGCTCATAGGTTGTAACATCAACTCAACCTCAAAGCTGAAACGTTAATCTGAGTCATTCCATCATTATACTTAGGAATTTTTCCCAGTTCTCTTTCCTTCTTTTTAGGAAGATCATCTATTGGTTTTTCCTTTCCTTTCTCTCAAAGCATCAGCTGCTGTCCGTCTCATGAGAGATGCACTCAGAGGCATTATTGCACAGCAATTTCCAAGACCCTGAAATTGTTGTTGTGACAGGAGATACACACAGATTTCCTGAATTTCTCTGCACCCTGCATCCCTGATTAGCATCACCTGTATTTGCCTGCTTTGCAAACCTGCAATTCAGTAGCCCTCACTGTGCCTTCTTTTTTTTCCAAAGAGCAACAGGAGATTCCTGTTATGATACCTTGTAAGGAACACCGAGAAAAGTGGGACTGCATCACAGCTTTCCACAGACACAGACTAAGGAATCTTGCATCCCACAGAACTCCAATTTTCTCTTCTTCTGACAGAAAAAAGTCCTGTACTAGAGAACACATGACATTTGACCTTGCTTTCTCTAGTGCCAGCTAGCAAAATGCTGATATATTTGTACCTTTCATAATAAAAATATTCCCCAAATCCTAAAACACCCCTCACAAATGCGGCAGCACAAGGCAGGCCTTGCATAGCTCCACCTTGTGTGGTTTTGTGTGATGTGTTTGGGTTCTCTCCTCCAGTAAGGCACGAAGGAGGTTTAGTCTTTCTCCTGTGGTTGACTCATTCCTCCAACACTTTCAGGTATTAATTCTCTAGGGACTAATAAACCTCAAGTCCCCACTGCGGGCTTTTCGTGGGAGGGACACTTGTGGGACTCTGTCTACTTTCTTGAAACTTGTACCATAAAAAGTACTCATAAAACTGGTCCTTTGCAACATAGTTAAAATTCTTCAATGTATTCAACTGTTGTTAACAGGGTCAGATGGACAAATGGGAATTCAAAAGCTCAAGTTTCTCAGAAGGTCAACTTAAACAGGGTCAAGATATATCAACTTGCAGAAGTATCTGTATTTGGCACAAGTGTTTCTGTGTTTAATTTGCCTGTTATGCTGCTTAGAACACCTCAGAAAGTTTTCTGTTGTTTTCCCTGAAAGCATTTTTTTTTAGCTCTACTTTTCAAAGCATGTATTTATTTCCTTGTGACAAGATCTTCCAATCTTCCCAATGCAATTATCTTAGGAATTTAGTGGCCTAAATACTCTTGGACAAATTTAATTAAACATGAAACATTTTTAAGAAAGGGGAGTTTTTCCTTTACTTAAAAAGAAGCATTCCTATACTGTTAATGARTGAATATTCTACATGCGAAGCTGAATATACAGAGTGAGTGACACCAGCTAAAATACAAGGTGTCAAAGAACACTACCAATATTTTTTGAATTAAAGCTCTCTGTGTTATGTGGGAAAAGCACCCAAAATACTCTTAAAAGGAAGGCACTTAAAATGAGTTGGGTATTTTTTTCCAGACAGTTTTCAGTTAGCACTCAGACCAATTCTGCTGCTGCTGGAAGAGGCTGCTGACTTCGGGAGGGGCAGAAATACACTCGGTGTCGCTTTAATCCTTTCAGGCTGGAGTCAGAAATCCCAGATGCAGCACTCCTCACTGTTAATGGGCACTCAAAAGCTGCTCAGTGACAGTAAAGAGAAAGAGAAGCCGGGGATATGGACACCATGAGGCACAGACGAGAAGGGCTAAGGTTTGACACAGATGCATTGACTGCTGCCCTGAAAGGAAGGGGAAAAACAAAGCAATATAGCTTTTTCTAGTCTAGTGAATGAATAAATAGAAGGTGACAGAAAGTCTTTTGGATGCTTATGAATGTCAAATACTTTTAAGTGGCTGCCTTTCCTTGTCACTTAACATTAAAGAGGCATCTAAAAATACACTTATGCTCAGTCATTTGGTTAGGGACATAAGGCTTAGCTGACTTTTAACTTCAATATCGATTAGATAAAAATGGTAAGGGTAGCTTTTCTTTTAAGACAAGCCTCCTTGATAGTTTATCTTTGTAGAGTTTTCCCACCATCTGTGTATATTACTTAAATAGATTAAGAAATAGAATTGTAAATTAGTCCCACAAGAAACCCTTTCAAACTGAAGATCTGCTGTTTGCCTTTATTATTATTGTTTTTCCTTCCTCAAAAGAAGTGCCTGCACTGTATATATTCAGAAATACATTTCTCCATGAGGTTTTGTAAACCAAGCATTACAGCATTTTGCTGGTGCATGAAAACAGAACAACTTAACAAGGAAAGAAAGAACTAATCCTTCCTAGCTAGAGATGTGTATTTTGCTTTCTAAGCACAAGTCGTAACTGATCAGAAAAAGAAAATCTTTATTGTTTCCCATTCTCCTATTAGAAATTTCCATCCTTTCATTTGTGCTAAAATGTAAATTAACTCTCTGATGACTATTCAGAGTGAGTGAGCAGGAATAGGTGTTCTCAATGAAAATAGGAGTGAACGAAGGCCTGAAAGTCTGTAATTGCATCAGAGGTGGACCAGATTTCTGTGAATGTTGGTTGGGTGGTTCAAATTCTAGCTCAGTGGGTGGGACAACTCAGGAGGAACCCTAAGAGCACAATTTGTACCTCTAAGGAGTTAAAGCTTTCCTCCTTGTAACAGTGAACTGTGCTATTGCTAATCAGGGAAAGGAATTATTTTCAACTCCTTCCCCTGTGCCAAGAAGGCATAATTCAGGTGTGCCATTCAAATCTTTCTGTCACTGATTTTTTTTATTTATTTTCTCCCCTTACAAATTGCTCATCTGCATGACCAGATTATTTTCCTTTTTCCACTCAGGCTCGTCTCTGCACTGTATCAATAGCTTTATACTAAAATTAAGTCCCAATGAAGAGTTAGATTTTCAGGCAGCTGAAGTAATTTTGAAGTCACTTCAAAATAACCAAGCACCAAACAGAAAACAACCAATGAACCCACTAACCAACAACAAAAATAACCATCCACCCCCAAACACCATCACTCCTGGAAAACTCATATTACTGAAAGTCTCAGACTGAGGATAGAGGTTCAAAAGGTCTTTAAGGGAATAGAGACAAAGCATGAGTCCTGCTGTGGTTCTGAACAGGTATATTGTCTCAGAACATTCTAGTATGACAAAGGATTAATTGCACAGCAGGATGGTGGAATGAACTCCTCACAGCCACGTTACTCTTCTCCCTTTTCTATCGCTTCCATTAAAACACAGTGGCATAAACTCATTTGTTTCAAGTTTCTATGATTCAGAGTTCAACTGAATTGTATTTTTAGGATTTTTAACCCTGTGCCATAGTTTCAGTTCAGCTACAGATAGAGAGAGGATGAGTAGGGAGCTCACCACAGACATGGCAGGTCTGGCTGTTTGCCATGTGCATGAGAGAATTGAATGTGAGGGTAAACAGGGATGGCAAAGAGTGTTCAGTACAGCCAGCAAGTCATGTTTTTGATGAATAGCGAGGTAGCAAAGCCAAAATTAGTTGTAAATATTTGTGGAAGAATATCATAATAGTAACATATAAATTTAATAAAATAAATTAAATTCAGTGCACACAGGGAAAATAAGCCCTCCCCTCAGCTCACAGTGTGATTATATACTAGTTATTATCATTAAGGAACAGGATCTTGGAGCTATTTTAGCTAGTTCTGTAAATATGCCAAAGTGATCAAACAAGCAGACAATGTTAAGGAATGAGTAGGAGAGGAACAGTAGCAAACCAGAAAATATTGTCATGATACTGCATAACAGAATAAGAAAAATATCATGGTAGGCAGGCAATAAGGCATAGCTAAGGTTGCATAGCTTCCATTCAAGGAGATTCTTCAAAAAGGAAGAGTGGCAGAGAGAAGGCAAAGACTTTGGGTTGTAGTTTTTTTGGTTCTTTTTCCCTCTTCACCTTAATTTATGTAACCTTTCTAAATTTTTGTTTGTCATTATCACTCAGGGTTTTTTACATGAAAGCTGCACAGCCTCAGGCTCCCAAAGAATGAAATCAGCTGGGAGGGCAAAATGGGGGACACAACAGCAAGGGCCAGAGGGAGGCTGCATTTTCCACTAATAATGAGATTCCCAAATAGTCGTGTAAACTTCCTGGTGTCACATGCAGGTTGTAAGAAAACAGGCTCATGTTAGCAGGGCTGTGCCCAACTCCCAGACACTACAAAGTCATACTGCTTGTGGCTGGGAGGAAGAGGGACTGAGAAAGCATCTTCCAGAGCCAGGTTTGTTTAATAGCACAGAGACTCTTAAGTGGACTCCCTGAATCCCAAACAGAAGGACATTAAGTTTTTCAGACCTTCCTCAGCACAAAGTTGTAGGAAACGCCATGTGAAAACCACACAAAAGCCTCTTGTGCCATCTTCCGAAAGATGTTCTTATTAGGTAACTAAAACAGTAGAAAGTGCAGTACAATAGAGAGAATCAGACTTTTGAGTTCAGAAATATTAATAAAAGGCTAGAACAATGCTACAAAGGGTGACCTTCCTTGAAGGAGGAGTAGTACAATATTAAGAAAATAAAAACGTGTTTGATTTTTGGATCACTGGGCAATGGACATTGTGCATTCATTACAGTAATTCTTTGCTGTGCTCAATACATACTTTTGGCTCTTTAAGATAGATCCTATGAACTCTATAACCTGTTGAGGAGGACTAACCCCACCAAGAGACAATGGCTTCAGCAATACTCTGGGTAGAATGGGAGGGATGCAGACCCACCTGTGCCGCTCCAGAGATGCAGGACCACGCACAAGCGACTCCCCTGGGCCATTGCTTTCTGCCTTGGATCCTGTTCTGCAAAATCCAGTTAATTATACAGCTCTCTCCTCTGTTTTCATAGAGCCCTTTGAACTGTACTGCTGAAAAGCCACTGATGAGCAAGGTATTAGAGATCAAAACCAGACTGGAACTGCAAACACAGATCCACCATCCATTAAAGTTTTGATTGGGACCTCAACTTCAAATTTTGCTCCTTTCTATTCGTTGCACTGGCTGAGGGTATAAATATCCCCATAACAAGGTTCAGACACTAACCTGAAGGTGAACTTTCTGGATTCTCTCCTTATTTTGACTTTAAAGTGCATCTCAGTGGCAGCCTCTTGCATATGGTACATTCTCATTGAAGTGTTGTTTTTTTGTGTAATACCAAGCACTTCAAAGCACACTCCCCTGCTTCTCTACTGCTCATTGGCTTCAGCAGTGAACAGCAACTAGGTTGGGAGTATTATATCTGACTTCTAATTCCATACAACATCAAAGGGACATATGTATATTTTAAAGAATTACAGCCAGAGCTGTGCAAAACTTGCCTTACAAGCCCCAAACCTTAGTAGCATGTTTGTATCTTCACCTTTCTTTATATTATCCTTTTCATGCTCGGTGTTAGGATCACAGAAAATCTGTTGATAGAACAACTCCAATTATCCCGAATAAAACCAAGATACTTTAAAGGTTCAGATAATAAATTATGTCCTTGGTGTCTCACAAGCACAGGGGAGACTAACTTCTTTCAGCTAAGAAGGAATGCCAAATAATTGCACAAATAATACATGCTTGAAGTTTGTCACATGCTTGGTCTCCTTCCTTTTTACTCTGTCTGATCTGTATTCCCCCAAGTTTTCTAATTCTCTCCAAATCATTTGCATGACTACTCTGCCTCCCTGAAATAATGACACAAAAGGACTCCCCATCCCGAAAGAAACAACATCATGCAAACCACTTGTGAAGTTTTTAAACGTGCACTTGACATTTTTGAGTTTAGGGATGCAACTGGATGTTTATGCTGAAGTTGTTTACCCAAAGGCACTTTAGGTGCCCCCATTACTGGGTCACCATGTAGGAGCTGCAGCTCTCTCAATCTTTCATGTACTCATCTCCCTAACACCCCATGGGAAGACAAGAAGTGCTATTATCTCTGGTTTATAATTAGGAAAATGAAGACAAGAGAAGCAAAAAGCATGGTTTCCAAAAGTACTTCAGATCCTAAGTCACTTAACCCTCATTACGAGCAATATTGTGCTGTGTTCCGGGAGGAGTGTGGCTAAGCCAGCAGCCTTTTCTGTGCTGCTCCCTGGAACACGGCACAGCGCTCCTCTGGGAGCAGCCTGCATGCTGCTTTTGGAGAAGGGATCATTAGACATGTTTACTTGCCACTACACCTAAACCAGAGAGACCTTTTTGAGAACAGCAGACTGTTTTCAGGACTCGATTTGAGATGTTTGCACAGTGTCACAGCTTTCCTAGTAGCTCATGATCCTTGCACCTCTCTGGCTTTCTGCTTCAGATAAGCCCTGTGGTGTGATGTTCTTAGTTTGTAAATGTCATTTAGGCTCCTGCAACGCGAGTATTCCTGAAAATTTTACCTTTGCACCAGGTTTTTTTTTGCAATGAAGGGTACCTGAATCTCCAGTAACCTGAAACCCTGTCCTAATTGAAGGACCATCCTCAGACAGCCCATGTGCACACATGTAGCTTTGCACAGGTATTTAACGTCACTGGATACTTCTGCCCCTGCTTATAGCTCAAAAATTCAGAAGGAAGTTAGAGACAAAAAGAAATGGCTTGTTTGGTGCATTTTAAAGTACTGACCATTATTAAATACCAAAATTAAAATAATAAGCTTGCAGTGAGTTTTAGAATCATAGAATGGTTTGGGTTGGAAGGGACCTTAAAGCTCACCTTGTTCCAACCCCGTGCCATGGGCAGGGACACCTTCCACTRCAACAGGCTGCTCAGAGCCTGGCCTTGAACACTGCCAGGGATGGGACATCYACAGCTCCTCTGGGCATCYTGTACYTCGTTACCCTCCCTCCATCTACTTATTTACACCCATGAAATCCAYGAAGTTGATTAAACCAGTGAGACTTGAAGCACTTTTTTTTCCTTCTTTGCAATAAACAGGAAGACACAATGATAAAAAAAAAAATCTCAAGAAAAGCAATATAACGTAAAACATTTCCCTCCTGCTGGTATTTTATAGATGACAAGGCATGAAATGATTGATCATACACTGTAATGACGGATAAGGACAATTGGCTGAAAGGTCAAAACTATTAAGTAAATAGTAAAAAAAAAAAAAAAAGAAAGACAAGACAGTATATTTCTCTCTGAGGCATAGTAAGTTTAAATGGCAGGAAACCTTCATGTCATAGTCACACTGCTTCCATTTAAGCTTAGAGAGTATTGAACTGAAATATCAGCAATTAGTTATGCATTTTTGCGTGTTCTTTGACAAGGAAAATTTGAGCAGGGTTAAGATTGTTTGGATTTCCTCGAATGCATATTTGCATGGGCAGATAGTGATAASACAAGGAGGAACATTGTTAAACTAAAAGAGGAGAGATTTAGATTGGATGTTTCAAYTAAATTCTTTACTGAGGGTGATGAGGCACTTGCACAGGATGCAAAGAGAAGCTATGGATGCCCCATTCCTGGAAATGTTCAAAGCCAGGGTGGATGGGGCTCTGAGCAACCTGGGACAGTGGAAGGTGTCCCTGCCCATGACAGGGGGTTGGAATGGGATGGCCCTTAAGGTCTCTTTCAACCCAAGCCTCTCTATGATAATATTCATGATCATAGTATGATGGCCTCGTGAATTTCTTTCCCTTAATTTATGTGTGCATCTACATAGACAAGAACAAATTACAAAAAAAAAAAAAAAGATGAGTACAAACTGAATGTATTCTTATTTCAGGGCTGTGGACCTCTCTAGATTTTAATATARTTTTTTTTAGTCTGGCTTTAACTCGGCACAGAGGAGAGTCCTGTAGAGGTACTAGCTRCCCTCAGCGACTGTGACCCAATTCTCCTGGGTGTGATGCTATAGATGAAGAGGTTCTGCAGGAATTCTCTGTACCCCCTAATACAGCAAGACTGTGAAAGCAGTTTCTCACCCTACCAACTATCAAACTGATTTATTTCAATTTTCTAAAAGCAAAAGCATTTTTCATTTTGTTTACGTGTGGTATTTTTGGTTGTTCTTTTTTCTTTTCTTTCTTCTCTTCCTAAAGAAACCTCTGCAAACATCTCTCTCTTATACYCACAAATCACTGAATCTACTTAGCATTTCCTGAAGAGGTGCAATTTTTAATTTTTTTCATATGTGACTTTTTTTGTGTTAGTGCATTTGTCAACATTAGAGTAATTAGCTCAAGTTTCATCAACTAGCTGGTGCAATCTGTTCAGAAAGCGACTTGGAATGTTAAAAATCCTAATAAGCTTCTCCAGCTTCACAGTTAAAGCCTGAGGGATTTGATTTCAGTTGTGTCTAAAATCAGAGGAAGTCTTTTAGCAGATAAATCAATAGCACTAAAAAACACAAACCAAAAAAAAAAGAGACTAATTAGGAATGATGCTATTAGGCAGAATTATTTTTTATGATAKGTTAGTTTGCAGCGTACTTTAAAAAATTAGGCAATATTCTACACAGGAAAAAGTGAATTAAAGCACATCTAGAGACCCAAACCCACAAAAGCTTCCATCACATTTGTGAGTAACCCAATTGAAATAAAAATATTTGAACCACAAATAAGATGTTATCCAATAGCTACTCCTAAAGAAACAGATATGCAATAATAAATAGTTTCTGTACTGCTCTTGGTTCTTGCTTTTCTTGGGGCTGTTTGTGTCCCAACATGCATGCATTTGTATGTTTTAAGTGCAGATAGAATCACTCAAGGGAGAAACAAGGAAAAACATGCTTTTCAAAGCATAAAAAGCACTTATTGAAAGGGGTTTGTCTCCACCAAAAGGCAGCACAAAAAATGGAGCCTCTGGAAAACATCTTTAACAGCTGCCTGATCAAAACCATCATTTCTAAAACACCAAAGCAATCTCTCTCTCTTAGAAGCCTTTTACTTGTACGATTCAGGAGAAAAGAGGCTTGAAAAAYGTTCAAGTAGAGAAGTCACTCAGTGAAATCAGGTTAACAGCACTGGATTGTACAACAGGGATTTTGTAGGGGTATAAATTAAGATACACAAGCGTATGACTTGTGTGGAGGGTGACTTCCCTGAGGCAGCCGTAGGGGAAAACCAGTATGGGAAGAAGACAAGTACAAACACCAACTTGGTCACCTTCATTCAGCAAAGTCCTACAGACCATGTGGGAAAATTTGTGGCTGGTACTGTGCAATAAAACTGGCAATATGCACTTCCACTGTGGCTCAAATTTCGTTCTCTCCCTGGTGTACTGTCCTTTGCACTCTGTGATAGATAGCATGTGCTGTTTTCACAGTGGTAGGACCAGCAGATGAAGAGCAGAGAACTTTTCCTGAAAGAGTAYAGAAATTGGAAAGGTCTAAGAAAAAGGGCAGTAACAGATGCCATGGATATAAAATACAAGTATTGCTCTTCAGCAGCAAAAAGAAGAAAAAAAATCCCAACCTGATAATGGCATCCTCTCTACTTGATCACTTCATAGAAATATCATCTTCCTAAAAAGTGCCTTCTCTGAGAGATCAAATTAGACTGTAATACATTGACTAATTAGCAGTAATGTACTAGAAATTACAACTCTCAGGGTTTTAGCTAGTACCGATTATTTCTCTAGCAAACAAAATTAAACATGCTTTTACAATCTGTTCCCTGACAATTTCCTGCCTTTCCTTCTGTTTTGCCTCACACCAACAAAAATATGGGGCCATGTTTTGATCTTTAGGCAATGCACCTGTGCACCCATCTTACGAGCACCGCTGGGCTCCAGAGCTGGGAAAGCAGGGAGGAGATGCTTCATTGCTGCAACTCTGGGTGAATTCAGGCGTAAATTCTGCAGCGCAGTTTGGTCCATGCCATGTTTGCGTGGAGTACAGATCCCATAAATCCCATCCTCAGTGGTTATCTCATAAAGCCGAACCCGCGGCAGCCGCTTCCCGAGCCCGGCGTAGGGATGCCAGGACCATGCTGTTCAGCAGGCTGCACAGTGGTAGCATCTCACAGGCAGCCAAACTACTCYGGAGCAGCTTTAAGGCTGTTCTGGGTTAGACTGGGAACTTGGGGAACTGCCAGGGGCTCTCAAACTCGGAGAGCAGGAGAAACAACTTAAACTCTGCGTCTCCCTGTGCTGTAGGGAAGGAGTTGATCCGATGTTCCCAACATCGTTCCCTTAAAGCTGTGCACAAGTGATGTAGTTTTATCACTCCTTTGGCTSCTGTCACACTGTCTAGCAGACCCCAAAAATGGATGGGGACACAACTGAAGTCCTGTTGCTACAGCAGCAGGAGGGGTTACGGGGGACATCGACGTCCCTTGAGGGAGTTCTCAGGTGCCTGGCTTGTAAGTACCATTCCTATATCACATTGCACTAATTGAAGACTGGGRAGGGAATTTTACTTCTCAGATCATGATAGCAAGTGCTGTAGAAAGGTTGTTTTGGTGTTTTTCATTGTTTCATTATTATTATTATGTTTTGTTCGCATTTTTTTAGCCTGATACAGAGCCTACTGTTATCCATTGAAATATTGATAATGACCTTGATCCTTCCTGCTTCGGTAACAAAATGGTGGCCTTTACCACAATTTTTTTTTGTTTTTTTTGGCTGTTTTTCTGGCTAGTGTTTGCTTCTTGCTCATTCCTTTGGAAAGCATAAACCATCATCAATGTGTCTCTGTGCTCTCTCTCATTTCCACGTAGTTCATAGGGAGTTCAACAACTTCTTCCCCGTTCCGTGGAAATCAGGTGAGCTTTGACCACGAGTCCCAGGACTGACACTTGTTACCCAGTCTGGGGTGACACCAAGAAAAACAGTGGGAGCAAGCATACAGAAGTTGAGAGGGAGCAACCCTTGTTAAGGTCTGTTTGGGTTTTGTTCCTCTTTATTTTTGCAGATCTACCTCCATAAGTGTCTATAACGAGTTAAACACACATTACTTATTACACACAGAGCATCAATAAATAAATGTCGATTTTCTAAATAATGATTGTTGCATGAGCTTGTTTAACATGCACTTTTCAATCTATTGTGTTTTAATAAAAACTGGTGTATACATGACTACTTGTACTGCTCTGGCTATCTGTGTTTCCTTGTATATATGGCAATTACACAAATAACATTTTTCCTCCAAGTTGGTAAGCACAAAATGTTATTACAACCACTTCAGTGTAGAGCTCTGCAAGACTGAGTGCATTAAATACTCTCAAAGCTCAATTTAAAATTGGGACAGTGTGCAGACAGCAGTAGTCATCAGAAAAATTGCCCTGATTTTTGCTTTTTCCAACAGCCAAACCAACTCCCTTGAAAAGAGGGCAGAGACTGAGGGGACTTAAAATTGTTGTTCAGTTCAGCAGGCCTGAGGATCTTAGGAACAGAGTTGCAGACACACATATTCTACAGCAAAAAAAGAAAGTTGAATGACAGTCTTAATATTCCTTTCCAATATGATATATTGTGACAGTAACAATCCATTTGTAGTCTTTTGAAGTGATACAGTGTGCTATATTTCAAACAAGATTAAGTTGTTGAAAAAACAAATCTTCCAACAGTTAAAGTGCTATGGCTTTTAAGATACCATAAAGTATTGGGGAGTTTTTCGCATGTAAGCAAAAGTTTTTTGCTTTTTGAATAYCTCATCACCTATCAGAAGGTAGCCAAGAAGATTGGATATCCATCTACTGTTAATTTTTAATTACCACTGCAATAAGCTTGTTATTATGATAATAAAACTACCATACAGTAGTTTAGCAGCGGTCACAAAGACCAATGGATTTTCAGCTGTTAGTGTAGGCAGAAGCTAAATCTGATATGCASGTAAGCAGCATAACCAGACAAACAGCATACACATTTCTGAGCTGCTGTTTGACTTAAAAAAAATAAAAAAAAACCCAGAAACCCTTAATAGACTCCTTCAAATTTGATTTTGCCAGTTAAGGCGACCCTTGATATACAAACGGATCTCACTGGGGTGAAAAGAACTAATTAATCAAAGAAGAATGCGGTGTGTTACCAGATATATCTAGTGATTTTCTAGTTGAAGTGACTTGTAAAACGGAGAACAGCTGGCTTTTACACGTTCTTTTTTTTGCTTGCCGGCCCGGGAACAATAACAAACAGAGTATTTTACTTGAAGTACTGTTTGGCATCCTCACTCCAAGATCAGAACTCTCCAAATTCCCAGAATGTTACCCCTCATTTATATTACTGGGCTGCGTGCTATCTGTGGGCCTCCCAGATTCTAAGTGCTGCCAGGGTCTACCTTGCTCCCAGTATAAATCAGAGCAGCCTCAGAGAGCAGTTGCTTTCCAGGCTGCTATAAGAGGGGAAAGAAATCAATTCTTAGCTGTGCCATTGGCTCTGTGCCAGTGGAGGACACCCCGTAGATATTTTCAATCAAAAAACTTGCATCCTCATGGCAGCACAAAATGTCTAGGGTAAAAAACAAATTGGGCCCTCTGGTTCCTCCCCTTTAGAGATACAGATATGAATCCAAGCCTGTTTATCAGCTCCAAATATACCGAAACTTTGAAGAAAGTTTGAATCTATAGCTGTATTTTATAGCATGAGCCCATTCCTACTCCTGACATATCTCGCTGTGCCTGTGATTAGGAAAGGTTATGGCTGTGAATCATGGCTTGAGGAAATGTGTAGTACACCTGTGTACAAGAGTAAACTAAATTCAGTTTGCTATTTATCTACTGTATTTATCTCAGTTAAGTAAACTTCGAGTTTGTCAAGATTTCCTGCTGGAAATTCTCATGATAATACGAGTATAATTGCCTTTTTATTGCCACAGACATCTGCTACAGTTTTCAAACAAAGAAAATACTGTGGTGGGGTTTTTTTTTCCCCTCCCCAGGCTTTCTCTATAATAAGATCCTCTCTTATTTTATGTGTGATAGATTACAAAGCCAGCTGAGGGGCACTAGAAACCAACCAGCCAACCCTTTCTCCTCCAGATCCTCTCACCCTCCACCATGAGGACAAGAAATAAAAAGCTGTACAATAAAGACTGTAATCCAGTAAATGAGAAGCCTGCACACTGGGATGCAGAAGAGATCAGACAGTTCCYTCCTATTCTGCTAATTTTCCTTCTAGGGGTCTTAAACACTTCCAGAAATCCTGTGTCAAAGGCAATGTGGCCAACAAGAATTTATGTTAAACCCCTGGCCCTTCTTCATTCTGCAGAGGAGTCCCTAAGGTGTCCTCCTGCCACTTGAGCAGATCGATGTGAAAGTACATGGACACTTCAGGTGAGGCTGAAGGGGTCGTATCCCCCCTGTCACCTGGTCCCACAAGAGAACTTGTGCTCTCCTCCTCATTGAGGGAGAACTGGGGGATCACAGCTTTGCACTTATTGGTTTTGGTACAGTTTGGTACGAGAACTAAAGAAATTGAAATAAATAAGGTAATTGAAATAAATCTGGTGCAGTACCAAGGAAGGCAAATACTGTCCTTCAGCTAAAAGGCACTCCAGAAATGTTTTGGGAAAATGTTCATGGTGCCCACTAGAATCTGTCTGTCCTTGATAGATTTCAGTACCTTGAAGGATGAAGAGGAAAGAGGTTCTTCAACTTACATTCACAGAGATATTTCTAGAGACACCTGCAGTGAAGATATTCAGAAAAGCCTGTCTCTTGCTGCAGGCCACCATCTGCCTTAGCTCATCATCCCAGGACCRTGAGTTAACTTGTCAAATCACCTGCCCCTGAACTGACTGAGAGATATCAGAGCARTCCCCTTCCATCTGGGGATGGGCAGGAGCAGGTGAAAGATACAGCCTGGAAAGAGAAAACTGGATGAGCAGTGAGAAGGCAATCTRTAGAGGAGGCCATGGCACAGAAACTGAACCAGAAACCAAAGAGATGCATCATTTAATCAGTTTTTGGTCCCAGTCCCACAMGATCACCTGGACCTCTGAAGAAGTGCTGCCACAGAACATTGGCCTCCCATGTGCAGATATCAGGTCACATAAATAGTTACATGCACCCTGAAGAGTGGTGTGGCCTGACAACCGCGTGTTAATGGGAACTGCCTCACCCCATGGTTCTCTCAGTCACTGCAGGAAGCAGCAATATCAAGGTACTGCTGCAGTTTGGCAGGAGTGCTATCCCCCCCCGTTTCAACAGGGTAGGCTACGAAGTGCTAACTCAGAAATTATCAGGTCCTCCAGCTGTAGTGGAGGATTTACAGCCATGCCCAGAGGGAGGAGGAACACCCAGCAGCAGTTCCACACTGACTGTAATTGTCTATGGGCTCAGCATAACAGGGGGACTTTTTTTTTTTAACACAAAAAACACCCAAACCAGAAAGCAGATCTTCAAACTAGGAGACAAAAACTGGATTTTGAACTTCTGGCGTCCACACGGATGCTGCCAAACTTGATAGCCTCACCGTCAGCTGAAAGGAATTTAGAAAGACATTTCCTCACACATAGTGAATAAAAGCAAAGTGGTCAGCTTTCAATTACCGGAGGTCACACAGCAAGGAGGCCAGGAGCAAGGAGCGGGCCTTGTTTGTGTCCAAAAGCTTTCAGAAGGTGACAAAGAATTAGAGACCAAGTTGCCCGGTCCTAGCTAGCTTGATGTCTGCTGTTACAGCAATGGAAGGATCGGCATTCACAACAAATGGGAAAAGAGCGTGGCACAAGACAAGTAGGGAGGTGTTTGGGTTGTTTCAGACATTGTTCTCTCTCAAATTCCAGATTCACAGTGCTTGCCAGAAAGTTGGGTTTTCCAGCAACGTACAGGCAACATTTTCATTTGTGAGTCAAGCTTGCTTTGTTGAATAGTTTGTTGAGTGATGAATACACCACAGGACAGAAAGGCTTGGATTACAAGATGTCCAGGGTTCTCACACAGAACAGCAGCTACATTGTCGACCATGGTTATCCTGATATCCACCCCATTTTTTGATGGGTATTGAAGTAATCTYGTAATGATCGACAACACACCTTGAGATACTCAGATGCATGCCTAAAACACACTCAAAGCCTTGCTCAGCTTCTTCAGGGACTGTGCTTGTTGATGCAGGTCTGCAAAGACCATGGCACAAGAGGATCAGATTTGACATTTTCACTGCAATGTTGCATGTGATGAGAACGAGGAGATTGACATTCACCTGCTAGAAAAAGCCTGAGTTTCAAAACATGCCACTGAGATGCACATGCGTGGAAATGAAGTCGGCACGTGCCCTAGAATATGATGGACTGCACACTTGTAGTCCAGTGCAGCCCTTGTTTTATAGAAGGCCAATGGGTTATTCTTGYGAAGAGTTTCAAACTACTGGATCACAAAAAATGTCTAGAAATCTTTGTAAAACATCACATGGAATTCTGCTCTAAGTATTTCAGTGTGTAGTTAGAAACATGCTATGGAAAAGTATAATTCTGCCTCTCCCCCAACCCCAGCATCTTCCACTTCAAATTCACAAGAAACTTCCCTGACAATGAGAYCCAGCTGGATCTCATTGGGAAGGCAAAGGTATGATCCTGTAGTCAGACAGAGAAAATTCAGACACACAAGTAAAAATATGTAATAACTTGTATTCTTTTCCATTTTCATGTCTTACTATTTGTTCTGTTCTTCATGTGGTGAAGTGTCAGTGATTAAAGAAACTGTTTATAGATTATTCAATCTATTTGGCTTAACACATAGCATATTTAAAATGAGATTGTCAGAAAGACAGCAGAAGGGCAAACTCTTCAGAGGCACTCAACTCTCAAATCCCTCAAACCCATCACTGTGTTCTCAAGGCAAAGCTCAGGATACAGATACATTGGCACAGAAGATGATCACMTTTTGCTATGATAGAGATCATGAGTAAAGTCTCTTTAGGTGAATTATATCATTGTGAAGTTCATATTATATGTATTAATTATGTTAAAATATATACAAAGACCAAAGCTCAGCACTTAACTTTCATAAGGCAAGRCTTTTCCTCCAACTTTTCATTAGAAAGAATGTTTAAATAAACACATTGGAATATCCAGTGACTCAAAATGGTGTAATGTTCAGATGAATAATCATTAAAAATCTGGAAGCACACCACTTCTATTAACACTGCACAAAGAAAACTTAAGTGAAGTTTGCATATATTCTGGGTTTAAATCAAATATATTCCCAATGATAAGAATCATCCTTATAGTCAGCTACCAKGGACAGCAAGATAAGTTAGACAGCTAGCTGGTAGCATAATTATGCTCCAATATAAAAATATAACCATTCTCTTTGCTTTGTTAATAGCTCTGGAAATTTGAACCAACTCAGTAAAAAGCAAAGAAGGTATTTGGCTGTCTGAAAGTCATCACACAGCACTCTTGTGYAATGCTTACTTTGAATAAAGGGTTGACACTGTGCTATAACATGACACACCAGTCACAGTTCTTCAAAGRCCAGATGTGGCTTTTAAATCATGAGTGAATGTGTGTTTAAGTCACCTTTCAAGACGTTCCTTACTGCTGTCCTTATGGATGGCATGACTGTTTCAAAGCCACTGCAGCCTCATTAGGGATGTGACCTTTGGGCAATTTCACCAAATTGAGAACTGAAATCCAGGGGCTGGCCAAGGATCTCTGATATGGCTGCAAAATTTTCCTCCACTCCAGCAAATAAAAAAAATTAAAGATGCTTTAAAAAGTAATGAATCACTACATTCYATGAGTTGTTGAGGCTATGAGTTGACCCTGCTGTGCCTTTCCACTTGGATTTTTTCATCTGCTTGAAGAAGAGAACATATATCCCCACAACCATGAATACATCAGAAASAGGGACCTTGGTTTTTCAGAGCCTGTGGGGTTATAGTGCTAGGAAGGAAGCAAAATCCATCAGAATGGAGAACCTAGTTCTTATGTGTTGTCCTGTACTGCCATGAGTGTCTTCCCCTTGAAGTGAAGAATTACTTCTACTCTTCAGATTTAGGAAATTCTTTGTAAAATGGGGAAAAAGCTGGAAAACTTTTWAAAAAAGTATATATCTCTCAAGTTATCCTCTTCTTTGAGATTAGAAGAAATGATCATTACCACATTTCCCTAAGCACTTTTCCAGAAAAAAGTTGTGGTAGTACACTGAAAAATAAGCCTGAGCACTTAAATCAGTACAAGTTTGGCTCTACATGCCGAGGAAATAAAAAGTACAAATTGAAGGGCTTCATAAGAGATAGTCTCACTTCTGGACTGACCACATCAATCYCTACCTGCTTATTTCCCACACACTCAGCTCTGCCAATGCAAGTCTCTAGAGCYACAATTTAACCTTCTACATGGAAAAACAAAACAAAACCCCCCRAAACACATGTCCCTTGAATGTTGCTTTTACTTTAGATGCAAATGTAGCAGAGTACCTGCCTTTTCTTGCCCATCAGTGCAGTCCTATTCAGAGCAAAAAGCAAAACCAAGGCAGTTTCCTGACCCTTTCCCCCCAAAACACAACAATAATAATAAAATCACACAGTAAGGTAGTTAAAAATCACAGATTTGAACGTATATCTGGCTGCTTAGCTGTTCTTTTTGACAATGATCATTTTAATCAATTACTTATAAACAACCTTAACAATCATTGTTTCCCTCTGCTGTCCCCCTACTCCCCCAGCAGCAAAATTCAACATCATTTTCTTTATACGGACTCAAACTCTTTTAAGTAACATTAATGTTAGAGGACTGGATTGAGGGTAGTTGCATAATTTCTAGCAGAGTGAAGTCCTGAACTAGGACTGGAATTACTAATATCACTGAAATTCTCCTATTCCTAATAATAATAAATTGAAAATGACTGCTTGGCTTATCTCTGTAAGTAATGGGATCACATTAAGACAAGTGCACTGAAGATAAATATTGGATATAAACTCCTGACAGGAAGACATCTTAGAATGAGAGATGGGAAGAAGTTCTTTTCCTTGAATTATATTGATTTAGAACAAGGGAAGAAAGAGCAGAAGTTGTAACACTAGAGAAAGTGCTGGGCTGGCCAAAAACATAAGGGGAATGGTGAAGAAGGAAAGAACACCATAACCTAGATAACTTACACTGTAAGCCTGCAGCAACTGAAAATAAGCATTGGCCTAAAATCTTGTGTGGTCCTAGCTAGAACAGTGTTACTGAAATTTTTGGCTGGAAAAAAAAAAATCAGGAAAGAAAAAACATAAGGCCAAATATTTCTTAACAATTGATCCAGACTGCCTTAATGGTTGAATTTAGACCATCATGAGCGGGATCTGCCTGTGATATAAACTTTAAATATTCTTGTAGGGTGCATCTATAGTTCCTGGTACAGGAGTTCTCTGAATTAAAGGAAAAAGGGCATAGATTAGTTTATTTGTTTCAACACAGAGTCCAACTGCAGTAATCACGCATGGGCACGACTCCTCAGCCAAGATGGAGAGCACACACCTTTATTGCGCAGTGAATATTCCCTAAATACCAGCACYCAACAGGATATCACATCATAAAACAGGAAAGATGTTCACCTCAGTGTCCCCCAATCACCTGGGATAGTACATAGACATTGCCTATTATGGTAACAGGTAAACAATACCCTATAAGGTCACAAACTACAATTATCACATCTCATAGGTCCAGCACTGACCACAAACCCACAATCCTCTCTCAGCCCATCCCTGGTGACCTGGAAACACTCCCAGGGTCACCTGTGGGGCCAAGAAAGAGGCTCTCTCTGCAGCCCTCAGGGCCTATCTCTCTTCCAGCACACAGTGCACCCCAACACCAACAATTGCAAGAGAAAGTCTCTTGCTTGTATGAAGATGGAGGTTAAATTTTTTCAACTTCCACCTTAGAGGTGGAGGATGGAGCACCCAGTACTGTGATGAGCAGGTCAGGACTCCTCTACATGCTGGCATTACCCCACAAGGTAAGTAATGCTAAAAATGACTTTTTTTACTGATCAGCTGGCTACTGCCAGCCCCTCTGTAGTAAGCAAAGAGAGAAAAAAAAAAAAGGGAAGAAATCTTGTGGTAGGAGCTTAACTGCATGCTCCAAATTACCTCAGAAATCCCCTCCATCTTTTGTAGTGGTGACTTTGACCAGGGCCTGCTTCTGATGCCTTTTCCTGGTCTTAAAATCAAGAGTCAAACACAGTTAGAAGGGAAAAGGGATTTTACCTTGGTATTTATTTCAAGGATCCTTAGGTGCACCACGCCCAGGTTGAATGCACCTCAATGCACACCGCAATGCCCACCCCAAAAGATCTAGTAAATCATTATAGGTGTTACTAATTAGCATATCTATCAAAGATTCCCCAGTGAGAGGCTCGAGTGAGCCCCCCTCCCCAAGGAACCTTCCCCTGGGTGGTTCTATCTCAGTTTACAGAATGTGTTCTGGAGAGGACCTTGGGGTCTGGGGCACACTGCTCCTTAACTACGAAGCTTCTAAACTGTTGAGGCTCCCAGCTTGACAAACAACTCCAAGAATGTAGGCAAAAAGCACTAAGAATACAGAAGTCGTAAAAAGGTATAACAGGGGTATAAAAGAAAAGACAAAAAATCATTATGACAAAACTTCTACAAACAAACAAACATTTTCCAACCCAAAGAAACACAGCAAATCGCTGCATTCAATGAGATGCCACGTAGCAAAGACAATATGGATATCTAGGAACTAATATGTGGGTATCTCCTTMCCTCTGCCAGGGCTCTGCTGCAGGAGTGGCTTCCTGAAGCCGGAGAGCACCAAGACAAATTTGTTGAAGCTGCATGGCTGCAGCAGGGTGAGGGAATTTCACTGTTGGGCTGCCTTTCTCAGTTAATGACTAATGACAGCTCCCAGTGACTGTGGCCAGCCTCTCTTCCCCATCTTTTTTWAAAAAAAGCAATTAATTGTCTTAATGTCTCGCTGTGCTTTGCATAGCTACCTGCTCTCAACAAATAAAACTCTRCAGGGACTTTGTGTTTTTCTGGTGCTTGAGCAGTCATCTGGAAACTGGGGGAGCGGGAGCTGGCTCCTGCCGGGGCCGGGATTCTCACAGCAGCACCGCRGGGATCGGAAAACTCAAAAGCAGTAATGCCCCAAGGTTCCAGCTCTCCCAGGCTGAGCAGGGCTAAGCCTAGCCTTCCAAGTCTATTTACATTGCATATAGTCACCTCGCTGTGCTGACCCTGCAGGGCACAGCAATTTTCAGAACATCTCAGAGCAAAGGAGCTCTCAAATCTGGTTTTAACAAAGTCAACAGTCAAGCAAGTTCAGGCCTCAAACCCRGTAATGTCTGGGCTTCACCCTCAGTGTAAACATGCCCTCCCTTGGCCAGAGAGGACTCTGGAGAACCCAGCTGCCTGACCTTTGGGTGGGTGAGGCAAGCAACCCTTAAACCATGCCTGCTTTTTATCCTTGAACTTCTGCAGTGCTGAGCTCGTTTTGGCTTCCCCTCAAGCCAGAAAGAGCCCCCGAGGATGCCCTGCCTTCCTGGGGGGCACTGTGGCTGCCCAGGTGTGAAAGGAAAGATWTTGGGGGGATGTTTGTAGCTACCCATTTTTCACACCCTTCAAATCATCTGGTCCCACACCCCAAGGACCTGTCCTGCTGGTACTCTGCCAGTGAAAACTTTCAGTGCTTGATACCTTTCACCAGAGACTATCAGCAGAGCAGTTGACAAAAACTTGTTCTAATGATCTTTTTAGTCCTTTTCCCTAGGAACAAATTCAGGATCGCAGAATATTAGTTTATTCCAGACTCACAAACAAATTCCTGCCACTCTTTAGCTACTACAGTGCTGCTGTCACCAATCAGCTGCGTCACAGATAAATAGAGAGCAGAAGGGTGTGTATATATTCCATTTCTGTGGTCCCGCATCATAAATAAGATCATTGCCAATATTATCTGTGAGAGCAAACCTGTATCAAGGCTTATTCACACAGTAATCACTGTAAAGCCATGGAATAAATCTAGATTTCTAACTTGAGCCTGGCCAGAACAGAATAATGCCACTGAAAGAACATCCAGACAATGTGGCTCTGCCCATTACCTCTAGATAAAAAACCTCTTTGRCAGGGGAGATGTTTATAACTGCGCTAATCAGAAGCTTCTCACACATTTTTATTCCACYCTGCACCCTCTGTTGTAAATCAGGCTTTAAAAAGCAGATAGCAGCACTGTGATCTCATGTCAAGAGTGAGAGATGTTTGTTTAATGGGCCTTTAAATTGTTTGTTTTAGAAAATACACATACCACTGCCAACACAATAACTCCTCACCATATTTTTAACTTGCTCTGTCTTTATGCAATAAAAAAAAAAAAAGGAAAAAGGAAATAGGAAAAAAAAAGCAGTATAAATAATAATCTTTGCTTGTTTGCATTTTTCCAAACCACTCCTTTCTGGTTTCTTTGCAGAGAGCTCRTGGCTGGAATCAGGTTTTGAAACACACTCTCTTCAACAGTTCAAGAAAAATAAAAAACCTCTGATTGTATGACTCTGAGCTGAGTGGTCACTCTCTTTCACAGAGGAGTGTTAGCTCATCTTTGAGTTGCAAATGAAAATCAGAGGCCATGGAGCACATATATCTGTTAAAGCTCTGATTCTAGAACACAGCTAGGAGGCTTAGGCACTTGGGGTTTGCATTTTACTTCTTTCTGGGCTTCTTAGAGAAACCCAGCTGTTTTGTTTTTAACAGTTACTTGGCATATGTTGTTTAAAGCACAACAAATTATCTTGCTCAACAAGTGTATGTCTTGAACCCCTCATAGATCTGATGAAATATAGTTTATTATGTACACGTGTAATTTTTCAGAGGTCTTTTTTTCCRTCTTATTCTGTAGACTGCTGCAAATATCAAAGAGTTCAACTGGCTTTTGTTTTCCTTATCAGGTGACAACTGAACTGAAAATAAGTTTTGAGCCTTTCAACAAGTTTGTATATTTTTCCCCTGTTAGGTCCACTTTGCACTTCTCAAACATATGAAAGCTTTAAATATAATTTGTTCCTAATGGCAGAACAACTTGAGTTCTATTTTTATTTCCTGTGGATACATCTATGCAAATTTGCTCCAGTAACAACAAATTATTTCAGGTCACAAAAACACTGAGCAGGGGGATAGAAAAAACAGTTGGTTCTGAGGGTCTGCTGCGCCTCCTAGTTTTCCTTAAAAGATACAAAATTGTAGTGCTGGTTAACTTAATAAGCCAGGCTAATTACAGAAAGTTCCAGAAGACCTTGGAGAGCCAGAAATTCCCTAAAACTAACAGCAGGTGATGCTATTTATGCTTTGTTTTTATAAATTACAAAATGATTTAGAAAATAAGTGTGTCTTGAGTGATAATAAACTGATTAAACACAAATTGAATGGAAGAAGCAAACACCCCTCCCTCCCTGATCCACAATTAAGATTTCTGGTTTCAAAAGATTGAGGCGGTTGAACTAGGAAACCAAATCTGGACTGAAAAGGTAAAAAATTACAGAGAACCTAAGCTTTCTGTACTTGTAGCCCCAAAAGCACACAGATGGGGTAGAATTTGTATTTTGCACAAGGGAAGAATTATAGAGAAGGGCTCCAAGCACAACAGGATTAGTAGCAGTGTTTTAAAGAGTACCAGAAGGAAACAGAAAGCTTTCACAGAGAGGAAGGTGGTGCTTATTGGAAAGAAAGCTATGTTCATAGCTGACAATAGGGATTAAGTGAGAACAACCAGAGTCCAACAGACTGCAAAGTAATGAAAACAAATAGTAAATGATTCTTCACTCGTATGGAACCGAAAGGAAAAGCTGCTGCTACGTAAAGAAGGAGGAGCAGAAACTGAAAAAAAACCTGTAGGGACTTTGCATAAGCTAGACTTTGTTTTTCAATAAGAGGCATGTTGGCCAATCTGGTGTCAAAGGTGGGATAGCTAAAAAAGAAAAAAGTGGTAAAATTAAATAGAGCTGAAGCAGGAGAAAAACAAAGGAGCTAGATGTACTCAAAACACCAGCTAATGTCTGCCCAAGTGTTATATAAAAAACAAGGACAGGAAGTCACAAATTATTTCTTGATGCTTCAAAGGAATACCAAACTTCAGGCAGCATGATACACCATTAGCAACTCTAGCATCATACCTGCATTTAAAGACTGGGGAAGAAGAGAGCAACTCTTTTCCCTCAGTGCATCACCTGACCTGCCTAGTACAGAAAGCTTCAGGAAAGAAATCTGCAGTGGAAAATGTTGACAAGAGAATTGCAAAATAAGAAAACAGTGACATAAGTAGAGAGTAAGATAAAATGCAACACAAGTTTGCTAAAGGTAGGAGTTGACAAACTTGACATCCTCCTTTGATGCAATTTTCTAGACAAGGGCAAAACAGCAGATYTATTTGGTATTGAGAAAAGCACTGGATTTTGTGTTACACATGGCATTTCTAGTTAAAAGGGAGGGGATGAGGATTAGAATTGCATAGTTAGTAGCTATACAGCTAGTCCTACACAGATACAAGAGTTAGCAGGGCCGGCAGGTCTAAGTGCCAAGCCAGAGCAAYGTCTGAAAACACTTTCTCAATGGCTGACCCTGCAACAACCTTTATTTTCATTCAGCACCATGACACACAGTAAAGAGGCCTGGTGAAATTTCCCGAGAATCAYGTGTTTCAGAAAATATTGTCAATATGCAGGAGGATCCAAACACTGCAGGGCTATGCCTGCATTAGTGTTTTCATTTGGAGCAGTTACTCTCCCTGTAAGCAAACATTTGAAAGAGTCAGTCCAGTTGTTGGTGGGGTCTTTGCTACTCAGGACCAGGCTGGGGCTAGAATGAGTTCCTCTCTGCTTTCATTGTCCAAAAGCTTGGAACACAGGGGCCCTCAGCACAGTGAGACAGAAGCAGATTTGMTGGGTGGAACAGCTTGTGCTATTTGCTGATGCAAGTATAGCAGTGGTATCCTCGAGGACTTCAGTCACAGAAAAGATGTGTAATGTACACAGTTCCAGGTCATACGTGTAAGATTAAGAAAAAACCCTTCATATTTGGAAATGCCAGAGGGGAAAAGAGGTTACTGCTTCATCAGAAGACGATTTTTGAAACAGAAATTTAATACATTAGGTGTGCCTGTGAGGAGAGGGAACCCCAGAGCAGACTAGCCCAGAGACCTGCACCTTGGCTTGCCTGAATTTATCTCCTATGTTTGGGCTACCACATCCTCTGTCTCAGAGCCTCTCTGTCCCACTGCAACTCTCAGCCACCTCTTCCAAGCAGGATGGAATGAAAAGTGAATAGCAGCTCAGYTCCTGGCAGGATGCACCCAGCAGCCCTAGCCCAACAGGGACCAGTACTTGCCCTCTTGRAAGAGGGAGGAGAGGGACACTGCCACTGCTCTGGTGCAGTGCTCGCTGCTCCAGCCTCCTGGGCCRGATGCCAGAGGTGCAGGAGGCTCAGCTTTTCCCATTGACTGCCCATGGCAGAGCTTGACAGCTCTACTTCACACACAAGGGAAATCACCCAGGGCTGCCCAGGAGCATGGCACACGTGTGGGCTGCCCCTCACTTCACTCCATGGCTGGTCATCCTCCTGGTGTCTGCTTGAAGTGCTGCTGAGGAGGGAAAACTCTCTGTTTTCAGATTATTTTCCTCAAGAAGAGGGGTCCAGGACTGCCTCTACCCCTCAGTGGGGAGATGCTTGTGAAATGTCCTGGTTCAGAGAGGCTGACACCTGCTGCCTTCCACCCRAGACCCCGTCTGGGCATCTGGGAGCAGCCAACAGCCCACACTAAAGCTCAGGAATAGAGTCCGGGTTAAAACACACACTCATCCTCCCAACATAAAAAAAATACAACATAGATGTGGTGACAAACTGAAAAAATGCTGCTGTGGCCTTATGCCATCAAAGGCCTGAGCAGACAAGGAGTGGAAGGCAGCTAAATGTGGAGCAGAATTAAAAGGGGTCGGCACAGGCAGCCTCCCCAGCCCCCCTCCCCAGCCTCTGTCTCTGAGCTAGTGGTCCTACTCCATTGGCAGGAGGAGCTTGTGTTTATCTGGAGTCCCTGGAGTCAGTCTGCAAAAGGAGATCCATCCAGAGCCAGTGTTACGAACTATTCAAATTTACCTGGTAAATTTTTTGGGTTTTGTAGGTATGCTTGAAAGCTATTTAAGAAGGAATCATTTTGATTCTTCAGTGAAGAATTTGTCAGGGTGGAAACCTCCCTGAAATCCTCTCTGATTCATGGAATATTAACCTACTTAAGCTACATTATGCTCAAAAGCTATGGTGCTGGATGACATGGAAAATCCAGAGGGAGCTAGATCAATCAGAAATTAAGACTTCCAGATGCCATTTTATAAATTAATGATTTGGTTTCCCATTTGTACAAGTGCTGATGTAAACAACAATTCTCAGAAACCTCCTAGTATAGAAAAAACCAAAAGGCCCAGAAGCATATTTTAGTGTTAGAGTAGTTCAATAAGTGCATTTATTGCAGTTCCTTGGGGGGTTGTGCAATATGTATCATAGACAAAAATATGTTTTATGGGCCAAATCCTGCTCTCAAACTTCATTAGAGGCTTTAAACTGGCATAATGGAAAACGAACGTGCTTCCTCTGAGATCTCCAAATCTCTTTTGAAATAAGGACAAAAGTAGGAACTAAAAATATTTACCATCTGGAAGGCACATATAGTCTACAAAAGAAAATAAAAACATGCAAAGGAGCCACCTACTCATTAGAATTGATTACCTCTTCTAGATATAAAAAGCCATCTACTCAAGCTTTGTTCTTTTGGCACACTGTCCCACAAGTTAAAACTGTGTTTGACAATGATCAAATGACCCTTATTYTTTTTGCTGAAATCTCACCTAGCTGATTTATCTTTATTAAAAGGGAAAGAGCTGTTTGTTCTACTTGTACTTGAAATAAATAATTTGGTTGTTTGGGAGTTCACTCTAAGGAAAGGCACAGACACCACCCCATCTGAAATTTGGTTGTTCAGTGCTGTCACTCCTTACGTGCTCAGATGTGTACATACAGGTATTTGATTTGCCCTGCTGTATTGCTGTGAAGGCATCGAGCCTTAAAAAAAGAAAAACCCTTAAAAATAAAATAAAAATAAATAGTTAAGAAAAAAAAAATCAGAAGGATAAAGGCGTTCCCAGCTCTTGTGTGAGCACTTCAGGATCAGCCCATTGAAGGGTCAGGGTAAGTTCACTGATAAAACATTGTGTTATGTCCATGTGCACTCAACATCTAAATAAAAAGTATTGGACTGAAGTTCTACGATCTCTTTCTCTTAAATTTCTTCCTATTTGAGCGCCACCTGAGAACTAAGGGCCTCTGTAGCAAACTCCAGCTTCCAAAGGTAGAGAGAGGTATACTAAAGAAGTTTTTTTTTGCTTTTCTGATAAAATGACTTTATACCAATATTGTGGGAGCATTCAGTTACTCTCTATGCTTACAGTCTAACAAACAGCTTAGAAATCACAGAGCTCTTAGAAAAAAATATGGTTGTTTCAGTCACTTATCACAAACATTCAAAGAGCTTTAACAATTCATGCTTCATGTTGCTAAATATGTTTAAGACCACAGTGAAGGGGAAAAAAAATATATCCCAGTTTCCCAGGAAAAATAATTGCCAAAGCTGAAGGGTCAGTTTCTTTCCCTCCAGGCTTGCAACAAATCAAAGGCATTGCTTGAGAAATGGCTRTGGATAACTAGGGAAGTAACTAGGAAATGACTAAGAAGCTATTTTATTATGTCTGCGAGAATCCAGCTATAAATCGATTACCAAAAGAAATAATCTGTTCCTGCACCCTAAAACTGAGCTGTCTGTTCTCTATTTTGAATAAATTAGGGCAATCCCAGAGCGAAGGAACACCGTKTTGCCATTTGTACAACAGGGGCTCGAACATGGCCGCAGTGAGTTCTGGTGTAAGTGAGCCAATCCTCCTGTCTTGTCCAAGGGTAGAGATTTAGCGGAATGAAAACGCTGCTKTTTTGTCTTCACTGCTTGAGACTGCAGTATTCACGCAAGGGCGTGACTCCGCACACAAGATGGAGGAGTGTAAAGCGTTTACTGTACAGGAAAATATTCCCTAAATACCAGCACCCAACAGGATATCACAYCATATAAACAGGAAAGATGTTCACCACAGTGTCCCCCAATCACCTGGGATAGTGCACAGACATTGCCTATTATGGTAACAGGTAAACAATACCCTATAAGGTCACAAACTACAATTATCACATCTCATAGGYCCAGCACTGTCCAGAAACCCACAATCCTCTCTCAGCCCATCCCTGGTGACCTGGATGCACTCCCAGGGTCACCTCCGGGTCCAAGAAAGAGGCTCTCTCTCTGGTCCTCTGGGCCTGTCTCTCTTCCAGCACATAGTGCACCCCAACAGAGACGAAGTATCTGGGGGAAAGGGACTTTTGTGCTCTCTCTGAGGAATGAGAGGAAATGGGAGACTGTGTTTGGGAAGGTTAGAAACAGCACAAGTCTACAGAATGGCCATTTTACATTTAGGATAACTATTCCCATTGCAGGTTAAACTACTGCTACTTGCAGGTGCTCTGAAGAGGAATGGTTGCTCCATTAGGCTCACTTCCACAGACACTGCTTACAGAGCATTACACAGACACTGATATTAAATAAATCATAAGCAATCTGGAGGAAAGAAATTCAGTAAAACAGACACCATACTGACCGGAAGATTCGCAGGGCTTGTTATGGCCTGCACACATTTCTGCTTGGGGGCACCAGTTGGAGTTAAGCAAGAATCAACAGCTTGACATTTACTCAGTGAAAAAATAAATGCAATAATCTCAGCACATCAGAAAGTGCGTGCACACAAACACATGAGCACATCAATCCTGTATTGGCAAGCACTGGAACACCAGGCAGGGAGAGGGCTTCTGCAGAGATAGAGATGAGGAGAGGCAGGGCAGTAAATACTGTTGTCAGTTCCTAAGGCAGATCATGTATGGAAACAGGTCTGAGGAAACAAGCTATCAGCTAAGGATAGACCCCAGCTCCAAGTAATGTTTGACTGATGGACAGCTACGCAATGGTATCCAGGTTCCAGTGGATAATTTCACAGGTGAACCTGAAAAAACCAGCAGGGCTGGGTCAGTAATGAGTTTCTTGCTGTTGCTTTCTCAAATATGATAATGCAGCACCCCCACTTCCCAAGGAGATGGGAACAACTAATCAAGAAATTCTGAGATACCAYCTSTTTCATGTCTTGCTGAGTTGAAGGCAGTCCTGGTTTGTGGTCTGGGTATAGYCTGGAATCTACCCCTAAAATTGCTCCAAGTGTAGGTAACTTGTTTTGTTTCAGAGGAATTTTGCTGGATTAGAAGACCATTTTGGTTTATTCTGTRGACAGACAGTCTTCARTTTATACCATCTTCTGAAAGCTAGTTTAACACTGTAAACAGTTTTCATATTTTCCTTTGCATTAAAGAACTRAGAACATAATCCAAAGATGAAAAAATCTCTTTTCCTGACCCACCCCTCTTCAAGGGTTTATTATTTTAGTTTCATGTAAGCTTTGCTATGATAATTCCCAAGGTCAGACCTTCAGGACTAGGTGAGATTTAGACTGGAACACTGTTTTTTCTCCCCGCATCCAAATTCTCATGCTCACAAAATAGCCAAAGCACTTTGGCTAGAACTTTTCAGCTCCACATGAAGGCACCAAATGAATTACAGTACACACTGTATTCAATAACAGTGAGTACTTCAAAGCTTCCTAATAACTAGGGCATGAATGCAAAATGTGTTGCTCTGCACATCTAAGGGTTTTCCCCTTTCTCATCATGTTCTTTGAAAAGGTGGCTTTATTCAGATTTTTGTGACTGTTCTTGTTCTACAAAAGCACTTTTAGGATTTTATTGAGGTTTACATACACCAGTGTTCAAGACGAAAGGCTTTCATGTCAATTATTAATAACAAAATCTTTCATCTGTCTATTTAAAAAAATAAAAACATGATCCTTTTTTTCCTCATTTTGATGTTTAATTTAGAATGAAAATCAAACTCTTTAAAAAAGTTTTCCTCACTATCACAAGGGAAACTATGATGTTTTTAAGAATTCTCTCTATGAAGATAATGCCTACTAAAAATAAAATAGAAAATAATAAAATAAAGGKCTTAATCCTTTTTAAGAAAACGTTGAACATATTTAATGATTTCAACAGGAGTGGAAATGAAGTCAGGATCTCATGGAATCAGAACACAAAATGCTGTTTCTACTAATATATTTGGGAATAATCAGTTCATTGGCTTAGAAAGCACCTCAACAGGGACTTCAAGAGCTGTAAAAAACGGAAATATCCCTGATTCAAAGAAAACCCTCTTTGGTTTGACATCTGTTCCTTCAAAACATCGCAGCAAGACCACAGACTATCCCCATATTACCACAGAGCATGAGGGCTTGTCCTGTGATGGCCTGGAGTCCTGGTGCCCTTGCCATGTTGCAGTGTAATTGTTCATTGACAGACACCTAAGCCTGTAGTACAAGCAATTAAAGTCACTGGTGCTCTGCAAGAGTCATTTCATAGCCTTTAGTGGAGCATTGCTGCCCAGGCCCTGTTCAGGACCCGTGTCTGTCACATTTCATGGCATTTTAAAATTAGAACTGCAAGTGGATTCTATTCCATTCATTTTTATTTCTGTAGCACTAACTGCCACAGAAAAATCCTGCTTCCCTGAAACGGTCATCAGGTGYCACGTTATACGGAGTTCCCTTCAAAATTTTGGCTAGATCTACCAAATTTCATAGTTAGGGTTTGAAATGAAATGATTTTGTTTGAGACAGCATTGCTTGCAGTTCTTGAATTTAATTTTAAAAAGTTCTTGCCCTTCTAATTACATTTATATTTCAATTAAGATTCAATATTTCTAGCCTGATTTCGTGTTTCTAACACATTTCACCACTGAATTTTGAGCTATGGGTGCATAGCTCAAAGTCCTTTCCTACAGCCTCAACACAATGCAAGTGCTAGAACAAGCTGCACAACAAAGTCAGGTGGTCAGGCACCTTGTCTTGATGTGGTCTCTCCCATCAGCTCTAGGAATCACACTTATTAAGGTGTCCTGTTTGCAATAAAACCAGAAAAGGATACCAACAAGCATCTTGGAACTCATATTTATAAAATATGACTAGATTTATTTTTTTAAAGGAAACAGCAGCTAAAATAACCCAAATATATTTTTTCTGTAACTTTTTTCTCCCTGTGCACAATGTAGCTGCACTTCAGGGCGGTTCCACACTGCTTTCTCAGTATAAAATTGATAATGCATAGATTGTCTTCCCTAGCAGCTCCTATAACAATTAAAGCTGAATTTATTTCATGGCCTTCACGAAAAAAAGAAACCCAAACAAACTCAAGCCTCTAAAAAGTTTGGAATCCATTCCAAAATACTCCTTAAAAAGCCACAGGGGCAAGTTCATATTATGCATCTGACAATGTAGAGAGAGGAAAGATAAAAGCAGAGTGAGTTTGTGCTTAGGTCTAATGATAGGGATTAAAATATTTGAATTGCCATTTCAGCTTCGGTACTGATTAATCATATAATCTCTGACACATTATAGCCACATCATGCCTTAGTTTTATCCTCTATATATTGAGGACAACAATATTCACCCCCATTTCTGAAGAGGTTTAAAAGTTTTGTGCAAAGAACACCAGATAAGTATAAATAGTTATAATCATCAGTTTCGGTTCTCAGAGAACTTAAGGGGCTCCCTTCACACATGGCTGATGGGTGCTTTGGGAGGAAAATGAAGTGTTTGGGCATAATTCTACCTTTTGTTACTTTTTCTGCCTTTAATTATTACTTTTCATCTTCTGATTAGGCTAGTGCTGATTTGGAAATCTTAACCATACTCTTAAGTGAAATAAACCACTCAGCTTTTTTATCTGACAGCACTGAAGCTCTTTCATTGTACATGGAGGTGCATTAATTACCTATTCTTACTTCCCTTTCTTCCCTCCTGCCACACAAATGGAGAGGCTAATCCTGTTTTACTCATCATGAATGATAGCAAAGGTGTGATTCATTTGCTCTAATTTAGTCACCATCTGCCCAGGGTTTGAGGCAGGTACCCTCAGTTCCCTTTATTATCAGTAGAGAGAAACAGGTATCTCCAGGGAGCAATTTATCTTATCCCGTGATGGGGGTGTCTAAAATAGGTCAGAAAAATCACACTCTGGAGATATCCATTGTATTTCTGGGAGCATTAAGGGAGCCTGAGGTGAGTGGCTCAAACTTTGGTGCATAACTTTTAGACACCCCACGCTGAATATCCACAAGAGCTGCTAAAATGATCCCACGCTGGTATAATAATTCTCACTGCAGGCTGATACAATCTAAATGGGACCGACATCTCAGAGAACAGATAAAGTCTGGCRTGAACAGTCATAGTTAGCAACTGTGAATTTGATGCCTGACATTAATCAGGAGATAATAGTGAGATTGTAGCTTTGAGAGCCATCAGATGAACTCGACCCAGTCATCATTAATCAAACACGCTTTGCTTTCACATCCCATACTTTGGGGCCTCCATGCATGAGGCAGCGATGTTAAAACGTGCAGCTGAGCATCTCTTTTTCTGGAACAGCAAGTTCCTTATTGCTAATAATAGTAAATTACTTACTATTGATCCTCAAACACCATGGTTATCCCAGTCTAATCATTAACCTTCCTGCAAGGTTGGAAGGTTCCCTATTAAAGGGAATCAATTTTAAATTTGGGGCCTCGCTAAAACAACAACAACAAAAAAATTTAAAAATAGGATACTTAAACGTTTGTCATGATTGCTCAGAAGATTGGTTAGAGGTACTTTTGACAAAGTAGTAAAGATGTAGGAAGATTTATTTTGGCTCATAAATCTAAAGATAAGACCCAGATCTCCCAGGTGTGTGGATAATCATCACTGCAGCCATCACTGCAATGCAATTGTCTCTCAGGGGACTGTGGTGCATGTTACAGGGCACTCTGAAACAGCACATAACAGCTTAGGACAAGAATTAGCTAAACTTATTGAGCTGCTGACACTCCTTCCCGAGAAACTTTGCTTTCTATGCTATCAGCACAGAGGCCTCAAGTGAGAAGATAAATTAACAAAGAAACTGCCAACAAAACCAAAAAAGAAAGAAAAAAGGTGGTGCTTCTGTATGTAAAAGCCTACTGGTACCTCCAGAAAGCTGTCYGTATCTGCCCCTCCCTTGAGTTTTTCTCTCCTGCAACCCTGTGCCATCCAAATCACTTCTGAATATCACAGTTACTTCCTTTATTGTTTTACTAAATCCCAGCTCCTCAGACTTGAGGTGTTGGAGGTACTGAACATAAATTATGTTCTGCCCTGGGAAGGGACTTTATTCTCAGCAGCACAGATTTCCTTTCCTTAGAAATCTGGCTTGAGTTAATTCAATGTGACACCATCACCCTCCTCCCCAGCAAACAAACAATTGTCCTGTTTTGAACCCATGCCACTTTTTSCTCATCATTTCCTCATTTCTTAGTTTCAACTGACTCTCAGTCTTAGCAGCTGTCCCATGTAACCTCATCCATAATTTTTCATTCCAACATGAACATCACAAAATGGAACTTTTTTTCCTCTCCGAAAAATGCCTTTCAAGGGGCCTTGCACTTCAAAATCACTACATTTCTTGAAAATTTGACATCATATATTTTCCCTTTTGAGAGAACATATTCCCTATTAGATGTAAAAAAGCTGAAATGCAAAAATCTTGGAGAACTCACAGGAGTGAAGACAGCACAGGAACCAACAGCCCATCTGCTAAGGAGCTATTTAAGCTACAGCTGCCCCCCTGATCCAAATTTAAGGCTTGGCCTGAAAGTGGGGTGGGGTCGAGGAAATAGTCAGACTTAAAAAAATGCCTTTTTAAGAAGCTGTTACTTCTCTGGATGAAATGATAGAAACTGTTGAGCTCTTCTATTGACGGTCTTGCTCTTTGTTTTATATAATTTCCCAGTCAACATTTTGTGTTTTGTGGTAACACGCACAACAGGGATCCTGTGTAGAAACACCCATATCCAAACCGTCTATATTTTCAAGAGGAACTGATATTGATCATGTTTTTYGAGCCAGAGCTTTATTCAAAGGATCCCCACATGCAGGAAACTTTACCCAAACAGCAGCAACAGGCCACTATTCTCCTTGTTTACAAGAATCAAAATGGTTAATGGACTAACAGTAAAATATATATCTGTCAATTAGGCTCAGAATTCCCAAATTCACATAGGCATCTGTATGTAGATACTTGGTAGGCAGCTGCACAAATGCTTAACTTGCTCACCCACATCTTAATTTACTGTTACTGTGTTTATTAAGTTCAGCTCCACCAGCACATCCTTGTCTTAGAGTCAGCAATAATCTTCAATTTACGTTTTAAACTAGTAAAATTGGACTAGGAAGAGAGTACCAAGGAATAAAACGACTTCTACAGATTTCCTTCTTGGGTCAATATTGGAACCAGGAATAACATCAAATTCTGATCCCTGGTCTAGSGTTATTAATACAGACCCAGCTTTATTTTAAATCAAAGTTGCTGGAAAACAGAGCAGCACTGAGTCTAAAATGTGTGTCCCAACTGAATGCAAATTTGCAGTCAGATTTTTGGCTTTGTATAGCCATCCTACAACACCATACAGATTTTTCTGTGTTTTTTGTGTACAAATGATAATTTTGATAACTGGGAAATGCCGATCTCTTGCCTGAGCCTTAGGGAATCAAACTGAACTGAGTACAGAAGCACAAAGGCTACAACCTGCATCAAAGGTATAATCATCCTGACTAGTGGAATAAAAACGATTTAGGTCACACCACAGAAGTACTCAAAAATCAACACTGCCCTGAATGCAAAATGAGACTGAAACCAATAGTTAGCCTGAACTTTGTTCATAAATTCAAATTGCCAACAGCAGCAATGCCAGCTCTCTCTGTTTTCTTTGGGACTGTTGTGATATTTGTTGTTCTTCTTAAAGTCCTGGCACCTGTGGTCAAGAGATTAGGTGTTGATCTCTGCTTTCTTCTAAAATAAAAGTTACTTTTTCAAGTCTGAGGAAATGCTTCTAAGTATTGCCTGTGCATGGCAGGCTACGGACTAGTTCTTCCTGTGCTCCACAGCAGCCAGACCCAAAGCAGCTCTGAAGCAGAAAGCACACAGTGAGAGTGCTGTTAGTAACTCCTGTGGAGGTGTATGGGCTCGAGTTGTCTATTATTAAGATTTTTGGAAAGCTGTTTGCTTGTGCTCTGCTGGTGTAAAGAATAGGCAGAGCAAATTCATGTTTGCCTCTTCAGACAAAAAGATAAAATGAATGAAAATACCTCAACCCCATGTTCTCCCCAGGATCTGCTCCAATACCGTGATTTTCATGCCAGGCGAGATCTACGTGGGATGCAGGATGTGTCTGTAGCCTCAGAGGTTGTGAAAACACACTGGCATATGAGAAAGCTTTCCAGTGCTGTCCTTCCATGTCCTGCTCCAAGAGGACTGTACAGCGTACAGGATACAGCTCAATTCTTGGTCTTGCAATTTCAATCCGCTCACACCTCTAGTGGGACTAAAATAGTCACTTTTCCAAACCTAAGCAGTTGATGGGAAGAGGAAGAAGAAGATTTTGGCTGTCATTTGATAGGCACTGTGATCAGGTGCTGTTTTTAAGCAATATAAATTATAGACAAGAGAAGAATATTCTTTGTGAGCAGTCACATGTGCAAAACTTGCTATTATTGTTAAATTTGCACGGATTGGCTAATAATAAAAAAAAATTACAGAAATCAAAGACTGGAGATGGCCAGTGGGAAGAAGAATGAAAACATCTTCATATATTTTTAGTTTTGCATGGAGTTTTTCTGGAAGGGCCCATCTGAATCAGAATAGTATTGATTGTTATGCATCTAGAGTGAAGAAGTGTGAATTTTCCTGTTCAGTGTGTATAAACAGGGCTTCTCCTTACCCAGCCAACTCTTCTTGTTTCTGTTGTTGTTGAATCCCTCTTTGAAACAAAATGTTTAAAATATGAGAAACAGAAGTCAAGGATACAAATTCTAAATATTTGTTTGATGTTGCTATTTGTGACTTTCACTTACTCTCACAAAAACAAGTGACACCAGTGGAATTGTGCTGGGTTTCCATCTTTGTAAGTTCAGCACCAATTCCTGCAGGAAAGAATAAAGTGTGTTGAATGTGAACTCTGCAAAGCTTTCCTCCAAGCTATTCCTGTTCAAGGGACTATTATCAGTGCAGTCCTAGCTCCCAAAGTTCAAATTCCAACTTTCCCAGTTCTTTGGAAGAACCATAATATTTACCAATATCTTTACATTTCTAATTTTCATATACATCTACATCTTGGCACATAAAGAAATATTCCAAATACTTAATGCTTTTTATAGCTGTTTGTTCCAAATGAAAAAATGAAATAAACCAGATGTACAGAGTAGATTACAGAGGAGATTTTACCTGCTGCTCTGAGGCTAGATGTGAATATAACCAACACCAGGAAACCACATTTCTAATTTTGCTGAACCACAAGACCAGAAATTAAATGAGAATTTCCATTCAGAGAGAGCAGGCTTCCTTTAAGCACACARAGGGAAGATGTATGAGGTAAGAAAAGTATATTTAGGTATTGTCTGCCTTGATTATACCGTCTCTTTTAGTTTTTCAAAGGAGTAGGAAACTATCTGGCTTGAATTCTCAGCAAGTTGGGCTTAGAAATGTTACTGAAGTGTAATAGCTCCCCCTGCCAGGTTTAGATTACAAGCTACATTTCATATGTGTGTACATACCCTCACACACACTCCAGAAATAAATTAACACCTATGTTAGCATTTGCTGTCGCTGCTTTAGTCTTCAATGGTTATTAGATCAAAAGAAAAAATATATGCACTTGATACCTAATGTGTATTAAAGTAATTTTGTAAAACTTTCAAAGAAGTAGATATTAATATTAATTTGAATTCAGTATGGGCAGGAGAAATGTAAAATTATTCCAAGTGGTAAGGGAGAAATAAACTTAATTACAAAATTTTAATTTTGCTTTAATTTACTGTTAACTTTTCAGTCTTCTATCAAATTARCCTATTTTTTAATCTCAGACACTTAATTTCTTGAAAGATAGTTGTGGTCTAAAAGTGTTCCCTGCTGGCAAGCTAGGACCAAACTCTTTTTGTTGCACCATAGTCACTCCATTTTTGGCTTCAGTAAAGCTGATGACAAGAGTTCAGAGCTAACAGCCTTAACCTTCAGAAACCTACACTTATGACTGATGCCAAGAAATCCTACAGGACGATKCTGAAAGTCAAGCTATTCAATTAAAATTGTATCTGAACAGGCAGAACTCAAATCTTTCATGAAGCCCCCAGTTTTAAAAGCACTCAACAACTCTATGGACACATGAAAATGTCTACATTTTTATATCTACAGAAGAGATATAATGGTAGTGACTAGGCTGAAGTCTTGAAAATCTGAGTGTGAAAGTATGGAGTAATAATAATAGTAATAATAATAGGTACTTATTCAAGAAAAAAAATATTTTTGCCATCCTCTGTTTCCTCTTCCATCTCATCCTCACCCGGGCTTATGCATTAATTTAGACCCAGCAAATTTTTTGATAATCTTGCAGTTAATTTACCATGAGTCAGTAAGGCATCCTTCACCTTTAATGCAAATTATCAGCGTATGTGACTAATGAATTTTTTATTGCTGGCTGTTTACTATAGTCAGTTCAAAATATTGAGGAACTATAAATTAGGTCCCATGGAAATCATGGAATTGTTTAGGAAAACATAGTCATAATGTAGTAAAAAACTGTTCTTCAGCTTTTCTTTTTCAGCTGCTGCTATTTGAGATCACCTATTTTCAAACCTGGGACAAAAGATTTTCCAATGAGTTCACCAAGTCCTTAAATTTAATGTCATGTTCTGGAAGGAGCTAGACAGAGTGGTAAGAACGAAAGGAGAGGTGTGACATGGTAGATGTGGGAGTCAAAAAGGTGCTTGCTGAAAAAAAATTCCTCCAGGAAACACCAGTTATAACTTTGAGAGGGAAGGTACTGGCAGAGCCAAGTAAGGCTGGTGGTGGAGTCTCTTTTCTCTCTCTGTAAAATATGTTAGAACAGTAAGTGTTTATATGGAACTAAAAGAGCCCTTTGATCTCGCCGTAGTGATGGCGTTGACAACAGCAGTAAACAGTTGCAGAGTCTATCTGTCATGATTTGAGATGCTGAGCTTTAGGAATACACAAGAGGAGATAAAGTTGAGATGAAGATAAATGCGGTTATTTCCTTATGGCTATTCCAATTCACTGTCATTAGCATGGGAATTCTCAGGCACAAAAAGCACCATATTCACAGAAAGTCATTCAACAGACACCTATTTTTCAAGACTGCCCATTGCTAAGCGAGAAAGACAAGGGGATACTTTAAATTTTTTTTCGCCCATGGTTTCGCCGTTATYCATCTCATCATTTTTAAGGAGAAAAATAAGGAACAAATTCCTGTCATTTAATGCTTTGATATTAAACCATTGGACACCTCTGAGGCTGTGATCAACTCCAAGCTCATACCCTGTGTTGGTGACAGCTGTAATAGCATCAGTATGGAGCCCAGGAAAAGCTGCAGTAAATTGAAGGAAGGAGTTTTTGCAGCTTGAAGTCTTGTGTCCTTTATAAGTGAGATGTTTTTTTTGATGCCTGTTTGTATGAAATCAAAGGCAAGGCTCCTGTTCAACACTGGTCTACAAATAGGGATATATTTTGCCCATTTCACCAGAAACTTGAGAAGTGAATACTTGGTTCGAGAGACACCAAATAAATATAGGAACTCGGCAAAATAAAGTTTGACAGGCAATATTGCAGACTCCCTAGATCATTAGTCATTTTTGAACATCTTACGTTTCCCTTCTAGGAGCTGGATTCAGGAATCTATCTAGTAGGAGGCAAACTCCATAAAAAGAAAATGAAATCACGAAATTAATCACACATCTATCACTTGTCTATTAGACATTTTGTCCTTCATAAAAGTATTACAAAGACAGAAAATAAAACAATACATGTTGATTTTTGGGAGACTATGAGTCAAGAACAGAGAAAACCATCTAAGCTTTCACGGGAGGTGGAAAAAATGCATAATAATTTTCATATTGTAATGGTCTGCTTTCACCATGAGAATACTTTAAGTCTCTTTTGTATGATTAAGGTACACAGGTCTTAAAATAGAGAAAATTGAAATGGTCAAGAGGTGACCAGGAAGAATAAGTACACACGTAAAGGACAAAGCATTTCTGTCCATGTCTCAAAGATTGCAGTATGGTTTGACTTGAGTTTATATCTGTTACTGAGCACAAAAAATTTTGTAAATGCATAATTAGCATGTCCATTTGACAGCCTACATGATCCGCCAGTACATCTGAGGGAAAAGATCAAAGCTAAGAATTCACAGACTTGTGCGTGCAACTATGAAGTTATTGTATGACGTTTTTCGGTTTAACTACAAATTCTACTTGTATGTAAAAATGTCATCTACATTTTTGCAGAAGTTCTTCCAAATTAACKTTCATTATTTATTAATTTAACCTGATGATGTCTTATAATTAGAACTGCTGAGAGATTGACTACAKTATGGCACTTCCCTATAATTAGAACGGCATTGTTCATGATTGTAAAGTTTTTAATATACTCACTCACACCTCTGGTTGCTTGAGGAATGAAGAGGGTGAAAAGGGCGAAAGACTATGGAAATATGGGCACATGTAAATACACATAACCATAATGTTACAAATCTAGGCTAAGGGTAGTTTCTTTTAAGTGATTTAGATGGCAAATAGTTATTCTGATACKGAAAGAAGGAGTAGGAAAGTGAATGGCAGCCCAGAAGTTGTTAAATTATACATAGGGGTTCCTTGGAGGTCTGGTTATATAGATATATACATCTGCATTTCAATATAGGAATAGTGGCAAATGATAGTTGCGTACCTTGATAACAATTACTTTTTATTTACAGTGGTAGGAATTACCTCAATTTTATATTGGAATAACAAAGAGATAGATCTGGTCACTGACTTTGCCCAACAGTTMTTTCAGCCAAAGAGTGACAGCACCAGAAGTGACTCCATTCTCTTTTTAAAGGAAGAGAAATCATGGAGTAAGGACAGCATCAAACTATAGGTTTAATTGATTCTCTTTATTTCATATCAGAAGTATTGCATTGTGCATCTGAGTCTCTAATGGGCCCAACCAAGACAAAAGAAAGATGCTCTGTTCTCGCTGACCTCCCTGGCTACAGCAAATCCCTGAGGTGCAAGGCAGGGAGGCAGGGAGAGCAGCTGAAGTTTTTCAAGAGAGCTAAAATACTGGGATGGCAAAGCAGCAAAACCTTCCGCTTTCCAGATGGAGCACTGTTAATATTCTGGATTTGTGGCACTGCGCTATTTCGAAACAAATAAAACAAAGTAATAAAAAACGAAGTTCGTTTGCCATATGGCTGTTTATCTCTCTGTGCTACAGCTCAGAGATAAGTAATGCATGGTCTCTCAATATGGCACATCCACACGCTCCTCCCAGGTGCATACGATATAGCACACCTAGATTAGCACAAGCCAAACTCCTTTTGATTGCATTGAACATGTGGCATCGTGGCTTAAGGGATTTTCTCTTTCAGTTGAAGTATAAGATATGTTTGACAGCCGGGAGAGGAAAAGATACATTTAGGACTGAAAGGAAGAGTAAAGGGGGAAGAAGCAGGTGGATGGAAAGGCACGAAAGATAATGTGGTTGGTTGTTCAACATTTTCTATGTGAAATTAGTGCTCGGGAATGATAGGATTCTGACAGCCCAAACAAACCAAGATTTGCCTAAAGGGAGAGTGAAACATGAGCAGCAGCATCCCTGCCTCACCACCATCAGGAGATTAGAGCAGATACAAATTTGAGTGGATGCAAGTTTCTGGTACCCAGCAGAGAATGACCAGAAGTGGCAGGACTTCCAGTACACCTCAGACACTCACAGGTGTGTTCAGAGAGGGAGTGCTGCCTGTGTTACAGGCATTTCATGGCATTTGACAGTAAATATAAATAGCATATATAAACATATTTATATTTATATTTATATAAAGTATAAAAAAAAAATGTCTAGCTAATGTTAACTCAATCTCCAGAATTTTCCTTTGCAGCATAGGGCAGACACAGTATGCTGGCCTTTCTGCCCTCTCCTCTCTTATCTCAGCAGGTGCACCATGAACTTTTTTAAAAAATTAAAAATAAAAGAAACTTGCTAAGGATCTTAACATCACACGTTACTTAATTTTCCTGAATTTCTCAAAGCAACCATATCAAAGGAATGCCAGCCCTGCCACAACCACAAGAACTTCACAAGTTTAGAGCATCTGAGTCTGTGTGTCTGCTGTAGGAGAGCGTAGCTGTGCGTTCTCTACACTGCTGCAAGGAATATAAAAGCATGGCTGAGGATGCCAGTGTAGGTAATTCTATCCTTGCAATAGGACAGTTCAAATTTGGAACAAGTAACTTAGAGAAGCTACTCCATTCCTTTTACCTCCTTTAGTCGAGGTTTTCTCTCTTATTTCTAGGACATGGCTGAAGTTTGGAGTAGAAACACTACACCACTGCATGTAGACACAGAATTATACTGGGGGACAGTACCACTCCCAGTCCCACAGCTCAGTGGTGACCATATAATGTTCATGGAAAAAAAAAAATATACTGAGAAGCTCACTCTCAAAGCAATTATTCCCACACCTTCCCCTGACTGTTCATTTAGGACGGTCATTTAAGAAAATCAATGACAACGTATAGTATCATTTAAATGACTTTGCAACCAATGACATTCCAACCAAAGGCCTAAAACAAGGAAATAAGGATGTGGTGCCCACAGAAAACCAAAAATATCTTTTTGTTTGTTTGTTTTGCTTTGTTTTAATTGAGATGAGACCTCAGAGTTCCTGCAGGTTTTGCTGTGCAAAAAGTTCTGAGTAGGAATCKAGAGTAACTTGAAGGGAAAAAGTGTTGTAGCTCATCCATTTTAATTCTGGATAACAAGGCAAAACTTATCTCCTGATAGCTCTCTAGCTGTTCTGATGATAGGAACCTCAGTACAAAGCACTTACGCGTGCACTTAATTTTAAACCCAGCAGTAATCCTGATTGAATCAAGACGTCTACCTTTGTGCTTAAAGTAAAGCATGTGCTTAAGTACCTTTTTGTATAGGGGCCTTAATTACATTATGTGTGTGAGAGGATATGATAATTTTAGTTGGCTTTCCCAAGAGAGCCTTTAGTTAATAAAATAACTAGGTTTAATACTCCACAGAGTCATGTGGGAACAGAATTGTGCTCCTCCTCCTGAAGCCCAGCACAGGGTTGACTGTAATTTAATTGTTGGAAGCACAGAAAGTGCTGAAATGCTGTATGTCTTAATATTGTACTGCAAGAGCATGTTTGTTTTTATTATGGAATACCTTGGGAAACCACTGTGCAATGCTACCCCCAAGTTATTCATAACCACGTTTGGATTTACTGATGTTCAGTTCCAGACTTCAGCTGTTTTACCAGACTAGATMAGGGCAAAAAAGGTCCAATTAACAGGAACTTTTTTAAAGAGAAGGAATGARGACAAAAGCAAAAGTAAAACTCATGTTCTTTTCCAACAGAATCCCCACCTCCAGGGACGAAAATTCAGCACAATAAAGAGAAGACCAAAATAAGAGGAGGACAGATCTGTTTGCAAATAGATTATGCTTATGCATGCCTTATCGTGATTATTCTTTGATATTATTCTGTGTGAAAAGGAATGTGCAGGCTGAGCCTGTGAAGAGCATGGCTGTGAGAGACAGTGGTGAGCAAAGGAAGGACTGGTACACTCCCTGTAGATCCTCAGGCATCATACTGAGGTGTTCCTTTCAACCTTTGATCCTCCACAACACGTCACCAAAAGGTTTCCTGCAGAGCCAGCTGCTCCCAAAGGTGGTTACAGGTAACCCTTCAAGGCAGCAGTTTGGGCTGGGCGACTGCAGGCAGGTGGAACCCAAGAGCCAGGTTTTCACCTGAGCCTTACACTGCACAATTCACTCTGACAGCTACGGAGTCTGGGAGAGATTTTTTTCCTATTTGTTGGGTATATTTCAGGCGGTTTTATGTATATAACATGAGTCTTTGTATAACGTYACACTGAGCAGTGCAGACCAGAGCTTCTTAAAAGTACTTTCCCATAGTTGTTACTGACAATGTGCTGCTGACTTCGGGAGGTGCAAACTGCAGTAACTCTTTTGAAATAACTGAAGCAAAGCTGAGTCGTATCAGATCAGGATTCATCACTGTATTTGTTTGCAGCAGCAAAGTTGATTTTGCTTAAATGGCAAAGAGCAACCATTTCTACTRATTGATTAATACATACTGTGCTTTTATACCATGGACGGGTTTCATGTTTTGTTAGTTTGACAACATCACAGCGTGCTTGTGCTTAAAAAACAGTCCTCAGCTGGGAAAAGAACAAAAATATTTCAAATTAACATTAGAAAGACACTTAAATAAAAATTAAATAAAAACAAATAAACAAGAAGGCAATATTATATATTTTTTACAGATTTTAATTTTAAATGGAAAAATGATCTTTTACCTCAAGGTAGAGAATGAGATTTTAGCCCAATGTTGGAATTTAGGATATGCAGTAATTTAGCATTAAGTTTTACAAAGCTAAAGATTAAAAAAAAAATATCCATTAGAAGTGTTAACTATAAGTGGCTTCCAAGAAATTTCTWCTCAGTTCTCTTTGGGATTGATTAGCAAAAGGGATTTATGGAGCTAACTACAACTTCATGCACCAAACTTGCACAGTTCAACTCCTCATGGTCCGTGGTCAGATGCCACCTTTTGGCCAGCAGCCTGTCTGTAGTTCTATAAGATCAGATATTCCACACATTTCCTAATGCTTGGAATGCAGAGATCCTTTTACACCACCTTCTCATTGATGGAGGATTGAATTAACAACAGTGACATATCTGTGGGGTTTTTCACAGAGAACCCAGTCGCTGTGACAACCCGTGGGTGTGCAGTGTAAGTGAAGGTCTGCAGTCCCTCCCCGGACTGCAGAGTAATAGAGAAATTACTATTTTAATAGCTACATGTCCAGGAGTGTCCTCCCCAAGTGTGGGCAAACAAAGCTGGCTGCTTTTCCAATCCTGTGTTAATAGTTGTGCGGGTTACAAGCCCTCACGCAGGATTTTAGGGGAGAGGTTGGATAAAACGAGCCTGGGTGTTAGGAAATTGCAGTTAAAAAAGTRATTTTCAATAATGTTACTATTTACAGGCTTAACCTTGTTTCCATCTGAGTCAGCAGCAGACATCCAATGATTTCGATACTGGAGGCTAAAGCACTCAATACCTTTCAAACTATAAGGTCAGAACACAAATTCTTGATGTATAGACCCCCAGCCAGCAAGGGAAAGAGGGCAAGAAACGAAGGTCTGTAACGTATATGTTCAGAAATTTGAGCCCTGGGTTCATCAGCATCAAATTTCCATTTGAATTTGTATAAATTTCTAAGTAATAGAGGAACTAAGTTGGCAAAGTACACATATATTAGTCTAAACTCAGATTAATTTCAGATCCATGTAACAAGCAGCATCCGACTTCAATCACTTGCATAGTTAAAGTATTTGAATGGCTTAAACCTAGCCATATGCTTAAATCTCTAATGAACAGAGACCAGACTTCCTTTTTTAAAAAAAAGTCTCACATTTAACATTTGCCTAAGTACTGATTTAAGCTCCAGGACTTATGTCTATGGAATAATTTTAATTTAGAAAGACAGAGGTAGAAAGGAGGAGGAAATTCTTTCCTTCTTCTGAGATGGAAAATCAGACAGAAAGGGACTCTGCTATTTCATATAACACCCCACAGCATCCTCTCCCTTCTATTTTCACTGTAAATAGAAGTTCACTTACTGCCATTCACTTCACAGGAATCAACTAATTTGAAAACTGCTATTACATCTCCCCTCAGTTTTCTGATCTTCAGACTAAACAAGCCCAGTCCTCTCAAATTTGCTTGTAAGACATTTTTCTATAGGACTTTGATCATATTTGTCATTTTCCTGTGGACTGCTCCTGCTTTCTTCATATCTCTCTTAAAATGTAGTAACTTGAACAGGAGATCAGAGCTGAGGGCTTTACCAGAAAATTGAAAATATTAGTTGCTGTGATTTATATGTGACGCTTCTTTTTATACATGGTGGCAAAAGTGGTTAAAATGATTAATTTATGTACAGATTAAACCTTATAACCCCAAAATAATTTCTGGCAAATATGCTGTGCCCTCTCTCATCTTATATTTGTGCAGAAGTCACGTGTTTGGTCAGAAAGAATAAAATTAGGTATAGTTGCTTAGGCTGTGCATTATTTAACCACCTCTTATTTTTCCAGACTATGATTCTGATTTGCTAAAACTGTTTTGAATTCTAACCTTCAAGGTGCTTGAGACTTGTCCCGATTGGATATAATCCACAAAAATTAATAAACATGCTCAATTCCACCCTTCATTACTGAAAACAGGGAATAACACCAAACCCAGGAGAGTTCAAAGTGTGACTCCTCCTTTTCTACATTTCCYCAGTGTAACAGAAACCTATTTAGCACTCTTTTTTCTTTTTTCTTTTAATTCTGTTTTCTAACTTGATGTGCTTACAACATTTGCCCGTTTTGCATTTTCTTGGTTTATTTATGGTAACATCTTTCAAATCATGTCAGAATCAGATGATGACTCACAACCACTTCATTCCATGAATCTTGTTACCCTGCCATTGAAGGAAAAGTGATTGGTTTGACAGCTTAGTCTGATGTATCTGTCAGTTGTTACTTATCACTTTTACATCCTTTGCTTACAGGTGAGTTGAGTATTGCTCCTTATCTATTTGGCCTAGAATTTCTTTATCTGCAATTCTCCCCTGTTTAAAAATCAGATACTACATTCCCCCATTTCCTGCATTCTAGATTTCCAATCATTCTCTCATTTTCCTGTTCACCCGTTCTAGATTATTTCAGCACATCCAGAAATAATAGGAAAAGTCCATATTTTTCAAAGTAATCTCTAATTTATTCTTTGCTTATATGAATCTCATTTCTTTGCAGTGGAAAACTGAACTGTTTTCTTTTAAGTGAAGGATAGAGAAAAAAACGCCTTGGGAATTCAACATCATCTTTATCATCTTTTATGTAATCCAGTAGCTAATAAATGAACTAATAGGGGATGCTATTGGGAAAAATCAAAATTAGTAGAATCGATCCAAAACATATTCCAACAATGTAACCAAAGACATGGGGTTTAGTTTAATATTTTTCCTATAATGTACGGGCAGACACCTATATATATATTAAATTGCATAATGAGCAATTGAAAAATCAAACTAACAGGAAGATGAAATAGCTTGAAAGCTATTTCAAAACCACCTTTCAACATCTGTAAAATTATTCAAGTCTTGGGAAAAAGCTACCTTATACTTTTTTCACTGAACTGAAAAAACAATAATTATAGTTATACGCCATGTTGTCCCAACCTATTGTAATAAATATTTTGCATTTGTTTTTTCACTTTCTCATTTATTGATCCCTATGCAAAAGTGAATTTAATATGATGCAGAAACATCAGATAGGCAAGGTTCCCCTTTGTATTTGGTGGGAGCAATTTACACACACTTCTTTGATCATTTCTCTACATTTGTGTGTATATTGCAATTTTTTAGCATATTTTATGAACAAAAGAAGAAGGCATATAAAAGTGTTGTGGTAAACCTGGTGACATGGTAGGGCTTTTGCTTTTTCAGTCTGATGAGCAGAGAAGAAGAGAGGTTAAGGAATAGGAGGGAAAGGATCCTTAATTGTCATCTGACACCCAGAAAGTTTTAAAATTGCCAAAGGTAAAAACCAAATAACCATGACTGTAACTTTGCATTATCACCCTAAGTTTCCTGGCCCACTTAAGACTGCACCCTGGAAACGAGGAGTTCATAAATGCTAAATTAGACAGACTTTGCTCTGTGATGCAAGCCATGGCTGTGACCTAAAGCAAGAATATAGAATGCCTTTCAGTTAGAGAGTCTGTCACTCTCGTTCCCTTTGATGCTCTTCCTTCACTTTCAGGAAGAGAGCACAGGGAGTTAAGGTTTGTGGCCTGCTCCCCTGTTGTCCCTCATTTTGCAGGCACTAGAAACCCAGATGAAACCTCGAGCCGCACAGGAAGCACACACACAAAATCCCCTTCACCTTCATCAGTAACTTTTTCCTTTATGAAAGTTTCTATCAGAGAGCCGGTGAGCCTTATTATGCAGTCACCCAGCTCTGGTTACCACACAGTCATTCAAAATGAAGCATTATAGAAATTCCCATAAAAGGTTCCTTCATCTGAAYGCGCTCTCGCCGAGGTCCTTTCTTCCTCCCACTTTGAGGTGCGGTGGAAGTGAATGAGTCTCTGCGGGTGCTCTGGCTCCTGCAGATCACAGGGGCTCTGTGGCCCCTCGTAACCTTCCCGGTTATCTTTACTCTGGCTACAGCATCCCTACACAGACAGGGAAGGCTGAGTCAGCAGCCCAGGCCTACCATCCCTTTGTTAGAAACTTGTCCATAAACATTAGCTGTAGGCCTGTGTTCTAGCAAACTTCTCTCTCTGTCAAAATTGCACACATTCATCACATGCCTGGAGTTTCTGAAAGTGGGACAAAGCTTGCAGCCTCTCCTCTAACTAAAAATAGTTAAAGTCAAAACAGGAGACTGGACTTGGATGTGGCCAGAGCTGCCTGAAACATGTGCAGCCCCAAGGAGAGAGAGAGAAATGGTTCATATCCTTCTGTTCCTCACTGAGTATAACACAGCCAGGCCATAGTTAACATACCAAGGACATATCAAGGTTGATTTCTTCTCAAATCAGCATAAGATTATGAACTTGTTTTGTTTTGTGCTTGCATCCTGATTAGACTGCTAGGGTGTCTGTTCTTGGGAAAGGGTTCCAAGAGCGACAGCATTGTTTTTTGGGACTGATGGGAATCTCCTCAACATGGTAAGAGCATGTGGCAAAATGTCTGGAACTCAGTCTATGCTAATGTCCCTACTGCTGCTTCTGCTTCGAGGAAGCAACTGGAGACGAATTACTGATCCTAACTTCCTRATTAAGGAAGAGCTGGAGGGAATACATCATGGGCAGTAGGAAAAAAAAATGAAGAAAAGGAATTTTTTTCTGGTTTATGCTTCAAATGATTCATGACTTGCGATACATCATATGCAGTCCTGGTTCAACAAGAGTCTTGGGCAAGTGCATTGCTTTAACTTGTAACCTTTTCTGAAAACTGTTGGAAAATTGAGTAGCGTTTCATTCCATAAATGAAAGACTAAGTGAGGACAGAAGTTAGACCCGAGAGGAACTATGCTTGTTCTACTCTTTTCAACACTTGCTAGAGATACTATTTTCACGTTAGTCTTTTGTAGCTGATCTCCTTCAGTGGGMCTAAAGATTGATGTGTGCATCAGCTTAGAAACATGTCTTGTTTCACTATGATTTTAACAAGCCTGTGAGATCTAATAAACTTTGTAGGGATGCAGAACTCACAAACAAAACCGAAGTAACCTACCCTTAGCTTTGGCCAACTCCATGCCCACCTGAATAAATGACATGATCTAAGGGTCCATCATACATAAGTAACATCTATACAGCATTGTTCATAGAACAACACCCCTAAAACTGAAATAGATTCATGTTTTCCTTCCCTTCTGTTGTCATAATTTCTACAAAACAGATAGTTTCCTGAAGAAGGAACCCCTACCATCCTACTTCCTCCCTGAAAAAGTATCAAGAAATATTTATGACATGCAAAAAGGCTTCCATTTCTAAGGRTATGAAATATGTTCAAGCTCTTGTAAGAAATAGAGCATTACACTTGGGTTTTCATTTAAATATGATTTCTGAAAACTAATAAAAAAATTAGAAATGTTGGTGCACAGAAAAATGACAAGTGAGAAAAAAAATGCATATGAAAATATCCACAGGATAGCATGGGGAACTAAATGGGGGAAAATTACTTTTGCTTTGGAGAGAGCATTATGTAGGCAAGGCAATTTTATTAACACGGTTGGATAAAATATAAAGGGTTTTCCTAATCTCAGAGACTTCAAAAGAGACTTTTTTTGAGACAATATTAATATCAAAGCCAGTTGTCACTATTATTAAAATGTTCTTTGCTCTTCATTAGTCACAAATGATCCCCTCGACTCACAAAAAGGTACTCGGTAAATTAAAAGCTTTTATGTAACACTCCAACAAAAGTTGAATGGCTCCGGAGTTAAAAGGCAACTCTTGTGTCTGTCAATATTCAAAGTGGTACCCAATTTTTTCCTTTTTTAAAGTAGCAATTTCCTTGGGGTATTTATTCATTTATAGATCTATTAAGAGACTGATGAGGAATGGACGATTAATGAAAAGCTTTGTCGTTCTGAGTTCTCAYGAGCAATCATTAAAGGCCTGATTTTGCATTGTGGGCAGCCTGCTAGTGCCATGCAAAATCCCTCTGGAGGATAAACAGGTCTATCCATCTCCAGGGCTAAGCGAAGCCTGGATTCACGTCTGTGTGAGGGCAGAGTGGTAATTCCTCGCGCTGGGTACTTTTCCTAACGCACTGTGCCTAAGCACTTCAAAAGAGTTTGTTTGCTGATCGCGTTAGCCAGAACACAGCTCATCCCTCCAGTGGGCTGCATTGTGTGACTCTTAATCGCTGTTTAATTGCAGTCTCACACTGCTGAACTTAATGGGAGCTCCTCACCCACTTGCATGGTGAAAGACTGGAGGATAGGATTATGGGATTTTCTTAATGTAGACTCAGAAATACCACACATGATGTGGGGAAGTCACCAGAATTTGCCCACCACTGGATTTGCGCGGTGGCTTAGACTTTTCTTTCCACTGAGCCGTGTACGTCTCGCTGTGGCTCTGAGGAGATGTGGGGACTGAGGATCCACTGCTGATTTTCACTTTCACATAACCCTGTTGGTGGTACCATTTGTCTATTGTGTCTTTGCCTCCCGGGAAGGTTGGTGCTGGAATGGTGGAGGCAGTACTGAGAACCAGATTTCCAGGATTTTATGCCGGCCCTGATACTGATTTGCCTTGTGCCTTCAGTTATATCACTTTTCCCCTTTGTGCCTCAATTTTTCTATTTATAAAATGGAAAAAGAAACGGTGGGCTAAGGCTGAATTAATACCTTTAGACTGCAATAGAAAGGTAATATAGTAGTACAAAGTATTAATTATTATATTATCTCTCTCTTTTTAATGGATTTATATTTAATTCAGTTACAGAGAGATGCTTTGTTCGCATAATAACATTTTCTACTGCCTTTGAGGCTCATAGGAGCAAGCTTGTGGGAAGGAAACTGGTAAGTGTTTGAATTTAGAAATGCTGCTGGTTTCAGTGTATTTAAAATGCTGTTGAAGTCGGGACGATTTAAATGTGTGAGATTTCAAATGTCTCATTGACACACATCGCAAATTCCTTCATTGCCTGAGGGAGCTACAGCAAAAGGAAAAGTTGGAGTCTTTTAGTTTCACAGTTAAGGCAGCTTTTTTTAAAGTGAGTTAATGATGGAGCATTTGCCTGTGCAGTTGTAACAGAGCAATCTGTCACTGTGAGAAGACTCCTGGGGTGACTACCAAGACATGTTAACTAGCAATGGTACCTCCATTGTACATGACCCGTTGCTTGCCCCGGTGTTGCAATATATTCCAGCCAGATTCCTGAGTGAGAAATGGGAATGGATTCATGTTTTGAACAGAGGCACAGGCCCAACTCAGCTTGTAAAAACTGAGGGTAAGGGAACTCTGCTGAGGGAAGCAAGCTGAGGGTCTGACCAATGTTCTTTTTCTGTTCTTGCCCTCAGCATTCAGCRGTGCATCTGTTGTGTTTGTCACGGAGCTGGCTCCTCTCGCGGCCCCCTCATTGCACACCCCGCCACGCGCTGCGCGCGGGACATATTGTAAGTACACACTCATTGATCTTGGCTCCCTCTGATGACAGATACAAATCTGCTGCCACTGCACCTTATGCTAATGTTCAAATGAAAATGAATAGTATGCACTGAGGCACACCAGGTTGCACTTTACCTGCCTGTATACATTTATTTGGGGATATGATGCTGAAACCAGCCTTCTGGGCCCATCTCCATATCTCAGCTCCAGAACAGCAGGAGATTTTCAGGTRTGTGAATTCCCCCTACGTTGAACTTGTTTTCTTGGCAAAGGAACCGAGGTCTGTGGGCTGGAAAAAGCAACTGAGTGGTCTGACAAAATTCTTGCCCTGGGCATAGGACAATCAGGACCATTGTTTACTCCTGTGGTTTGTTTCAAGGTCACATTTTGTGTTAAATGAGACTGGTGCAGTCTTTCACACACGCTGGATAGAACACGACTAGCTTGGACTCTCCCACTCATGTCATCCATGATGATGGAGTATCAAACTGGATGCACTGGACATTTGAAACAGAAAAAAAAGGCAAAGTRAAACAAGAGAACTGGTCTCCTACCTTTACACCTTCATTCTGCGTGTGATGCAATTGTTAAAGGAGTAAGGCTGGAAGAAACGTCTCAGAACTATGCAGTGATATTCCGTGTGAAAGTTTCTATAACAGTCAACAACCAAAGTCTCCATTTCATTGTCCAAAGCCATAAATTCAGCTGATATCTATGTCCAAATAAAAAAGTGAAAGTATGAGTAAACCAAATCCCATACATCTCATATACTCCTCCAGCTCCTAGAGGATAACATAGTCCATGTATCTAATATTTTTTTCTGTTTTCTGACCTGAAACATTGGAATTACAGCTGCTGATTGTGAATGATGTTTGAAATGAGAGACTCAATGCCTGACAACTCTTTCAGTGAAGAAATTCTTCCTGATGTCCAACAGAACCTTTCCTGGCACAGCCTGAGGCCATTTCACATCCTGTTGGAAATGTGAGGGTGTACTCTTGTCCCTGTAAACTGAAACTCAGTCTCAGGAGATTCCTTKTGGGATCACCTCTACTTTATTTCTGTCAAGCTCCTCTTCAGGACTGTAAAGTGATTTTCTTTTCACGTCACACTGCTCTGCACCCAAAGAAATTATTTGTTCCGTTATTTACACAGAAATTAACAAAATCTCGTATTATCTGGAATTTTGCCCCACATCCTCTACAGATACCAACGTCAACAAACTCTTTTTCTTTCCACCCCACTCTTATGAGTCTGTTCTAAACTTATTTGCCTGTGTCATCCACCTTCCCCAGTTCTTCCCCATGAAATGATGATGTTTCCCCATCCTGCCCTCAGATAAGCTCTTCTTTGTGTGTTCTACCAYGTTTGCCATCCACTCTGTGTCCCCTTCCTGAGTTTCTTTGTGGCTCAACAAGAGACAGCAYGTGCCATGGCCAATCTGGTACACTGGGCACCCTGACTGATTGATTTGCCAGCCAGCTGAGATGAAAGAGCAGGGATGACTGCTGTGTTCCCTGTTTTTCCCTCAAGGGAATAATTAAAAATCTTTCTCTTCTACCAGCATTTGTGGAAAATACCAACTGCCAGAAGACCTGAAGGAACTAAGACCCCTATCCAGTCTAAGATTTGACGGAAGTTGCCTCACAGGTGTGACTGACAGGCAGATCAAGCTATTTTTATTTTTAACTAGGTTCCTAAGAAAAAATATCAAGTTGTGGTATGTTTTAGTCAAACAGACTCTGAAGAGAAGATCAAGAACCTTTGTCATTTTGCCTCAATTTTTTTACACCATCCTTAATCTGACATACCTAATTACACTCTGTGTATTCTGGTACAGAGCTGGTAGAGGGCATTTCTTTTTGTAAGGCCGGGTATTAATGGGCCCATTACRCTACAAAACTGCTGGGACTTCCAGATGTCACTGTAGTAAAACTGAGTAAAGGTAACCTTATGAACAGTTTCTCTGAGCTGTAGCACATTCCCACGCCTGCAGGGAATAAAGATACTGAAGGTACATTACAAAACTACCCTGAATGTAGAATCGTAGAACCTCCTGAGCTGGAAGGGACTCACAAGGGTCATCAAAGCCCAACTCCTGGCCTTGCACAGGACACCCCGAGAACCACACCATATTCTTGCACTCTGTCAGGCTTGGTGCTGTGACAACTTCCCTGGGAAACCTCTTCTAGTGCCCAGCCACCCTCTGGGTGAAGAATCTTTTCCTGATATTCAGCCTAAATCTCCCCTGACTCAGCTTCATGCTGTTTCCTCAAGCYTCCTGAATCCTGTCATTGGACACAAGTGAAGAGCTCRGTGCCTGCCTCTCCTCTTCCCCTCACAAGGAAGCTGTAGACAGCAGTGAGGTCTCCCCTCAGTCTCTTCTGGAAGAAAAGAAGAATCTGGAATGGAAGGAAAAGCAATGTTGCAGGGAAATCCGTGCTGCCTCGATCTTCAGTTTTCCCAGTTCTCTTATCACTCTGGATCTGAACATTACCTGGGTGTTAGGCTTTGCTTAACGAGCGAAATCATCCCTGCTTTTGCCAGAGCAGGGACACTTAGTGCCTGTTCACACACTGCTTGGTTCAGGCTATCTTGTGTTCTAATGAACATATCACAGCAATAGCTCAGAGCTCCCCATATTTCCAAAAAGCATATGTTAAACAATGTAAGCAAAGAGAAACTGTAACAGGCTTCACTTGTCCTAACAGTCCATCTGTTTCCTACTCCCCACTGAGCACATCTCTTCTCCTGGTTCCCTTTCAGGTGCAGTCTTACCTTATGTAACGTGCTTTTTATTGGAGATTCATGCTGTGACCCTGTCAGAATTGCTACAGCAGGGGTGACCTCGGTAATGACTGTCCACAGCCTGCCAAGCTAAGTTGGTCAGTGTTAGCTGATTAAACTTTTAACAACATCCCCTGTGCGATAAAGGGCAAAATGACAACTTTGCCCATCGTCAAGGTGTCTGTATAATAAACTAATTAGTAAACCACACAGTCTGTGGAGCTTTTAATGAGTGCTATCGTCTGGCCTCTGTAATAAAAACCCAGTCTGCCCCCTTTTGGGATTCAATTAAGGCACAGACTGTCATATGCTTGGCCTGGCTGATCAATGAATCCATTCCGACCTTTGTCGGAGCTGTTTGCAAGGTCACTGGCAGTAGTGAGGGAAGCCAGCCTGGTGGTGGGGAGACAAACCCAACAGCACCCGACAGGCACCAGTATCAGCTGCTAATGTCCTCCAGGTCCTTTGACATCAGCAGAAGTTTCTCTCACACAAAGGTTAGCTGAAAGAGAATGTGGCAACATGCATATATATAAAATTTAAATATATGGATAGATACCAGTTCTTCTGAACAGAAAGGTTTCCCTGTTATTTAAAAGTTCCTTCACATCTGCATACACCTAGACACCTGTGGGGTTTTTAAGCACCAAAATACACTATCAAATGTTTGCTCTCTAAACTGTGTTTATTGCTATGATCCAGATACACAAACAAAACAAACACAACAGAGAAGCCCTAGATCATACAAAACAGCYCCCTTTTCAGGTCCTTGCATACAAATAATACTTATCACTATACGATTCCAGAAGGGGTTTATAACCATTGAAATAATTTTTATGGTGCTCCATTGCAATAAGTAACAACATTTTAATTTTACAGACAGGAAAGTTTCTGTAAAAAAAAAGYTAATGGTCAGACAGGCGATGACCCAATGAGATACCCAGGCACTGTAGTGAAGGCATCTTTAAAAGTAAAGGTTTCAGGTTTCAGTCCTTTCACCTTCCATCCTCAGGAGGATAAACAGGAATCAGGGGACTGTAGAGTGAAGACAAGACCTTTAGCATCATTATCATCTGTCCTGACCAATGGGTAAGTACCTGAGCTCCAGGCAAGCTCTGTCCACAGCCACACTACCACCACAGTAGAGTCGATGATGCAGTTGGTTTTTATTACAGCTGTAGTAGCGCTCTGGAACCTCCAGACCTCCCAAACATTGCTTCCTACAGCCAGCAAGAAAGCACTGCATTAAGTGATATGGTAGGGCCATTAGAGACTGTGTCCTCCTGTGAGATGTGTGTGCAACCAGAAGAGCAAAAACTGCATGGTGTTTATGAATTMATTCTGCTCAGGTGAGAACACTAACCTCCAAACAGTGGGCCTTCTCTTCTGCCCTCTTCTATTTTCATTTGAATTGAATAATCTCTCTTCTGCTACCTCACAGTACTTTATAGCCTGGGGAATAAGGAGGTGTCTGAAAGGTGATTTTTAACTGCTGTGATGCAAAGAAAGGCAAAAAAAAATCTGGTCGCAATTGTCCTGCTGATTCAGAAACTGAGCAATCTCTGTAGGCATAACCCACRTGAATTCAGAGCAAGAAACCAAGTTCTGTTGGTCTTCAAACACCAAAAAAGCAGAACCACAAGGTGATTAGGGTGATACAATAGTGGTGCCTAGTATTTGCATTCCTGCTATTTGCATTCCATTAGAGGTGGAAAACAACAGAAATGCAGAACTTTGCCTTTTCTCATGTAGGCAAAATAGCACTTATCTGCTCACCCTTGTCTGTTCAGTTACAGCAAGCAGACAGTTTACTTAGTTATCAAACAAAAAGTCTATTAAGTATATGTTTTTTTAAATTATTCTTCATTATCACTGCTCCAGTGACTCCATCCTATGCCTCTCTGAGTCTCTCCCTGTTTTTCTCTGACACTCCTGCACGCAACCAGTCTTGCACTACTTATTGTGATTCCTACCTGTACCTCAGCTGCCACTCTGTTCCTCTCTTACCAGAACTGTTACAAGTCACAAAACCCTACTAACATTTAGGACATAATTTTCTGTACACCAACGCCTTTCAGCAGCAAGTTGCTAATCCCAGCTCTCTGCTAGGGCCCCCCACTTTGCTACAGCTCAGGAGAACCCTGCATTATTCCTCCAGCTGTTGCCTCAAAATCACAAAGGAAAAGGTGCTCCCAGCCCAGGATGGCTCACGAAGCAGACACTAAAGGGACATAATTCTGCATTTCTCAGGAAAGTTCAAACAGTTGTTTTTGCTGGGGCCAGCCCTGCTCTTCCACACCAGCCTATAAGGCACCAGCAGGAGGTTTTTTGTATTGGGTAGGTGTCACTCTGCTTTCCTCCTTCCAAATGCAGCCACAGCAATTAGTTTCAGAATTTAGCCTGTTAAGATGATTGAGAGGTAAGGAGTCGCTCCAAGGGGAGATTTATAAAAGAAAAGGAGAAAAAGCAAACATCAACTTACTAAAAATAAAACTGGATTTTTTTTTTTTTTTAAATTTTGGAATTCAAGTAGGAAAAATGAACTTTTACTTAAATGTTGTGATTTTTTTTCCCCTCTCTGGGTAATTCAACATTTAAACCAGGAATATTATATAAAGGTATTGTTTATTAAAACTAACAGAGTTAAACCTGAACTTAGATTTCAATGCCTCAGATTGAAGGCAGACCAACCTATATATGTCTCTGTGAATCTTTCACAGAAAATGTGCATTTTGGTACTGTCTTCTGCTGTTTCTGGGATTCCAGGGCACTGGAATATGTTTCTTTCTGTTGTATAATTCTTTCAAGCAATAATCTGTGACCAAAGGTAACATATTTTGATAGTTCTGATTATGTTGCTCTGTGCTGTTGAATTAACCCTCGGATCTTTAAGACTGGTTATAAGTTGTGCCTATATGGTCTTGCCAACCTCAAGGCTCTCTAGACACATACATAGGTGCAGTAGTATGTTACATGCTTGTAGAGAAAAACTGCAAAATTTTGCAAAGAAAAAAACTGTGGAAAATGTATACATAGATGTAAAACAAACTTAAGACTTAAAAAGATTTCATTAAAGAATAGTTTAAAACATTCTGTGTGTTATTCTCTCCTTCATTCTGCATCAAGAATTTAAAACTTTGAGGAAATAAACTATAYAAAAGAATTAGTGTTTCATTGCATCATTTCTGAGTTTCCCAGCTGTCCCTTTACATCAGCTGCTCATTTACAGCCATAAACTTAGAAACAACAAACATCATGCACGTAGATGCTATCAACCTAATTCTTACCAAACGAACAAAGCTGTTTTCAAAATTTCTTGGCCCAGACCCCACATGCAAATCTCTTAGCTTTACTAAGGATGTTACTGCATGTAATCTAATTAGCTCTTGCCTGTRGTGAAATTTACTTTTCCTTGGGTTTGCTGATGGCTGGAACAGTACTCAGATTAATATGCAAGGAGACATTGTGGAGTTCAATGACTTGTGCCTCACCTAAAAGTCACGCACAAACTTTGAGCAGTTTGACTTTTTGGCTGACATAATTACCATGAATACTCCTCTGCAGCCTGGCTGCACCCACTGCTAGAGATGGGAAGAAGGCGCTGTGATTGCAGGTTTTCACTGTATTCAATCATTATTCGCTGTGGATCTTTCCTCCCCAGCCCCATGGAAACCAGCTCTTCCTCCCAGCTGTATTAAGTGGCAGATGACCGAATAATATAAAATTTCTAGCTACCCTTTTCACTCGCATTGCAGAATAATGGAAAATATTTTAGGAAAACTCTCTGAAGATGCATGCTAAAGATCAAGACAGTAAAAATAAATATCCCGTACGTTAAATCTTCCTTTTTTATGCTTTGCAGAGGCATTTTGCATCAGCCCTTCAGCAGCTGTGGCCGTGCAAGATGTGGTTTATCCACAAGGGTGCTCTCCGCACAGAATACAGCTGGGACAGGCAAAGCAGGTCCAATTACATTTGATCACTAGCACGGGAGATGTGATGTAGGAYGGAGGCATGGCAGAGCATCCTGACTCGAGAGAAGGCAGAACATCTTAGCTAAATATAGATTAGGTGAAGTCTGGAAGCTGCTCCAAGTTTTGAGAAGGGCTGGAGAGGCCCGGCTGGCGCCGAGGCTGCTCAGAGACTGCCTGGTCCTGGTGTGCCGTGCAGGTCCTGGGGACAAGCAGCACCTGACTGTCATTGCAGTGACTGAAAGCTCATCTGGGGATGCACAATGTACAAATCTTCCTWTTTCAGTGCTCTGTTCTTGGATGGACATGCACTTTAAAGAGTTAACATTTGATAATTGTCTCTTTAGGTAGAAACCAATCCAAACATTCCTGTGGATATTCATAACTACTACTAATTTCACCTGAGTTTGTTAATTTGGCATCTGAAGTAGCCATGAGAATCACCCATTAATTTTATCTGTCAGAAGGTTGGTGAACTGATCAATTATGAGTGTGTSAACACAAAAATTTTGCTGCGTTTCCTTTCCTTTAAATGAATACCGTGTAGTATTTGGTACGAAAGGCTCATTGGGAAACTGCAGCTAGGTAAAAGGCRAAAAAAAAAAAGAGGCAGAAAAGTATAAAAGAATCAGAACTTTAACAAACTCTTCACTCCAGTATTTAAAAAAAAGCTCTGAAAGCAGGCTGCTCACATGGATTTACTGATAAAATCAGGAAGTTGAACTTTTTCTCAAGTCAGCTACTGCTTCTTTACAAGAAAGCTTCAGATTTTGCTACTTGGGTTTCAGTATGAAGGGAACGCTTGYAGGAGATTAATTTCTTAATCAAGGTTTTATATACAATTCTGATTTAGCATTCTTGAAATTTCACCAATCATAGTTAAATTATGTTCATCAGTCTGCTTTTGAGCTCCTTCAAAATAACTCTAAGTACAAGAGGCTGTGAATTTCTAAATCTTCAAGAATAAAGGACTGCTGCAAAAGATTTGAGCTCTGATTTTCAGTGGTTTTATCAGCTGGAGTACTAGCAGTTGCCTTTCTGTTGTAAAGGGAAATGCCTTATAAAAATTGACCGTTTTAACTTCATACCACCTCAACAGATCATATCGCTGTCATCCTTTTAAAATGGAGATACTAAGACTAGATTTTTCGTGGGTTTGACAACATTTTTTCTACTTCCTTGCTAAGGCATTGGAGGCTGGATTTTAAAAAGTACAGAACATCAGCTCCAGYACAAATCTGCAGCTCAAGAAGCTGCTCAGTGACCATGGAAAAATCATGACCTGCAGATGCCCTTCAAACACGGCCTTAGTGACTTGCCCAAAGCCAGCTAGTGAGATATAATTACTGCTGAAACAAGAGTTTGTGACATTGAAGGGTTTTTTAATGCTATTATGTATTTGTATTGTGATAAAATTGAAAAACACTGCAAAGAGTAGGTCACCTCCTAAAGACATTTTCTTACTGTTGTCCTAGTTTTCCCTTACATTTTTCCTCCTGCATTTAGACCATTATGGCACTCGTGGTGGTGTGAGATCCACAGCTCACAGGAAGATGTTTGCCCAGAAATCAAGGTTTTGCAGGAGGATTTATATCCCTTTTGACCCTTTTCAGGTTCCAAGCTCATCCATCAGGGCACTGTGATCTAAGACAGCATTTTAGGACATATTTAACTTACACGGAGCTTAAAATTGTATTTAAAATCAAATACCTTGCACTCAAATATGTTTTTAAGTGTTTACTCCAGAATTCAGGTCCTGGTATGCAAATGTTGTTAATGCATTATCTACAAACATCACAAATATATATCTATGTACCCTTCTAGATGAGGCAAGAAAGGCATTGCAGAATATCCATGTCACAGAAAACAAGTGTGTTTCTAAGACAGAGTCACACAGATTATTTTTTGTCATGAGCAGAAGGGTAAGAACATTTTCTTCAGCAAGCCTCAGCAATCCCACTTGCATCGCAGGGCAAAAGGTGCAGATCCAAGCTGCATCCCAGGAAAGCATGCAGAGTGTGCAGCACTCCATGAAACACATTCCTGAGGGTTTTCCCGAGCTGGGGCTTCAAGGAGGACATTTCCTTTTCCTGCCTCTCAAATGACTGGCAGACTTTTCGAGGATTCTCTCCCACCTAGTGTTTAACCACTCTCAATTTCTTCTAGGCTTGCTCACAAAGCCTTTATCTTATTTGTCAATGTTTGATATTAAAATAAAAAAAGGTATTAATCTCTGCAGTGACCTTTGTGCTTTATTTCTCCTGGAAGGGGATGCTGCATCTTTTGTAAGTAACTTCAAGGCAAGATATTATGCGGCATTCAAACATATGGCTTTTATCCAGTTAATCATTGTGCATTACCTACTTTCATCAATGTTCAGAAACTTAATTCCAGGATTACTCATTCCCCCAAAAACCCAAATAAGAAAATCAGAAGAATAGACCCAAACAATAGAACTTTTATACCAGGATAATTAGAAAAGGAACCTATTACCCAGGATTATAATTACTGACTAACATATTAAATGACCTTTAACATTTACCTTAAGCCCCAGATTTCTAGAAAACCAGAAAGGTTATGAATGCCATATTAGTAATCTTTAATCTTTATTACTGCTGTGGACAGAATTTTAATGATTTTTAAATAGGCAGCGGTCACTAACATATCCCTATTAAAATAAAAAAAATCTCATAAAAAATTAAATGGATTAAGACTTCAAATGTACCATCATCAAAAGTATTATCTAATTATGGAGTTCAGTGAACAGGCCAAGTGAAATGGTTGGTAATATTAGTTACTTACCACATGGGAATGCCCGGGATTTATGCACAAATAGATTCTGCTTCTGTTGCAACATAGTAATTAAGAATTTGTCAGGGAAATTTGACCCTCTAGGGTAGATATTACTTTGTAAAATAAGAATGGCAGAGCACTAGTCTCCTTGCTGCACATAATTTAACTTGATTATTTATACATCAAAGGGAGTCTGCAGTGACTGCAGTATAATATTTAAGTAGAGGGATATTAGAGAAAGAAGCATCTAGTGAAATCTTTTACCCAAATCTCCGTGAGAAAATAGAGGAAATTTTCATAAAGCATTTCATTTTGCATATAAATTGGTGCCTAGATTGTGCCTGTGAATTTACTGCTGTCAAATTTAATTTTTCTTTAATTCTTCAGGCCCAGATGTGAAAAGCTCTGTGTGCAGGCTGCAATTTTCAATGCTTACAGGTAGCACCCGGATCGATAATGTGTCTTTATGAGAAATTACTGTTAATGTTATTGAGTATGCATTTTGCTTTATAGGATAATAAGGTAATATGAAATGCCAATTCATTCATTAGGAGGAAGCTAAGTGCTTAAATGAAATGGGTGACAGGTCTGAAAAAAGATGTAGTTGTGGGCAGGAAGTCAAGAATGGATTTTTAATGACCTAATACCAAAAGGTTTTTACCACTTATTTGCATTTGCTTCCTATAAACAATGTTAACTTTAGAATAAAAGCCCTCGAATATTTAAATTGCAGTAAGTGATTCCACTTGAAGAGGCTATTTGGAAATGCTGGGTTTCTGGGAATCGCTCTGCCTGGCCTTTTTGAAGACCACAAAGTGAACTCATCTGGTACAAAAATTAAAACAAAACTCATTTAAATTGACAGGCATAAAGTGAGTGTACTGTGAGCATGGCCAAAAAGGCAGAGGTTAGCATGTGAAAAACAAACAAGCAAAAAAGTACTTTAGCTCTTTGTTCGAAGTACGGTGTTCTCCCAACTCAGTGCAGTAAAGAGAGCAGGTATTGAAAATAAGGCAAAAAGAGTTTGTCAAGAGAAAAAAATCCAAACTAAACCCAGATCCCATTGCTACTGTTCAAAAAGAACACTGCAGCCTCCTCAGAGTACAATACTCACAAAAAACGCCCAAAAAACTCCAAAAAGTGGTGTTGTTTGAAAGCCTGTTCATAAAGTAAGAAATTAATTAATTTCTAGATACATTCAGTGACTGAAACCGTGACGACAAGAAAGAAAATTAATAGACWTTTTTGCAAAACCTCACGAGGTTCTTTTTTCCCCCAAGTCCTAACTCACTTTCCTGAGTTTTACAGTTTTCAGTGAGTTGTTTGCCCTCTTTTTTTTCTGCACTGGATCCCCCTCACRTGGTCCCTGGGGCACAAGCTGTGCCAGGGGACACTGCCATCCTGATCCTGCACAGCTTGGAGCCTGGGGGAGGTTTATCCCTCTCCACGGGGGCAGGACCAGAGCCTGCAGGAGATAACTTGCATGCCTGGAAGCAGAGCTGGCTTTTCTTGGAGCTCTCTGTTAGGCACACGGTCCCATTCCCTGCTCCTGCCCACCTTGGAAAGCCTCCACCAGCCAAAGCCCCCTTCAAACTCCCGACGTAGAAATGCCAAGTTTTGCCTTACTAATGTAATTTATTAGGATGTAACACAAGACACGACAAGGAAGCAATTCACAAGCTTACCCAGGGAAAAGCATGTCCAGGTTCTTCAGTTTTCCTCACTCCCATTGCAAAGTGTTATTCCAGTTACAGGAATAACAATGTTATTAACATCACAGGAGCAGCTYAATGCTAAAGTTTCCAAAGCTGGCCTTTTTTCCACAGAAATACGGGGACCTGACTTCCATTAAAAACAATGGCATTCTCTTCAGTTAGATCAGATTTCAGAATTCTTCAACAAAGATTTTCCTAAAGTTTTCATTTGGTCTTTTATGACCTTGACATTTTTGCTCTTCAGCAGTAAATAAGGCATTTTATTTACTATCAACAACTTAACACAGCAGTTTGAAAGCAGACAGCTTAATCATTTTTTCCTTTTAAATAGCTAACATTGTAAAAACAAAGGACAGATACGAGAAAAAGCTTTAAAGTTTTATTTTTATTTTTTTTTCTACTTTAACTTGGCAATGGCTGCTTTGCCTAAACTTTTTTTTTTTTTTTTTACTTTTATGTAGGACTCTTTTTATTTTTTTTTTTTCCCTTGACCTTCAACATCTCAAACTACAAAGAGAGGACTTTCTCTAATGCTGTTTGAATATACTGCATTTTTCTTTTAAGGAGCCTTCCGCTGATTTTTATCCTTCAGGGATCAATGGTTTCCTCAGTTCCATAATCTGACAAGCTATAGTAAAAGCAAAAGGCCCCCACTTCTAGAGCCGTAAGTGTTAACGTGAGATGGCAGCGGATGTGCTCCCACACTGAACTCACAACAGCCTAAGGAGAGCTTTAAAGTATCTTAGCCTAAGTCTCTCTCTTTGGGAGGACTGAGATAGGGGAGGAACTTTAGTATTATTGTTAATCTGTATTACAAAAGCACCTAACAGCCTCTGCTGAGTTCAGGGCCCCATTAAAAGCAAGGATGGATAAAGCTGGTTCAAATGTGTGCTCATTTCAGCATAACCTATGAATGTCTTTGCTTTCTGGTAGCGTCTGACTCTTTTCCACAAAACTCTTGTTAAGTTTGGAAAGTGGGAAAAAGAAGGAGAATGGAAATGCTGATTCACTACTAAATTAAGCACTGCTCATTTTGCTGCTACAGTTACTTGGAAGAAACAAAATTTATTGCTGTAATGCAGCATAGTAAGTTGATTTCTAAGGGACTTTTTGATCAAAATAATCTACATATCATCACACAGTTCTCGGAATGACTCCTTCTCCAATGTCTCCCTGTGGTTCTTTGCACAGAGCACCAATACTCCCTTCTGCTCAATCGCATACCATGCAGAGAGATAACTTTTTATTTTTCTTCAGTACTTCAACTCTGTTTGCTTTGTCTCACTGGCATCCAAACACCTTGACGTGCTGCCAAACATTCCTACAGACTGAGAAACCAGGCAGGGTGTGAACCTGGAGCAGCATCCCACACAGGGACCATGTAAAGGGAGGATGGATCCGTGAGCTGAGATGTGCTGGAGGAGGAAGCTGCCCTCCAACACAGATCCTCCTACAAAAGAGGCTCAGAAACCTGGCTGGTGAGCCTCTGGCTGCTGTTCTCCAAGGGAGAGCAGCCATCAGCTGCCATAACTCACTTTATGCTGCCAAGTGTGCAAGTCAGGGAAGTGGAGATGGGCCCCTGCCACATCTTGCTCTGCTACTATTGCACTGCCCCTAGAATGTGCTGACTTTGAAAATCAGAGTGGCATCAGAGGGACATTGATAATTTAACAGTCCTTTGATATATGCCAGTGTTCACGCCGGGATGGTACAACTGAGGCAGAGCTGTCACCATCTCTGATTTGTTAGAATTGATGCTGGAGTAGAACAAGTACTACCTAGGGTTTAATGTAAAACAGTTAATGGGATTCAGAGGGAAGATAACGGAATATATTCACAATGAGTCATATATTTATGTCCATATTATGTAGACTATAACAACATATTGCAACCAGATTGTGACAGGTTTAATTTACATATATGTTTCTAACTCCTGCCTTCAGTTCTCAAACTGCATGGGAACTCTAGGCACTCAAATTTCTACTTCCAGCATCAAAGTATATGTAAGCCCTTGGCTGGCAGTGGCAATCCTGGCAAAAATGAAAATCCATATGACCAGCAGACCCTCTGTGTTTTCTTACTTTGAGAAAGAATTTCACTGCCTCCCCACCTATCTCCTGTGGACATGCAGGCACTGCTCTTGATTCCTTTGACCTTGCTTACTTTGTTATCACTGTTTCAAGAGCATCATCCTCTGCTGCAGCCAGGGCTCTGACATTCCAGCGCACTCCAGGCTGTTGTGGAGACCTCTTGCATTCTCCTTCMCACTGTAATTTTGAATCAAACCATTCCTGAGCTATGGTTTATATGTCACATCCAAACAGCACTGCTCTAAAAACACAGTTATCTTCTAGCAATCAAGGAGTCCCACTGAAATAAAGGAAACTGAGCGACTGAGTCAAAGCCTATTAAACTCCCTTGGTATTTACTCCAAGGAGTTTTGGATCAGGCTTTTGACGTGCTTCATCTTCTATACATTGTCTATAGCACAAAATTATTTACAGCCAWTTACCAACAGCAACGATTGTGGAGGTTACTGATGATCTATAGAGTGCAGTGGGATAATCACTGAGATAAGACATTCCTCTCATCACASACATCTGGGTAGGATTGCTACGTTGCTACTGTTAAAGTGGTTGTGCAAGTGATTTCTCTTAACAACCTAGTAAATGCTTTGGRATCTTTCTGAATAAATGGATTTCTAGAGCACATGCATTCCTCTTATTGTTACTTATCTGTCTGAGTACTGTCACACAGAAATAGGGATTCTCTGCGTTTATTTGGTTTTGAAATAATATATAATCAGTACAGCTGTAGATCTCAACCCTGTCATGGGAAGCAAAGCACTATCTGTTAAAATGTGTTAGCCAAATGTACGCAGACAAATGGACCCAACAGCACCTCACCACAGACAACAAATTCCTCCAGTCCTTTATGAATGTAGGGGGGTGTGTGTTTTTTTGATGTTGCTGTTGTTGTTTTTATAAAAAAAAAGCACCTAATCTCATACACAATATGTAATGAAAGTTCCTCTCTCATTTGCACAGGCAGTWACTTTTTATATACTCACCTGTTTGGAAATTGGATGCTGTTTCACACATTCCTTCCCTAAAATGAGGCCCRCATTAAACATATTTTCCCTAAACTGTTATTATCTCCTATGCATAGTTAACAGAAAACAGTGCAGCTAGTTTGAGTATAATCATCCATAACTTGTTGAGCACTGATGGCAYCCTTCATTCTTCTGGCAGGAGCAAACTTGATTCCCACACCAAAAAACTTATCAACAAAAATAAGAAAATTTATAACTGATACTAAAAGTATGAGCACTACATAACTCCCCCAATAATATCTGTGGTGAGTTTTGACTGATATGTGGCCTAATTTCGGGCAAGCAAGCCTCATATGCTAGACAAATTCAAATTTAGATCCTGAGTTTTGTTTATAACAGCATTTAAAATACGTGAAGCCTGGGAGTTTCAGCAAGGGGGAAGAAGTCTGTTGAGATAACTACAAGTTCAGTGCAYGCTGAAAATTTTGAGATAGCAGTATAGTAAAATATATCACTTATAGTAATATAAGTGATCTATTTTAATATAGTAAAATAGATCACTTATTTTTACCTTGTTTTTAAAACCAGAGGTAAGGATTATAAAAATATGCAGTCTTACTCTTTTCTGCACTTGTGTGTCTGTAGCTATACAGCCACTTAACGTTTTATATTCATGTTGCAAGTCACATAGAGATTTTTTTTGGTGGGATATTGCATAGTTCTGGCCCCAGRGAAATCTTCACCAATAACTTAAACTTCCAAGCACCGTCACAATGCAAATAAATACACAGAGAGAAAAGAAAGTTGCAGGCGTAAAAGGCAACATATAGAGTTCATTAAAAGAAAAAGAGACACTTCAAATTTAGTCTAAATTTTCAGTATATTCCAAGATTTCCCCTTTCTGGTTTGGTACTTTAGTGGCTTCGGGAATCCCAAAGGGTGCAACAGGTTATTTAATGCCTGTATGTAATGAGGAATATGATACATTATAAAACACCCATAGATTTGGTATTTAGGATCCTGGTTTGGTGGCAGTCTTGGCAGTGCTTGGTCAATGGTTGGACATGATGATTTTAGAGGTCTTTTCCAACCTAAATGATTCTATGATCCTATGCACAGCTGTGAGTTTATCACACCCRGTTTTTGTGTGTGAATATTTGTTAGGTTAGTGCTTTTCTAATGATCCATCAATGGCAAAGTGAATCTGCTTGCATAACACCATAAAGACAAAGGTTATCAGCACCTAGCCTACCACAGAATAAAAAAGATTATGAAATGCAGACTTAATCTAAAAACCCAGGAAAGACTCCTTCACTTCTGGAAGGAAATAAAGTTCTCATCACATTCATACCCTCTGAAGGACACTGAAATCTCTTTCACAAAAGTATAGCTCACTTTTGCTGTCTAAATATTTTCACTTTTGCACTTAAAAAGCTGAGATTTCGTCCTTTCAAACAGCGCCTCGTGGAATGAGACAATGGAAATTAACAGACAGGAAAGAGGTGAAGGAAAGACAATGCTTCCACTAAGACAAAACATTCATATTGGCTCAACTATTTTTTAAACCAGCTTCTCATCTGCATGAGTAACAGAATTTATTAGTGTCAGTAAACAATGGTCGTTGCCTTAATAATTGGTGAACCAGCAAGTCTGTAAGGCATCCAAGTCCTCTCCCAATCTCCATCTTAACAAAATCTTACTTAGATTAATAATAATGCCTGGGGATTCTGAGCTAAGCTTCATTCAGTCTTACAAAATTTACATTCAATATGCAATTCAGTGGGAAATAAGTTTGCAAGATGTCACACAGTTTTCAGTTCGTGTTTCAAGAAACAAGGAGCAAAAGGTAGAAGGTGAAAAAAAACGCATAATATAGTCCCTCTCTCTTTTGCACAACAAAAATGTGAGAATTTGAGACAGCTGTTAGTAGTCTCAAACAATTTTGTGAGTAGGACTTGTGGGGTCTGAGTCTTCAACAACCAAGAAAGCACACGGATCATTTTTAGTGTCATTTTCTCAGTTACTTTGGCTAGAAGGAATGGTTTCTTGATGCTGAGAGGTTTTCTATGTATTACCCTGGAGTATCTACTTTTGAAACTGGACAAGGTTCAGAAACATCAATAAAATGCGAAATAGATGTTTTTCTCTACCTCCTTAATTCTACATCCCCCAAAGCATCAYTCAGGTTTTAGGTGAAGGGCTGAGTCGTGTCCCCTCCATCAACATTTTTGTGGATTTGTTTTCATGCTTCTGCAAACCGTTTCTCTTTCCATCGCACCAGAAATCAATCACAGGGTTGGGAGAGTTGAAAATATGCTGCTCCTCAAAAGAAAGAACTGTGTGGCTGGAAAGTAATTATACTGAGAAAGCTGTTCCGGGTGGACAAAGCCAACCAGATCGCTTAAGAGTGTGACAAAATGCTAAATTGATCTGAGCTGTCTAGAGACAGTTCAGAATTTCTTCTTGGTGTGTTCTGTTTCAAGACCTTGTTACCGTAACTTCTCAGTGACTGCATGTCACGATCATGAGTTACTCCATTTCAATGTGTATTTATTTTCTGTTAATGTTATAACTTAGGAAATTCAAAAGGATGGAAAGGGTACTTGGTTCTATCCCTAAATGTCAACCATGTAAGTGCTTTGACTTTTATTTTCTATTTGCTTTGGTCAGTGTAAATTTCTATGGGTTTTGCTGGTTGGGGGAAGGGGATTTGGAGATGTGCAGTTCTTGGTTATTAATATTTGACTTTGTTAGTGCTATCTGTTTACCGTATGGCTTCTGGAAAAAGATAGGAAATATTAGCTGGTGAGTCCTTAAAATGCACAATGTGTGGGCACACTCCTTGTGCCTGCATGTCCTTTGCACTGCTGCTGCATTTAGCCTGTGATTGACCATGCAGGGGGKTTGATATTGTTTTGGGATACTTCTTTGCTTTTACTTCATTATTTCACTCTTTTTGCATTTAATACATTTGGATGGTCAAGTTTGAGTGAATCATRTATGCTTTATACAGGCTGGGGTTTTTTCCTTATTTCTGGAATAGAAAAGATGAAGGCTGTTTTTAACCACTGTTTACATTCACAAAGCTGGATCCTGCACATAAATGAGTTTTTATACAAATGCCTGGGATTTTATACAAATCCCATTCCTCTTTCGCTCAGAACGAGTTACAAGACAGCTGTCTCCAAAAGCAGAAAAGGCTGTTGTTAAGAAAGCAATAATAGGCCAGGCTTAAAATCCTTAGCCGGGCTCTTTTATTTTGGGACTTTTACCAAAGGCTGAAGGGGACCCAAAGAAAATATCAAACATCCACTAATATTGAGGGCCTAGTACTCATAGTTGGCAGGGTATGAAATTTGTTTCTATAGGAAATCACCTTATTGTACAGAAAATTGAAGCTGTGTGAAGGCTTTTTTCTTTTCTTTTCCCCAAACTGTACATGAAAACTTTTGGGGGTTGGAGGTGATGGCATATTGTACTGTGAAAAATTGGTTTATGCTCAAATGCCTTTTGCGGTCACAACACGATTCCTCACCTCTTCTTGCATGAAAAGGCAAGAGTCAGAGGGCGCTTCTCCTCTGGGTTTTTTCCTGAGATCATTTATGCTTTCCAAAGCCGGATCCAGATCCCAACCCATGGAGCAGGACTGTCACAGCCCGGGTATTGTCCTGCAGCCTATTTCCAAACAAGCCATTTCTCTTCTTTTCTTTATTTTTCCCTCTAAAAAGTGATTAAAAAGGAAGAGCACGTCGACGTCAGTGAGAGTCACCGAAATTCCTTGAAATGCCGCTGTGACTTTCACGATTCCGCCGCTACCGAGGAGGTTGTGCTGTGCAATTGTGCTGGGAAGCCACTGGGTGTCAGCAGGAATGTGAAAGCAAGGCAGGGACACGCGGCTTTCCCTCTCCATAAAACACAGCACTTCACGCCACATCCGTAAGAATTCCGGGAAGGAAATGCCTGGCTTTTGCACCCGGGAACACGAGCGGGCAAGCGGCCCCCACCTAAGTCAGCTCAGCCTGAAGAGCAAGACTCTCTTAGTGCTGTTTCTCCATCCTCTAATTGAGATCTGAGACAAAGATGCTGCTAAGAGAATGTTTGAGGGCCAGGTTTTAAAACCAGGCAACGGGCTCAGCCCAGCGTCTCAGCCAGCTAGCAGGATTGCTCAGGATCAGAGCAAAACCATCGTTGACAAGACACAAAATCCTTTTAGCACATCCGCTTTTCAGAGATTAACACAGAGCTCATTAAACCAAAGTTTTGCACAGATTTCACTGATTTTTTATACGTGTTTCAACAGCAACCACAGATCTTGTTCTGCTCTGCGTCAAAGCTGCTCTGTTCAGCTAGCTGTTATACCACTAGAGTAATCCTCTGTTAATTTAGACCTCAACCCCCCTAAAACTCGAGGACTTCAGGATCCCAACAAAAAAAATAAAAAAAAAAAACAAAATAATTAAGGTCTAAAAGTATTCTTGCTGTTTGCTGTTATTGATAAAATGGTCTGGCTGGTTGTGAGAGACAAAAGCTGAGACAGGCAACACACTCCAAACAGTAAACTTAAAATAAACTCATCTGGCTTTGAAACATGAACATTAATAACAATTTGTAGGCACATTGTTATGGGTCCCAGTGTATGTCTTCTGTAAATCAGTAATGGAAACAGTAGGATGAAACAAAGAATAATCAGCCACAGACACTTTTGGTTCTCTTGAAGGAGAAGATGTAAACATCAGGAAAATTTTGAATACTTTTTCTTATAGACTTCTAGACTCATTTCTGGTAAGTAACACCTGAGGATCAGAACCCTGTGAATTGCAAAGTGTCTTGAAACTGTGCAATCTTCAGTGAGAACGGAGAGCACCCCTCCTCTTGCACAATTAGGCGTTCATCCTCATAAATGTTCTCCATGTATTTCTCTGTAAATAACGCAGGGATGCTGCCAGAGTGGATGGCTGCTGAAAAAAGGCTCTTCCCCTCGAGAAGCAAGGCTTTCAAACTAGTGGAAACGAAGTATTAGCTCGTGCGACACTCCGTGGAGTGGCCTGATTTAAATAACTATACTTTATTCATAATGAGCGGAATGCACCGATTTGCTCTCCCTTTTCCCTCTCCTCCCTTTTCATTGCCCTTTTAAGGTGCAGAAGGTCGTTTTAATTCCACTCAGAATTACTTCTCCAAAAATGTTGGTAATTCTGACAAAAGCATCACACTTTACTGTAAAGGCACGCGGTGAGCAACACTACGAAGGTTACAGGAGAGCACCAGCTATAGCTCTGTTGTTTTCATTTGCATACAAATTGTCAGCCAGAAGCAAACATTTTCACACACTGAGTTATATAAAACCTGCTTTTTTGGACTGAATTTTAGTTTTATTTTTATCCACAAGAATTTCTAAAGAAGTAACAGTTTTGGTTTAGGTTTTTTTTAAAGATAGAGATCTAAACTSAGGGTAATTTTTCCGAATGACAAATATTCTGAAATTGTTTCATAAGTTCTTTATAATGTAGAATTTGAGGTCTAGCAATCAGAGATTTAGACTCCATTATTCCAGGTGGTCTAGAAATGAGGACATGCTTGTGGTCACAATTGCAAAAACATATTTATGATGAGAGAAGAACCGGACRTACATGAAGACAGCAGGTGGGAAAGTGAAGAAAGAGCATAAGAAGTGGGGTGGTTTTTAGCATAACAGACTCTTTGTCATCTGAGCTGAAACTGTCAAATGATAAAGTAGCCAGTGGAGATTTTATAGGTACTGGAGGAGGCTAAGGTTTTACCTGGGAGCTTAACAGATACGTCTGTGAAGCTGCTTCTGTTTCTTCCAGACTGCAGAGGAGAAACAACAAGCTGAATTACTTCCACTCCCACCTGCGAGCTTCACTTGCATAACCCTGGCAGTGAGAAGCAAACATTAATAGCAATTGATACGAAATAGCAGAGAACACATGAGTTATAACTTACCCACTTCATCCCTCCCCAACGCAGTGTCATACTTCTAAGAACTTCTCACAAAAGCTCTCCTGCTCCCCATGAGGTAACAGGAAATGGGATGTGCCTGGTTCCTAAGCCACCTGGCACCCATTGTGGTGATGGACTTCCAACTCACCTGGGGCAGCTGACACTTTTAGGGGATCAGTAATACCCTGTTACTGTGTAAAGTGGCAGACTGAGGCTCCTGCCAAAGCTGGAAACCGAGAGCTTGGACCTGGGGATGCAGGCATTAGACATAAGGGTCTTGTGGTAGGAGGCTGTTATGAGGTTGTATGTTGGCTGCGTATTGTGCAAGGTAATGGCATTTTGCTACTGCCGTTTTTCCCCAATAAAAGTTAAAGGAACAAAAACCAAACTGCAGTATTATACAAATTACTTTCCAAATATTTATTGGCATTTAACCTGTGACAAATGGTCAGCAAGGTTTAATGTTGTATTGCCTTCTTTTAGCTGGAATTCTAATAAAAATATCAGTGAAATACTAATTCAAGTGGTTTTAAAAGCTTGCAGCATTTTGACATTGTACATTTTATTTTCTTTGCTCTTGGACTGTGAAAGATTAGGCACATCTGTGTTAAACAGATAAAAATTTGCTTGGAGAGATTTTTTTGTGGTTCTTTTTTTCTATTTGTTCTTCCTGGGGAAGACATTCTCAGCTGGCATAAATTGGCAGAGCTCTCTGCTTATGGAGCAGAGCGGTCCTGGTCTACAAAGATTCAAAATAAGGCCTAGAAGTCTGATAGCTGCCAAAAACCTGGATCTGTTGGATCTTTCTCAGCAAGGAATGTGTATATGCACACTCAATTCCTCCTTTTCTCACTCTTTGAGGTTACCAGGTTCTTTCAACTTGACTGTTGCTGCTATCGAACTCACCTAATTAACTGATTTCTTTTATGATGGTTGTAAAGTTTGTCAGACTTGCTCACAATGCTCCCAAAGACTTTCCTTTTAGCGTGGCATGCTGACTTCAGTGTCTGTCCAAACAGGCCAGGATGACTCGATTTAAAGAACTTTTTCAATGTTTGATAGGCTATGGAGCTCAGCTGTTGCAGGCAACTGTCTCAAACGAGTGTGTCAGCGTGCACGTAAAATCCAGGATCTTATTTACAGCAACGCGTAACCTGAACGTGCTCATGGGCTGACCATGACAACATTTGGAAGTTGGGAGAAACCAGTCATTAAGATGGACTTGTTAGATAGAAACTTGAAAGAAACTTGTTAGAAGAAACTTGATAGATTGCTCTGAAAAGCTTCTTTAACCCAAACATCGTCAGCTCTGAGCTAAGCCCCAGCAGAAATGTGGTTTTAAGGATCACGTAATTGGCTGATCTAGTTTTTTAAAAGGGTATCACATAGATTTCCCTTTGTGGAAGATGCTTCCCTGCAGCTTTGAGTGGGATTAACCAGTAAATGTATCAGTTGCTGACATCTAGGTCTGATATAACCACTTAGGCTCCTTTTATATTCACTGGAGTGATTTGAGGATGCAAAGATTGGAAATGTCTAAAATAGGTCAGATGAGTTGTAAGCTAAATTTGCCTATTCTTCTTCATCGAGTAGAAAGGGCACTGAGGATGGCCGGATGAGGTGTAAAAATTTATGCTGTGGCCATCTAAGTCTACATGAGGTGAATCTCACACTCACTGTCTTACATAAACTCATCAAAATAACATTGCAGGAGTGTCCTTAACACTGAGAGTGAGCAAACGCGCGGCTCTGAACAGCACCTGTGTTTGCTCAACTTTTCATTTCAATTTGAGCACTCCAGTACATCATCAGTTGAACAAAATAAAAGATTGGCTCTGCAAAGAAGTATATTTCATGGAAACTTGCTAGGATGCTTGAAAAACAGAAATCTTGACTGATGTAATGAAAAAATCCATTACATTTAGGTTRCTATTCTTAAAGCATCTTATGAAAGGAAGAGGCCTTTTTTTGGTAAAGAAGGACTGGAAGGAAACATATCCAGTGTATCCACATGATGTGACAATGAACTGTGGGGACCTAACTTTTCAATCTCATTTTAAAAACCCGGGAGAGAGGTCCTGTGGAGCTATGAACAGGCTCATGAGTGAAGTACCAAATTGCAAGGAAAAAGTATCTCTGAGTGGCAGGGACTTCATTCTCTGACCTGGCCACTTCTACATATGTGAACTAGAACCTGCTACAAAATCAGAAAGGCCACAGTCCCGCCCGTTGTTGTGCAAAAAATGATTGAAATTATTGAAATTCCAATCTTTTGACTGGGACACAACTCTCCAAGAGCACTCTTGATACACAAACACGAGCACGTGAAAAGCGTGACACAAATACCTGTCTTACAGAGTAAAAAGGCGTGTTASCTGACTCTGAAGTGAATTCCTAGCTATGAAGATGTGAAGGGAGAGGGGAGAAGAAGGTCACCATGTAGTAAAAGACAAACATATCTGATGCATGCAATCAAGCAGGGCCCGTAAATTAATTTTCAGCTCTAAAAATTGACTATCTCCTGGGGAAATTCTATTATCGAAAAACAAGATATATTCCAATTAGGAGAGAGGTCACATAGAGGGCAGGATAGAAAAGAGAAAAGGAAGAAGACAAAAAAAAAACTTTACATATTAGAGCTCTAAAGGTATGACCGTCACTAAATGGGACAAAGGGGAGGAGGCTGCTAGGAACCTTAATTTGAAATGCCCTTGATTTCTGTCATTTTAAGTTAAAGCCTGCATATTTTAACACAGTGGTGCCTTACAGTATTCTGGCACATTGTGTGTACTGCTACCTGCTGTGGATCTGGACCTTGGATCACTGCTCTGTCTCTCAGCATGACATGAAACACTAAGGGGTACATTTTCAAAGCAATAAGTGGGGATTTCACTGCATGAYTCCCACTGAAGTCAATGTAAGATATGTAGCTGAAGCCCTGTGCAATGATTTGAATACTTCCCCATATCACTTCTTAGAATCGCCAAAAAAACATTTCTGGTACTAGAATTTTCCAGGGACTGCTATTTGACTTCAAACTTTTACTTTGTAAATTCTGGGCTTTGGTAGGTTTTTGGAAGTAACCAAATATTGTTGCCATCTGTTTTCTGTAGGTGTTGTCAGCTGATCAGCTCATTATGAAATCTGCTAATTGTTAGTGGAGAGCATAGGTATCCACAGAACGCTTCACTCTTTTGCTTAACAAAATCTATACAAACAATGCACATTTTGGTACCAGGTTGCCTGTCAAGTTTGTTTTGCAAGATTTTGTAGTATTTTGGGTCATGGAATAGTACTAAAATTTCTGTGCTAATCTGAGACTTGCTAAACTTCTGCAAAGAGGAATTGTTATCTATCACGCAGCCCCTACTTCCATCCCAGAATGCATATTTTTGGTTTTTCAGAACTGATTTTTTTCCCCACAGAAAATCAGATATTCCGAAATAAATAAATTTTATATTTCAGCAAAAATAAATTAAAATTCAGTCTATCAACTAAGTGAGAAGCTGTCATCAGCTCTGAGTAATGGTAAAAATATTGAGCAGGTAAGGGCAAAGCAGGAGGCTGAGGGTTTGCACAGGCAGAAAAATAATTTTTATGTATCTCACTGATGCAAAATTAAAGATGTTAATATGTTCAGATAAAGAGAGCTACAGGATCACTGGAGCAGGCTCCACAGAGAGCTGGTACATGGAGCGAACATTAATGTAACCCTTGATTTTTATACAGAAAATAATAAAATTACTGACTGTATTGGATACAGGTAACATGCTGAGTGAGCTGAGCCGAGAAACTTCCTTCCCTTTAGACTGGAACACAAGAGCAACGTGGCTTTTAGACAGAAGTGGGAAGCCTTTCCTACCAGTGCAGTGCTGTAGACAAGGTTGTGGCTGAAGGCAGGACTGCTGTGGCTTGTTCTGCTTGTTCTGCCTTAAGCTGGTTTAATTTCCTGCTTTCACTGCTGAACCCAGCTTAATAACAAGTGCTAAACACTAGAAAATGTTGATGACAATTTTGGGAGACATGAGCAGTATGGAACAACATTAGAACCACATCTAGAACAACAAAAAAAAAAGAGCAAGTGGAAGTACGAGGCTTTTAGAAGCCAAAAACCCCCAGTTGTTCTGTATGCTCTGCACTGAACATGGCAAAGAAAAGGAAGAGTGACTGTGAACCACAGATGTGAGGCAGCAACAAGACAGGGAAATACAGGCATTTGAGCTGGAAAGGTGATTAATGACACCGTGCAAGCGTACAACACCTGGTGAGACCTGAAATGCTGYGTATAATTCAGGTCATCCAGGTGCAAGAAATATGAATGCAAATTGGAACTGAGATAACAAAGTACCAGTAGGTTGGTCAGGAGAAGGGAGACCCTACCTCATAAGAGAAAATTAAAAATGCTCTAAGAAGCTGTGTGTCTGTGCTCCGAGCTGCTCWGCAGCACAGCAGCCACAACTTAGGACAGTGCTGGAAGCAAGCTAACGTGTCCTAAGGCCATGAGGGTGGGTATGATAGGCTGAGCCTATTATAGTAGCTGGATACTTTTCTATTAGCTTGACATGAAAACAGAAGTTCCCCAAAATCTTGAACTTTGCTTGTCAAACACTATGGGTAAAGGATTTGAATATTTTTATAGATATAATGAAAGGATGAATATCAAAGAGCTAGAGGAGCTAAAGTTCTTAAGATTCAGAGTATTCTGGTGAGAGGTAAAAAAAAAAAAAAAAGGTTACTAACTGCCCCTGGAAAACCTCCAGCTGAAAAATTACAAGAATCTTTCTAAACACTGGTAGGAGTTGTTGAAACAATTTCCAGTAAAAGTAGTGCAACTAACTTGTCGAGCTTAAGAAATTGAGTATCTAATCCCAAATGACTTTGTGATGCATCTGAAAAAGATTCTATAAGCACATACCTGGAGAACAAGGCAGTCATACACAGTCCTACATAGGTGGGAAAAGCCAAAAATAKTTTTCTCCAATTTAAAGAAATTTTACTTTGTATAAACCTCATGTTTTGTTAAAATCAATCAAACAAAAAGCAACCTACGAAAAGTGGAAGTCCTTTTTAGTTTTATCTCTTAGGTGAAAGTGACTRATGGGCAGTTTGTTTTCAGCAAATCAGCATTTGAACAACGGAAGGTATTCCACCAGAGAGTGTTGACAAACTCCKGCTTCCTGGCAGTAGATGTAATGCTAATTCCTACAGCTATTTTGAAACAAATATGCTGAAGGGAGTAATGGGAAAAAGCAGCAGTGTRCAGCAGATGCTAGGTCTACCCTTGCAGCCTCTGCAGCAAAGAAAAATCTTATAAGGAGGGTCAATTCTTACACGTTGCAATTGCAAAACAGTCTGTTACCCTTATTCGGGGAAGGAAGGAATGATCCCTGATCAAAGCATGGAACAAGGGTTAGATTCAGTAGCAGCAGAAGGCAGACACCTTAGTCACTCTTCTATGTATCTGGCTGGCAGGACCTGTCCCATTACTCATTTTCAGAGCACTCCTGCTAGATTGGCTCCATTCTTCTGTTAAATGGGTTCACTGATTAGAGCATTCATATGGGAAATGTGGGTTCAATTCTTTTCTCTCGCCGAGCATAAACAAGCCTGCATCTTCCAGGGGGAAAACTCCAACCATTATGCTAACAGGTATTCGGGAATTATGATCTTGCTCAGTCCTTCTTGTTGAAGCTTTGTATGGAATAATAAACATACATTAGGCCAAGGAGCAAAACGATCCRTGAGTAGGACTTTGTAGCCAATGGGGAGCAGACTTGCACCAGTCTATGTGCAACTACACAMGTGTGTAGGTCTGTAGTCACACTGTGATAAGCATTTCCTGGGGCAGGGAGTAGCCCCTGGGTTTCTCCACTTCCCAACAGGTCCCATTGCCAGTAGAGAACAGAGTGGTGCCAATCCTTGTGTTCTCCATACCCCCCATCTTTCTGTTACCTTCAGTTCTTATTCATGACAGGCTGAGTGGGATGGATGGGCCAGTGAGAGATTCACCCAGCAACACACGTCTGGCTGGCAGGTTCATGGAGAGTTGCAGGTTCACACTCTTTTTTTCACAAAGCAGGAATGAAAACCCAGATCTTTCACTGCCCAGGCTGACTCCTCTGGGCATTTGTCAATGTGATGGAAAGAAAGAGGCAGAAGTGACTTTTTGCTTCATCGCGTGTTGTGAGGTGGGATGGACGCGGGTATCAAACCCAACAAGACTCAGGGTTGGTCAAGGCATGGCAGAGGATCGGGGTTTGACACTTCTGTATCCACTGCTGTTTGAAGAGGTTACTTTGGATGACCCAGCTTTCTTTACACTTATATAGACTTCTCTGGACCTGAGTTTTAGGACCCAAATGCCCTCATCTTAAGCAGYCTGCAGTCCATTTGGGGTTGTACATTCCAGCAGAAGGCATTTGAGGCTGAAGGTGTGCTGGAAACAACAAGCCTTGTGATCTGTTGTGAATTTAGCTCTTAATGAGGGCTGTAGATCTAGTCCTAGGCACATATCCCATTTTGAAAATGTTCTAAGAGATTGAATAATAAGTCAGCAGTTATCAGTTAATTACTGAATTGTGAAAAATGTCAGAGCAGATGAAGAAATACTCACACAAAACCAATGTATTCATCTCAACAGCTACATTTACCTGATAATGCAGTTCAAAATTATTTATTTACGCTCATATTTGCACTGCAGAGCAATAATAAATGTTGTGAAATATTTTTTTATAAAGAATCAATCTCGTTACATTTTGCAAAAAGTCAAGAAGTTGCAATAATGTGAGGCCTTCCAAAATATTGTAGCTGCTATTAAATATTTGCTGAGAAATGGCAAAGAAACCATTGTTTTTTATGTCAGTTTTATGGGATATGTGGATAGGTAAGAAGCAACTTAGTGAGCTTTTACTGTATTGCTTGCTGATTCCAAGCATATAATTCACAGGATCCGAGGATGGATTTGCATATGTTTGTCTTATTACATAAACTGAACAGAGATTTCTTGTAGATATCAAACAAAACCTGCTTGAAATATATTCCTATGGCTGCCAAAAGGGGGGTTGTAATGTGCTGCTAGATTAAACTTGTCAGTGGTAAACAAAATTCAAGAAAACCCCAGTGAATATGCAGAAAAGAGATTTGAAGGTGCACTCTCTTGGTTACAATTACATTTTACTGCTTTGTGGGCTTGCTGATGGATATTTTCTTAGCAGCTGGTTCAGGGAGACCTGCCCTGATGATCCTCTCTGGCTTGCAATGTGACCAAACACTTTATCACATCAGGACAGATGGCCTGAGATGTGAACTTGTCAACAGGAAGAAAATGCAGGAGGACAGTGTATCTCTGCTGTGGCAATACTGCAGCAAGGATATTTGACAATGGGCAGAGAATCTTTTCCCACCTCAGCGTTGTAAGGCGTAGCTGTAAGCCATCTCTCCATGACATGTTATGTTCTGGCACAGAGAAAGTAACAGGTAAGGCTTCAAAGAGGTGTCGCGATTTCATTCACTGAATTTAAAGAAGCGAGGAGAGAAAGCCCTCAGATTGGAAAGAGGAAAAATGAGCAGGAGTTAACTGTGATGTTAGGATTTTTTATGCAGTGAGGTAAGAGGCTGGAGTTACCCACAAATCACACCACTTTGAGAAACATGGGATTTGTCATCACTGATCAGACAAGTACTCTAACTTCTGCTTCCAGCTGTGACCAATACCTGATGCTGGGATAAAAAAGCCCCACAATACATTTAACTCAACTGAGTAGAGGGAAACAATTGAACCTGGCTCTTACAGCTCAGAGTGTGAAGCCAGAATTCCCTTATTTATCTACACTGCCAGAGTCACATTGGCTGAGTGCAATATGACATTTTTTCATATCCAACCCTTCCTGTTGAAATCGGTGGGAATGTTGAGTGCACATGAACTGCAATGATCATAAAATTAGTCAGACTTATTAAAAATCCACTCACAACATTTAAAACTCCATGACCATCTGTTGAAATACATTGCATACRCCAGCTAGGGAAAACTGAATTAAAAAAACCCCAAACTAAAATCAAACCCAAAAATCCAGTCCTTAGTAATTCCAGCTGGAGAACAGAAATTTTAAGCTTAGCCACAGCTGCAGGAGGTACGGATGGCAAGTGAGATGAAAGAATAGAGAGCAGGAGATATGAGAAAATCTAATGCCCAAGTATCATTTCAAAGAACATTTCTTTCAGCAACAGGTCAGCATAAATAGCCTCTGAACCATCCTTCATCCCACCATTACCACACATTGTCCCTCCTAAATGCTCATGCAACTGTTTGGGTTTGGTTTTGAGTTATTTAAAGGCTGAAGAATCCTCTGACCCCGTTCAGAAGTAGCCCCAGAAACGTCGTGTAGAAGGGAAAGCATGAGGGAGAGACCAAATGGCCTGAGGGCCTGTGAGGTTTTTGTGACCTTGATCTCTCTGAGTCGTTTAAGAATTCAGACCCTCATCATGCTTAGGAATGGTCAAACTGTAGCTGAGAGTGTGCATTTATTTTTGGTTGTTTAGCAAACCACGGTGTGGACAAACAGGAGCCTCTGCTGTGCTCCCACACCAGTCATTACAAAGCTGTGCTGTGCTTCCTCTGTAGAGAAGGGTCAGCTTCAGTTTGGGGTGTCAGAGGCTGTTGCACCTCTGTCCTCAATGCAGGTGTCAATCAGCTTTTCTATTAGCTGTTTATATCTCTATATTACTTGTTTATGTTACTGTATTAGCTTTTTTCTGTTTGTTATGTCTGATTATTTGATTAAATCTCTTTAGCAAATGATTATTTTTAATAAAATATGGAACAAAAAGAGCTTACCTGTGTGGCTGTGAGAGGCCAGCTCCATGAATGTGCTACTAGGTGTGTTAGCATCTGGGATACTTTTGTTTCCTGAGGTGATTCCTGCAAAAAGAAATGTGCTTATCACCTGAAGGCTTCTAAATAAACCAATACAAGGAATCAYATATACCAGCAAGATGAATTATCTTCATCCATAAGAATAAATTTTTTGTTCTCCTTACCRTAACCTCTAAGCTCCACAGACACAGAGTACAGGAATTTCCTTTAGGACAATCTACAAGTGTTGTGATACGTTAAAACATGGTTGATTGAATCTTGGATACTTGTGTGCTCCAAAGCTCTGCTCCCTGAGGTATGTCAAAACCTCTAATTAATATATTTTTCCTTATAACACCTGCAGAAACCAGGAAGGCAAAATTACAGGTGCATACAGTAGGGAAACTGAGAGAGGTAAGGTTAGCTCCAAGGAAAACRTTTGTTTTTCCAAGGTAGAGAGTAAGTGCAGGAGTTCACAAATCCTCTGTAGATCCCAGTTTGGTGTGTGAGAAACTCGAGGAAGCTGTGGTTTGACTAATGTCTTTATTAACTGGACTAGTTTTTATTTAGACAACTGAGGTTTTGTTATTGACTAAAACAAAGCTGTCTCCTCTTTGCTGCACTGAATGTGTCAGTTCAGATGAACATCCCCTATGAAGGAAATCTACCAAGGATCAYTGATTAGAAGTCTCAAGGAGCACCTTCCAATCTGTATGTGCCAAAAATCCCTGACCCATGTTGAAAATATTGAGTGTACAAGACATGACCGGATCATCTATGACTAAAATCTCTGGTCAGAAGTGTTGGGAGGGTTGTTACCATCACTTTTTTTTTTAGTGTCTCAGAGACTGGATAACTATCTAGAAGGTGTGAAAACTGGAGTTGCCTTCATCAGCTCAAGAAAACTCGAGCCCACATCACCCACGTCCCGTTACAAAACGTAATGCAAATATCTCATGTTCATGYACCGTGGAACTGGAGTTCTCTTACCTTGTGTTCCTGGACTATTCCGAGGTGAGTCCATGGGAGGTCTCTGGTACTGCCAGGTTCTGGGAACTCTGTTCCTGGTGAGGGTCATGCCCTAGAGATAGGATGGGAGGCAAGTCAGCTTTGTTCTTCATTCCTGACAAAATTCTCTCATTTGTTGAGTGACTGTTTWGTGCAAAATGCATAACCACTCACTAGATTGGATCAAGGGTTCCTCTGTCTGTTAAATAATATTGGGAAAAAAACCCTGTAAAAGTTAAATTGTCAATCTCTTAATGAAAAAAAGGCTAAAGGTACATAATACCTCTTCTTGCCACAGATACCTTCACTGCGAAATAAGATTCATGCCAGCATAAACTAGTGTGAACAATACACTTGTATTCAGGTAGGATGGTGAGAAACTTACTTATCCATTTTTCAGAAAGATTTTTTTTAATTGTTTGTACTTTTATGATAGTCTTAAATATTTACAGAAACTTACCATATCTGTAGAAAATTCTGTTCTAGGAACATAACTYTTATTGCGCCTATGGCTGAAAGGAGTAAATTTCGAAGACCGGAGTAGGATATTATGAAAAATCAAAGCTCTAGATATTCTCGCCAGGAATAGAGAGTTAAAGCACAGGATAAATATCTGCTTGTGACAGAATTAGTATTTGTTGCACTTTAAAAGGAGGTTAAAAAATGTTCATAAGATTCTCATTGCAGTAATTTAAAATAAGAATAATTCCACTTTTAAATGAATGAAATTTTCCCAATTTTTTTTCCCCCCGTGGGAAAATTATGTTTTCAACAAGATGAATCTTTCAGTATTATTTTTGTTTGTATCAAAAACGCAGTTTTTCTTACCAAGTAAAAATACTGATCTTTACTATCACAGACCTTCAAGGGAACTATAGTCCATGCCATGTTTTCTGTCACCCCRAAGACTGGTGGTCTCTGTCTTTTCCCATCACGTGTAACAATATGGAATTCTCATTAAGATGCACTACCTAAGAAGGGAACGTGGACATTACAGCAAATATTGTCTGAAAAGAAAGTCGGACTCCCGATTACAAGTGTTGGAAAGGAATTCTACTGTGAGGGCAGTGGCATTTCTAAATAAAAATCTACTGCAGTGACATTTCTAAATAAAAATATTCTGACTTTAGTCGGCATGTTTTATTTTCATTAGTTAAAAGCAAAGCAAACCAACCCTTTTGGGCAAGTATCAACAATCTGTATGTTTTTATTTTCATGAGTTAAAAACAAAGCAAATCACCAAAACCTTTTTGGAGGAGTATTAACAATCTGTATGCATGTATTTATTTTCACTGAAATTTTCTATGAAGTTATAATTTGACCAACTCTGCATACTTGAAACCCGATAGAAAAATCAGTGTTTGGGTTCCTTCTAGATATAAACATATTAATAAATTCAATTCAAAGTTCCTCTGGCTGAAAAAGGTGATAAGAAATAGGTGAGTGAATATACTAAAGTAGTGGGAATAGATATTTCATCTGAAGTAAAATTTAAGCATTGTGTGGGATTGTTATGTAACAAGATAGAAAGGACYGAGGCTTTTTTGCAGCTGAAGAAAATGAGCTTTGCAGGTTTTCCAAGGTCAAATTAGCTATTGGATGGAAGGTTCTTTATTGAAGTGGGAAGAAGCAGATTAACACAACACTGATGTTTCTGCAAACGAGGCACTTTGATGCCACCACCATTGTGATGGGATGTTGTGATGTCATCTAAGTCCTTACTTAACCCCACCAGCCGTCTCTCTGAAGACACCATGCTACAGCCAAAGTGCTGAAATACCACAGGGAGGGCTCCACAAGCTGCATCCACAATGCAAAATAAGAGGAACTTCTCAGGGATGGTCCTATGGAACTTCAGCACAYAGCTTAAAAAATGCTGAAAATAAGGCAACAGCTCCTAGGAGGGAAATGGCAAAGAACACACATTCAAGAACTCTTCCACAGCTTTCATTTACGTATTTTGCTTTTGTGGGTTGACAAAGAGAGATGCGCTGCACTCGACGGCTCTTTCTGGAATCCTCGGGAAGATACTTCTGTGTTCTCATGCAATTATTGACATTCACAGAGGGCACGAGAAGAACTTTTATCAAAATGCAGCAGGGATGCAGCCCAGGGACTCTTTAAGGAGAGAGTAAGGCTACGTAAGCAATTAAAGAAGGTTTTTAGGAGGCCTTGACAGATTGCAGTCTGGTGGCATCACTGTTACTTTCTCAGTTACAATCTGGCTCGATCTGATTAACAACAAAGGACTGGAACCAACACTGAAATATGTCTCAGAAACCATGGAGCTTTATGAAGTTTTTTTGTTTTTCCAGGGTCAAAAAAAAAAAAAAAAAAGAAAAGAAAAAAGTTTTACAGAATTAAGTGAAGCACAAAGTCATAATTCACTCATCCCTGTGGGGTGAGGTAGCTGGGATCAGCAGCCTGGACTCTACTCCATGGTAAGCAATATCACCGGAATGGGTTCAATTACATTTAGGTCTATCTTCAGAAAATGCTGTAAGRAGTCATGGCATCAATGGTATATCCCATATAAGGAATCTTGAAGTATCACTGTCATGGGAAGCAGCCTAAAGGGGCACATAGAACCTTTCTACTAATAGGGGATGGGTTATGCAATGGCAAGAGAAGTTTTTGTGTTTGTTAGACTAGCAATTAAAATTTTAAAAAAATACTTTATTTGTAGACTGAATTTTTTTTTTACAGGGAATAACTAAAAAATATTAAGCCTGCTGGTTTTTTAATGGAATCTAATTTTAAGGTAGAACACTTATTCCAAGTTGTATGCATCATGAAAGAAGTCAAATAAAAACACATGGTGCTCCCAGGTATGTGAAACAAGAAAAATTACGAGACAATTTGCATATGCATCTTTGTCATCGGCGAAGTCAAGTCTGAACCTGCTGCCGGCACAAGAAACTGAAGTTCTGTCATTAAATTCAATGAGCATGGATGTAACCCCTTTAGATCTTACGGTMAACATGTATATTTTAATAGATATAAATTCACACCATCCACTGGTTAGAAATCACCTTTTCTCTGTATAGATTTACTGTCTGATGCTGATCAACTTTATATAGATGAAAACCAATGACCTAGAAGCAGAAGAGCTTTACCAGTTTAATATTTCCTCGGGCTACTTGCAATAACCACTAAAGTAGAAAACAAATAGATAACAAGAAATACAAGATCAAGAAACTGATTAAATAGGGCAATATGTTTGTGTTTAAGCAGGCTCAGCAACCTCCTAGGAATAACTAAGCAGATTCTCCCTTTGGGAAAAGTGGAGAACACCACATCCAATTCGTGACAAGAGCCACAGGAGAGGAAGGGATTTGAAATATCAAACATAAGAGCATTAATCAAGTTTTAAAGGGCCATAGRAACATCAAGATATTAAGGTGCTAACAGCATTATTAATAATCTCCAGGTTAAAATGTAATGGTTAAGATAATCATCAAAACAAATTTCCGTGCAATGTATAGAAAGTGGCTTTAAAGCAAGTCTTCAGGTATATGAATGGAACATTTTTAAATAGGACAAGGCACAGTGCTCATATTAGTAAAAAAAAGTCTTTACAAGCCTTTACTGGAAGGCCTTAAACTTGCAACACAGAGCCACTGCCTTATATACATATTTGCCTTTGAAAAAATACTGCATTTATCTGCTGAGAGAAGATTGTTGCCTCTGATCTGCATAGAGCAGAACAGAATGTGAGGTAAGTCAGAGTGARCAACGTGCACAGATACTCACAGAGCAAGTCCAGATGGTGCTGCTGGCCATGCATTCCTAAAAAAAAAGGAAAGAAAGGTCAGTGGAATTAATATCCTAATCAGTTTCCCAATCTTCAAATGAAATCCAGAAAAGAGGATCTCTTACACAGAGATCATAACAGTTAAAACAATAACTAAACAAGCCTTGACATAATGGAGGATTTTCTGCTGCTCTTTATTGAAACCCTGGTCAGTCAAATATAGAGGGAAGTCAGATAGAAAAACACACAGAAAACAAGGAAAAATTCATTCTGAAATTGATCTCAAAAATGAAAAAGCAATTCTGAAGAAGATGCTGATCTTTGCGTAAAGTTTAAGATGATTTTCAGGGGGTTTAAACTTGAATTTTAGATAAAATTATTGCTTATCTTCTTTTTTTTCGTATAATTAAAGCTTTATTTTCAGTATAAACCTCAGCATCTATTTCAATAAAAATGTTGACAAAAAATATCATGGCAGATTCCACAACAAGAGTTTTGGAAAAGATGGGAATTCTGTATGCAAATATATTCAGTTTTGAAAAAGGTTCAGACTGATTGTTTTGCAATAAGCACATGCAGTTTTTACTGCTTTTATTTTATTGGAAGAACTTCAGACTATTTCAAAATTTGGATCTATATTTGCATTTTTGAAATTCAAGACAGCTGTCAGTTTTCATATAAAAAACCTACCCCCCTCTACTGAGAATTTCACAGATTTTAAAGTGAAATAATAAAAACATGAGAAATGTTTCCTTAGACACACCGTACTTTCTCCTTGTATCTGCCACGGTGTTATAAATTTAAATTTACCAAATTTTGATGATTTTATGCTTGTTGGGTTTGGTTAAAACCTTAACATAGTTGAAACAAAACAGCCAAAAATGCTGGTGAAGTCAATGAAAACTTTGCTTCCATGACCTGAAGACTCAAATTTTTACAATGTTACTGAAGGAAAAAAATAAACCCAAACCAGTTTATCATGGAGATGAAAAGAAAAATTAACTTTTGATTCTTAAATCTCTGTAGCACTTAGGAAAATGCAAATCAGTGAAAAATTATATAAAGTTTAAAATTTCAGTTAATGAAATTAAAAAGGAATAACATCCTGCACAGCTGGACATTTAAGAAAGGAGTCGTGTCTAACATGTATTCAAGCCTGTGTTAGAGTGGTTACTGGAGAAAATAATCCTTTGTAGTAGTGATGACTGTCTACTTAATCTGTCACGTTGCATAACCATTTCCAGACWGCCAARTTRATACAACATACCCYAACTCAAGTTTGCTACTGCTGTACATCCATCACATACTGACAGAGCAAACAAAAATATTAATGCAAAGTAATACAGGAATAAACCCACTTTTATCCCATACAGCTTTATTAATTACAAACTGAATTTCTAGCAAGTTTATGCAAGGTACGTGGTGAAGAAAACCAAGCTGGGCTTTCATTCCTTCTTTAAAAAGTGTTATTCTTTCTAATCTCCAAAAGTCTATACATAGTCCTGTGTTTCTTGCAAGAATTTTGCCTTTTTTGATTGTGGTTAAGAAAAAAACGTTTTCCAAAATTTTCCAAACCCCCAACATGTTATTCAAGTCAGAGGGATCTCCATGACCAACCTTCACCTCCACCTGGATGTGACAGGTCTCCACAGACAGTTCTCTGTCGCCCAGGCCAACCACAAAGAGAATTTGTGGTGACTTCCCCTCTTTCTCTCTTCCAAGCATTGTCCCCGTCACCCGGCCTTGCCTGGTCAGTGTGTGATTGGTGTCACAGAGAAAGGGCAACACACGCTCAGAACCTCACCGCAGCGGGGACACGCCCTCTCTTCACAGCCGCTTCTGCCACCTTCCAGCATTGTGAGCCATGGACTTGGGCAACAACTTCTGAAGGGCTTTCTCTGGTGATGATTTGCAGAGCAGTGAGGGCTCTCCGGTGAAGATCAGAGTCTGAATAGTGAAGGCATGTTGTGTGCAGATAATTTGCCAAAGGGAAAATGGGGGYGGGGGGGAGAGAGAGGCAAGAGGTAGATGAGCCATCCCAACTGATTTGCGAGCATGTAAGACCATCCTTTACACATAAATGTGATATTTAAGTTAACCTCACAAAATGAAGTCCCTTCTCTGGTAGAGATTTAAGCACATATGTAGCTTGACACACATGAGTAGTCCTTTAGGACACAAGCCTGTTAACATTCAACAAACGAAGCTCTTGCAGAGCAATTCACCCACAATATATTCAAGCCAAATTGAGAAATCTGAAAGAGAAAACAGCTGAGATATGAATATTTAAAACTTTGCTGCAGCAGTGGACATGTGTAATAACTTTTCAAAGAGATTTTCTGAGGATTTTTTTTTTAATACTGTACACACAGCACTTGTCCTAAATACATATTTACATTATGGACTGGAAAAGCTCTTTTAGAAACTGTTCTGGTCTTCTGGGTAAATMATATTCCTTTTAAAAAAATATGAATACATATTTAACTGATAAACTAGAATGGCTCTATTAGGCACATCATAAACAATTTTTTTAACTGTCTAGTGAATATGTTTACTGCAGCACAGAAATGAATCCAGATTATTTAAGCTCTGTAATTTATTTTCCAACTGCAGCTCTTTTGCAATTTTAAGCCCTCTCCCCAAACAAAAATTCTCCCTCCCTTCCTCTCAGTACTGTCCAGTATGAAGCTTTGTAGAGGTAACTGTGAAGGAAAACAAGTATTTTTCTGCGAACAGCATCATTGAAGCACTCTGTTCCAAACTGTACATCAATCACTGTTGGCTCCTAGACATATGATTTTAAAAAACTTGTGATCCAAACTGTTCTGTCAATGATATGGGTGCTCTGCAGAGTTAGAAAAAGGGATTGGAATMGTTTTTCTTTCTTTTCCCAAACAGAAAATATCAAATCCTAACTGATCCCAAAGAACCTAGTTAAGAACTGAACTCATTTGTAGGAAGCTCTAAAACTTACTGCCAGACAGTGTTGGTTAATCCACGAATATTCAACAGAATAGAGACAGTTTTGCCTTTTCCTACTGATAAAATATCTAAATACACAGATTTATAAAAATGATGACTGTTCATAGGAAAAAAACCCTTGAAACCACTCTTCAGCCTGATTTATTTGCTCAGTTTTGCTCCATGTCTGCACTGTTTGTGAAGTGTAAAAGCCCTGGCAAGCTGGTCCAGATATCCACTTTACCTGTAAGCATCTTTGGGCACCATTCTTCCATGACTATTAATTCCTTTTAAAGTAATTTGTAATGCTTTGCAAACTAACTGTTCGGGTAGATTTTAAAACTTCACTTTGCTTACTTAAAGTTACGTGAAGGTTTATAACAAAACAGATGCCACTGATCTTAATAATGTGAAATAAAATAGAAGGTACTGAGAAGGACCAACAATTTCTCATCTACAGGACTGATTTCTTAAAGGTATTGGAGGTAGATATTCATTTACTCAAGATTTTTACCAGCACCACATTTTTAACTGAGTCCCAACTTCATTTAGACATGGCAGAAAAGGCTTCCAAATGTTCCTTAACCAGAAGTTCCCATAATGATATTTTATAGCCATAGTTTCAAAAGCTCTCAACATTCAAAGTGCTTTTGGAAATCTGGCCCCAGCTGTGAGCAGTGACCTCTCCCGAAAATCCGTAGGGATCTGGCATGAAGGCATACCGAACATTGCATTTAGTTGCAGGAATCTTAATTACCAAAAACATATTGACAAATTAGAGAGAGTTCAGAGAAGAGAAACAAAAATGGTCAGGGGACCAGAGGAATTTACATATGAGGGAAGATAAAAAGAGCTACCTATGTGTGGCTCAGCTATGATATAATTGAGAGAGGATATATGTTAAGACTCTACAAGTGTTCCTAATCTTGTGTGGAGAATGGGGAGGAACAAATTAAATGGGATATGAGGTTATAACTACAGCTTCAAGTAAAGAAGGAGAAAGATAATCTTCTGGGTCTTCAAAAGAGCACCCTGGTAGTGAGGTCAGGCTCTGAAATGTGGCCTGAAAGGAACAAGTTCCACTGCTAGGGTTGTATGAAAGTTTACCTGTGGGACGCAGCTCTGAGTGCTCCAGAGAAGCCTGTTCAGACCCCACTTTCAAACTAGATGGTAGTTTGGAGTGGTTAAGCTGAGTGGGATTCTTCTTCAGAAAAGCTTAAAGAAACCCATTAGAGAAAAACAAAACATTGAGAATACCTTTTTTGAAGTAAAAAACAGGCATTGAACTATCCAATTTTTTAAGATAATACTATTACTTAAAGAGTTATAATGTATAGTTGTTGTGGCCCTGATCTCTAAGGAAATAAACACCAATCCTTGACCATAACTAGTATTTCAGAACTATGGGAATAAGAACAGCTAACTGTGACCCATGAGGTCAGGTATGTCACGAGTACCTTGGCTCAGATGAAGTGRTTACTATGTGATTTGGATAGCTGTGCGTAGACATACCCTTGTAGAGGCAGCAATTAATTAGTCAATGTATCAGTTAATTAGTCAATATATCAATCAGTCAATACATCTAGGTTTATAAAGCAGATAGTCCCTACTAAGCGTGATTGAGGGCTGGAGGAAGTCGGGCAGGCAGGTGAAACAGAATGATCTGGGCTGCAGAGGGGCCTGTGCTGGTTCTCCTGCCCCACTCCATCTCACACCGCACAGGACCTGAGCACAGTGCATGATCACAGCAGRCATTGTACCTCTGCATGYGCAGAGAGCCACAGGATCTGTCACYAAAAAATTGCAACCAACTTTTTGAAAACCCTCAATGAGTTTGTACCCTTGAGACCCCAAAGACATCCTTGAGCCACGGAAACGAGGGAACCCTTCCCCCTGACAGTCTTTTTTCCCTCACTGCCTCAAACCTCACTGTACAAAGAGAAGGGCTAAAACTACACATCTAGAAAAGTAATAAAGGGATCTATTTTCTGCTTCTAATTCTTGAAACAGAAATGTTTCCCGAGGTGGCCTCCAAAAGGGCACCTCCCAGGGAGATCTGATTATATATCAGYCTCTCAGGCACTAATCCTGCCACATGCAGTGACCCTCAGCAGAGAGGTGCCTGTGGGCATTAGTGGGGTTCTGCAAGGAAGCTGGAGCTGTGCGCACAACGYTCACAGCAGTGTGGTGGCACCAGCTTTACTGGGATTCACTGAAAATTCCTGTCACAATCAGGTCAGATTAAAGTCTGCATTATGCCTGCTCCACGTGGGAAAGAAGAACAGTCCATCTGAAATAATTCAAATTCAGGGTCATCCTTTTAAAAAAGTGACTTTGGGCTGGAGGATTCCRAGTTCCGCCGCTTTTACCTTCTTTGCACCTAGCTCCAAAAACAGGCTGTGTTGGGCAGAACTATGACATGAGAAATTAGAGAGGTCAGACAAAATAGACTGATAGGGAAAATCTGGGGCAATTTGACAGTGAGTTTTTATTCAGCTCTTCGTCTCGTGCTTTGGCTAATTTTATAATCAATACGAATAAATTTTCCTCACCAAAACAYAGTCCAAAACCACAGAACCACCTGCTGCAGGAGGTCATCGAGTCAGATACYGTAGTTAGATTTAAAAAAGTACTGAATACATTTTATGGCCAAACAACATCTGTACAGTCATCCAAGCTAAGGTAATGGTGATGAAATTTCATGCTTGAGTGTGTAAAATGATTGCTACATCACTCAGAAAGGATTTTTTTTTTCTTCCCAGGTAGAGGATTACACAATTGAGAAGATGCATTATAAAGAGCTTTCTGAGCTTGGGTTTTTTTAACCTTTCTCCAAAGAGTGAAAGATCAGCTTCTGCACCTCACCGAATAATAACTTAGCCTTCTACTTCTGCTCTTCTTAAACATAATGAAGCTCTTAAATGAGATGTTTCATTTCAGGACCTCCAAGTTTCTTTCATTTTTTTCCCCACTAACTGATCTCATGTGCAGGTAAAATAACTGAAGCAAATCTCAGCAGCTGCCAAGGTTATTAATTCACCCTCTTGACCCCAACAGGTGAGAGATGTGAGTTTGCACATGAGCACAGAGAGGCCTGAGCCTGATATTCAATGCAACAGCTGGCTGCATTTCTCATGCAACTTGCACTTACTGTACATCTGGCTTCGTTTAATTACAAAGCAAAACAAACAAAAAAATTGATCTTCCTTCATAGTCAGCAACCTAATGATAATTTTGGCCATTTTTTCCTGTTTTCATCAGCTCAATTCTGTTTCCAGGACTTAATCATGGAATGAATTAAGCAGGGACAGAACATACATCTAGCTGAAGATTTTTGTGATAACTTGCAGCAAATTTAATTCACTGAGAGTACATAGGGGAGGAAACTTTGGGGTGGAACGACTGCTGAAACACTTAAAACCTCATTACCACATATCCYCACTTCACCCTGAGAGCTCCCAGCCTGTCCATTATTGTCCTGTCTCTACTTTCTGTGGGACTTTGAAAAGAAAAGGTTCAAAGAGCAAGACTTTCATGCTCCCCTTTCCATGTCAAACACTTTCAACTCCTGATTTCAAAGTGCCACTAGCTTGCTGTTCAAAGGCCTGTGGACACATAGGGAGTGAGATAGGAGGAAAAGGTTGCACTACAAAGCCTGCTGCATTCAGAGCAATACCCAGCTCGGAGATACAAATGATAATATAAACCCAAGTACCTACCAATAAAACCGTCAATATATGAAAGGAGGGTTGGAAAAATTCTAAATAGCCTCTTTTTGCCCCCTCTCCCACACTGCCATTGTGTCATTATTGGTTTGGATAAAAGCCTAATTTATGTTTTGAAGTGCAGCTTTTCCCTCTTTTGCAGCTATGACCAGGGGACTGCTGAATTGGGAGAGAAGMCCAAACCCCAAATAAGTTAGCTAAGAATACCTAAAGAAGTTCCTACCAACATCTGAAAAACCTGCCTTGCTCTCTTTGAGTATTCATCTACCTCCCCTTCCCTATCTGTATCCTTTTCATCTGCCTGCCCACAAGATTTGGAACACCATTAATTGGTCCTCAGGGAGGCTGACAGGCCTGCGCTTTTATGACTCGATCCTTTGTATTGTACACATGTGGGCATCTCTCAGGAGATAAACAAAGGGAAAACGTGCTGGAAAAGGGGGCAGAATTTGTATAAGACTAAATGCAGAACAAACCACCTTCCCAATTTGCTGCTAATATCCTAAATTGCATGAATAAATCCACCCCCCTCCCCGTCTTCCCTCTTCCCCACATCTGCTTCTCTTAATCTGCTTTTCCTGATCACTACAGGCTCATCTTCTGAGGAATTTCACCTCCCATTTGAAATCAAACAGTCTAACTCTTCTTTCGCCCCCCCTGCTCCCATTCTCCCTCCCCCTTGCCAACAAAAGAGTGAGGTGGTCTTATGGCAAGATAAAAAGAATAGTTGATCATAAGAACTAACCTGGAGCCAACACCTTGGTCTTTCGTCCCTTCAGCAGTTTCTAAGCCCTAAGCACCTGCAGCTAATTCTCATGGCTTCCAGCCTTGGTCTTGGATTTGCTGAGAGTGAGAGACTTTCTGGCACAGCTTTCACTGCTCAGGAAAAATAAGCTGAAAAACTCAGAGAGTCACCGACACAAGCACAAGCTTTAGAGCCCGTGTGTGCTTGTGCATGCACATGCCTGGGGAGAAAGCAGTCTGTGTTACACAAAGGAGCCAATAATTTTTAAAAATGGGTACTAGCAACCTTGGCTGCTGACCAACAGCATGCCAGAATTCCTAYAGAGATTTGGTATTTACCAGCACAACAGGCATGTGATATGTTTTGCCCTGAGCTGGACATTTGCAAAGGAGCTCTGGATCGAGTCCTCCTGGCCTTACTTACAGCAGTTTTGATAGAAAGACAAGGATTTATCCTGCTTTCAGACCTGAAAACCACTGTGAATTTGTGAACCAGATTCACAGCTGGAAGGCAGGTGTGCGAGTGCTTTTATGTCCACCTCAGCACACCCTAAAAATCTGGTCCTTAGTGTCTGTGCCTAGAAGCTGAAACAACACAGGCAGAGCAGGACTTGGGAATCAAAATACACCATTTTCATTCTATCTTTTTCCTCCCCTTTCTCTCTTAGCCTGCCTATATTCCAGTGGCTAAGTAAGTTCACCAGATATAGATGTGTATTTGAAATCTTCAGTAGAGGAGGGGTCGTGGATCTACATATTCCATGGCTGGAACAGATGCTCTGACTCCTAAAAATCTGTGTAAAATGTGGCCCCTTCTTACCCACCGTATTTTTCAAAGATAGAAGTGGCTGGTCTGAAGGAAAAGGCCTAGGTAACCAGGGTACTGGGTATTGCCAAGGAAGGCACCTGAGAGAAAAGTGGAATTTATCACAATTTTGTCCTGAACTTTTTAATTCGTTACAATAAGGAGCTCCTAGCTCAGCATGTCAATTTTTTATGAATCATGATTCAAGACAACTAACTTTTCCTTTCATGCAGGGACAATGGGTATGGTGATTGTATTTTGGAGGTTAGACCCTTAACTTGAAGTTGATGGAGGCAGAGTCTGTTGTAATTATATAAATCAGTTTTTTGATGTTAAGACTTCAGGGCCCAGAGCCTCTAGGACTATTTGTAGATTTTAGCTATATGAAGAGCTTAGCTATACCTCTGACTCAGTTTACACATCTGAAGAAAAATCCCATTTGCAGCTTGATTTCTTTTTTTTAGTCCACAAAGAATGTTTTCATTCTTAACCTTTGAATATATTCTCATCATTGGTGTATTGTTTATATTTTTTCAAGGAGAATCATGTATACATGGCGCAAGCTAATTTTTTAAAATGTATTTCTTTTTTTTCCCAGAGGCTAGCCTGTGAAGGCAAATTTCTTCAGGGAAACTAAAGGAAAGGCCACAGTGAACACTTTACATATGTCAGTTCTCGTTCTTCCAAACTTTTACTGAGGCATGGCAATTTCCACCTGGTTTTCATACCATACTCAACAGCAGGAATTTCAGTGTGGGTTGTAAAACCTGCTTAAGAGCCTGTGTAATTTACCTCATGTTGATTACTCTGTGTGGAACAGCTAATGGTACATGAGTTAATTAATCTATAGCTGCCTTGCCTGTCTGTGCTAAATAGTTGCAATGGCTATATCTTTGAAAATCTTGAGATACCATTTTTTTAATTGCTACCAGTGACTTTGTGCACCTGGTAGAAATAGGCATTTAAATTACAGACTAGTTCTGATTTGAGCCCAGGGTGTAAAGACATCTATAATGGGAAAATGTCCCTGGAGAGAAATACATTCCTGCAAGACAAACACTGCTCTCAGCTTGGGAAGAGACAACAGCCAGGCAGGGCAGCTTTTGGTAAAGGTGAAGGGGATTTAAGAAAGGCGTCAAGCTGCAAGCTTTGGGCCTTGTGCTGTTCCCACTATGCTGGCCTGGAAACTAAAGGGCAGTGTGAAAGGCCCCATGTGTTAATACAGTCATATGAAACACTGTCACTATTAATTTCCTCTAGCTTCCCTGAAAACGAGCTGAGCAACCACTGCTAAGCAAGGTTCCTACAGAACAAAAGACACAATTTAAATCTACTTAGCCCTGACAACATCCCTGCTCTGTATAACGATACACACACACACACACATGGTGTGGCCGTGAACAGCCACTGAGGGGCAAAGCACTGCCATTCCTGCAAACTGCTGGGATTATTTGCCTATCCAGATCTCCAGGTATTACCCATCAGAGCCGTGCACTGAAGTGGCAGTGAGAAGGACAGGGGAGAGTAGATCAGCCCAGCTCTGCGTAACACATGACACCTTCCTCATTTTCTTCCTGATGCTAGAACRGGGCTGGGAATGCAAATTCATTTTTCGGGACACAGTAGGATTAGTGGCTCTTAATTTCTCTGCAGTTCAAGACTCTGTTTTTTTTTTCTGTTTTGAAGACTGCAGTTCAAGGCAGAGCAAAAGCGGCAGCATTTAGGTTTGGACGCTCACCGTGCTGCTCAACTGTGTGTCTGTGGGCACCAGAAAGCCACAGTAATGCACCTTTAAACATGACAAAGAGATCGTTTAAATATAGTTGTTTGTCACTGGCTTAGAGCCTATCTGGCATCCAGTCCTAAAATCAGTGTCTGSAGCCTGACTTTCAGAGATTTTGTGCCATTTTACATGAATAAAGGACTTTTCCTTTTAATGCTTAGGAATACATCGTTGCACTAAAATAGTCACTTTTCAACCCCAGCTGAAAATGCCCCCTTGGGGATTCTCAGCATATGGATAGTTACATTGAAAATCAATTCTTCTGACATTCAGAGCTTTCTTTTGGAGAGGTTTATTTGCTCTACTAACCATTTTAAGCCTCTGTGGCACCTTCTTACTCACCATAACTGCTGTGCTTAGTATCTGGCTCATAAGCATTATTTGATTTCAGTACCCTGTACATTGTGTCACTTTTTAAATTAATATAAAAATTGCTTCAGCAGTCTCCTTGTTTGTGTTGGTGTTAAACCTCTCTAGTAGAAATGTGAGGGGTGATGGGGAGTGTAGGGCATTAGRGATTTGGGGTGCACAATCCYCATCTCCCCTGGCATTTTTCCTTGCTCCCACAGTGCAGCTGTTCTCCCCAAGCCACCAGGTACATACCAAAGGCACTTTCTTCMGCACTGGTGGTGGAAGAGGTCCGTGGCTCAGCTCACAGGTCCAATTCTGCTGCAGTGTGCAGGAAAACTTACCTGAGGAGAAAATATAGTCCAGTGCTAATACTGAGAAAGTTGAATAAGAGCAGTTGTGGAGTGTCACACGCAAGAYAAATGACAGGCCATGGGTTTGCTTGAAACACACAATTTTATACTAACAAGCCATAGAAAATATAATGGATTACTTCATTGTAGGTCTTCTAGCAATGGCATCTTTTGACTGCGAGTTTCTCCATTGCTCCAATTCTGTTACGGGCCAAAGAAGTCTGCTCTTTTAGTTTTCAGTTAAATATTTTCTACCAAACCTATTTTTCTATTGACTGTTTTTATTGGTGGTGGTTTTCTTTTAAGGAGAAGGTCATTTGAAAAACAAAGAAGTTTGGTTGGGGGTTTTCTAATACATGCCAAGTCTTGAAAATTCTCTTGGAATAAATGATATTTCAATTTACGTCTCTGCAGAAGAAGCTGCTGTTCTGTGGAACTACACCCCCATTTCAAACTCTAATGTTCACTTCATCTGTAGATTTTCAGGGCTTCTTGCCTGCTAGAGTAAAAATATGGTTAGTTTTTTCTGGAGCTAGTGCTAAATTGCTACAATGCTCTGAAATTGGTCAGTCTTAGATGTTAAGAAATAAGGTCTCATACAGCGTACCCTGGACAGGCTATTTTTTTTTTTTTTCATTCAGATGGATTACCACCAGCAAGAGAAAAACTCAAGAACCTGTTTTGGAACATATCTTTTATACGGCAACTGTTATAACGTTTTTTTTTTCTTGCCAAACCAGTCTAATAATTACAAAGAGCAGTATCCATAGAACAACAAAATATTTTTCTAGTTCATGTTTAAATGTCTTAACTGTGACCTTCTTCCCTGCTGCCATCGCTACCCTACTTTTTGGCTGAAGTCTGTTTAAGATGGGGAAGTTACATCAGCAATTTCACCTACTCCGAAATCACCTCATTCTGCCCTGATTTATACCCCATGAAATCCTACTGCCCTCAGGAGGGTTCTGCAGAGTGTAAGGCTGGGCAGAGTTTGATCCAGAATGTTAAATACTGGAGCATCAAAGTTATAGGTTTATTGCAATTATTATTGGTCCCCATTGGTTATTTACTTATGCTATATCTCAGCTACAGTTAAATTCTATGCTACAAGGTATGTGGGGAGAAATAAAAGCACAAACAGCAAGTGAGTGCATTGATTTGGAATGGGCTTGAACCTGTTTTTATGCCCCAGGACACTGCAGAAGTGGAGGGATTTTCAAGGCTCCCCACAAAGTGACCTGAGAGTTGGGATTCTGGGTTGTCTGAAAAAGCTGTGCTGTAAAGTGAGGCAGCTCTGGCACTGATACAYCAGAAGCTCACCTTTCTCGGTCTCAGAGGCTGGGGTGGGTGTTGGGACCCCCATCTCCCTCCCTGCCATGCCTCTCTCACTGATGAGCCTCTTCAGAGGCCTCAGTCCCTTGAGCATCTTCACCGAAGCAACACCAACACATCTGATTCCTTCAGCACCCCGGGTAATGTTTTCCTGAAGATTAAGGGGCAAACCTTGGTGACTTCTCTGTTAATTGTGTCTGGAGAAAGACTCCATCCTAAATAACCAAACTTTTGACTTAAGATTTTCCACAGTCCAATCATAAATTTAATAATCTGGTATTGTATATATACACAAGACATTTTACCACAAATTCCCTCAATCATGCTCCAGAAGTTAAGGCAGAATTGAGAAACTAAAATCATACCTAATTATGTACTATTTCCACCCCCAGAAATTTTTGTTCTCATTTATGCACCCAAAATCACAATATCACTGCAACTACTACAGGAATTCTCCATCAAAAGACTTGCAGATGTTCATACTGCACACACACATCACTTCTGAAGTCAGGTGCCTCAGTGAGCATTTAAAATCAAATATTTACATGTCAAAGGGATATTTTGTAAAGAGGAGCTAAAATAAAGTCAACCCAAGCCCCTCAGGCAACAGTATAAATACCACTGTCCCTGAAGTCCAGAGGATTTCACATTTCAAGCTTCGTACAGCTTTCCCTCAGCAGTATTTGGGCTGACTGAGATGGTCTAACCCTGRTATGAGCACCACGGACACAGAGAGTACTTGGGAGGGATCAAGACAGTAGGATAACACKGATCCCACTTTCCAGTGAGCTACCTTAGAACTAATCACCATTATAGGAAATTTATCTACATGCCACGAAATTTAAAATTTAAACCATACTGATAGAGGGGCCAGAACAATAGACACCAGAAAGAATGACTGTTTTATATTTACGTGTTTTCCTTCCTCATACTATGMGTGAAAAAGCAGTGCAGAGTCCTCTATAGGTAACCATGCCTCTTACATCAAGTGACTACCCAATGTTTTCCCTTCTAGAATTTCTGCTCTGACATGTAGGCCTTCAACACAACCAAAAATGTGTATCCCATGTATTTTCCTTCATATAAAGTCTTCATTTTTAAAAATCAAATAGCTGGAGTTAAGAAATACTCCAAATTAAATCTCATTCTTTCACTGTAAAAAGTCAGTAGTTGAAAAAAGAAATTAATTTTACAATCAGTCCTACAGCAGTGAATTTTAGGTGGAAGAAATTTCTAATTGAGTGTGAGAAGTTCCCTGTTACATTATTTTATGCCTGTCTTCTCCATTTGGCCCACACTATCTTGAATTCATACTTACAAAAAAATGAACTTTCAAATTTAGCAGTCAGATTTGCTTGTCATAATAAATAGCAAACAGAACGATATGGAAAATGTTTGTCCTAACAGTTATTACCAACCAGCTTCTCAAGACTTTCACTGGTCGACAAAACACTTTTCCTTCCTTTTTTTATTGCACTCACTAATCAGGATCCAGTCTGCCTCACAACAGTCAGCTGCCATTGTAACAAGTTACRGGAAAATTATAATGCTTCCTAAGCATTTCCACAGAAACAAATTTCATGTGTGTGTGGGTGGACAGTAGGAGGAGAATAACCTTGGGAAAAACACAATTATAAACAGCTGCAGCATGCATTAAATGTAATTATGATTGATTCCTATAAATAATTCTTTGTGTAAATTTCCACTTAAGCTGGATTTGCTGTTYGGGTGCAGTGGACATTTCTGCATTAAGCGATTATGTCTTTTTATTATTATTAAAAATACAGATTTTTTTTTTTTTTCCCACTTGGGAGAGAAGATGGAGAAAGAAGACTTACTGTACCAGCATGAACTGCTGAAAATCTGGACTACCACAATTAATAGTTTAACAGCCTGGACATGATGAAATTGTTTGTGCCTGAACAACAAAGAAGGTTTAAAATGAAAAAGAGTTCATCATACAAAGTTATTGTCAGCAAAACCTCACAACACTATTTCAACAAGATAATAAGTGTATAATGATAGATAGCACCCGATCAACCACTATGGAACAGCTGACTATGTTAATAGGACTTGACATTTGTTCTGTTTAATGGAGAAGGTGCTGAACATCCAGGTTTCTGCTATGCTAATTGCTTGGTCATTTGAAAAAGAAATCAATACAATACAGCCCTCACAGGAGAAAATCTTGACTGATTCTTTGCAGTTCCTACAGCAAAAATACACTAAATCATGGTCATTAATTCATTTGACTAATTCAACACTTAAAATTTCATTCATTCTCATATAAGATTTTACAACTGTCTATTACACGAACATTCAGCGGTGGTAATGGCAGGAAAGATCATATAAAATGACTGGGAGAAGKAAGGATGGTGCCTCTGGAAGCTTTATGTAGCACTAGCCTGATCCCACCGATATTAATTACAGCTGACCATTTACTTCAGCGAGAGAGGACAAGGGCTGTGCATGGGCCTTGGTACATCTGTGTGCTCAGTTCTCATTGCATGTGTGGGAGCTACCAAGAGCTGCTCAGTGCTTTGAAAAAAAACCCCAAAAAACATCTTACTGCAGCTGCAACACTGATGTGYTACAGCTGACCCTCCTCAGAAGGCTCCAGCCCCATATTCAGTAGTATATCCACAGAAAAACTTTGGAAGGGACCTCTGGAGATCATCCTGTCCACCCCCCGTGCCAAGGCAGGGTTACCCAGAGCAGGTGACACAGGAACACCTCCAGGTGGGTTTGGGATGTCTCCAGAAAGGGAGACTCCACACCCTCCCTGGGCAGCTGTTCCAGGGCTCTGCCACCCTCAATGGGAAAAAGTTCTTCCTCATCTTGAGGTGGAACTTCTGTCTTTTAGTTTATGGCCACTGTTCCTTGTCCTGTCACTGGGCACCACTGAAAAGAGCCTGGCACCGTCCTCCTGGCACCACTTTTGAGACACTTACATGCATTAATGAGATCCCCTCTCAATTTTCTCTTCTCAGCCCAGCTCCTGGAGTCTCACCTCGCCAGAGAGATGCTCCAGACCCCTCACCATCTTTGTGGCCTCTTCTGGACCCKCTGCAGGAGCTCCTTGTCTTTCTTGAGCTGTGGAAACCAGAATAGAACATAGCACTCCAGATGTGGCCTAAATAAAGCTGGGTGGAGAGGTGAGGATCACYTTCCTTGACCTGCTGGCCACRCTCTTCCCAATGCACCCCAGGACAGACAAGCTCTTAATGATATTTCTAACCACCTGTCTTCCACAGGAGCCAATGACATATGCTCAAAGTTAAGCTGCTTAACCAATATGATGATCCAAGGTTATCTTTCTGCTCTGTGTACCTCCTCAACAATTTAGGTTTTAATTTAGGGTTTCTTTCCAGCTGGGATATATCCTTAATTTTTGGTATAGAACATGTGGACATTGCAAAGTATATCAACACTTGTAAGACAAAATCAGAACTATAGCGACCTGCTTTTCTCATCAATATCTCTAAAGGTGTTCATGTTTTAGTCTTTTTCCCACCCTTGACACCTTTCATCATGCCTTTTTTTTTTCTGTACATCTGCAGAGCACTTTATTAGCTAACCAAGCTCTCTGCATGCAGTGGGGATGGGGTAACCATTCTAGAGGTTGATATCTTCCAGCTTAAAAATGTCACTTTGGGGGGTTTGTCCAAATTAACATAGTGTCAAAGGCAAAACTGGATTCAAAGCTGAGCTCTGCCCGTGCCTCAACATGGAGCGAGGTTTCCTTAAAAAATGGCTGCCTAGAGAGCCTTCACAGCAGAGCTAAAATACTGTGTAGCTTCTTTGCTATTAGATACGTGGATTTTTTTTTTTTTTTTACCATTTCTACTTCGTCTGTGTGGCTGCGTGATTAGCTTGATTTAAAATAAAACCTTGCTTTCTTTATAATAATGATTTGGTGGCACTACAAATGAGACAGCTTTCACCTGACATGAGTTAGGTTATTTTTACAGACTTTTGTTGGAGTTGCTGGTAGTTCAGGAGCTTTAATCTCTGCATGGAAGAAAAAAGCATTATTTGCTCCAAAGTTACAGTAAATTAATATGAACAACCCTGCTGATGTTCAGGTTTCATTTAGTACGTAACATACAGAAGTGCTGTTAAGACTCCACAGAACACTGAAGATTTGTCTGCATGCTTTTCAAACAACAACAAAAAACATAAAGCTAGTACATGCTTAACCCCCTTAGGCTACTTTTTTAAGGCATGCCTCTAAAACTGCATCAAAATATTTTGTGAATACAGTTTTTCACACTTGACCTCTATTTAGGTATAGAAATCAGATGCAATACAACACAGAGAGATTCAGAAGCTATATTTATCCTTTTGACTGTAAAGACATTCCTTTATTTTTATTTTTCCTTATGACTGGATTTAAAAGCTTTTTTTTAAAGACTCCATTACCCTTTTTTAAATAAGCCAGCAAAACAAAAAAAGAAACCAAAAACCAAAAAAACAACTAAAACCCCCAACCAGCAAGGGCTGTACATATTTTGTAAAAAACATTCTTACATCAATCAAGCAAATATACATTAGCAAGAAGGAAACACATTAAGACTCATTTTCCTTTTTCCTGTGCCAGGTTGTTTCTTTTGTACTATATATCAGAATGAAAGTAATTCACCTCTCAAAACAAAATATTAAAGAACAAAATATGACTGTGATGCACTTCTGCCGAATACAGTCAAATTTCCATAAAATGTCTGCAGGGTTTTGCACATTAAAATTTCTCTTCCTAAACATGTTTATGGAAATAGGTCATTATGCACATTACTAATAGAGAGCAATTTGTTGCTTTTAAAGGAGCTTTTATACTAATAGTTGTGAATAAACACATTTATCAGACATCCTAAATAAAAACAATGTATACGCTGGCAAGCACAGTGCTCCTCATACACACGGTAGACATGGATTAAAGGATTTGCTCATTTGGGGCCCAATTCTGGTACCATGGACCTTGGGGAATTTTTGACAGTTTTTGTCAGGTTGATAGGAGACGAATGGTGTCTCAGCTGCGGAAATGGGATAATGGAAGGTACCACAGGATCCAATAATTCGAGTYCTACCTGCTTCCACACAGCTTGGGCAGACCCATTAAGGCTCTTCCTGTGTTTGTTTGAAAAGGAGAGCAAGGGCTGGGATGTCCAAGCAAAACCTATCCTTTGCAGCCAGAGATGCAGAGCCCTGGCCAACAGGCCCAGGCTCACAAAAGCATCATYAACCTATGGAAAACAAAGTAGATTTTCACATCAATAGTAGCAACTGCCCTCATACAACATCAAAATTCTGCTTGAAATGATATATCCCGTTATCAGCACTTGGAAACAATAAAAGGATGATAACAGCTACTGTAATTTTTCTTGATTTCTGAGGAACAAAGAAGATACAGCCAGGCAATTACACTGTGTAGGTTATCATAGCACGGGAAGCAACAGGATACCAGTTTAAAACTGCAGGACTCAYWGAGGAGCATCTTACAATATATTTACACAGTAGCCAGCATCCATTCTCTTAAAAATCCCACTTAAACCGCAGATTAGATCACGTAGAAAGTGCRAATGAAATGAGCTGTTTTAGGAAGATATGTTGATTCCTGTGGTCCCTTGCTCGGTTGTCAGTAAAAGTGAAGAAAATGTAAAACATCTATCCAATTATTTCAGTTAATATACAAGCATTAGGCATTCAAATTCCTAATTAAGAGACAACATGCCCTGTCAGGCATCTGCATGGGCTATTGAACATTGCCTAGATTGTTCCATAATTATCCTGGCTTAATAGCTCTAAAAATGTAAGCAATGTGCATCCATTGAGGAAATGCGCTGCTTATCACATGAGGAGGAACAGCACACAGAACATGCTCTGCCACGGTGTATTTGTGCTGCAGGTTTTCAGTGGAACATGGTTTAATTAACAGCAGGAGCTGGCTGCTGTTGGCAAGGAGGAAATGTAACTCACACATCAAAATGTATTTCCATGACCAGACTTAAAYGTGAAAAACTCAACTGTTGGAAGTGCTCCATTTCAGATTCCAGTGTCAGTTAGGCACCAAAAAGAAGAGATATCATGTGCAAAAATATGTATTTGTAGTGATTTCAGCACGATACTTTTCAAGCCTCATTTGTTAATCTTCCATCTCCCAGACCAATTCACCAAAAAAATCAGAAAAAAAMCAAAAAAGAATCAAAAGAAACCCTCAAAAAACCCAGCATCCTCTGGGGCAGTCATGTTGTCAAGGAAACGGATTTTTGCCATCTTCTATGATTTGCATTGCCAGTAAATTTGCTACAACTTCCTTCTTTTTAAGCCTGATGCCTGTGTCCAAGGCTTGACCAAAGTTGCCTTAAATGGTGCAGCCATATCACCAAGATGTCTATTCTTTCATACTTTCTGACAAAACTGGGCAAATCATGGATATATCCTCCCATGTAAAGTCTGCAAGGAACACAAAAATGAAATATTTCAGCTCTTTGAAATGGATTTCTTCTGCCCTTTAACCAATAGGCTTTGTTTTGGAAAATAATACGTTTTAAGGACTCTGTGTACCTTTCTCCTTCTCTATTCTTTTTGCTTTGAATAAGACAGAAGGGGAAAAAAGAAAAATGAAGAAAAGGCCACTTTAAAGAAGATAGTGGAAATGTGAAGAAATTTTAGAATGGCTGAAAACATGCAAACAAAACCTATTTTTTCAGCACTGTTTTTGTTTTAGTTAAACTCTAAGTTAAGAATTCAACAGCCTCTGGTCAAATTCACTGTTAAAACCCCTGTACATGGATATTGCATGGGATGCAGCTTCTTCAAATCCACCAGATGCCAAACTAAAATGCATAAACTTGGTCGCCTCAGGATGTTTCATGCAACAGAGTGAAGGAGATACCCCTCAACATTTCTCTTGAGAGTACCAAGGAGAACTGAAGCAATTCTCAGGTTCCCTGTAGACTGCCATCCCATAAATAAATAATATGAATAAATATATCTTCTTACCTGGGACAGATCAAGCAGGGTTGAGTTGATTCAGCTGTTTTTACATGGATTTTCTTTTTTCTTTTTTTATGTCGTTGTAGGCATTACTGCCATAGCATCTAATGGTGAAAATAAAGATTTTTGCCATAGCATCTCACACCTATTTTGCCAGTTCTGGCGTGAGAAAACTTTTCTTTGTTCTTCTAAACAGGGATAACTGAYTTTGAAAACATTTGTGTATTTACCTCTTCTTTCCTGTCGCTGCCCCTAAATAACTAGAATTCTACGTATTAGAATACAGTAGGCCTCAGATGTGTATTTTTTAGTCTGGAATCTGACACCATAATGGGTATTAAAGTTGCATGCTTTTTTTCTTCACTGGATATGTAAACTTTTTATTAATTAGATAAGAAAGTAATCATCCATCTGCAGGAATTAGAGGAATGTCGATCCAAGTGATAGAATCGATAACATATATTTTGGCTGAACTGTTCTTGTCAAAAGACAGATAATTACAATTTTTAAAAATATCTATATGTAATACTATTTAAGTTTTTAATGAAATTTAACAATGAGCTTTAGACAAATTGTAATGATATATTTAAAGACTATTTTTAGGTGTCAARTAATTTTTCTTTCCTCTTCTGGTACAAAATTTTAAGCTACAACTCTTTTTTTGGTCTCAAATCAAAAAAAAAAGGGTCCATTTTCAACAGAAGAAAATTTATTGTTCCTTATAAGATCACAAGATAATTAAGGCTCTTAACAGCATAGGTAACTTAACAGTATAGGTCACTTACCAATATTAGATTATTTCTTCTGTGGACAGAGGTCACCTTGCAGACTAAACGCCATGATTGGAAAGTAAATTGTAATAAATTTAGGTGAGGTATTTTTTTATTTTTTAAAACTATTATTTTTCTACTCTGCAACGTAGCAGTAATGTGAACACTTCACTTTGGATYCCTCTAACGTCTGCACCATAAGGACACAGGAGGTCTTCTGCAGAGGGATGAGGCAGCATTCTTCCTGACACAACATTCCTGGGACACAGACCTAGCTTTGCCTCGGGGGTGTCTCAGGACCTTCGACTTTTGAGCTCAAGACAAGTGGTCTGCACTCTAATTGCTCATAAATTTGGACAAGTGTTAAGTATTCCCATGGTAAAAATTTCAGGGTACTTTGAAGCTTTCTCTTTTCCATTTTTTTCTTTTCAGACTCGAGATGGAGAGAACCCATGGAACCACTAGAGCAAGCCAGGGATACCTGGTTGGAAGCTTTCCACAGTTTTTCTCCACAGGCTTATGTGAGGGAGGAGGGGAGGTAAGACTCAATATTTTGGATGTACAACTTTGGCTGCAGAAATGAATAAATCTAAACTCAAAGGCCAAGGGAAGCCAAGACGCCGTTTGCTGTTGTGTGGAAGACGGTTCTACACACTTAATTCCTTTTCTAAACACAGCAYGTTGGGTTGGTTTTTGCAAGCTACTACATTATTTGCCTTCTCAGGCCCCAGCCTCGGAAAAACCCATTTCATCTGGATTGCTRAAGCGCAGATTCTCATAATCACTCAGAGGAGACAGCTCCCAAGAGACAGCTCCAAACAGCTGCTTCCTGCAGCTGGAAAGTTTTTCAGTGCCAGTCTAGACCTTCATGTAGTAAAGCTCTAGCGTTCATGAWTAGTCAGTTGATTTCCACGGGAGAGTTTGGGTGCCTCACTGCGTTGGGTCCTATAGTAAATATTGCAATAACAGTTTCCTTCTGTAGGTAGGCAGATATTACAAGCTTGTGTCATTCCAAGGCTTACACATGCCAGAAATACAAGTCATGTGGGGTTCACACTGTCAAGGTTGTTGACTGCCCCTGTAATATGAGATTCATCAAATTTGGGTAAGTAATTTGGGGTGCGCTTTGTTTTATTGTTTGTTTTTTTTTTCTCTAGGGCAGACAATTTAAAAATAAACAGGCAAAAAATCGATATGGTGTATGGGTAACTTTGAAATGGCAGTGAAGAACATTATTTAAAATGAGGGTCCACTCAGAGCAGCTAAATTTATCTATCTTTAAAATGAAGAATTATGGGGACTATGGTAAGTACTAGGTTTCATCCCATTTTTTTCCTTCAGACAAAATATGTACTGCCAAGAACAAACAGAGAAAGTKCTTGGGGTTTTGCTTGTTTGCTTATTTTGGTTTGGTTTATTCATTCATTTTTCCTTTGTTTGTTTGTTTTGATTAGATCATTCAAAGTCTTATTTGCTCCGTAAACTTCAGCGATGTAAAGATCCCTTTGGAAGCTCCAAACTTTTCCAAAATCAAGAAAAAGGGAACAGCAAAATAGTTATTAACACTCAAGAGGACTCATTATATTTTGTATTAAAGAAATTTGTTAACTAGGTACCTTTTAAAAGAGTGTTTATCACAACTGCTCTTTGGAAGTGCAGAGTCTGCCTTGTTAAGTATTYACATTTACTGACTCATTGTTTATAAAATCAGGTGTTCCAAAGACAAGAGGTATTTTTTACAGTGAGCAATTCTGTAATGAAACAGAGGAATATAAATCAATTTATTAGATATCATCTGCATATGGAGCTATGAAAAAGACCTCAGGAAAAAAAGCACGAGACTGCTGTAATTTGTACTTTGGGGAAGCATATATATAAATATCTTCAGGCTCCATATATTTAGTTGGTTTACCAGAAAACATTAATAACTTCTCCAGTACAAAGGGTGAAACGCCCCACCYACAGTTTCCATTCTTCTCAAAAAACCTCTACTTCTGGTAAGCATGAATTCTATGTTTAGATTTGTTAAAAATAATGAAAAAGTGTAGGAAGCAGTCTACTTTTTTAAGGGATGCAGGGGGGGGCCAATAAAATAGGATTCCAGGGGCACTTTCATATCTTCTTCATATCTTCATACTTTCACCTTTCCCTACACTAAAGAAAAAGCAAATTGCTTAAATGTTTTGCTAAGCCCTACTCACCTCTTGGGTGTTTCAATGAATTTAGTTGATATGGCTCCTTCACAATCAAATGTATTTTCATACGCCTATAGCTTGTTGATTACAACCCATTTCTCACACTCAACTCCCCTGAAAAAAGAGCTCTGTGTCAGTGTGCCTCTCACAAATCAGGCAACAGTACAATTGTGCTGCTTTCCTGATGAGTCCTATCAAGCCCATTTTTGGAAATGACGCAAAATAATACATTTCTCTCTTTTTTCAGGCAAAGATATTTTGTACCCTGCCTTGTATTATGTTGCATATAGTCTTTTCAGAGTGTCCCRTTCTCCTTTTCCAAAGTATGCTGTCGTAGATGAGTATATCTGGGCTCTAAATCTCGTTTGGGGAAGGATCAGCAGTTCAGCTGTGGCCATCTTTGTATTCATGAGGGTATCATGGGAATGATGCACCAAAACTGTGTTATTGTGTTATTGTTTTCTTGGTAATGGTATTTCTGGCTAGTTTGAAATAACCCAGTGTTTCTAGACACAGGGAAACCTTTTGAATGAAACAGATTCATGGGCTGGTAGTGGAACTATTAAGTAAAGGAGAATCTGGTACAGCTATTCCCTTCTCTGATGTTCCTCACACAGTTCTCCCTTGCTGATGAAAGCAAAGTCACATTGCCCAGGTATGTCCTGCCCTCAGATGTAAAACATCAAGACTAAAAGAACAGACGGGGACCTAAAAACAAAACCTGATGGTTTCTCTCTCCCCTTCAGCTCTGGCCTCAGATGCATGATGGCCTCTTAACAGTGACAATTGCACCTCAAAGTAACYCATCCCTTCTGTAATGTTGCAATGGTTTTGCTTCACAGATCARATAATAAATTATTGAATTTCCATTGTATTCTCCTTCATTTGTCTTATCACATATTGGTGAGAAGTGCTGGAGCACTTTTCACATTCTGTGGCCTCACCATACCTCAATGTGTTCATGCCGAGTGACCCAAGCCAACTCCATTGTAGCTCTGAAGCCTGTTAGCAATTTTTCCCTATTGAATTTCCAAATTCAAAAAACTTTAAATTAGGCAGTTCCTGTGCAAAAAATTAAGTGAAGGGACTAAAAAATTTTAATCAACCCTTTCACTCAGTTCAGTCTGGTATCTGATGTTTTTGTTCTTTGTACACAACTGATAGCCAGGACATCATACTTATCCTAAATTTAAGTGTTTAAAATGCGTTCCTGTTCTGCCTTGTGTGTGAAGAAGGGTGATGGAAAGCAGGGTGAGAATAAGAAAAAAAAAGGATAATTCCCTGTACACTGAAATACTTCCTTGTACAAGTCTTTCTTCCTTTGTACCTTACCTGAAAAACATGGTTGACAGTATTATTTTCTCCCTTCTGCATTTGGTCTATCTAATATAAACACTAAATTCTACTGTCAGGAATATTAATTCTTACACATTAGAACAAAGGACCTGGGCCAAAGCTGGTTTTTCTCTGCTACAGGAAAAAAAAAAAAAATTAATGAATAGTTATTTCAATATGGTCGGTCTCATGCTAATCTCCTCAGGTACAGGATAAATATGACTCAGCTGGATATTTATTATATATTTAAGGTACGATCTGCCTTCCSCAAACAGGTAGTTTAATATCTTCCTCGGGTACTCATTATCCGTTCTTTTGATTGCTGATTTTTGTTGCCCTAGTGAAGCTGTCCATATCCACSCAGAGCGCTGCAAAGAGCACTCTGCCACTCTCCTGCTCTGGCCACGTGTGGACACTGAAAAGCTTTAGCAGAGAGATTTTCTGGCTTTCTGCAGCATTCTGTGAGAGTTCTGTCTTTCCCATGCAAGYAAGACAAAACAATGTTACMGTTTTGTAAACTTCTTGCAGCTGTGGCTTGTTTTGGTAGAATTGTTACGGTTCTAACTAGAAAAACACTCAGAGATGGGTGTCTTAGAACTTGACCAATCCCCTTGGGGGGTGGATGGCAAAAAACCAATTACCTTATGCCACTTAATACACTTTGCGACATAACATACAAAAGTCTTCTGAGAATTCATTAAAATCAGCATCCATTTATCCCTGAGCCTGGACTTCGTGTGGTTTCTCTACTCGTCCATGGGGAAAATAGCGACAGCCACAAGGTGCACATCTGCATCTCCACTGCCAGGAGTTTCACAGCCGACCTCGTCTTACCTGCAGCCCTTCACTGAGTGCACAAACAGTAACTCTCTGGTTTTTATTTTCAACGAGCTGGTTTTATAAAGGATCCTCTGTCTTTCCTCTTGAAGCTGCTCCTTGTCCTCAGGAGAAGTAACCTGAAAACGTTTGCAGTTACCTCAGTGCTTTCTTTCAGATACCCCAATAAAACTCTGAATTGCCAGAATCCCTATGAAGGACTCCGTAATACACCGCTGATATCCTGAGGAGGACACCCATCACAGCCAGTATAGTGGCCCGTTGTAATCCAATTTTTCCCTTTAAGCAGTTCACTTCTGTCATTTCCCATATTCTACAACTTAGAGACGAAAACACTTTTGTATTTAATATGGCAGTGGGCTGGTCATGATTACAGTACATAGTGTTGTTATAGCAGTAATAACAGTAATTGAAAGAAGTCCCCAAACCCCTTATTTAAAATAAATCTGTAGGTACGCATAACATAACAATATAATAATATATTTTTATAAAACATCATATATTTATATGTGTGAATTTAAATATAGGTGTACACGTTTTATATTAAAATATACAGAAATTCAATAATTATAAACATTGAAATGCTGCAAAAATAGCCCAAATCACCAGTTCCTATCAAACTCATCTCAAATGTAACAAACTTAAAAAGAAGGGCATGCCATTAATAGACCTTTAACTGTGCAAATAAYGTGTCAGATCCTGGACATGAAACAATAAGGTTTTATCTCCATAAATCTTTTTTTACTGTACTACCATCTTATGCAGCTCATTTTATTCAACTGATAAATAGAGTTTGTGTATCACTGATTATTTTCTGTAATTACTTGAAGACACGGAGGTCAGACTTGTGTGTTTAAGCATGTATGTATCCTTTCACTTATTTTTTGTAATGTTATTGAAATGTTCTTAGCTGAACAGGCTGAGACCTAGAATTTTTTTTTCCTCTGCCTAAAAAAGAACACGAATGAATCAAACTCTTAGTGTCAGTAATTGGAAAATATCAGAGAAAAAAAAAAGTATATGRGAAGCACCTGTGTTGGTGTAAGTCACTTTAGTGACAGAGAAACTTCTGTTAAACTTCTCTGTCTAATTTGACTTCATACATAAAGACAGTATGGACAAAAGTACCAGAGTGCCAGTGTCTGCCCAATAAAGCTTCTCTTAATATCTGATTGAAACATATCTGGCAGCAGAACATAAGTATTTATAAAATTTTCCTTATTTGACAAATGAGACATCTCAAGGCACCTTGGTTATTTTTTTTTTTTTTTTTTGTAAAAAAGGTAGAAGACTTTGGGCTCCTCAAGTGCCCTCTGAGACCCTGGATGCAACTAGGCCTCATCCTTCTCCAGAGTCATAATTCACTTTATGCCCTGGGCAAAGACTGGTCTGAGAGAAGTTCACATTGCATTATGGAAAATCCTCTAACCTGGCCTTTGGAAAAAAGTAGAAGGCCAGCTGAACCCATATTCCCATGAGTATTCACAGAAAAATCCTGTTTAATCATGTAGTGAACAATTTAAAAATAAAACCATTTATCTTCTTTCAGCAAAACRAAAGCACTCTTGCCCTTGTTATGCCAGATGCACACAGTCTAGTAGATTTTTCCTGGGTGGAGGTATTGGGGGACGGAGATGCAACTCCCCACAAGTAAGACTGATGGATACAGGACTTTTTGGGCCTCTGGTACAGCCTCCATACTCTGTATTAGCCATGGTCTGGACCTGTCCTTAATTACAGCTCCTATGAATGAAGCAGAGGAAAGATGTGCTTATCTCAAGCTCCTCTCAATGAAAGGCACCTGTAGATAATACTTAGAGATAYAGTGAAGGAGCAGGACGGGTCCAGAATGGTGTTTTTCCTTCCAGATTAGCAAAAAATGCAATGCAACTATAGTTCTAAGCCAGAGAATGTTCTTCTGACTCTGTCATAGTTTCAGCTGAACTTTCCTTTTATCAGTGTCTCAGAATTTATTTTGAAGCCATTTATTTTCCTGAATGCTACAATGTCATGAGGCAAAAAAATAATCAAAGTATAGCTATAATTTGCATGGAAAATTACTTCCTTCAGTGTTATATCTCTTTTGCTGACATAAAGGTCTTTGGAAACAAAGATCTTTTATGCCACGTAGGTGTGATTAGCTTCTTTTGCAAAGCATGAATAGAGGAGGGAAAAATGCTTGCTGGATTTCTAATGGAAAAGTGGAATCCATGGGATCCCCATAACATATTTGCCTAAAAGTTGTTTTCTATTCTTAAGGAAGGCTGCAGATGGAGAATTATGTTTGCATAAGCAAACAGAAACATTCAAAGCAGTCAGTTACGGGAATGACAGAGAAAGTCACTTTCCAGCACTCTGACAAAGGAAGGTGCCATCATGCAGCCTGGGAGGCAAGTTTGCAAAAAAATGCTACGGCTCTCACCCTTTAAAACATTCGTAGTGTGCCTGCAGAAATGTCAGTAGCACAAATGACAAGCATTCTGTGTCTTCTAACAAAGAGCACAATACCAGAGCCTGTAATTTTTGAAGGGAACATCCCTTCAATGGTGTCCCTTTCATAGCTGGCTGCTTGCTTGCATGGAGCAGGTGGAGAGCAGACCACGCAATGACACAACGTGTGGAAGGTGTATGAGGTAAATCCAGGACGCCTATGGGTTTTAGGAAAACACCTGTGTCTTACTGACCATCCTGGTCTAGTGCAAGGTGTCCCTGCCTGTGGCAGGGGGATGGAACAAGATGATTTTTAGAGGTCCCCTCCAACCCAAACCATTCTGTGATTCTATGATTCGTGGGACTTCTGAAACCATACTATTGGTGTGCAGCCTGCAAGTTGCCCTGGCTCTGGCAACTCCGTAACGCAGAGGATGCTCACTGCCTTTCCCCCACCCTGCTGTTGACCCCAGGATTTCTGCAGGGATCTGCCAGCCCAGCCGTGTTCGCCAGAGCTGGAGGCAGGCTCCCAGCTCTGCACGGCTGCTGTGGCCTGTCAGAGCCCAGACGTGGCACTGGGCCAGCCCCAAATAAAACATGAACCTCGGGTGGGTGGAAAGCCCTCTTAATTCCAAATCCGAGATGCTCCGGGGGAGTTTGAAATTAAGCAAAACACATCTGGCCATTCCTCATTATTGTTGTTGTTATTGTTGTTATAACCTTTCCTTACACTAATCCACATTTCTGTTCCACATTGCGAGTATGCGAGAGGCTGGAAATAGTCATTAAAATGCGATAATGCTTAAAATTCTAGCACATTAACACTGACATTTTGCCTTCTAAACAATCTCAGGTAATGAAGGTCAATACAAGCAAACAGTCTGTCTATGGCCCTTCGTTAGAGGCTTTCTGTGCCTGGACTTCACAGCAGGGGACTGTCAGGCAGCATTTTCCTCTGTGCAGCTTCTCTCCAAGTGCTTGCTGCAGCTGGCTTCAGCATATGGTAGAATATGAAGATATTTTCTGGGGTCCACTGCCTCAATCACTGTTTAATGATTAATTACTGCAGGCTGGTGTCAGGGTGAGACATTCAAGGCTTCAGGCAAAAGTCTTAACTATAGAAAATGACAGCAGGCGGGATTTTGCCAAAACGAGCAACTTTGCACTGCTAGTTCTAATGATTTGCACTGCCTTTTGATCCGTTTGTAAACAGCAAGATGGTAAAAGGCTGAAACTATCAGGCAATAAATGCCAACAATAACAAGAAATTGTTCCCAGAGAGAGTTTTAGGATGTTTGGTCTTGTTGAGAAAATGTTATAAGTAGATCTCTTGAAACAAAGTGGGGACTTCTGCACTCCCTTCCCTCAGACCAACTCCAAGCTGGAATGAACCCAGCCTCCAACCACCAGGACAAGAAGGTAAGAGGCAGAGAACTGAAGCCCACAGTAGCCGTGAGGGTGAGGAACTGAACTTGGAAGCCCCAGCTCCATCATGGCTGATAGTATGGAAGTCACGGTGTTTTCTGCACCAGATCTAGAGTTAGGACTGGACCTGTGGGGAGCTCCTGGACAGCACGCAGCCCCTCACCAGACACCAGAGTGCAGCATCCCCACCAGCACTGCCTTCTGGGGCATTGCTGGGGGAACTGGGATGTGTTCCCATGGTCTACAGGGATGTTAGGGGAGATGGAAAGCTGCCTTCACCTTACCCTGTGGTTCCACAGTGTGCACAGCCCCGCTGAAGGACAGACCCCTTGAGCCTTAACCTCGTGATCAGCATCCCTCCCCTCTGGTTACATCAGCCTCCAACTGATGTAATGAGGAAATAAGAGATCAAAGCTCTTTAAAGGCTTTTGTTCAGTTCATTTAGAAATGCATCTTAAATGCCACTAATTTGCTTGCATGGCTCTGTGTGTGTATCAAAACTACCCATAAAGATACAATTATCTCCCACCTACAAAGATAAGAATTGTATGTGTGCTTTAATAAAGCCCAGGTTAATTTTCTTCAGATTGCCCTTCATCASAAATGCAAAATGAGTGCAAATTATATGATTCACATTCAGTATCATGTTGCAACTGCTTTGTGCTTGTGCCAGTGGGTCTACAGAGCAACAGAGAATAAGATCTTTCATCTCAATTGACTTTGTCTTTGATAAAAATATGAAAAACACTTACTTTGAAGAAGGAGTGTTTCACAGCGGATAGCTTGTGATTCCATCTTCCTCATGCAGTGCCACTACAGAAGCCAAAATCTCACCATCTTCTTCCCAGTGAAGGTAGAATTGATTAGCACTGGAAATGCTTTTGGTGATTTGATGAAAATATTTTTCATTCCCAGCTAAAAATATTATCCAATATTGTTGGCTSTTGAAAGCAGAAAAAAGTTTATGCTTTTGGAGAAGAGAAGCAAAAGAAATCACTTTCCTTTCTTCTTTTATATCAAATAATTTCTACTGAAGTAAAAAAGAAAATCCTGTAGAGTGTATTTGTTGCAGGAAAGGTTACTTTTTGAGGAGACAAAATTGACTCACTTTAAATTAATTTACTGCTTTATAAAGGTATTTTATTTTCATGAATTAAATAAATTTTTCATAGACCATAATGAAAATGCTTTTCTACTCCTCCAGGTTACAAAGTATGAAGAAGATTCAGTTGTCTACTAATAAAAAACTAATTTTAGCTGCATCCAATCTTTAGTTCTTTTATTATTATGGGAAGAGAATGATGGTAAGTGAGAAGCTGCAGATAATTAATGGGCAGGTTGCTTAGCTTGTACAAGTCACAATGAAATGCAACATTATTTGTCAGTTTTTAACGTGATATTAACTGGTGATGGGTGAACCACAAAAGGTTGAGAGACTGTTTGAATGATCACCAGAAGCGTAGATGCTTATTTAAGATTTATCCGAATGACTAAATATTGTGGAGTTGGGATTAACTCAGTGCAGGTCTCAAGGTGAAAAAAAGGTGATGACATAAAAGGCCACTCTTCGCAAATGAGACTTTTGGTACTCCCATGAGGACTGGAAATACTATGAAAACAGCACTTCTTTCTTGTTTCTTCTAACAGAAAGCACTAGAGAAGACACATGAATAAAGTTACTCAGCCTCTTAAAATCTCCAGAAAAGCCAYGAACATTTAGCTGATATTAAAATATTAATCTGCATTAGTCTGCATACATCTAATTTTAAAAGTCATATGAATTCTTGATAAATTAATGAAGCTTATTGAAACCAGATGCCTTTTTTTTCTAAGCAGCACCAAAAGAAAACTTCCTATGCAGATGGAAAACTTGAATCCAAAATGTTTTTTGTGATCTTAAAAACAATTTTAGAGAACAAAACCTAGATGGAACTTCAAGGCCCATCAGACACAAAGGCACAACCTGTATAAATGTAGATAATTTCCAAGATGAGTCTCTCATTGTTAATGCAGACAGTTCCAAAGGCAAAAGCAAACAGTATTTGGCAGCAGGAAATTTTAATGAGAATGTCATTAAGGAATTCCATTTACAGACCACAAAGTGATGCACAGCAGACTTCCCTGCATCTCATACCTTTAGCTTCCATTAAACATAAAGAAGTTATTTTGGGTGAACTAAGTGTGTGCCCCCAAGTGAGGAGCCCTTCTTGCAGAAAATCACAGATTTGCCAGAAGGTTACTATCAGCTTCTGGCAAATTGTCACCATGGGTGAGTGATTTCTTGGACACCATCTCTACTCATCTTCTATGAAACTGCAGAAAAATACAGAGAGGACCCATATGGAGTCAACATCCACCATCAAGAGCATGGGAGGAGTTTGACTGGAAAGTACAGCCCAGATGGAGTTTTGGTACAGGACTGAAAGGCCAGTGCATTCAGGCTTAGAGAGCCTGTTTTCACACTGCAAAGAATATAGGTTATCAGTCTAGCCAGGAGCAAAATCTGTGTCCTTGCAATCTAACATTTGTAACTCCGCCTGCTACCACCTGGAAGCTCCTGATGTGTGAGATGAAGGACACAAATCAAAACAGAGATGAACAATGAGCATACAAACGGATCCTAAACTCGAGTTGCTGTTATTTTGGGTTGGCAGAGCTCATGATTAGCRTCATCAGACGCTATTCAGGTTTATGTCAGGTCAGCCTTAAATCTTCAAGTAAAAATTAAAGGAACTCTCAAACATTAATCATCTTCCTTTAAAAAGAAAAGAAAAGTGATTAATGTGCTGTTGCAATTGTATTATTGTCATTACCTTGTGCTTTAGCTCCTCCACTCCAGAAATCATCTAATATCATTTTAGATTACCCAGGAATGCTTCCTGTTACTTATCTGCCATTTCATRAGTGCACAGGACTTTCAGAGGTCATGTCACATCTACCAGCACTGAGGTGATGCCCAAAATCTGCTAGGTTGTCTGCTAAGTGACTGAATATGTTTAGAAACAAAAAGGCAAGAGTGTGATTTTTCTGAGATTGAGACTCCCCAGCAGCCTAAAAAGGGTAGAAATTCTTAAAAGATTTAGGTTAACAGTAGATTTTTGGATGCCACCCTATGAAAGAATATATGCAAGATCTCTGATCTCGTTTAGTTGAGCTGGCATATTTATATCCCAAATTTTATGAGGCTCGAGCTTTCAGAGTAAGGGTGTTATGATGAGTTAACACCACTGCTTAGATTGTTCACCAGCCAAATAGCAAAATTTCTTAATGTCATTTTATGGGACTTATAAGACATTAAACTAAATATGATTGCTGCTCCATAAAACAGAACAGTTCTCCATATACTGTATGTATGCAAATACAACATCCTATCTCAGCCTCCAGTGCCCATAGTAAGTTATCCTTAGAGTTTAGACTGAATAGCTATTATTGGTTTACATGCTCCTATATCTTTGCATTTCATATAACTAATAAAGGGAGATGCTTTTGAAAAAATAAGAGCGATGCCTTATGTGCCTGAACGTACAGCTGAGAAGCTTTTCTCTTTCAGCAAAAGAGGTACATTTGTCCAATTGAAACACATTTTCAAAATGCAGAAGAGGTGAATTTTCAAAGCCAGGCAGGTGGGATATTTAATGAATGGCAAAAGTTTCTTTTAAAATCCATTGTCATCTGAGGCCAAACATTCACATGGATCCATGGACAAGGTAAGCAAGGTGTCTAGAATCAATAGATCATACTAATAAAAAGAATACCAGCTGAAAGTTTAAACATGGTCTAAAAAAATCACTGTCTASCAAGAATGAGAAAAATGGCTTTTATCGTAATTACCTACTCTACAAATTTGGCTTCAAAGTATATTGTACACTCTTGCAAAGAAAATTTTTATCTATGTGGATCCCAGTTCTGTTTCTGAAAATAACTTCATCCTGTTTGCTACAATGGGAAGAGCAACCTTAACAGAGGGCCATTACTACAGTCCTATATTTGATTTTAGATATTGAAATAAAATAATTGTTATTGTTTTCCAATGAATTCTGATTTGGGACGCATTGAATCTGAAATATTCACCAAATAATGCCTGAAGAAAATGTTATGATTCTGAGGGCAGACAAATACATGAGGTTTTTAAAAGCTGGGATTTTGAATGAAAGAGGAAATGAATCATCAATTTATTAAATGACCAGCATAGGAAAATCACCAATTAATGAATGCRTAAGTTAGATAAAATCTGAAAAAAGTCATGTGTGCTAGTCAAAGTAATAATTCATACAGCTACTGATCTTGGCAGCATTACAGAGGTAACATTTTTACAAGGTTAAGCTGCCTTTGAACTTTTCTATAATATATTAGATGCAAATAGACATTTTTTTCTGTATCAAGCATATGCGTCTTTTTGTTCCTTTACTTAAAAATTATCTCAAATTTTGACAACTGTAAGAGAAAAAAGTCCTCTTCATTGCATTTTACTACTCCACATCACATTAAAAAAATAGATTTTAAGCCAACTAAGTATTGTTCCACACTCCCAACCTTTGAAATGATTGGCAAGGCAACTTTGTGGATAACCCCTTGAGAAAGAAGACTATTTGCTATATTTGTGTCATCTCTTTTATATTCCTTCACTGCAACTATTTTGCTGTTCTTTCAGAGTGACTCCAATTTTGGGGCTTTTTTCATTAGCCTGAGAACAGAATAACACACGCTGGAGAACTGTGCATGAAAAACTGTAGAGATGCATAAGTAAAACTGCCATGAAACTTAGAGAAAGACTGTCCCTATATATAAAATTTAGGCAAATCTGAGCATAAGGGTCATAAAATTCATTCCATATCTTCTTTATGCATTAGTATAAAAGTTCAAGTCTTTGATTCAGTTCTTTTCAGCATTAGTGGCAGCTATTGCTGCAAGGAAATTAATAGGGCTATCTCACCGACTTCAGTAGGAATGTGCTCAGTCCCTAAACTCAGTCCCTAAAGCTCTGCTGAAACATAAATGTCACTGTTTTGAGGGAATACTCAATATATTTTGTTCTCTGAGGTACATCAGTCTCTGAAGCTGCTTCAATGAAAGTTGATGGAAACTCAGGAAAAGTTAGTTGATACTTCCTGAATATCTTCAATGAGAAAAAAAAGCCCCAAAAGGCAATTTACCTTCCCCCACTTCTGTCACATTTTCTTTCGGCTAGTTTCTGTGAAAGAATCTGTCTGCAATCAATGGTTTAACTGAGTGTAAGAGATCTGGATCAGGAGCTTCTCAAGCAACTGTCCCTGGATGGGAAGTCCCAGTGTGCAGGGTTATGATAATTTGGGGTCCATGCAGTTCCTTTCAGCAAGACTCCCAATGGACTGCAGCATCACAGCTCAAATTTTAGCAGATACAAGAACCCAGATTTCCATTATTTCTTAATCTTACCAGAAATAATTAAGTTCACTTACTTCAGAAGTCCTAAAAACCAGGTAAAACTAAGGATTTTTCAGTGCTAATCACATAAGAGATGCTGAGCCCTCAAAGTAGTGTTCTGCTATATCTTTTCTCTGTATTTGATACATGACCAAATGATAAGCAATCTATGTTAAGGACAATATATGTGAATGTTAATTTTTTGCTTCAATTACAAGGTTTCAGATAAACAGGATTCAAGAGTCTTGTGTTCTGAGAGCCTGACTGATCTGCTTTACAAAACCTTTTCATTTTTCTCCCTTTTTAATAAACTATTTGTTACGCCTCTTTGTTCTAAAATGAGAGTAAATGTTTTGCTTTATAATCTTACTTTTTTAACTAAATAAAAGTTGCTGCATAAAGTTTTAATATAATTTTAAAATATGTCCTTGTAGAAGTTGCCATAAATGTCGACATTTTCAGCAGCATGAATTTATGATGACACTGAATTTTTACAGCACTATAAAAGTCCATAGTCATGATGACATATACAGCTGCCTTTTCACTAAAATATAAGAAACTATATTAAGACACATAGTTCAACATTTCCACAGACTTTAAGGGAGAAATTGTATACACCAGCGAGTGCTCACAGCAGTCTCAAGATGAAATAGATGTAACACTCTATGATTATTTAGATGCTGAATGTTTTTATATGGAAATGGAAATCAGCAGAGGGTTCCTTTGTTCCTCTTTAGTTTTTATTTTCTTCTATTGATCAAGGCTAAAATTGTACTTAGAGAGCTCAAAATAAGCTTGACTTGAGGTAGTATTCTGCCAGGTAAAGGTTACCTGATCAGCTGAAACGCCTCAGCGCACACAGGATGGGGAATAAGCCGGAGGAGCGAGACAGGAGTGCACGTGCCTGCAGGGCTGTGATCTCACCGGCATCGCAGAGATGTGGTGGGATGGCTCCTGTGACTGGAGTGTTGGAAAGCAAAGACACGGAGTTCTCTGGAAAGAAAAGGCCAGGAAGATGAGGAGGGGTTGTCACCCTCTGACACAATGACCCTCCGGAGTGCAGGACATTCCACCTGGGGATGGATGAGGGGCTGGCCGAGAGCTTCTGGGTCAGGATTAAAAGGAGAACATGCTCTCATGAGATCACATCCAGAGTACTGCTGTGGTGYTCCAAGCATAAGGGCATGGACCTGTTGGAATGGGTCCAGAGGATGATCAGAGGGGAGGAGCACCTCACCTGTGAAGACAGGCTTCTATTAAAGAGTTGAGGTTCCAGCTGGAGAAGAGAAGGCTCTGGGGAGACCTTATAGCACCTTCCAGGACCTGAAGGGGGCTTACAAGAGAGCTGGAGAGGCACTTTTTACAAGGGCATAGAGTGACAGAGCAAGAGGGAATGGCTTTAAACTGAAAAAGAGTGGATTTATAGACTGAGAAAAGACTCTTTACTATGAGGGTGGTGAGGCACTGGCACAGCTTGTCCAGAGAAGCTGTGGATGCCCCATCTGTGGAAGTGTACAAGGACAGGCTGGATGGGACTCTGAGCAACCTGTTCTAGTGGAAGATTGTCCATGGCAGTGGGGTTGGAATGAGATGATCTTTAAGATCCCTTCCAACGCAAACCATTCCATGATTCTATGATTGCTATGTTGTGAATTCACCCTTACGTAGCCAGAGCACCTGGTTTTCATTTGGCAAACCAATAAAAATACCTCAAAGACACCAGAAACCTTCGTATTTTCTGTAACCAAAAGGAAAAGGAAACACTTCTACATGGGATTCCAGTAAATACACACTTAAATATGAAATTAAATCCATTAAATGTTATGAACCATAAAGTCCTATACCTTRGGCAGGTGAGTATGACTCACATTGCATGCCAGAAACAAAAACTGCAACAAAAGCATTGCTGTACTGGAGGTGGTGCTCTTATATATGACCAAGTCCCAAACGATGGAAAGTTTGGATTAAGTCTTCTCTCATTGACATGAATATTTAATTTAAATGAAATATTTCAAAGACTTGAATGTTTCCATATTCAGGCTATGGGTAAATTAAATATACTACCGGATAAGACATTTCCTGATTATCACAATAGGACAAGTATGGACCCAACTCTTCCACCAACGCACACTCAATGATTCCATTGAATTAAATATGAGTTACAYGTACAGAGGGACTGAGGCAGCCTGGTTTAATTAGTGTGAAAATGTCAAGTCCTTGTGTACAGTGCAAACCTAAAAACAGCCAGACGGTTAACCCTTTCATTGCTGTTGAACAGTGTATACARGTCAAGTTAGAAAACCTCAGAGGAATCAAATGAGTGTCAAATGACCCAGAATTTCTACAGGAAAATTACTAGGAAAATAGGTGCCCAAAAAAGTCCTAATAAACACTCAAGCAAACAAAGCAATGCCTTTTAAAACTGTTCTGAATTTAGCCCATCAAGTCCATTGTTAAGCAAGTGGTCAGATATTCAATATCAGTGAGAACTTGCTAGTTTTCATTGATCCGGAAAAAACAAACCACTTAGGGCTGTCCGTTTCCATGGGAAGTTACAATAAAAAAGAATAAACTCCTAGGTTTGTCCAAGAATCCCATTTGCTTCAATATCCAAGTATTTGATTGAAAGCTGAAGCTGTGTATCATAAAGAAATATTTTGTTGAATCTAAGAGTGGGTTTTTCTACTCAGATACTTAAAAAATAAAATTTAAAGTCTCAATTTTTGAAAAATGAAGCTGTATGGAGAATTGCCTCCATTTTATAGTGTAATTGCTCTACAGTGTTGTTAGATGCCTAGTCTAAAAACATTTGTTATACTTTTTTCTGAGAGGATCAAACTCATACTTTGCCAGCACTGTGGCTAGAGCAATAAGAACCCCTACAGAAGTTGTCTGCTGGGTGGGTCTCCTTTTTCTGGAGACACTCACTGTCCTAAAGCTGCACCTTTCCACAGCTGTCAGTAGTCTTAGCACAAGTTCTTTTTGACTGAAGCTTCTCAGCTTAAGATACATTTGAGAGTGCCAAGGAAAACTCAGAGTACAGCTCCAGTCCAGCTACGAAAGGAGCCTATTCTCAATTTTGATATAATTCTTCAGCATCAGGAATTGTTAGGCAGGGTTCCATACTACTTATGCCAACATGCAACCAGATATAGTGCAGAAGGAAAATTATTTAATATACCTGGGCTTAATTTGTGGTTTTCAGAATTAGTTCCAAAGTATGCGAGCACAGACAGGTATTTTCAAAAAACTTCTCTAGGGTGCAGGAACACTCTCCCCTGTTAATTAAAGCCTAGTACATCACCTGGGCCAAAGCAGCAATGACAGGACACGAGCTGCAAGAATGGTGCAGAAAATAGGCAGGATACAGCAATATCTGGAACAGAAGCACAGCACCAACAGCCCAGCCTTTCCCCTTGCATGTTAATCCTTACATGAATCCCCTGCCTAAATGTAGAGAAATTCTAGAAGAACAGCTCCAATGTATTTAGGGCCTTGTGCTGCTCAGCAACCAGAAGAAATGATCATTAGTAAAAGAATAATTGGGGCACTGCATGGTCTCTGAGGAATTATGTATTTTACACAGCGCTAATGGTAAATCTGTACATCTGTAGCTAGCATTTATGTACAAAGAATTTTAAATTAAGACACTCCATTGGCAAAAATAAGAGTGCATGATGCAGAATTCCTCCACACTGTTGCTTTTAGCCTGAATCAAACAATTGGAGTCAGATAGCATAATTACTATTACAAACCTTTTAATCACAGCACAAGTTAGTAAGATATGGACAGACATAATTACATAGCAAAAATTGTCTAGGCTCTGCTGACTCCAGTATTAAGATATTTCCTGGGAAATGGCAAAAAACAATGTCACATTATTTCTCCAATTCATTAATAAGCATGTTTTTTGCACACTGTTCTTCATGGTGTATTAACTTATGACAGGGGTCAGGGCTACATTAAATTATAGGATAAATTATTATAGTTAACAGTGCTATTTGACAGCTTCTTAGGTATCTGCTGCTCTTAAGCTTGTTCTGCACAGAATTATTTTTTTAACAGCACAATAAGGAAAACCTTGCATAATAATGCATCTTACCTTGATTCCCGACTTTTTGTTACCCTTTGCCACACAGAGCAAGCAAAAACAAGAGAGACCTCTAAGAAAAGAATAAGTGATAATAGAACAGMTCAAATTTAACATTTATAGAGTCTGAAGGTTTATAATACAAAGCACGAGTTTGTCCTTCCTTCCTCTGCTTTCAGGTAGCATCTGTGCTCAGTTTCTCTAAATTCAGGGTGGTTTAAATACAGTAAAAATCTGGTCCACGGTCTTGAACTTCAGTCTTATATGAAAACTTAAAAATAGACCAAATGTTTTCTTGCAAGGGAGTTTGCCACAATATTCAAGGAAAGACGAGATCCACAAGCAGGTAACAGGTACGTTTGTGTGTTCTTAAGAACATTTTCCTGCTCCGTATTTGTGTTTCCACCTTTATCTATAGCTTTGCATTCATAATGTCCTCTTTTCCATCCCTGTCCCTGTGAGCTGTACTCCCTCTCCTCCTGTTCCTCATTGCATTTTGTTTACTGCAGTCACAGAGGTGCCTGTACAGAGATGGAGAAACAGCCCTTTGCCACACACTTCACATGCAACCACCTCTCTGAAACTCTTTCCTTCCCTTCTTACCTGTGCACTTTGATTGAGTCCTAATGTTGCTGATTCCCATGATATCTCTGTCTCTAGGATTCCATTTGGCTGCTGAAACTGATTTCTGTGCCCCCTTTCATGCCTCTGTGTACAGGACATATTCTCTGAGACAAACTCTCTACCAACTCACATCCCTCAATTAGCCAAACCCTCGTGTTATGGTAGCCATTATGGCTATATTAAGGGTCCATCTATGATTTCTTTCTTTTTTATTTTTTTTTACTGTGTTTTATTTGTTGCTGGTTGCCACAACTCATGATTTTCTTTTTTTACTCTTTTCTTTCTTTCTTGACTGTAGCTGAATTTGTATGTCTCCAATGTGCACAGGTAACCATCAGTCTCAAAAGTGGTGCCTTTGGTAGCTGCTGCCGTTCAAAATTTAAGAATTATTAAGAGTCATAACAAAAACAAACATAACTGTGGAATCTGTGGGTGTCTGTAAAAAAAATAAAATCTGACACAGTTAGGGAAGAATCACATCACAACTTTCTAGGTAAAAATAAACTTTGGAAAAATGGCTTCTCAAAAAGAGATGAAGCTACTCCAAAAGACCCCGAAGCCAAGAATAAGAAAATTAAAATCCTCAGACTTATCATGAGACTTGCTTAGGTGCAATACAGCAGCCACAGAAGACAAAAATGCCTGTAGACAATAACAAAAAATAAACAAAAGCGTGAACAAGAGAGTACAGTTAACTAATGAAGCTCAAGAGGTCACTGAAGCCATGTAGGCATTCTTCAGGCAGTGGAAACTGAGCCAATGACTCCTCCAGTAAGTTTACCTTTCTTTCCTAAGTCCTTTTCTTACACTTCAGTAATCCTGAGACTTCAGCAGAATTTTTTTTCACTGTTAAAATACAGTCCAGTGTTAGAAATACGTTTGAAAAAACACAGGTGTGACAGGAATAAATATTTTGCAAATATTCTATTCCGTTGCACTAATGTGCCTCAAAGTAAATTTGACAATGAAGCAGTTTAACCTGAATAACCCATCCCACCTGACCTTTCTATGGATCTCTCTAACATTCACATGACCAAGATGAAATTAAATACAGAGAAGTACAGACTTTAGCTCTTAGGAAAGAGAAGGCAAATACACAACTACAAAACGAGGGATGACTCCTAAAACATTGATATAGAAATGCATTACAGATGGAACATGTCAACTACTTTCAGCAACAGAAGGGTAAATCTCATCCTAAAAGGTGTTAGTAGGTATGCTTTACCTAAAGACAATGCTTTACCTAAAAGACAAGAATCCACTGTCCCACTCTTTCCAAAGCACTCCTGCCAGCTGGCTCCCAGACTTTAGCAAAGAYGTAGGTTAGTTGGAGATAGTGCCAAGTGTAATAATACAAGCAACACAAAGTGGAAAGGTTTAAGAAACTACTTTTTTTTGTGTGTGTAGAAAAAAAAAAGGYAGGACATTACAGTGACTATGCAGATGACGGTTCCCCATTGTCTGTTTTCCTGCTTGTGGGCGACACAGAAAGAAAAGGGTTCTGGCCAAGCTCAGCTACTTATTTAGATGATAGCAGATAGACGACATCTCTTCCATGGAAAATACAGCTGGTTGATTCAGCAAAGCCAAAGTCACTTTGCCAGATCTACAATTATCAAAGGTCTCCTGGTTTATAAGTGAACTGAACTTCAGGAATCCAGGGCATCATATTCCCTGCAGAGCAATCAAAGGGAAGAAGTGGGAAGACCACAGAAACAAAGCAACTGCAAAGGGCAATCCCTGAATGTGAAGCAGAGCAGCCCTCCAGCCCCATCCAACACCAGCCATGATTACAGTCCCATGAACAGCTGTCTRTCTGAAAACATGTAGTTTTGTTGTTTTCTGTTCCTGGGAGACCAGGGAGTTGGGTATGGGAGTGATTTCTACACACCAATCTCTAACGCAGATTCCCTCAAACTGTACTTTGCATCCAGCAAGAGTTCAGCAAACAAGGCACATTCTGAGACAGAGGTTTCTGCATAATCTCGGATTTTGATTGCCAATTCCAGACAGCATCCTGAAGGTTACAGCCTGTTTTCCAAATCATTATTCAAGGTTACTTTGCAAGGCCACTGGTGTCTAGACCCTCTTTGCTGGACAAATAGATTTGAGGAAAAATTGGTAATTGTGTATTGAAGTGCACACAGAAATTCAACAATTAGCAGTACARTGAAAACTGACTGCTTTACATTAGCAAGACAGCATTAGTTATGAAGCCAGCAAATGTCTTATTGTGCCTCAACATGAAATTAGTCCCCARTATGCAAGTGGTGCTTGCCTGTTTCAAAATCAATGCCTGTGTGATGTGAAGGAAGTTGTCCTGGAGATGCTTTTGCTTTAAGGCAGCAGAGARCTGAAAAGCTAAAATCTGTGTGCAGATTTTGAAAAGTCTTTAAGTTCAGAAATCAGATTTTGTTTCACACTAATCTTTCATCTTAATGGAAACARTACTGATGATTGGAAATAAATATAAAATTTTGGAGTGAGAAGAGGTATATTTGCTCTACGTGGGGAGATTTATACACTTGCAAAGTACTGTAAACTATTTGAAGTATCAATGCAGAAACCTTGTAATACCTTGAACTGGACCTAAAGCCCTTTGAGGACATGACAGAGCCCATCATTTCTGCAAGCCAAAGATTTCTCTCTGTGGTGTTAGGCCTGGCCTACACGAAGTTACATCACTTTAATTAAAAGTGCATTTTTAAATCAATTTAGCAAGCCCATGCAAACCCTATGTGGGCACTTTTTATTTCAGACTTGCATTAATTTATCTTAAGTGAATTCCTTCCTGACTTAAGCTAAATCAATATAAGCCAGGACAAAATCAATTTAGGAGTGTCCAAACAAGTGTTCACATCGGTTTAACAAAATCGATTTATAAAGCGATTCAAATTACTTTGGTGTGACTTTTGTGTGAAGACAAGCTTGGCTTAGCTAATTTCCTCAAACTAGACATTTTACAAAACCAACCAAAATGAAGAAACATGGAATTTCTTTTGGATCCAAGGTTATTTGCATTGACGAATTCATCATCTTCAAAAAGTTTATGGCATTTGAGTAAAAATTCTGAAATGAGTTAGAAGCACAACTGCCAGTTTGGTTATCAGAAATTTGTCTTAATCATTTATTCATGCACATATGAGCTTGGTGAAAGGCAAACAGAACTAGGAAAACACCCAGGAAATAAGATGCTTTCTGGATACTCATCTCTAAATTTACTGTTTCATGGGTTAGACTGAAGAGCAAAAAATTTCCCTTGAACTCTCTGACATTTTTGMGGTGCAGTGGGAGAGATTTGGTTTGTATGCCTTTGGAAATACTAGCCTAGAGTCTGTAAATAAAATAAAAAAAAAAGGCAAAAAACCCAGCAATCCACAAAAAGCAGAGTTCTAAAAAAGGCATTTTGTGGAATTCTCAAAGTGCTAGAGGAGTGCAGCCAGATCAGTATTTGAAATATCTCCAAAGAATGAAAACCTTTCTCTCCTTATTCAAAACAGTTGATCAAACTAAYATGAAACTTTGTCAGTTGTGTCAGGATGCGTATTAAACACTTGCAAATGACAAGATTTTACATTCATCAGCTAGGTATGTATTTTAAACATATAGTTTGGGAGGAGTTCACTATCTCATTTCACTTTCTGAAAACTGCACATTTCTCTGTGTTAGTTGTGCATTCTACTAGCTAACTCCTAAAGTTTTTAATGTTCACGGACCTACAATTAACTCCTAAAAACTGAATTCATATCTAACACATTCAAAACTTTACAACCAACCTTGCAGTATTTCTTTTTGAAAAGTTGAGTCTGATTTGAAGCTTTTACAAGAGAAAATGGAAGGCTATTGGGAAATGGAAACAGTTTTTCAAGATCCCAGTACTCCAAAGAGTGGTACAAATGAGCTGTCCTCAYAATGCTCTCATTTGATTTAAGAACAGGCAGTAATGTTTTCGAAAAGACAAAAGAGAAGATTGTTAATAGAATCAGTGGCAGAAGGGTCAAGTTGTAGCATCTAATTGTAAGTGTAAGAGATGCTAATTGTGGGCTCAGCATTACAGTTCCACACAAAGCCATCACAGTACTTGTTCCGTGTCAGTGAGACAGAGCTGGAAGATGTTTCTGATGCATACTACAGTCATCCTTGCAAAAGCTCAAGACAGTGGGATAATCTCACCAAAAAATCCATTCAAAATTAAAAAAAAAATCCACCTTTACGTCCATAATATTAGGAGTATTTTTAATAGCATGAGTTTTATATTAACAATACTACTTTATTTCAAAGTGGGGTCAGTAAAATAAATTGGAACCTAGGGTATTGTACACTGCAGATCCATAAATCTCCTCTGGGATGCATGTGCTATGAATTGTCATCACATACAGCCCACAGCCATATTTCCACTCGTTCACACACTAATCCTATGGCCTATGGGAAATGGCCTTGCCTAAGATACAAATACTTTCCTGAAGTTTGGGCTGTGCTTTGCTCTCTGCTGAAGTGATTGCAGGTTGTCAGTAGAAATTCAATTGGTGCTGTTACTTCAAACACAGAGGAAACACTGGGAAATACATTGCTCTGGTGTTTTTAACCAGCTGTATAAATGGGAGGGAGAGAGAACCTCTGCTATTTCACAGTTAGAGGTTGCTCAGGCCAGGCACCATTTCAGATCAAGTCTGTGCTCTGACTGTGTGTCTTCTYCCCCCTCTCCTCGGGTTCCCTAAGGGTTTCCTTCTGTCTCCACTGATAATGCCAGAGGGCAGGAAGGTGTGCCTCAGGACTACCAAGGAATATAAAAGATTACATCATAACTTCCACCTTGCACGTGTCAAGGATGGCTGAGCCTGTCCCCGTGTCCCAGTTCACTGCTTTGCAGAAGGGACACAGCAATGCCCTGCTACCCTCAGGTCATGCCTCAGGGTCCAAAGTCTCTGCAAAGGTCAGGCAGCACCTGAATTTTTGCCTAAAATGACAACCAAGAGCCATGGGTTCGCTGTTCTTGAAAATGGACCCACCATCTCACCTTCTCTTCCCAGAGAAGAACTAGATCAAGTTTAACTGACCCAGGGAGAGATGGTGTCAAGCATTCCTTTCCCAAGGGAAAGGGATATAACTTCCAAAGACATGAGACTAGGGAAATAGAAAAAAAAAAAACCAATAAAACCCAAGAAAAATAGAAAGAAAAGCATGACACTGTAAAACTAGGCTGTTGCGTTTGAGTAACTATATTGTAYGAGAAACAGCGCATCAGGAGAGGTTAAGAAACTCCGGCTGTGCACAAACTGGAAATATTTCTGTAGAACATAAATATTTTTAAGTCTCCTGGTGAAAATAAATCATAACTTTGAAGGAAGTCAWTTTGTGAAATCTGTGTAATTTTAACCTGGAAGTAGACTTTCTGAATGAAGTCCACAACACCTTTCTCCTGGCTGCAGGTTTCTATGAGACCTATCCCTGCAGCAACCGGAGCAACACTGAACTTCCACTTCCATACTTCCATGAGAACTACTCCTTGGCTTAKAGAAAAGAAAAAACATTTTTATTTTTTACTGCAAATTGTGTGATGTCGCATGTCAGAAATCAAGGCCCTACTGTTAGAGTGAGATACTGAATCCTGGTATGTCTTGTGTGCTGGATGTAGCAGTGCATTTGTTCTTTGTTTTGGTACCTTTTTCACACTGCTAAGCACCCTTTCTGCTTTCAAAGGTAGCAGTAATTTTGTCTTCAGTGCTGTCTGCTTGCTACCAGAGGATACAGGCAAACTGTGCTTTTTTAAAGAAGCTATCCTTTGTTCACTTTGCTTTTATGTAAATTAAGTCAATTTGAGTAAAGGTACACAAGTGGCAAATTGCTTTTTTTTTTTTTTTACTTCTTCACTGAGTTTCTTTCTTGCTTTCTTGCTATTTTTATCATATTGTGTACCTATTATTTTTAGAATCTAATTTTGTCTCATTAATATTTCTCAGTTTTATCACTGAAATTTCTTRAACCTTGCTTGTTAATCAGGTATATAAAACACTTGTATAACATTTATTCACAGCATCTGCCAAAGAGATACAGAGAAAAACATTTTTCTACCCYGAAAGATTTTCAGACATTATAGAATATTGGCAAAATAAGAGGACAAAAAAACCCCAAAAAACACTGAAAGACAGAAAAATCCAGATGAGTAACCAGCACAGCAGAGGTGGTTGGTCATAAAAGATGAAAACCCTGGAGATTAAAAGTAGCCTCTGCCAACTCTTCATCTTGCACAATAATTGAGAGTAAATTTGGTGGAATACACAAGAACCTTACACAAACCCCTGGTGGCTAGTGGGAGCTTTAGGTCTGAGCCAAACAAAAAGCAGCAGAGAAAAGCCGTGGGAAAGCCGCCTTTGCAACCTCGTGTTGTGCAGGGCAGGTTTCCTCTCTTACCTTTTAACCTGTCTCTGGAAGGGGCTGGCCTTGGAGTACCCTTTTTYCGAGTTTTGCAGCTTACATGGATCAAAAATGTGTAACAAGACCCGAGGTGGATAGGGCCCTCAGACTTACCTGTGTCAATGCAGTCATTTGGATGATTATTTACATTTTCCTTTCTCTCTGTGAAAGCACTGTTGTGGCACACAGGAATCAACAATAATCTTCCTTCCATAATTCTGTAAGCTATTTTGTTCAGTCTGCTTGCCAAAATACTCACTCATGAATATGCAATGAGGTGGAAGAAATATTTCTTTAAGTTTTAAGCCCCTTGGGCCTTTAATCTTGAAGCCTTTTAAATCCAGGATATGATTTTTTTGTGCGTACGCATGTATATGTGCTGAAGTGCGTGTATTGGTGTCACTTCTCTTAACTTGTGTGCATACTTGATTGCTRGAGGGCTTTCATTCTCATTTAGATATATCATGTACTCATGCACACGTACTGCAAGGACAGTTTTTGCCTATTTTTGATAGTATGGAAGAGACTGATTATCCAAAGTGTTTCCTACCGCAGATATGGGAAATAAATATTGATGCATTTTGTAGTAGGGAAAAAAAATGAGAAATGAAACTTTTCAAGGGCACCTGCCATACAATGACCACAACATTATCTGAAGTGTCCAGCCTGACAGCAAGTTTTGGTATAGGAACATGGGACAGCTTAGGCTGTGATCAACTGGAAAGCACATGTCAACAAAAACATTGTCAGGACAAGAAGGACACATTTTTAACTGGTTTTTATATCCATCCTTTGGAGTGCTGCTTGACTCGTTGGGCTCTGGGCTGATGAAGAGGAGAAAGCTTCTGCATTTGCTGTGTGCAGTAAGGTGAAAGGAAGAATGCAATATCTGCAATACCAGAGCTGGCAGAGAGCTGCACCYGGGCTCCACTCCCCAAACTGCTTGAAGAGGACCAATGATGCTAAAATGAGCTCCTGTCCTGGAGTACTCTATCCTTCCCATTGCATTTGGATGCTAAACTGAAGTTTTGGGCCTGACAGCCGTAACCTCCATGGAGCCATTCCTTGTTGAGCCTACCTGGTGGGGTTTCCTGCCCAAGAGCTAGTGCACTCATCCAAGGGTTGGGTTATCAGTGACCAAGACCTTTATCCAAARCTGGCAAGAGTGAGTCCCTCAATCCACATGGATCTCCAGTATCAAGCTATATTATTCATTGAGCCAAGGTTTCAAGTATATCTGCATCTTCCAGTTGTAAGTAGCATCAAAATGGAACTCAAAGCAGTTTGGGAATGTCAAAATTCCCAGTTTCGTGCTTACTGAAAATAGACATGGAAATAGACATTGAGGCAGAAGAGAAGCCAGTGGTTGAGCTCTTTGACTCAGACTTCCAAGTAAGTTATGGTGCTACAAAACCACAGGTTTTGAGCAAATAAACAACCCTACAAAACTAAGTTATTACTTCTTACCAAGAATTACTCACCAGTCATATAAACACTTTGCCAAGAGACAGTTCTTGCCCAAAAGACTTAACAACCTAATGCCCCACGGAGTTCTGCTCTGTCTGGAGAATATACCATAAAAAATAATTATGAACTGGTAGGACAAGTTCTATACTCTGAAAGTGGTCCACATATTTATTGCAGCAATTAAAACTTCAGCTTTTGTGCTGCTTTCTTCCGCTTCCTTCCTTAAATTTCTGGCTCTCCAGATTCTGTTTACTGACTTGCATGAAAACTAAGGTGTGCACTAAAGCCTTATGAATTCCTCACAAAAAGGAATTTCAGAGATGTGCAATCAAGCATACACTGGTTTTAGGGGAACATGGAGATGAGAGACAGACAGGTGGATGGTTAATTAAAAAAAAAAAGACATTATATTTGTCCACATTTGGAGAAAAATGCAATTTTTCCACCAGAGGTAGGGCTGATAAAGTTTCTGGATAGATTATGTCCAGTGTGCCCCACAGGAATCTGAACTGGGGAAAGAAGAAAACAAATTTTCCCTAATCATGAATTAGCTCTGTGGGTTCTTGCTCAAAATCATACATTTTACAAATTGGGTAGAACAAGGAAGGCTCTTTCTCCCATTTGTTTTTTTAATTTATGGGTGTATGAGTGCTCCTAAAAACTGGGGGAAAAAAAGGGGTAGGGGAGAAAAATCTAGAAACAACGAAAGGAAAAGAAAGAGATGTATCTGTCTGATGCTGTTAGATTAAATTAGACTATAATGATTACTGTGTGCCTTCACAAAAGACATTTTGTAACATTTAAGATTTCTGCTAATTGAACGAGGTACATTACCATGCAAAAGAATGTTAGTGAAGGTTGAAAAGGACAAACCAACTATTCTCGTACATCACCATAATTATGCAGCCCCATGTTCGAACAATTACATTTATGTAGACCCACTGTTAAAATCAATGTTACTTGTACAGCTAGTCCTTAATCAATGGAATCAGTCAATTTACCATGGTCACATCCTTCTTCTTAATTAAGACAGTGATATCTCTGGAGCGCAGGGTCTCAAAGAGATAAATAAGTACAGAGGTTGGGAAATGTCAAAGAGGTGACTCCCCGATTTTACTCTCAACGAACTTGGGAGGAAATAAGACAGTTCCCTCAGTTCAGGGAAGCAGCACAATCTTCTAAAGAGATGGCTTAGCATTCATTAAGGAAAGAGCAGGTAGCAGTGTCTGACAGAAATACCACTAATGAGCAAAGAGCGCTTTCAACATGCATATCCTTCATAGCCATAGTCTGAATTATGAAGGTTGTGCCACCTAAGCCAATTTTAATTAGAGTGAGCATGGACCTCTTTGGACAGTTAGCCTTTCTTTCCAAAATCCATTTCAATATGGTGTCATTTTGTTGTCATAATCAAAATGGCAAAGTGATGGAATAACCTACTTAAAATGTCTGCAGTGTTAAAGCAGATATGGCAAACGTCCTCTAATGACACATGTAATAAGGGTATTACCTAGAGGACTTTGACAGTGTGTTCCGTGTTGTCAGCGTAGCTGGAATAATGATAGAGGTCTCCTCTGGAATAGGACATAGGTCTTTAAAGACCAGGTCTAAACTTCCTGTTCTACAGGTAAGCTATTAAACTCCCATGTGCTGAAAGAAAATAGGAAAATACAGATCTACTGAGCTGCCAAGTGCTGACGTGGTCATAACTCTGGAGGTTTTTTCCTCTCTGCAAAATATACCTGTACTGTCAAACTAAGATTATTCAGTCCTGCTATAGAAAAACACACATAAAGGCTACTACATAAAGGGAAACAAAGCTTGAAGTAATTTGCACTTCTCTGCTTATAAAAGAACGACCTTTACAATTATTTCCGATAGCACATTAACTTGATATTTACAGTATAGTAATAATAACAATAATAAAAAGAATATAATTCCTTTCACAGGGACCTGCAATGACCATCTAGTCCAACTGCCTGATCACTTCAGGGCTGACCAAAAGCTAAGGCATGCTAATAAAGGCATTGTCCAAATGCCTCTTAAACACTGAGGAGCATTAAATAGTGAAAGGACTTCTCCTCCTGAAATACTTTAGGCGTTCTAGGTCCAAAACTGAAGGTATTAAAGSTATTAACAGGCAAAAAAGCCACTTAACTGGAGCTTCTTTGTCTTCAACATCAGTTACAATCCATGACAGATTTCTTTAAACATACATGAAGTCAAAGAGTCTCCGTGGGTTCCTATCTGTTTTACCAGGTATTTTGGGGAAAGTTGAAAAACCTGGCCACAAACATTCAAACAACTTTTAAAAAATGGGATCCAGGAGTCTATATCCATGTCCAAGTGCTGGACAAAGCACTTGTAGTACACTCAAATCAATGGCTCCATAAAAAAGCAGCGGAAGGCCAAGAGAAGTGTCATCATGATGCAAATGTACTGCTTCCCACACCCAACTCAGCACCTGCGTCTGGACTCCAGAGCACTTCTGGCACAAAAAAAGTTTAGTTTGGAGCAAAATTTTTATTTTTGCTCCTTTTCAAAAGATAGTAAAACAAAATAATATTAAAACCCAACTCAGTCAAGAACATCCCCATTAAATTTGAAAATAAAAGCAGAAGTTTGGCATTTTTATCATCAATTTGGTTGAAGGACTCAAAACCCCTCAATTGTAGAGAAAAATCTTGAAAAACTTATTGTTCTTTAAAACGTCATCTGAAAGAAATTAATTTATTGAAAACCTGAAAAGAAAATCAATTCCTGAAACATGACCTTTTTCCCAGAAAAAACATTAGAATTTTTGTTTGACTTACACTTCCCACAGCTAATAAGCATCAAAATAAAAGTGAGTATATTAGAAGAAAAATAGGGCACTTTTGTAGAGATAGACAATTTAGTTGTAAATATTTCCTATAAAACCTGAACTAGGTTAGAGTTTTAATGGATTAAGACTATCATGGACAGGAGCCACTCCTCTATATTCAATCTCTATTCTGTCCCATGAGCATTGTAGGAACCACTGTATTTCATGGCTGAAAACTGGAATATTTTCTCTCCCTTTTGGGGTATTGTTGAATTTAACAAGTTAATGTCTTAAATGTGCTATGAGAATTTCAAGGCAAAGTAGAGAAAGTTAGTGTTGTTAAAAACTATTATCCTAAGACTGAGGCAAGAAAAATTCCCTTATTTGGACTATGTATAAAGTCATGCATATGTTTGAAGTTTGCTGCAGCAAAAGTAGTAAGGAAAAAAAGTTCATACCACCATACAAGAATAAATAATTTGACTGACTATAGAACAATTCTTCTTCTCCGTTACTCCCTCCAGTTTATGATTTGAAACTCTGTTTAGCTCCTCTAGAATTATTTACTTCTGCATTTGGGGTATTCTGATGAAAGCCAAAACTATAAACTTGAAATGGAAGAGATTTAATATTTGGGGAAAATTACAATAAAAACCAGAATGATTTTCACAGTGTTTTCTGTAAAGGAACAGCATTAGGAGGAAAAAGCCAAGAAAGCTGCAGGGATTAAAGAAGATATTTTATAAATTTGAAAGCAGCTGTTCAGCCATATGTGCTTACCTTTTCATTTTTTCTCAGCTAGCACTCTTTACCCTGGATCTCTACCAACCTGGCTTGTTTTTAATCCAGCRCTATCATTGCCTGAGTAACCAACACCCTCCTGATCTTCACAGTAGAATCAGCAGTAAGGAGGCTTTGCTCTGGTAGGATAAAACACACAAACTCTTCTTTTCCTTTAATTTATTTTAAATCCTGCAGATTCCAGTATGTTGCAGTATTTCAAGATCATGAATTCCTTGAGCAACTTGGCCATGAACCTCACAGCCTATGGCCATATAACAATGCAGCCATACATCTGTTTGAGAACCCAGATTGCTATGCCCCCCATTCAGTAAAGAATATAAACATGTGATTAACTTTTATCATATGTTTATAACTTTTCCAAAGAGAGGCAATATAAAGTAAATGTTTACCTACTTTTTTTCATCTGAGACTAGCAACAGTACCTGTTCGGGTTTAAATATGATGTCCCTATAAATATAGGCACATGCCTCATCACAGGCAGAACTATGAATAAAATAACCTGAAATGAGAGCCAAATATTCCCAAATGCTCATGAAATTTCCATTCAGCTCTCAATATCACCTTTTGGAAAAGATTTCCATGTGCTATCATTTTGCAGCTACCATCTCAGAAGCTGCTAATTTACGTGCTATGCTGTCAGGTGTGTGTTCTCTTATGTCAAGAGGATATTTCTTATATATTAATTTATTTCATACTGAACTTCGGAAAGCCTGCTCATGCTTTTGTCCTTCTGGGTACTTATTAATAGAAAAATGTGACAAATGGTAGAACTACAGCCAAGATAGCATATTTAGAAAAGGAAAATGAATCACTGCACATTTGACAATGGATCATATCAAAACTGTTCTTAGCCTTGCATACTTTACATTCAATGGTCAATCTTTGAACAAACTACTGCCTGAGCTATAGGCTCCCCAACTCATTCATCACAGCATAACTCTACCTTCTGCTTTTCAAGAAAATTACAGAAAATGGAAGTGCTATAAACCCAAAAAGCTGGAAACACAGATGACACCCATGACAACATTAAAAACAGAATACTGAAGGTGTGCAGCCATCCATTCAACTTACAATTAATGCACCTCAAGATAGATGTCCGCTTTTTTCTAATGCTAAATCCATCAGATAATCCATAAGAAGAGCACAAGGATTGTAAGAGTCATAGGACACAAATAATAGAGACCAGGGATGGAAGAACTAGAAACAGAAAAATCAGAAATATATTAAATGTTTTTATATGAAGCCAAATGTGGAGCCACGTTATAGTGCAACTCTCGATTCAAATACAGTCACAGCACATAACACAAAGTCCAAAATCATGTGCATGGCTCTTCTTCCCATAATGAAGTGACAAAAACTTGTGTTTCAGACACTGAAGTGACTGGAATCCAATCATGTTCTAACTTTGCAACTTAATGTCACCTGTAGTCAACTCCACACAAATTAACCTTCTTGAAAAAGTTACTTTTCTTCTATTTTTTTTTTTAAACATTCCTGCATCCTACACATCCTGATTCTGGCCCTGCCAGAAACATTACTGCCAAAATATTGTGCCAGATCTTGAGAGCTTTCCAGCCAAGCTGCATCCTCAGGATGATTATGTTATTTACTGAAGTTCACTTAATTATCCATATTTTGAAATGCTGAAGCAGCCCTCTAGTTGAATTTAGCCCCTCTTAATTGTATTTTATCCATGTATATAAAAAACTGCTCAGAAATGCAAAATTTTTATCTCCTTTATGGTCATATATTCTTTTATGGAGCATGAGACATCTCTTGCTCTTCTGRTCTTGTATGCAATAGAGGGATGTTAATCAGAAAGGCTGGTAGAACATCTGTCCCATGTCTACAATCCAACACCCACAAAACACCTTTAAAGAGCCTGTAACATGTTTAAGACTCATAGAAAATGAATATAATTACAGTTTAATATGCCCCAAAAAGGTGATTGGGGAAATCAAGAGGACTGAGAGAATAGTGCAACTGCTTCCAGACCTTAGTAGTATTCGGGAAGAGTAAAAGGAGCCACTCAGTATCACCTTTGAAAAGTTCTGGTAGTACAGTAAATATGACATGCACAAAACCAAAATTTAAGATATGGCTTTTAGCTTTAGCTCTAGAAGCCAGAAAYTGCTATTTTGATAGCAGCCCTTTAAACTTGTTAGTTATAAGGAGTTCTTTGCCATGTTTCATTACAGAGGTATAACTCCACTGAAACAATTTTGAGAGTGAATGTCAAACATCTGAAAATAGTTTTGTAGTGAAGAAAGAAAGGCCACTGTAATACAGTTAAGAATGGTCTTTTTCCTCTTCCCCTCCTCTCGTTGTCTTCCCATCGCCCAGAASACTGAATATGTATTGGCACAGCTTGGGCACCTTACAGAATAAAATAGAATTATAGAGATATATGGCCTTTCATATTCAAGGTATCTCAAAGCACTTTATGGAGCAATGACTTAGATAATGGAGTGACTGTGTTGGCAAACTTGACTCTCATTATACCCTCAGCAATAGATCACACGTAGTCAAGATACCAGAACAGTGAGAAGTAGTAGAAATGTTGGCCAAAATATGGGGCATACAATAAAAAAAAAAAACAGAACCACAAAGGAGTCAAAAAAGATGCCTACCTCTTACCCAAAGGAAGGTAACATACAGCATCATTTGATTGCTCAGAGTAAGTGATCTAATTACTTCTATAATGGAGACTACCTGCGCTGTTTAAAAACAACATTCCAGAGAATATTTTTTAACGTTACATACCATTCTTTTTCAAAAAAGTTTGCATGGTTTAGAAATCTGTTTGCATGATCACGACTAATCAGATAAGGCAATTGTTTTCCAACATCATATAAAATGCAACTGCACCGTTGGGGACGTTTTAATCAGCAAAGCAGCACTGGAAGAGRCGCATAAAGCAATGCTGATAGGGCAGCATTATGGGAACTTTTCTGTGAAGTCAGCAGGACTGGCAGCATCTCCAAGGTAACTGTAAATACCATATGAGTCACAGGATGGAAACAGCGGGAATTAGAGATGTGCATGCACATGTAGAGCCATGGTCCCATTGGGAGCACAGAAATGTCTGGGATGATGAGCCACTTGGGGCTATGAGATGGTGGACTTCAGGCTCATGAGAGAAGAGGAACTAGGCCAAAGAGGAACCCTGCAATTCAGGAGGGCAAATTGCCCTGTGCAGGGACCTGATTGGAAGAATCCCTTGTGATATGGTCATAGAGCAGAGTTCCAGGAGAACTGGTTAATTATGGAGGATCGTCTTCTACAAGTTCAGGAACACACACATCCTAGTGCGCAGGAAAACAAGCAGGTGCACATGAATACTGAAAGGAGACAGAGCCCTTTCTTAAGTACCTAGTGACCGGCCAAGAGTTAATGGGTACAAGCTGAACTACAGTAAATTCTACTTCAACATAAGGAAAAAAAGTGGGGGTGATTGGGAAGAGGTCGTCAAAAGAGGCTGGAGATCCTTCATCTCTGAAGGTGCTCAAAACTCAACTGAACATAGTCCAGAGCAAACCACTCCAGCTGACTGAGTTTTGATCAGGGGAGTTGAATGAGATCTCCAGAAGTGCCTTCCAAGCTCTGCCATTTTGTGACATTGTAGCTCATTGAAAGCTAAAATCTCACATTTATGAGATGATACCTATGAACACCTGAGTTGAGACACACAGAGTCACCGAGACACACAGAGTGGTTTAACACACACATTATGTCCAGAATAAAAATAAAGCCCAAAGGTGTACATTAAAATACTGGCCAAGGGCTCTGCCGGTCTTGCTCTTAAACCCATGGAAGGTGACTAAGTAAATAATGTCTTGGTTCCTCTCTCAGTCATGAGCTGATAATTGTTTTGTTTCTTCCCGAAAATGTAGGATCTACATTACAGTTTCACAAATTTCATGCATTTTAGAGGTCTGTTTACCTCCTGTCTAATCCTGTGTACCTGGGGAATGACAGTGCAATGATGACTCACAGAAGAGGACCCCAGCTCAAGTCAGAGATCTACCTTTAAAGATTCTCCCTGGGGTCTGTGATGAATTTCTACAGGATGAGAAGGGGCTTAATGTATATCTGACATATTCCTCCCTTTGCTGCCCTAAGCTTTTAAGCCCCCATTCCAATAAGGTTGAGTCAAACAAAGTGCACCCTCCAAAGTCTCAGGTACAGAAGCACCCAGTCCCTATTTCTAGTTTTCCACAGAGAAAACACTGAAAACCTATGTGGACCCTCCACACACAAATCTGTGGGGCACTGCTGCCCAGCCCACAAATGAGAAAAGATCAAATGAAGAGTAATTCATATTTATAAGGAATCAATTCTAGCAAGAAATTGAACCAAGAAGCTTTGGGCTCAAAGTAGTGTGGCTTCCTGCTGAGATAAGAAGAAACGACTTTGTCTCTAACCAACTAACTAGGTGTCACGGGTGATGTTCATGCTTTAATGCCTGCCTTACACGTGGTGCCTGATAACTGCAGGGATAAGGGGATAGAAATACATGTCACAAAACACTACCAGCATGTGAGTGGGATATGCATAAATGAAGGGATGTGAATGACTGTTTTCTAGGCCAACGGGCTTTCTGTCGTTTCTTCATTATGTCTGAGAGTAATCTTCAAACATGCAAGTCTTCCCTTGAAGAATACATTAGCAAAAGAAGGGTGTAAAAGGTTCTGTGTCATTAAGAGGACTTGACTTTAAGAGCAGCTTATGCTGCTTGTGAAAGAGTAAATAAATAAAAGTGTTGATTTTAAAATTAGTGTTCTACTATACAGACCAGCGGTGGATAGTGCAAAATGCAAGGATTTGTGCGTTGGTAAAAATATCTCCTCATCAGTTTGTCTATAGGATAGWAAAATGGAAAAACATTATTAACCTAGTGTCCATTTTGTATGTAACTCCCTCAGTAGAAGCCTAACTGCAGAGAAGGTTTATTTTTGGAAGAGCTGAGACATCTTTGATCACAGAGCATCAAGTTGGATCTGGTTTGATCTGGTTTGAATTGGTTGGATCTACTTTAAGCAGGATGGATCCAATTTGGCATCTAAAACGAGCAGGCTGACAAGCCTTTGGATTTCCCTCGGTCACTACTATGGACAAATGATCAGTGCACGACCGGTGCTGAAATGTGCTGAGATTCTGTTGAATTCACCTGAACTGAGAAAACTGAGACTCAGCTGAGACAATATCAGATTCCTCACCCCGATTTTTTTTCCTCTTAAGAATTTCCATACGTTTTCCGTACAAAATTCAATACTGGCGTCCAAAGAATGCTGTAATTTGGACTTTTCTTTCTTTCCATAATTCTGTATGTTCAGTTTCGTATATTTGTAGACAACTGTGGATTGCTAAAGCCATCATATTCAGGATGAGAGGAAAAAACCCATCTCTCCTATCAGTATATTTATAGCTGCCATATTACTCATGGTTATCACTGTGCTATGCCAGTTATTACAATATTAACATATTTATATGCCATTTACTACTCAAATGCTAATAAAACAGAAACAGAAAATTAAAGAATGGTAAAATATCCCATTTTAATTTTTTAAATCTTTGATATAGTTTTTTTTTGTAAATACAGCAAATGCTTCTAATTRTATTTTAACAAGCAGTTAGGAAAAGGTATGCCTCCTATTGGATCCTAAGTGACTAAAAATGACCTACTTTAATTTTATTCATTATCTCTAACTGTTATTAGAACCTGTATTTGACATATGTGAATATTATTTGATCTTTTCAAACCACATTCATTCTCATTAAGAAAGCCCCAAGACATTTTCTTTCAGAATATTTTTCAAATATTCTGAGATTTTGCTTGTTATGTGAAATGTGACAGCACTTTCAAGTTCTTTATTATAGTTTTTTTCTACGGCAAGAACCAATTATCCCTTCCCAGTACTAGTATCTAGTTTTGAACTCAATATTTAAGCAATTAGTATCTGTATCTGTAAATTAATACATCTATATTGCTAATGTAGTTTTAATCATACAAAATGAGTAAGAACAGCCTTTTCCAATGTTGCTAAATGTAAAGAAATGTTTATTTAAGTTAAAATGAAATTAAACTAGGAGAGGACAAGCAATGGATATAATTTTTTATGGCACTTCAGCTTTTCTTTTTCTGAAGAAGACTGCTTAAAGGAACACTACCTTTTTTCCAAGARAGTTGCTTGTTTTGCAGAAATCGAACTTATTTTCGTACTTTTACATACAGTAATTGCTGACTATAYAGACAACTCCATGACAGACTCAAATCCATTAAAGAATTTGAACTTTTAATACAAAAAAACCTGCATTTTAAGTTACGAATATGCTGAGTGTTATGCTGAAAATGTTTCAAGTCACAAATTATATTTAGCTGTAATTAAGTTTCAGGGCTATGAGTTATTATGAATACACAGTGATTGATACAGATTTTACTGTTTGTTATAAAGCTCCCTTTTTGGGAAGTATCTGTGATATTTCACTAGATCAGAGAAATGAATCTTGATATGTACAGATGCATCAGATTTCAAAATACATTTCATCAGTAATCTACACAAAATAGCTCTTCTGGCAAATGAAAACTAATTTGTTCATTTTGTTTTCTTATCTCGCCTGCAGAAAATGAGTAATAACAAAACTGCACTACACAGATTTGAGTTCATTATTACCTTCTTATGTTAATCACCAATTAACGTTTTCTTTCTCTCATGAATAAAAATTCTATAAATATTTTAGGTCCACTTGCTGATATGCTGATGGATGGGTTTATCTGACCTGCAGATGGCTGTTGTTACATCCTATTCATATTGATAGTCTTGGAAAGTCTATCCAGAAATGCTAGAGAGGAAAATAGAAAAGTTGAGAATGAAGAGAAAAACTACTAAAATTGCAYTGAGTCTGCTATTCAGTTCAAATTTTGTGTAATACTCACGTCATTATATCTCTTTTCCTGATGTGCAGAGATTATTCTAATGCTACACTTACAGCCAAGTGAACAAGCTGACGAGAAAAAAATCGAGAGTTGGCTTAATGTTTGACTATTGCAGCTAGAATTGCTTTAACTCATCCTTGTTAGATTGGTGGGAAAAGATAAATGCAAAAATTAGTTCAGGTAAAGCTTTTCCTAGGAGTTTCGAGTACCTAAGCATGGGAACATTGAGAAAGGACAGTAGGTCTGAATGCTTGKCAGACTGAATTCAGACTGAACGAAGCAAGGCATGGAGAGAAGAGAGCAACATCTGTGCTTCGAATTTCTAACTTTTCTTGTTGACTCAGAGATCTCACTGCCCAGCTCCTGCTGTCATTAAAACACAGACATTAGCAAGGTTTTATCTTAAATCCGTTCARATAATGGTTTTTAACATGAGAAAACAAGGCTTATTTTTCCTAATCTTGTTCTTAGAAACAGTYGAACTCTTTTATCCTACTCAGCCTGAGGCAGATATTCAACCCAGAAAATTTCAGCCAAACATTTCTGGAGTCTGAAAAAGTTACAAAGAGCAGAACAGGTGCCTTATACTACAAAGCAATTGTAAAGCAATTAGAGGCATAGATGTTCCATCTAAGATGCTCCCCCTAGGTCATTCATGCATGGACAAAAATATAAACATTTTGTAGCCTTCATGGCAAAGGGAGTTGTATAAAACTGAACCAACTAGGTCAAGCCAAAATTAGTCTTGGATACTAGCATTTAACACAATGAAGAAACAGAGAAAATATGCTTAGATTCAAGTTATTCTACAGCTTTTAGGYGCACATGAATCACGAACCAAGGCATGTAGAGATTAACTTCTAATTTAAATTATCCCCAGTGACAATTTAGAACTCAGTTCAGGACACAGAGAAAAGGGATAAATCTTTTGGTTAGTCTATAACAAGTTCTGTTCTGTCATGAATTACATATCAGCTATAACTGATACAAGAAGCGAAAATACTGCAGCATCGTCACCTCCTGAACTCGTTCTAAYGCTAAATACTCTTATTTGCTCTTTTTTTTCCACTCAAAGTATATTTTCACAATCCTTGTTGATGACAAAGTAGGTTTGCTCCCACTTGTAAAATTCTGGATAACTGTAAGGATTTAAATAGTTCTATATTCTGTTACTTACCCCATCTCAGAGAGTGTAAAGATGTTTTCCAGGGTGTAGTGTGAAATATATTACTTCTACTTATATGTTTAAAATGCAAAACTGTGTTGAGGAAGCAGATGCAAGAGTGAACAAAGAAAAAGAACATTTTAAACTTCTTGTATACAAAAGTTACTACACTTAAAAAAAGGTATTAAATTCTTGGACTGGAATTTTTTTTTTTTTTTTTTTTTTTTTTTGTAAATTAGAGGCATTTCACTCTTCCTTTAAATATAGATTTTGGCTATGGGAATCCTGATTTCTTCATCACTTATGTACAAATTTAATAACTTTAACTACCCTAAGAGAGCACCTTCAAAGGCAGAAAGTCTATGGTTTATTTTAGGAGCTTGATCTTCTCTGAAAATTCTTTTATCAGCCTGTTGCTTTGTACCCAGACCATATTTGCTTCACATGGGCTTTGTAACCTTTTTACTGCTCTTTCAGAAAATGCACCTATGATCAATAGAAAGATGATTCTTCAGGTAGTTCTCAATTTGCTCCATGGAGAAGTGAGGCACCAGATAGGTGAGCTGATGCATTTCACACAGAATCAGCGAGGCTGGAAAAGACCTCTGAGATCACTGAGTGCAACCTATGAGCCAACACCACCGTGTCAACCAGACCACATCCTGGAGCCTTAACCTTGCTTCTGCTTTAAATCATATACATAGTTACCACAGCATAATTTGGCAGCAAGGAAGACATCGATCACTTTGACAAACCCAGGAAGAGRGAAAGCTTGCTTATTTTTTATTGCTACCGTTACTGACAGGATATGATTTTATGATATAGGCATGAATTAACTAAATGGGGTTATGAGGCTACTTGCTGTTTTAACATCTCAGGTACCTGCTCATCCTTTCGCCATTTACTTCTCTTCAGGTCAGAACACGAACTCTTCAGCCAGAATTTCATACCTGGTTGGTTACTCTTCCAGAAGACAAGCTTTGTTTCTATAAATTGCTAAGAAATACCTGACTGTCCACTGAGACTCAAGACACTATTCAACAGCTTGAGAAAAGCATGACCTACCCTCCCAGAACTGCAGAGAAGTGGAAGCAAAGGAGACAGAGGGGCAAAGAAGAAGATGCTGTGGTTGAGACTGTGACTAATGCTCTAGGAAGGCTGAGCAGAGTGGCCACTGGAGCCATCTCTTGGTTCTACGGGACTCGGTCTCTGCGCTGAAGCTGGCTACAAAAGTTCAGGCGTCTCCTTTAGCAGGTCTCCTTTCAGCAGAAAGGTGAGGCACCATTTTCTCAATGACTCTCTCTAGCTCCTTCCTAATGAGGAACTGCCTGCATATGTGCAGAAGAGCCTGGAGAGCTGATCTGTGTTGAGAGGTCTGGGGCTGATATGAGTGAGCAGGAGAGTAAAATATATGTTTCTTAAGGAATGCAGCCACTCTGAATAACGCTGAGAGTTCTTTATCTCCTATTCTAATCATGATGATCATATTTTTTAAAATTACATCAATTTTTAAGCATCATTCATCTCTACCTTCTGTTAATTAAAATGTTCTCTGCCTAGTCCATATACACGCAAAACTGCAGTTTGCAGTTTGACAGGATATTATTGAACAGTATGTGAATTGGTTTAAAAGTAACCAGATTTGAAGCATCCATCAGTCAGTAACAGTGCACTCATAGGTCACTGAAGCTGTCAATTTCAATCAACTCTGTAATTAAATACATCACCAATATGGATTTTGTGTAAGAATGTCACTTGTTCTTCAGATGTCTGCTACTAGGACAAATCACACTTCAGTGTCTTTGAATGTGCCTTCTAAATACAGTTTTTTAAAACAGGGTAACATATCCATCCATCTCAATCCAATTTGCTGAATAGAAATTTGTTTAACTAATACATAGTCTAAACACTGAATTAAAAAACAGTATGAGTGTTTCCTTTTCTGTTTAAATTAATGCTGTAATGCTACAGTAGATATTTTATTGCTTCTCTTAAAACTCTTCTGCTGGTATTTGTTACGTAGAATAAAAAGAAAGAGCAGTATGTGACAAAAGGAGAAAAAATGTTCACATCATCTGTAATTAAAATTGCTTTGCTTCGTGTTCAAAAATAAAAGAACAGATTCTTCAGACATGAGGAAATTAATCATTAATTCTAATTTTGCTAGGGATAGAAATACCAGGCATTTTCAAACTAAAAAGAAAAAAAAAAAAAGAAAAAAAGAAAAACCCATTTAGTGCTTTTGAGTGTTAGAAGATTCTTCTATTATACTTACCGCTAGATCGGAAAAGTCTGAAACAAAGCTGAATTACCAGATATATATTGCTGCCATTTGATTTAATCTTCAAATAAGCTCCAGGAAGCAGGTCCCTGGACAGTTAATCTTTAGTTTTGTAGCCCATGCACACTTTCAATAAGGTTACCAGRGAATTAGGCCCGGTAGGGAGGGGAAAGGCATATTGTCTTATTCTAAAGACAACTGTCGGGATCCTGCTAGCAAATTATAACTCCCTTAATATAAAAAACTTTATTAGCTAAGTCGCTGCTGCAGTGAAAGAGTAGGCACTCAGGAGGGGAAAGTTCTTCATGTTTTTTCCCCGGATACTTGTCCAGTTTAAATTATATAAACTGTAAATATTATAGGTATAACACACTTTAAGGTGCAGTTCTGCAGCCTAGACAATGAAGGAAGSTAAAACTGAGGATTCCAAGGGGAATGCTAATGGATTGGGAGGGGTCAGAGATTTACCAYATGCAATAGTGAGGTTATGGAGGGCTGGTTTACTTCCCTCTTTAAGGAGCAGTACACAGGTTTGTGGGAAACTGGCTCCCTTAACGACTGCACCTTGAGCCAAGAGGAAGCTCTAGAAAAACTGGAATACATAAATAAATCCAGGGATTTATTTCCTGTGTTGTGCCGTCCCCAGGGTATGAATGAAAACCTGCAGCAATGGAAACACTTTAGAACTCTTTAGAATATTTAGGTCTACATTCCCAACTCAAAAGCATATGATACAGGCAAATTTTAAAATAAAGGCATTTTACAAAGGCGTGCAACACAAGACATCACAGTAAAAATCCATCTAAAATATCCCAATGTACATGTCTTATGAGAGAAATGTATGTGTCTAGCAGAATAGTGGAAAAATAATAATAAACAAAGGAAGAGGAAATGGAATAAATATACTCTGAACAATGGTAGTTTCAGGAAAATCTAGAGAAAGACTGATAAKACAAATTTTTGATAAGGCTTGGAGGAGTATAGAAGATACTAGACAGCGATTGCATCAGAGTGGAAGTTCAATAGCTAATTTGCAAGAGAAATTTTGGCACTGGTTCTTCAAACCACTGAAAAAACTTTACTATCAAATTAAGGTTCAGGTAAACGTGTCTCATTTAAATGCCGCAGTAGCTTATAGTCTATTTGCATTTTCTAAATTGGCAAGGTAAACAAACAAACAAACAACAAAAAAAGACACAAACCCACACTAAGAAATATAAAGAAAAGGTACTTTGAACTCAGAGAAAATTCAGGGAAATACAATAAATAGAAAAAAAACTCRTAAATCAACAAAAACCATTGTGTTTCACTAAATATTCTCACTCTTGCACCATTGGCAATGTTAAGGCTGTGGTTTCTGTCTGCAGTCTCCTTTTATCTGTGAACTTGATGATTACACTTTTTACAATCCCATCAAAAATACCATCATGCTTCTTACAGAGCAAYGAAATTATTTGTCACAGTTTCAAATGACTTCTCTCTTACAAGAGGACAGCTAGGGCTTCTCATCCTCCCTGCCCTCTTACCTGCCTTTGAAGCAGTGTATCACACTGCTTCTAAAACTATTCTCTTTTGGCCTCAGTGATCCTCTTTTGCACTTTTCTTCCTAGTTTTCTAATCATTCCTACAGTGTACTCCTTGGCAAACCCTCCTTTTCCTCTTCCAGTGTCCTACTGAGGGGCCTTTCTCTTCTGTCCACTTTTCATCTCTGGGTAATCTCATATGCAAACAAAAGCTCAGTCAAATGTAACACTGACCCCTAATCAATACCTGGGACAAGTCTCCATCTTCTTATGGACTGCAAACTGCACCTCTCCCTCTTTCTTCTCTGCTCAGGCTATAAAGGGTACACAAGAAAGGAGGAAGATGTGCATTTCAAAACGTAGAAAGGATGAAGATGGGCCTCAAAGGAGCACCTTATTATCATCTGTAAAGCCACCTCCTTATTCATCTTCCTGGTCTTAAAACTCACTTGTGTGATGCCCACAGAATCTGATAAATGCTAGGTCTCAGCTGCCCTGAAACTGCTAGTATCTCTCTTTGTCTCCTGTTCCTGAATTCAACCATTTTCTTTTTTTTTTTCTTAATTTTTAATGCTTTTATTGTAAAATCCCTAGGGCAGGAACCATTTTTGTGTTTATACAGAGATAAGCAAAATGAAATACCAGATTTTGACTCCATCATACAGGGACTATGGTGCCAGAAAATGTTGATAATGCACACAACTCAAGCATCTGTGCCACAAAGAATTTGTGCTTCCTGTGAAAAGATGTGTGGAACTGGAAGAACAAACAGCCTTGACTTTGGGAATGTGCCAGTGCCTCTGAAATGCACTTTTCCTTTAAAAAGACACATGTGCCTTCAAGATCTGACACTTGGTAGAAAGGGCCATTGCAAGCATAGAGGCAATATTAAAATGTTAAGAACTGAGTTCCTCCTCCAAGGAGTAGATTAGCATGGTCCATATGGACACATTACCCAAGCCCACCTTCACATGGCCCCAAAGACTTAATTTTCTTCTATCCTCAGACATGTTAAAGTATATTATTCTGCCTCAGTGCCCCAGAGCAAAATGTGCAGGATTCAGACCATAGTAAATAGATTACTGGAGAGAGGAATTTAAAAATCCGTGTGACCAAGTCATGAGAACCTAATCACTCTACAACCCAACCAGAGAAATTTGAATAGTGTTTCAGGMACATTAACCTCAAATAGCTGATCGGAGCAATTTTTTTTTTTTTTGGTCATCAGTAACAGGTGATAACTCAATTGCAATTTCTTGTGAATTACATTACACAGTTCAACATATTTGAAGGTATCCTTTCATCAAAATTATAACTCAACATCTAAATATGAGGTAAAAAAAGGTAGCAGAGGAMAAGACATCCAAATTTTCCTGGTACTTTGTTTCCTTTTAGGAACTAGATAGATTTTACAGGGATTGATTAAGGGTCACTGGTGGATAAGGGACCCTTACAGTACAGCAGGCCTGCTACATGTGAGGCTATGTTTAACAACCAGTATAGGATCTATATGGGAAATGATGGGAATAGTGCAAGAAACCCTGCTATTATATAAGTACTGTATGGAAAACCTGCTGCTGCTGTCAGTGAAAGAAGCCCTGCTGCACTTTTAATTTTAATTCTACACATAATAATTCTTATTTCTATGATGTCATACAAGTAACGTAACCATGGTACCATGAGAGCACCTCCACGGACACTGGCAATTCTTCATCACAGACACAAATTTTACTATGATACGTACCAAAGAGTGGGATATTCCTTGGATGGTTGGCTGAATACGAGAAAAGAAATTTGGAGAAAAGCAGAATCGGGAGATTCTTTAAAGTTTGGTTTAAAGCTTGGAATTTCCATTTTGGAGCATATATCATGTTTTTTTAGATTGGTTTTGATTCTGAATCAATAACAACACACTGGTGAGCCAGATACTGACGAATCTCATACAGTCACTAACTTTTTGCAAGGGTGTGAAGGAATTTTTGTTTCAGGAAACACCAAGAATGAGAGAYTTCTGAAGACAAAGTTTCAACATCTTCTGGATGAGACCCTGTATGTTCCAGCTCTGGTTCACATTGCTCTTCATATTACGCCTTCTACGCAGTCAGAAAAAGAGGTCTCATTTATTTTATTCCACTTAAGTAAAAATTTATGAGGGAAATTAATTTTGTGTTAGGGTTATGCTCTGCTTCTATAAAACTAAAATCCTTTTGTCTAATCTTGACTTTTTAAATCATAGATGGTGGTTAACAGTCCAAAGTCTAATACATCTTGACACAAGACATTGCTTCAAATTCAAAAGTTTCAATGGTCCATTCTGAAACTAAAATGCTTTTTTCCCCCAAAATATCTCTACAGATTTTTTATATTCCCACAGAACATTTCAATGTTGACAACACAACATTTTTGCTCCGTGGTAAAGGATTATTTTATATTGCCCCACTAAGAAAGTGGTAGTTTACACCTTGGAGAGACAATGACTTACCCTGAACATGTACAACTTCTGAGTATTGCAAAAAGCCTTCTTAATGAAATGTTCTAGATAATTTATCCCTTGTAAGGTAGCAAATTTTCCTTGAGAATGTCATCTTGAGCATTATAGCGCTTAGCCATTCTCTCCCAATATTACACTGCAATAAATAAAACGGGCAATGAAACTTCCTATGACTCTCAAAGGTGAAATTCAGCCTTAGATTGGCAACCATAATAAATATCCATGATCCTTTGATCTGGTTAACTGACCAGCCACACAGGAAAGTGCAGAGATGTCAAGCCTCCATAGTAAGGATGACTAGAGCAGATGTAATGCTGGAAGACCACACARTGCAGATTATTAATGCATGATTCCAGCACAATCAACAATGTTCATTCTTCACTAAGAWGGACGTGGCTTTAAATAAAATCTTCATTAAAAAAAAAAAAAGTAAATCAGGGATTCCATCCAAAAAAATATTCTCACCTGACAATGATGGCAGATGGTTTATAGTATATACCACGGAAGCAATATTTTATTCTCTCTCTCCCTACCAGACATTTCAAGAGCCAAGGATGCCAAATGACACAAAGAGTACTTTGTGTTCTTGATCCCAGTGGTGATGTCTCCTCTGTGAACATTTCCTTTCAGGAAAGTTTAACTTCCCTGACATATTCCATGATTCTGTGATTCTGAAAGGGAAGTATTTTATTTCAGTAATACCCAAATGTAAATGATTCAGGCCAAATTTGAACTTTGTGGAAAGGAAAAAAATTGTCTTGCAAATTGCCTTACCTCTGTGAAAGATGGAGAGAGACTATTTACAAGKGCATGTGGTAACAGGACAAGGAGGAATGGCTTCAAAATTAAAGAGGGAGGTTTAGATCAGATATTAGAAGTTCCTCATTGTGAGGGTCATGAGGCTGGAAAAAGTTGCCCGGAGAAGTTGTGGATGCCCCATTCCTGGAAGTGTTCAAGGCCAGGTTGGATGGAGCTCTGAGCAACCCAAGCTAGCGGAAAGGGGGTTGGAACTGGGTGATCTTTAAGGTTTCTTCCAACCCACTCACTCTATAATGCTATGATTCTATGAAATGTACTTGGAAGCAACTTAACAAATCGGAATTAAACTCCTGAAGACAAGTACTACCACCATTCTAATCATCCATTCAGAGTGGCCACAAAAGGAAGCCTCCAAGCTGCACAGTTTATCATACATTTCACCAAAACACAGAGAGGAAGAGAGGCAGAAAATAGGGTGGTGAACAGGGTAGGCTTAGAAAGAGTACGTGAACAGTTCTTCCTACCTCAGGTGTTCCTCACAAAGTCGTGCCTGGGAGGTGCTCAGCCTCCTGGAGATCCTCTGCCAAAAAGCAGCCCTGGAAGACAGGACATGCTATGAATAGAGCTGGCATGGATCTGGTTCCTAGCAGCTCTCCCGAGGGCTCACAGTTTTACTGTTATTTGACTTTCCCAAAGGAAAACCTGCCTCCCTYAAGTGATAGGACAGAAGGAAAATAAGGTAAAGTCCAAGAACTTAAAGAAAATTAGTTCAACCCTCAAATCTTTTATGGAAAAAGAAAAGACAAAAACAATACAGAAGAACCATTTAGCAAGGAATCTGCTGCAAAGTTCCATTTTTTTAACATTTATTGGCCACATTAAGAAAAAAAATTAAGAATTTTAAAAAAAAATCAAAGTATGACATACTTTGACATTGTCAAAAGACCCAATTTGATTTAGGCATTAAAATCCCATTTTTTAATAGAAACTCAGAAATGGACTAAGCTAGACCCTTTCAAAGAAATCTTTGCTTCATTTTTTAACAGCATGAGGATAAATGAGAAGCTTATGAGAAGCAAGACTAATGTGAAATAAACAGATTTTTTTAGTCATGGCAGGAATCAGAGGACTGTAAAATTCAAAAAAGGATTTCTTTTCTCAAAAGGGATATATATTTTTTGTTCCATGGGCGTCTCATTTTAACTTCTCAACCAAGGCTACATGTAAAAATACTGAACGTATCATCAATAAAACTACAAAATAAAAAAAAAAGGTGAGAGATTTCTTTAAGTGGTCAGGACTTGCTATGGAGGTAGATACTGTCATGTTCAAGCAGCCAAATACCATTTGTCTGGTTGTGTCCTGGACTGTCACATGATCTGAACAGAAGCCTTTATTTACCTTCTGAAAGCAGTGTTCCTACCAGAATCAAAAAGTGGGAACTTTATCCACAAACAGGACTTAAAAAAGGTTTAAGTTGAGGTAAGAGATGGTTTTCATTTGGTGCAGAGTCATAACAGGTGGGGAGAATTTACACAAAATATAACTCACAATATCACCACACATTTACTTCTGCTCTGAGCAGGAGTGAGCTTGTTTTGTACATGGCTCAAGCTGACTTGAAGCCATTTACTGGCTGTATTCACTCTCTCAGCAAAGCTTATTAGTTTGGCTCCATGCTATACTCCTATGTCTACACACCTCTTAGCTTGTGTTCAGCCTCCTCAGAGCGCAGGGATCCAAAGCTCACACCTGACTGAAAAGTGTTAGGAACACGTATATCATATTAGGTATAACAGAAATATAATAACAGAGGGATAAATAAAATTACACTGAGAACAGCATCTTCTGTTTTCATCACCCCTTTGGTACAGGACAAGAAATACACTAAAGAAACCCATTAAAGATGATTTTGCTTATAATTTGAAGCATATACAGTTTACAGATTATTAGATTAATGACAATTTGACCTTGAAAACACCTCTATCTGCTGAAAGAGCAACACTCCATCACCTGTTTTGATTCATTAATGTATCATTTAACTTGGTATGACACATGTTCAGCAGTTATAATTACATTATGGCCTCCCTATTACATCAGCTCTGCTCCAAGTTTCTGTCACCACAAGTCCAATTTTCAACACAGAGCAATCCAGTGCACTCTTTCCTTATTAGTGTCATCTTTAATGTAGCACAGAGTCTGAACCATTACTTGGCACTGAGAGTTTAACAGCAATTAACCCCTGCTCTATCCCCAGGGAGAAGTACATCAGCAACTTGCCAAAACACTGTAAACAAGCTGGCCAAGATCAATGCAAAACCATGCTGGCTGCAGAGCACCTACTGTATTAATTTAGGATTGATATAGAAAAAGAGAAAATAGTCTGCATGAGATTGACCTAAAAGGATGGCCCACACAGGTTACACGATTTTCTGTAAGCTGAAAAGGGAAAATCCTAAATCCCTTGTCAGCTACCTCATAAACACACATTATTTTCTAGCTTGGCTTTTATACTAAGCTGATCACCATAGGACTGGCAATGAATGCAGAGAATAAACATTTATTACCAGATAATATGTTAAAAAGAGAAAACAATGAATTTCTTTTTAGATGATGAATTAAATACATTTCAAACATTATCAGTGAAGAAAGCAAAAAGGGTGAAAATGCCAAAATGCCAATTTGTCTCTGTTTCTGGTTATTGAACAGGGCGATACACACCAAAGCCTAAACCAAAGGTGAAGGTTCTTCCCCCACAGGATTAAAACAGAGCAAACAAAGGAATAGTGGAATTCCCTGGAGGTTCCTGACACCAGCTTCCCCTGGGATGGGATTGCATCTTCAGCCACGCTCTAGCAGGGCCATACAAAGCAACTGGGACTGTGAGTGCAGAGCAGGGATGTTGCTGGGTGTGATGGGACCTCTCATGGATTTCTGCACCCCCGTGTCTGCACTCTGCTGTTCACAAATGGGTAGGCAGAGGCAAAAGCAACTCTGTCCTTTGTGACTAAGCCAAACTAAAAGGCAAATACTTCAGTTAGGACACACAGGTGAATAAAACCCCAYTGAGATGTAGTTTATATTAGTTTTACTGACCCATGATAAAATATTCTGTCTTCCTTCCAAGCAATGTTTTCTGGTTTTGTGACATCACAATTTTCCCCTATAGAGGTTTGATTTATCCTCAAGCCAACGTCAAGCTAGAAAAACAAAGCAAAACAACCAAACAACAACCCCAACCACGTTTCCAAGTAGAAATTTCCCCACAAAATCTTCCACTTTACGAAAACGGAGATGCATGAGGAAAACTCATTTAAATGAAGGTTTCCAAAATCAGATGCTTTTAACAAAGACAATAAAAATAAKAAGAAAAATTCTTCCTTCATTAATCTCAGTTCAGAGAGTTATGTCTAAATAGAATCAGAGAATCTGATCCTGAGGATGTGGATTGCACTGCAGGACATTTCTGGTTGTCATCAGCTGAGGGTGGGTCTTACAGGTTTTTTGATGTTTGGCTGGTTGAAAGTTTTCCTGGAGAGAGAAGATGAAGAGAGGAGAAGCATGGTAATCCCAAGTGAGATAATTYCTATACCTCTATCTTTAAATAAAAAAGAATATCTGGTTGCAATTATTTGTAACATATGACTCATGGAATAGACTTGTTCAATCAGTAAAAGGCAAAAACAAAATAGGAGGAAATACAGACCTGAAAACTTTCTACAGTATTTTTGACTTATTGATCTGCTGTACTAGAAGTAACAAAAAACCTGAAGTTTAAGCATGAACATTTTAAAGTCAAATGTTTGTCAAAAAGACAAATTTTACACTTAGGAAAAAAAAAGCACTTGTAGTGCATAAGACCTAGAATATAAATTATTTGAAAAAAGAGTGAAGGAACTCTTATATCTGAATTTTTCCAAACACTGGCTATTTGTCCATTTCCCTAAACTCATAAGTGGGACGTTTTAAAATGGGTACTGTTGACCTAATTATAGAGACAGATGTGGAGGACTTTCATGTAAAATACATAATATTGATCTACTAAGTCTTATGAACACCGAAGTGTGCCAGTTTAATACTGCTTTGGCATTGGACCGTTAAATGCTTATTGATGGCATAGGATCTTTCTTTTTAGTCTTTGCAGATTTGGACAGAAAATTTGAAATATATAAACCTAAAATATGTTCTTAAATCTACTAAAATATTTACTTAAATCTATTTGAATCTACTGGGAGCTGCCATTGCTTCCACTTTTGAAAAATCAGGCTGCAATTTAACCCTTCCGTTCTGAACTTCCTGGACAGTCACTCTTAAGACAGTTGCTTAACAATTTTAGTATATGATAATTTTAAAACTCATATACACTATTACCTCCCTAGTATCCATTTTGTTTTGTGCTCTGCTACATTAATATTCCAAGTAGAAGTGTAGCTATCACTTTTATTTAATTATGGTCCCAAAAAAAAAAGAGGAAAAAATATGGTACTGCTAGGTAAGAGGTGGGAATTTGAATGGAAAAGCTGGAATAGACTTCATCTTCCACATGCTAATCCAGATATAAAAATTCAAAATTGTCAGGTCTAAAGTATGGGGGTGTTTTCAGTTCATTTGCAGAAAGGAGAACGTCTGAAATTCAGAATCTAAAACCAAATTCAGTTTGTGTCTGAGTATGACTGCTAACCAAGGTAGCTCCAGCTCAGCGCAAAAAATTCTCAACCGTTATAAAGTAATTACGGTATTTGCTTTTCAAGTTAAGTTGGACAATTGTGATAATAGGAAGAAAATTGAATAGAAAAGAGCGGGTGGAAATAAAAATTATGAAAAACAAACAAACAAAAAAACAGAGTCAGTTTATAATGCAGAAGAGTTCTTCCATGTTAAAAGGCTTGGACACAGTTTCTTGTCTTAATTATTGAAAATAAAATCAAGAAAGACCTGAAAGACCATGAAGAAGAAAAGAAGATGAGGACGGCAGATTAAATACCAGTACAACATTGCATTAGGAGTGGAAAATTAGGTGCAGATGCAGTTGAATACAGTGATTCAGTGCACCTGCCATTCTTCACATGTAGACCATGGGGTTACTTTGTGCCCTTTATTGCTCGCCTTACCTCTTGGCAACAAAAGTGTTTTCATCACAGTATCACTATTCTGTAAAAACATGCTTGGTTGGCAGCTTTTCTCCCAGGGGTACTTTGTTTTACTCTGATGTAAACACAGGTGAATTTCATGCTGAACTGGCGCTAGGAGGGTAAAGAAGAGCACAGCTGTTCTGCAGCAAATATTCCTAGAACCTTACATCCACTTCAAATTTCACAGCAAGAGCTCTACCAGCATCAGTCTAAAAAGGAAACAAAATATCTTTATACCAGCAAAGACTTTTTTTTTTTCTGGAAATACAAGTATATTCTATTTTGGCCTCTTTGAAAGATGTTGTACAAAAGATGTTATATCCCTCATGTTATTTTCATACCCAAAATAAGTTTAATATAATGAAGGGATAAATCAAATTGTTAAGTCCTAGTTTTAAAAAAAAAGTCAGTAATTTATTGGCAATAAATGAAAGCTCTGCCTAGCTCCTTTAGTCAACTATCTCCAAGTCAAGAGTCACAGATGTTAAGAGCTGTTACAACGCCAAGTTAATTTCCTAAAAATGAGTGCCTGAGGTTGGATGAAGAATCTTACCAGTGTTCAACATGACTGATAAAAAATAAAAACACAGAGCTTAGAGGAGATAAAGGTAAAGGTGATAATCGTGGAAAGAAGGAAAATTGTTTTTTCTTTCTTTCCCTCAATAATAGCTCAGCTGATCATAAACACCATAATGCAGATATTCCTGAGAAATGATTCCTTGGCATGCTTGTTCTTTTTTCCTGTGCTCTCTACAGGGATGACGCTTCCATAAGACATCACATAACTCCCACACTGCACCGTACTTCTTGCTTCCAGAGGAAATCTGGCTGGTGTATATACAAATAATCCATCAGCCCCTCAAGTTGGAATGGGAATTAATTAGGACAACAGGGAATCCCTAACGATACCACCACAATAAACCAAACAATAATATTGAACTGGCTCATTACTGTTTCTGGCCAGTTGAACAAACTGAGATTTTTTTTTTTTTTCAGGTACAAAAAGTCCCAAAATAAATAATTTGGGCTTGGATTTCCTGATATAAACTCAAAAAACTATTTGCAAAATAAGGAGTTTTTTTCTACAAAAAACTTTTCTTTGAAGAGAGATCTTTTAATGAACTGAAGTTTCTGACCACTTCCATCACTGGTCTTCTTCAAACTTCCTTCAGGTGTTTCCAGATGTAAGGAGTACTCCAAAACCTCACATCAAGGCGGGAGGCAGGACAAAGCCAGGGGTGTCAAGCAGCCAATACCAAGACCCAAAACCACCAGAGAACCACCTGGTGTGACCTCTTGTACTAATTGACCCAGACACCCTTAAAGTGGGAATAATTTCTGCTTGGCTGAAAGATATAATGCACAACCACATTCAGGCTTGAGTCCGACTCTCTCGTCCATTCTTTTCCCTGCTATTCTAATTCCCAAGATGTAGGGATTGTTTATATATCTAACATGAATACGTGTGGATTTATCTTCCTGCTCCTGGTGTTGTACTGCTTGTTGCTCTTATTTCAGGTATTGCTTATATCAGTATCTCTTCAAGAAGGAGTTTACACACTGTAATCAAATAATCTTTAATCTGTTTAAAGAGCTAGTATTTTTTTTTTAACACGCTGCTGCCAGGCAGTATTCCCAGTCCTTGCATAGTTACAGCAGCTCTTCTCCATACTCTGGGACTTGTTTAGTCACTCACAACTCTGAAAAAGGGCTATAAAAGAGAATCAGTAATGTGTTAAGCCAGCCAGATAGCAGTGTGAGTGCCAAGAGCTGAAGAGCTGGGCATATCACTCCAGAGATCAGCAAAAAAGTTTCAGTTTGCCTCCTTTCTTCTCCGGAGACAGAGGATGTTCAGGTCACATTTCAGAGCCATAGTTTTGCCATCATGCACCTTGAAGTTTAGTACTTTTGCTTTGACTTTCATCAAATGTTAGAGTCAGCAGGTATGTCTTCTCACAAAGTCAAATTACGGTTTTGAAGAAATTCCTGGGAATCGAAACCGTGCAGTTCTGCTCAGCTTTATCCTTAACTGTGTCTGTGTAAATCTTTCCTTCTTACGATTCTTCCTTCCTCATTACATTTGAGTCTTGAGTCACTGAGCAATTGTTTCAGACTCAGAATCTAAAGTATTTCTCATCTTTTCTTCACTCTGATTGGTGTCATCTGTAATAAAATAAAGTATATTTCCAAGAACTAAAATATGAAATTACACCATGAGCTAAAACCAAAAGTTAAAGAGCTTGTACACTTTTTCTGTTCTTCCTAACTCAGTCATTCTCAGGCTGAACCAAGGAAAAACAATTGGCACAACTTAAAAAGGACTCTAATAATGGCCGGTAGCAATATATATTTGGAACCTTTCACCTTCAGAATGGATTTGGTCCAGACTGAGAGCAATTTAAAAGAAATATTGACTTCTGGATGCTTAGTGACCTGTGTAAAAATGAATTAATAATCCCAGCTGCTTCCTATAGGACATCACTAAAAGTGTCAGTGCTGTTGCCAGACCAAACGGCCCCTTCATTGAAAGGTGTAAAAGATTTTTCACTTCATTTATCAATACAGCACGCATAAATAGGTCGCAGAGTAGCCAAAGAAATTGAACTCCTTCCAAGTCCCTGGCAGATTTTGCTATATCCTGCAATCCATCACTTAGCCTACACATGTAGGGACAAGCAGCCCGCGTGTTCATGTGTGGGATATTGAGTTGGATGGCAAGTGACCAACTTCCTCAGGCTACTGAGAGTGCAAGATTATTGGACAGTCACAAACTGAGAGTGCTGGGCCTCTCTGGAATGAATGGACAGGTACAGCCCAAAGAAAAAAGTGAGGAGTAGACAAAATATTGACTTTCTTTCCTRCAACACAGCTGGACAATGCAGCGGAACTCATAATTTGTTGTTGGCAAAGGCCAGTAACCAATTGCTATTCAGTAGAACACAGGCTATAAATGGAGGGAAGTGATATATTTCCTGGAGGTAGCTCTTGCAGGTGTCAGGGATAGGTCAGAGAAAGAAGAAACATCAGCACTTACACAGATCTATGTGAAAATTTCGGTTTTACTGAAAGAGCTGTTCAGTTATAAAAAGAATGTTTTGGCATGTACAGTTTTCTTAAGCTATTTGCAGATGGTTAAAAATACATTATGATCCAAAACTTTAARTGTCCAGTGAAAAATGAGTAATAGTTCAAATCAACATCTGTATTTTTTAATTAGCTAAGTGATTTTAAAAAGCTTTCACCAAGAAATGGGTTTTACATGTCTTTTTCTCCCTTTTAAATTTTTTTTTAGCAATTATCTTGGGCTCTTGAGGAGTTTGTCCTCTTCAACTGAGGTTAAAATGAGAAGCTGGAATGGGGTGGCAGAAGAGCTTATATATCACCTGCTTTCCTGTGCTCTAAACTTCAGAATAGCACAAGAAATAGCATTTGTCAGCAACACCTACAAGAGCCATCAAAGCAGGAATAGAAATGTGGATTTCTAGGTTTCCAATTAGCTTTTAGCACATTTCCAATGTGACTGTGGGGACATCACTTTTTTCCATGTGCAAAATGAAGAGGGCAGCTACTCAAAAACACTATGCAAAAAGAAATTAGTTTTTATTGGTGAAACTATTTCACACCCTTTGCAAGACACAAATGAAGGGCACTACTGACTACATATATATTTTACCAATAGCATGTGCATTGGATTGCCATCATCAATATCTAGTAACTAACAGAGTATTTCAAATTATCTTCAACTTGTGTATGCTATTAAGCTGCACAAGAAGAGGAAACCCAGCACTTTATGTTATGATTCAAATGATATAATAGCATTGAACCTCCACTGAAAAAAGAGAATATGCCACAATCCTTTTCTCACTCTGGGTAGGGTCTTAACCATGAATAAAGACATTGTGGGTCAGAAYACCTCTTGTAACTTCAGGCATCTTCAGACAGCAGATAGAAAACCTCTGTCTGACCACTGTTAAAAGCTCTCATAACCATGTGAGGAAGACTAAAAGACTCTTCCAGTCTTCATTCTTCTTAACCCAAAATAACTGTCTCAATTAGGCAGATTAGTCATCAAGCCTAGATGAAGGTTTCTACGCTGAAGCCATCTGAAGTTTGGTGCAATAAATCCTGCAATAAAAAGCTGGGAAACTGGGAAAAAAAATGCTGTTTTCAGGAAGATGATTCTTGTGTTGTTTTGACACTGAGCTGAGTACCTCTAAAAGCCTATGAATATCAACCCCTCACAATACTAATTCCAGCCTGAGACTTTGACATCTAAGGAAGTGAATCAAAATAATGAGGCCCCCGCTTGCTACATGCAGATGATGAGTAAGTAAATGAAACCATGATAATTAGAAACCCAAATGCAGGCAAAAAGTTGCACATAGGCTGTGCATCTCTCTTTTTATTTTTTCCCCTCAGGCACTAACTTATCTTGGCCAAACCTTCCTCTCTACGAGTTCAGAGATATTTTAATTTTGAACTTCAAATGGAGTGCAAATAAAACACCAAACAAAGTTAGGATGTTGCACAATTGTCAGTGGGGCCCATTTTAATATTTAATGACCTGGACACCTGTGACTATTGCTAAAAATAAAAAGAATTAATTTAAAAGGAATTATTGACATAATATAACACATGATAGTCTGTTAATAAAAATGCATACTTCTAATTGAATGCTGGCACCTAGCCACCAACTAAGCATAACTTCAAAAGCAACAGCTGGGAAAGCATCTCTTAGATTTTAATTACAGTAGCTCGTAAGCCACTTATCTTTTCAACTTTTTTCTTCGGAAAGCATTTCTGTTTCATAGGAGTGAGTTCAAAGGTATTTACAACGTGTAGGGTAAGAGAACTAGCTCTGACATAGTCAAACTTCACTTGTAAATTTGAATTCTGGACTAAGACAACTATTCTCAGCTTTGAAATGTGAGTCCCATTTGAGCCCAAAAGAACACAAGCTTTGGGCTTTCTGCTCAGGTTTTTTGTTCCTTTTTTATCTGTAGATGCAGGATAAGAATTTTTATCATATTTGTTCTATCATTTGTATTTTATGTCAGGGCTGCCACTAAAACTGAGGCTGCATTATGCAAGTATTTTACTATTCAAATACATAGTGAGCACACATAATCTCAGATAATTCAGTCGTGAAAGAGAGAAGGAACTATTGAAGAGTTTGGGAAACGGGCATGGAGACAGCCCTGAGTGCTGAAAAGTGATAAATTCTGTAGCTGCATCTAGAAAACTGTTTTGCTTATGTTTAGGAAAACTATGGAGGAATATATATTATTAAAACTCTAAATGAGTTAAAATTATTTGCCAGACTGGCTACATGCCTTGGCGTTTTTGGAGAACAGGCCCAGAGGAAGTTATGACTCTGAAGTCTTATAGTCTATGATGCTACTCTAGATTTCCTCCACCACCAAAGAGACACAGAGAAAGGGAGACAGAAAGAAATGGCCACTGAATGGCTCTTCCCAAACTAAAAGAGGTTTCCACAGCCCACCTCTGTTCACTGGCTCAAAAAATCCAGATAATTTCTTTAGACTAAGCACCAGCATTTTAGCCAGCTAAAATTAAACTAACTCAATCCTACCTCCAATGTCTTTGGATCTGTGGAAAAGCACTCTGCCAAAACCTAGGAAATTTACTGTCCATCTGTGATTTGAAACAAGAAATTCACCCCCAAGACTCTCATCCCTCTCGTCCCCTGATATGCAAAGACATTTATGCAAGATGAAGTGGTTTTGTTATTATAAACTATACAAACCAAAATAATGTTTGTTTTTTCACTTATACAGTTAATATAAAGAAGCCCTGGTTTTATTATAAACTATACAAACAAAAATAACATTTATTTTTTCACTTATACAGTTAATAGAAAGAAGCTGTGACTGTAGAGGCCTTATAAAAAGCAAAGTCATCTCCTTTAAAAACACACGCAGAGACATTCATGAATACCCATGAATATGTTAATATTAGCAGATAACCACCAGGAAAAGATTATTGGAGCGAGTTAATAACTACATTTGGCTTAATCAGGAGGACCTTTAAAGAAGAGTTCCTAGAATGTTGCAGACCCAGTGAGGACATATAGTACAAGCAATAAGTCAAAAAAAGTCTATTTCCTTAAAGACAGATTAATTAATGGAATGGAATTTGATGAACTGGCAAGTGTTGTGGAAGGGGACTAAACACGAAATGCACCAGAGGTCTTTTCCCATCCCACAGAAATAACATACACCAGAACATCACAAGTTCTTAAACTTGCTGTAGCATGTTTTTAACTGTAATTCTACTATCTATTAGTTAAAAGCTATATCTAAGCCAGTTAATCTAAAAGACAACTCTTCCTACCTTTTCGGCAAAATCAGAATTTCTTTTACCTTTTTTGTGGCTTTTCAAGACATTATTCATACAGAGATAAGAGTATGTCTTTGTAGGAAGATAAATAGGGTGCAGGAAAACCTGGAGTCCTCTGTCCACTCTGCAGGCATAATTCAGGCCAGATTTTGACAGGGGACCAAGGAAAACATTACTTTGTTTTGTGCTAAGGTGCCCTGTCCTTCCAAACTGTACAGAACCTCCAGGAGGAAAGACAACAGACAGGAACTGTGTCTCTCCCTTCTCAGGGAGACTCTGCCAAAGAAGCTTAGAGACTGGAGCAACAAGTTTATGAAGGAACACTTTTTTTCATTCATTTCCAGTCCCACAGGAAGCAGCAGAACGATGAATCCTGAATCCTGCTCTCCTGCATTGCACTTGTGCTTGTTTGAATGACAGCTACACAGCAGACCAGGGTATTCTATTACAAAAAAAAAAAAAAAAAAAAAAAAAAAAAAAAAAAAAAAAAAAAAAAAAAAAAAAAAAAAAATCGCATGAATAATCATTCACAGTTATGGAAATACCAAAACTTCAGTCAACACTTCTATGATCTAGACAGCTCATGCAGACTTCATCACAAATTTTGAAATGCTATGATTGTGGTTGCAAAGCCCTACCTGATTAATTTTTTGCATACATAGCTACACATTTCACAGCAAAGTCCAATATGTTCCCCACAAACCTTGCACTCTACATTTACATCAAAGGATGCAGAAAAGAAAAGTTAATAAAGAACTTGTGATCCAGTGAAAACAGGATGACTGGAGTTTATTAATCATAAATGAAGGTGATGAGTAGTTCAGGAGGCGTATAAATGAACAGGCAACCTTGCTGAAAGGTCAGAACCTTCCAATGGTGAGCTGTCTCCACTCCTTTCAAACTACCTTTCTAAGCTTAGGGTCAGAAAGCATCACAAATGCAACTACTAAATCTGAAGGATGCTTTACAACATTTTAGTTTTGTCCTGTCTGTCTTGTTCAATAGCTTTGGGTTTAGAAGTGCAAATAACTTGGTAGTTAGGTTTTTAGGGGATTCAACAGAAGCATTTTAACACAGGTAACAGCTGCAAAAGCAATAAGATTCCCTTTCCAAGAGTTTGACCTTCTGCTTCATTGTAATTACAATCACTAGGCTAATTCTGTGGTAAAGGATTGGGATCATAAAATTTATTCTTTGTGTTATGGATGCCAGTATCCTCTAACCTGTGCTGAGGTTACTGTAGAATAAGGATCCAGTTTTAAAGGCTCCTATTTCCACTCTGAGATAATTTTTTTTCTCAGTTTACTAACATCTCCATCTTTGGAATGTGGGCTCAGTCCTAAAGGCAACCTTTACTGTACTATGCAAATTTTGCTTTTAAAATTAAAATAAACAATTACACTTGTGTACATGTCTTCCTTTGTCACAAATATTGAGAGAAGGGGGAGAGATTTCTAATGGCAAACATCCATTTAGATGTCAAAGAGAGTTTTGTATGTCCACTAAATTAAAACATCATTTGCTGTCAAGCCTTAAAGATTTTGGCGTTTCTTCTGATTTCTATTTATGATAGCTCTCAGGGGACATGCTGTGAAGTACTTTTGCCTGCTTTAGGCCCAATTGCATGTGACAAATGCATTAGTTTTTAATACCAGAAGTGGACGTATAATTTGATGAAGTATGTCTTTAAGCCATCAGCTGTTGTCTGCCACCAGCTTTTCACAAAGGCACTTTAAACAAGATCATCCCCAGCTGCCTTGACAATTAAATCTCTTTTCCCCCTGTAACCAGACCAAAGCCAGCTTGAAATCAGCAGAAAGGCTGCAAATGGGGTTTGGATCAAGACTGTAAAGCTAAAAATTCCTAGAAGTCATTCCACTATCTCCTTTTCAAGGGAAAGCGGATTGTTCCCTGGTGCACAGGGGCTGTGTGTCCATGGCTCTGGTTCTGCACAGGTAAGGACCTGCACAACATTTTCAGGCTGATATAGGCAGCCTGATAGGGCCACATCACTCCCATGGAAACAGGCACCCTGCTGGGCTGCCCAGTGCCAAATTCCCCTGCAGTGCCTCTCTGCACATCACTGGGCACCCTCCCTAACCCATCATACCCTGCAGCTGCTGCCATGAACTCTGATTCCTCTGAGTTCACTTGTGTTTTTCCAAAGGTCATGGTACAGCTTGCACCACGTGTGAGGAAACAGCATCAATGTATATCCACAGATTAGACCACCTCAGTAAAAGTACAGCTACTTCAGACATCTGCCAATTTTTTTCATTACAGCACATGATGACAGCATATAGTCTTTGTTTTTAGCCCCACTAAATACATAAACACATCTTAAAGTTAATTATTAAGATATCAGTTTGACTCACTGAACAGCTGAAAACCAGCTCATTAAATCTTTCTTTTCTTGTCTTTTGATTTTTCATTTTTCAGTAGCCAGCTGTACACCTTCTGAATTACCACGGTGACATGCTGAACAACAAACTTTCTTTCCTGTTCCAATTAAACAATTAATTARTGCCCATGGTACAAAAATAAATAAGAAACTAAGGAGAAACAGAAAATCGGCAATGAGCAGTGGGTTTGATTTATTTTTTTTCCACTCTGGTTTGTGAAACCTTCTGGAGAAGCTGCTATAGTCTTATCACTGTATTTTCATAGCTTCCACTTTGCTGATATGTTTTTATCTAAGCCAGTCAAATACCAAAAGTATCCAGTACTGCAGATTACGTTACTTGATGACTGTTTCTTTTATTTGCTAAATAATTTATCTAACAAAGTTGCAGAATCTAGTCAAAGGCAGCAAAATACTGCTCATCACATAAATTGTTTGATAAAAAAATTGAAATAATTGTTGAAGGGTATATTGTGACATATAGTATTTGGATTAGGTTGTTGCATACCTGACATATATGACAGTTTAAAGACTGAAAAAGCTTTTGGATTATTTGGGTCTAAAAGCAGACCCCACTTGCAGAGAATAGTGCAGACGAACTAAGAACTGGAGCTTCAGTTTGGAAAAATCACCACTCGTTTGCATTTGCAGACGCCTGAATAACAACATTTGAGTTCTGTTGGATGGTACTGAAATTCAATTCCTTCTATTAACATASGTGTCTTTTTTAGTATTCTAGTGGAAACAGTAGCAACAGTTTTTCTTCACTGAAAAATTAAAGGACATACCTAACTACAGCAGCTATGTCATCAATACTCCTCATGAACAGTTTTAAAATTTTAGGAGAGTCTAAAATATTTTATCTACTGACTTACTGCAGCAGCAGGGGAAATCAAATCACCCCTGAATGTCTTATTAGAGCAATCTCTCTTTGACACTTTTCTACATCTTACTTTTACATCTTCAGTGCATTTTTTAAAATTAAAAGAGGGATTTACAGGTAAAAATATTTTAAGAAATAATTACATTAGTGCTTTCTGAAAAAAGGAATTAGATGTGAAATATGAAAAAAAAAGAGAACTCTGGGACTGTAAGGAGAACTACATCTCTATTTTGCTTAAAACCTAGAGAGTTGTACCTTCTGTAGATTGCAGGCAAGTAGGTCTTTAGTCACAATTTCTTTTCTTTCAATTCCTTTTTTCAGACTGGTTATTTTTAAGAAGTGCCATCTTGTGCCGTATTTCCCTTCACAGTACAAAATGCGGTAAAGCCGAAGAAAGAGCCTTGGTGTATGTTCTTTTTCCCCCAGAGAACATATTCAAAATCAAGTCAAGTGCCTACCTTGGCTATTCCCCATTCCCATTGGGGCGAGGCGGTCTCCTGGAGAAACTCCGTGCTGCTGCAATGCTTTACCGTGTTATTTAGAGACATCTTCCAGTGATGTGAGATGCCAGAGCCCTTCCCCTACAGACTCTGTGAACTGGCACATCTAGTTATTGCCATTGTTTATGTAATTCCCTTCCTCCCTCCATTCCCACTGCCAGGGCAACCAGGCAGTCCTTTCTTCTCAGTTGCAA